>JARPMR010000028.1:4950287-5623879 GCA_029955525.1 Oeneis ivallda
CATGTGAGACATCAGATACAGGTGAGGATCATTTAGACGCTAAGAAGAGACAAGTGGTGTTCGACGGGACGTTAAAAGGCAACGTGGCGACCGCCACCCGACCGCACAGGGTGTCGCTGAGCGTGGACGGGAGGCAGATCGTGCGCGCCGCGCTGCCGGCCGTGCGAGCGCCGCATGTGAGACATCAGATACAGGTGAGGATCATTTAGACGCTAAGAAGAGACAAGTGGTGTTCGACGGGACGTTAAAAGGCAACGTGGCGACCGCCACCCGACCGCACAGGGTGTCGCTGAGCGTGGACGGGAGGCAGATCGTGCGCGCCGCGCTGCCGGCCGTGCGAGCGCCGCATGTGAGACATCAGATACAGGTGAGGATCATTTAGACGCTAAGAAGAGACAAGTGGTGTTCGACGGGACGTTAAAAGGCAACGTGGCGACCGCCACCCGACCGCACAGGGTGTCGCTGAGCGTGGACGGGAGGCAGATCGTGCGCGCCGCGCTGCCGGCCGTGCGAGCGCCGCATGTGAGACATCAGATACAGGTGAGGATCATTTAGACGCTAAGAAGAGACAAGTGGTGTTCGACGGGACGTTAAAAGGCAACGTGGCGACCGCCACCCGACCGCACAGGGTGTCGCTGAGCGTGGACGGGAGGCAGATCGTGCGCGCCGCGCTGCCGGCCGTGCGAGCGCCGCATGTGAGACATCAGATACAGGTGAGGATCATTTAGACGCTAAGAAGAGACAAGTGGTGTTCGACGGGACGTTAAAAGGTAACGTGGCGACCGCCACCCGACCGCACAGGGTGTCGCTGAGCGTGGACGGGAGGCAGATTGTGCGCGCCGCGCTGCCGGCCGTGCGAGCGCCGCATGTGAGACATCAGATACAGGTGAGGATCATTTAGACGCTAAGAAGAGACAAGTGGTGTTCGACGGGACGTTAAAAGGCAACGTGGCGACCGCCACCCGACCGCACAGGGTGTCGCTGAGCGTGGACGGGAGGCAGATCGTGCGCGCCGCGCTGCCGGCCGTGCGAGCGCCGCATGTGAGACATCAGATACAGGTGAGGATCATTTAGACGCTAAGAAGAGACAAGTGGTGTTCGACGGGACGTTAAAAGGCAACGTGGCGACCGCCACCCGACCGCACAGGGTGTCGCTGAGCGTGGACGGGAGGCAGATCGTGCGCGCCGCGCTGCCGGCCGTGCGAGCGCCGCATGTGAGACATCAGATACAGGTGAGGATCATTTAGACGCTAAGAAGAGACAAGTGGTGTTCGACGGGACGTTAAAAGGCAACGTGGCGACCGCCACCCGACCGCACAGGGTGTCGCTGAGCGTGGACGGGAGGCAGATCGTGCGCGCCGCGCTGCCGGCCGTGCGAGCGCCGCATGTGAGACATCAGATACAGGTGAGGATCATTTAGACGCTAAGAAGAGACAAGTGGTGTTCGACGGGACGTTAAAAGGCAACGTGGCGACCGCCACCCGACCGCACAGGGTGTCGCTGAGCGTGGACGGGAGGCAGATCGTGCGCGCCGCGCTGCCGGCCGTGCGAGCGCCGCATGTGAGACATCAGATACAGGTGAGGATCATTTAGACGCTAAGAAGAGACAAGTGGTGTTCGACGGCACGTTAAAAGGCAACGTGGCGACCGCCACCCGACCGCACAGGGTGTCGCTGAGCGTGGACGGGAGGCAGATCGTGCGCGCCGCGCTGCCGGCCGTGCGAGCGCCGCATGTGAGACATCAGATACAGGTGAGGATCATTTAGACGCTAAGAAGAGACAAGTGGTGTTCGACGGGACGTTAAAAGGCAACGTGGCGACCGCCACCCGACCGCACAGGGTGTCGCTGAGCGTGGACGGGAGGCAGATCGTGCGCGCCGCGCTGCCGGCCGTGCGAGCGCCGCATGTGAGACATCAGATACAGGTGAGGATCATTTAGACGCTAAGAAGAGACAAGTGGTGTTCGACGGGACGTTAAAAGGCAACGTGGCGACCGCCACCCGACCGCACAGGGTGTCGCTGAGCGTGGACGGGAGGCAGATCGTGCGCGCCGCGCTGCCGGCCGTGCGAGCGCCGCATGTGAGACATCAGATACAGGTGAGGATCATTTAGACGCTAAGAAGAGACAAGTGGTGTTCGACGGCACGTTAAAAGGCAACGTGGCGACCGCCACCCGACCGCACAGGGTGTCGCTGAGCGTGGACGGGAGGCAGATCGTGCGCGCCGCGCTGCCGGCCGTGCGAGCGCCGCATGTGAGACATCAGATACAGGTGAGGATCATTTAGACGCTAAGAAGAGACAAGTGGTGTTCGACGGCACGTTAAAAGGCAACGTGGCGACCGCCACCCGACCGCACAGGGTGTCGCTGAGCGTGGACGGGAGGCAGATCGTGCGCGCCGCGCTGCCGGCCGTGCGAGCGCCGCATGTGAGACATCAGATACAGGTGAGGATCATTTAGACGCTAAGAAGAGACAAGTGGTGTTCGACGGGACGTTAAAAGGCAACGTGGCGACCGCCACCCGACCACACAGGGTGTCGCTGAGCGTGGACGGGAGGCAGATCGTGCGCGCCGCGCTGCCGGCCGTGCGAGCGCCGCATGTGAGACATCAGATACAGGTGAGGATCATTTAGACGCTAAGAAGAGACAAGTGGTGTTCGACGGGACGTTAAAAGGCAACGTGGCGACCGCCACCCGACCGCACAGGGTGTCGCTGAGCGTGGACGGGAGGCAGATCGTGCGCGCCGCGCTGCCGGCCGTGCGAGCGCCGCATGTGAGACATCAGATACAGGTGAGGATCATTTAGACGCTAAGAAGAGACAAGTGGTGTTCGACGGGACGTTAAAAGGCAACGTGGCGACCGCCACCCGACCGCACAGGGTGTCGCTGAGCGTGGACGGGAGGCAGATCGTGCGCGCCGCGCTGCCGGCCGTGCGAGCGCCGCATGTGAGACATCAGATACAGGTGAGGATCATTTAGACGCTAAGAAGAGACAAGTGGTGTTCGACGGCACGTTAAAAGGCAACGTGGCGACCGCCACCCGACCGCACAGGGTGTCGCTGAGCGTGGACGGGAGGCAGATCGTGCGCGCCGCGCTGCCGGCCGTGCGAGCGCCGCATGTGAGACATCAGATACAGGTGAGGATCATTTAGACGCTAAGAAGAGACAAGTGGTGTTCGACGGGACGTTAAAAGGCAACGTGGCGACCGCCACCCGACCGCACAGGGTGTCGCTGAGCGTGGACGGGAGGCAGATCGTGCGCGCCGCGCTGCCGGCCGTGCGAGCGCCGCATGTGAGACATCAGATACAGGTGAGGATCATTTAGACGCTAAGAAGAGACAAGTGGTGTTCGACGGGACGTTAAAAGGCAACGTGGCGACCGCCACCCGACCGCACAGGGTGTCGCTGAGCGTGGACGGGAGGCAGATCGTGCGCGCCGCGCTGCCGGCCGTGCGAGCGCCGCATGTGAGACATCAGATACAGGTGAGGATCATTTAGACGCTAAGAAGAGACAAGTGGTGTTCGACGGGACGTTAAAAGGCAACGTGGCGACCGCCACCCGACCGCACAGGGTGTCGCTGAGCGTGGACGGGAGGCAGATCGTGCGCGCCGCGCTGCCGGCCGTGCGAGCGCCGCATGTGAGACATCAGATACAGGTGAGGATCATTTAGACGCTAAGAAGAGACAAGTGGTGTTCGACGGGACGTTAAAAGGCAACGTGGCGACCGCCACCCGACCGCACAGGGTGTCGCTGAGCGTGGACGGGAGGCAGATCGTGCGCGCCGCGCTGCCGGCCGTGCGAGCGCCGCATGTGAGACATCAGATACAGGTGAGGATCATTTAGACTCTAAGAAGAGACAAGTGGTGTTCGACGGGACGTTAAAAGGCAACGTGGCGACCGCCACCCGACCGCACAGGGTGTCGCTGAGCGTGGACGGGAGGCAGATCGTGCGCGCCGCGCTGCCGGCCGTGCGAGCGCCGCATGTGAGACATCAGATACAGGTGAGGATCATTTAGACGCTAAGAAGAGACAAGTGGTGTTCGACGGGACGTTAAAAGGCAACGTGGCGACCGCCACCCGACCACACAGGGTGTCGCTGAGCGTGGACGGGAGGCAGATCGTGCGCGCCGCGCTGCCGGCCGTGCGAGCGCCGCATGTGAGACATCAGATACAGGTGAGGATCATTTAGACGCTAAGAAGAGACAAGTGGTGTTCGACGGGACGTTAAAAGGCAACGTGGCGACCGCCACCCGACCGCACAGGGTGTCGCTGAGCGTGGACGGGAGGCAGATCGTGCGCGCCGCGCTGCCGGCCGTGCGAGCGCCGCATGTGAGACATCAGATACAGGTGAGGATCATTTAGACGCTAAGAAGAGACAAGTGGTGTTCGACGGGACGTTAAAAGGCAACGTGGCGACCGCCACCCGACCGCACAGGGTGTCGCTGAGCGTGGACGGGAGGCAGATCGTGCGCGCCGCGCTGCCGGCCGTGCGAGCGCCGCATGTGAGACATCAGATACAGGTGAGGATCATTTAGACGCTAAGAAGAGACAAGTGGTGTTCGACGGCACGTTAAAAGGCAACGTGGCGACCGCCACCCGACCGCACAGGGTGTCGCTGAGCGTGGACGGGAGGCAGATCGTGCGCGCCGCGCTGCCGGCCGTGCGAGCGCCGCATGTGAGACATCAGATACAGGTGAGGATCATTTAGACGCTAAGAAGAGACAAGTGGTGTTCGACGGCACGTTAAAAGGCAACGTGGCGACCGCCACCCGACCGCACAGGTGTTATTTTTTTTTTTCAGCAAGCCTCGCATGCACGTCGAAGTGATATCTCGCGGAGAAGAGAGAAAGAGAGATATTTTTTTTTTTATATATATATTGTCGATGTAGACTGATTTCTCGTTTACTCTTTTAAACTTCAAGATTCGAGAAAATAGTGTCGCCACTCGCCACGTTAGAGTTTGTAGAGATAAATAGAGAAAATAATTTGATCTCTACTTTTGACGTAACGAGACGAATCATGGTGTGCTACCATGTTAGTTTCGATAGAGATATCGAGATAATACGAGAAAAGGGGTAGACAAAATTTTCTCGCGCGTGCATGCTAGGCCATTAGGTTTATGGTTTTTGGTCAGTAAAACTGACAGTCACTGTTTTTCTCTAAACTGATGTTTTATGCATATATAACGAGTTTCAAAGTTTCAAGTGTATTTTCGATGCTTCGATTAGTATTTTTTTTTTTAATTTAAGTTAAAAAATCGGACACTGCAAGTCGCGGCGCCGATCGCGAGATCGTCGTCCGAGCCGTCCACGAGCATAACCATCGCGCCGACGAAGACCGCGTCCATCCCGAGCTCGGTGATGGCGAACCTGCTGCAGAAGAACGTGCAGCTGCCCGCGGGGCAGAAGATCGCGATATCGGGCGGCGGGCAGGCGCTGTCCGCCAACGTGCAGGCCATCGCGTTCACCACCGCGCAGCTGCGAGCGCGCCAGGGCCGTCTAGTGGCGCAGCCCCGCCCCGCGCCCAACAGGTGAGTCACGCCCGCGACACGCCACTGACACGTCACTGACGTACCCCCATCACATCCTAGTGTATAACAAACACCATAACAAAGGCAACAACCATAATAGGGTTGCACCATAAAATGGGGCAACCACACCCCGTACCCAATAGGTGAGTCACGTCACTGTCATGGTCGCGACACGTCACTGACGTGCCTGCAACACGTCTGACACGCCTGCGACACGTCACTGACGTACCCCCAATACATCCTAGTGCATAACAAACACCATAATAAAGGCAACATAACCATAATAGGGTGTGGTTGCACCATAAAATGGAGCAACCCACACCCCGTGTGAGTCACGTCACTGTCACGCTCGGGACACGTCACTGACGCGCCCGCAACACGTCTGACACGCCTGTGACACGCCACTGACACGTCACTGACGTACCCCCAACACATCCTAGTGTATAACACCATAATAAAGGCAACAACCATAATAGGGTGTGGTTGCACCATAAAATGGGGCATCCACACCCCGTGCCCAATAGGTGAGTCGCGTCACTGTCACGCTCGTGATACGTCACTAACGCGCCCGCAACACGTCTGACACGCCTGTGACACGTCACTGACACGCCTGCGACACGTCAGTGGCGTACCCCCAACACATCCTGGTAGAATAGAATAGAATTTTTTTTTTATTCAAATAAACTTTTGAATAAAAAAAATTAAATTAATTAAAAAGCACTTGTATGCTTTTGAATCGTCTGACTCTACCACTGGTTCGGAATACCCTTCCTGCCGAGAAGAACCAGCAAGAAACTCTGCGGTCACTCTTTTCAAAACAAGTTTACAATACAGTAGATACTATGCTAAGTATGCAGTGTTTCAGGGATTCCACAATGAGGGGAAGTTCCAAAAATGCATACCTACTAACAATGCAATATATCTTAAGTTGGGCAGACACAAAATAGTCCTATTCCCGCCGGTGGCACTCGTTCACGAGCATGACGCATGACCCAGCCGTTGCTTCGCTCAACCATATTTGAGGGAACGAACGTAACTAGTGTATAACAAACACCATAATAAAGGCCGCCTCATGGAGCAACCATACCCCGTGCCCAACAAGTGAATCACGTCACTGTCACGCCCGCAACTAGTCTGACACGCCTGTGACACGTCACTGTTACGCCCGCGAGCCGTTACTGACACGCCCGCAATAAGTTGCCGACACGCCCGCGATACGTCGCCCGGACGCCTTCGAGCACCTCAGCGATAAAGCCCCCGACACATCCTAGCGTATAATGATTTACTTAACTTATTAACTTCAATAAAAAGCACCATAGTCAAAACGGGTCAAAGTAAACTTTAACCAGTTTCAGTCAATCTGCAAAACGTTTTTATTCTCTATTATACACATTTTGGCGATGGCAATACTCTGTCAACCATTTTTAGACAACCCCACATGTTCAGTGTGGAAACTTACGTACCTAACTGCCACACTCAGATACATAAATTATAATTAACTAGCTGATGCCCGCGACTTCGTCCGCGTAGATTTAGTTTTTAAAATCCCTCGGGTACTCTATCATTTTCCGGGATAAAAAGTAGCCCTATATCTCTCTCCAGATCCTCAACTATACCCATGCGAAAAATCACCTCGATCCGTAGCCCTTCTGCGGCGTGATTGAAGGACAAACCAACAAACAAACACACTTTCGCATTTATAATATTAGGAATCATTGACTTTTTTTTTTAAATTTTATATATTATTGTATTGAAACTCTTCCAAAACATTATATTCCTCTTTCATCATTGGCAACCAGCGCAGGTCCTCCTCTCAGAGAAGGGTTGTACGACGGGTTATAGTATAGTCAGCCCATACCCATCAACGGCTCACTACTGAGAGCTCAGGTCTCCTATCAGAGAAGGGTTATAGGCCATAGTCCACCACGCTGGCCCAATGCGAATTGGCGGACTTCACACACCTTCAAGAACATTATGGAGAACTCTCAGGTGTGCAGGTTTCCTCACGATATTTTCCTTCACCGTTAAAGCATGTGATATTTTAATTTCTTAAACACACTTAACTTCGAAAAGTCAAAGGTGCGTACCCGGGATCGAACCTGCGACCCCCCAATAGGAGACCACAGTCGTAACCACTAGGCTAACACTGCAAAACATTATATTCTTCTTTGATTCCAGCGAAATAGTCGAAGCGTCCAACGCCCCGACTACCTCGTCGAACCCCGCCAACATGAGCGCAGACGCGACCGACGGCGAGGACGCCGCGACCAACGGCGTGCGCAGACGGGCGGCCGACACGCTCCCGATGGAGGTCACGTGACAACCGGGCACCGAACCCAGCACCCCCAGTGTCAGTGGCGAGTGTCGCAGTGCGGAAAGTGCAATGTGTAGTGTTCTACCACGAACTGTAAACTGTACGGGCCATAGAGGATCGTCTCGAAGTGATTCGCGTACCATAAACAAGTTCAAGGGATTTAGAGAAGTAGCAACAAAAGGGGACACCTTTGAGGGACTTCAAGAAATGACTACAAAAAGGATCAACTTCAAGGGACATAAAAAAGCAATAGCGAAATTGCCAAAGGGTGAAGTTAGTAACATAAACATCTTCAAGGGACATAAAGAAGAAATGTCAACAAAAAGGATCAACTTCACGGAACATAAAAAAGCAATAGCGAAATTGGCAAAGGGTGAAGTTAGTAACATAAACACCTTCAAGGGGCATAAAGATGAAATGACAACAAAAAGGAAAAGTTTCAGAAGTGAAGAAGGAGCAATAGCGAAATTGGCAAAGGGTGAAGTTAGTAACATAAACAGCTTCAAGGGACATAAACAAGAAATGACAACAAAATTGAACAACTACAAGGGACATAAAGAAGGAGCAATAGCAAAATTGACAAAAATTGAAGATAGTAACATAAACAACAATATCATGAATTTTAGAGCAGAGATAACAGCAAAATTGACTATTATATTCCTTGAAAAAAATTATGTCATCATAAATCTGATTATTTGGGACTGTGTTGAGGATTTAAAATGTTATTTTAATATGCAAAAGATTTTTGGAAGCTCTCCCGGTTACTTTAACAATAGTTTCTAAAAGCATTATATTCAAAACATTAAAATATATTGTAACAAAATGTTTAATGATCTTGATGAATCTGTCAATGGTGTTGTCAGTATTGTTAAGAATATTCTGGTCTTTGCTAATAGCGTAGTAGGAAACTGCTTATCAATGTTTGGTCCAGGCCTAAATAAGGCTTTATTCACATAAGACAAACAAGGACAAAAAATTAATGATACTTGGTATATCTTAATTGTATAGAAATTTCCATTCAAATGTGAAGTTTTGAACTTTTATAAAGTTTTTCTAAATGCTTTTGAGTTATGTAAAACTAAACATAATTTTCAAAACCTTAAAAAATATTTTTTTATATATGAAGAATGAAAACCTTGAAGCAATTATTAAAATCATGAACAATATTGCTAAAAATTTGCTTTGAAATTATACATTGATGGAAATTCCTATCAAATAATGATATAGTTCTGATTTGACAAAGATATCTGATATGACTAAGTTGAAACAATTTGCGACTCAGGGTTCGAAAATATCCGATATTTATTATAAATATCAAAATATCGGATATTTATGATATATATCAGTCAGATATATATCAAGTTTGATATGTATCAATTTTGTATGAAAGTCATGTTATTATTTTATTGTATTATTTATGAATACTATTTGCATATGTGTTACATAAACATACTAAAATTATCAAAAAAAAAACTAAAATGTTTTTAATGTTTTATTTATTTATGTACTTAAAATCAGACAAATGAAACCAAAACATAAAATCTTCATTTAGACAAGGCAAAATCAACTAAAAAACATAAAATCTTTTTTTAGATCAGGCAAAATCAGCTAAAAAACATAAAAACGTATGTTTTAACTCTACTCCCACGCCATCTACATTTGGGAAGTAGAAATACAGTAACAAACGCTAAAAATTATTTAATAATATTAATTTTTTAAACCATTTTTGTATTGTAATATATTATAAAAAAATCCATTGATATATACCGTCGAACCCAGTTTGATATATTATATCGGAAATATGTCTTGATATATATCCTCGAACCCTGTTTCGACTTGACAAATAAAACTTGCAACATTGCAAAGAACAATTTCAACTTAAAATATACCACTCGGCAAAGAAAACTTGTAACTTTGCAAAGAAAACTTGCGACTTGGCAAAGAAACTGGTATTATGTCTCTTGTGAAATTACATTACTATCTAAACGCTAATCCCTGATGTATATGTGGTCCATTTTAGTGTTAAAGCAAGCTTCGTTAAAAATAATTTAAGTGGCTGTGACATAGTTAATACATGTAAAAAAACCTTTCCTTTTTTTTAAAAAAAAAAAGCTAATGCCAGCCCGAAAAATCTAACCTAAACAAGTGTAAATTAAAATTTTTATTTTTAAATGCAAGCTTTTAGTAGCTACATCATTAGACTGGATATCATCTAGGATCAGAGTACTTGTTATGACGAATCAAACGAGCCCAAACTCGATGGGGTTATGTCGTTTTATTACAGAGTTCCGATAGCCATCTTCCGTCTCCATCATCAGATCAGCTTCATGTCACAATAATATTGCATTGTCATCCGATTTACACATAAATGCAAAATTTAACTCGATCAGAAACCGGGAAGTTGGTCTAATTCATCTTGCAAGATTTGACCCCAAAAAAACTAACTTCAAGCTGAATAAAAGCTTGTAAAAATCGCTGTGTACTAGTTGAGAGTTTAATGGTGTAATTTGGCCCGATTCCTTCGTAAAATACTTTGTCACTGACAGGTTTGGTATCTTGATCAAGGCCCATACTATTTTGAAGATACCATGATATGGGTGACAGTTGCCAATTTTTCGTTTCACCCATACTACTTTCTTTGACAACTCGAAATTGACACTGTTTAATAAATACATCCAAAAATAAAATCCAAATTATTTATTTCACGTAGGCATCAAAATATCGACTAATTTGTGAGTAACTCACGTCCAACTCAGTATTTTGATTAATTTCTTAAACAGGTCACTTTCAAGTAAAGATTTTTATGTAAACCTGTGAAGATGATAATTCCACTGGCGCAATTAGAAGGCCATAAGCCTACTTTGTCGTATTAGTTTACAAATTGCGAAAAACCAAATTAAATTTGAATTTCGCGGGCAGACCCGTGTCTTCCACCTTAAGACGGGCAGACAGATATTTACTATAATAACCTAACTATAGTATGTCCAAAAGAACTATCGAACTAAAATAAAAACTTGCCATATATATAAGCCGTGGCAATAAAGAATGGAATCTAAAATGGCGGCTCGTACTTGTAATGACAGGCACAGGTTGGACCGTCAGCAAAAAACGAAGCGAAGCGGGGCTGCTGTATAAGTAGCTATACAGACACACATTGTATGTTTATATTATTTATTTAGTATTTGTGTTGATACCTTATTCATTTATGTACCTATATTATGTTATTAAATATACCTATATAACATTACTATTGATTTATAATAGCTACGCACATGTTTAATATCTCTAGGTATTTATTTATTTCTTGTTATCTTTAAGTCCTCTAACGTTTTATCTTGTGTGTTGCGCGGTCAGGTCACAACGTATTTTATATTTCTTCTTCAAAGTATTTTGTAACATTATATACGATTAGACGCTCATCACTTCGAAGAATCATTCCTCGTTTACGTGAGCTCATTTTTTAAACGTAACTAACAATAATTAGTGATCAATAAACAACATACGAACGACAATAACAACGAAAAAGCTTAACAGAAAACAAGACAAAGAACAGTAACAAAAACACAGTGTGCAAGCAGATACAGACTGATTATTTTTTGCGTGCTGTAACGACGTGTGTGAGTAAAGACAGCAATAACGTGCGAGTGAGAGGGAATGATTAGCGACGCCATTTATAATTCCATTCTTTATTGACACGGGTTATACATTATCAAAATTAAAAGCTGGTCTCTTGGTTAGAGGCCGACCTTTCTCTATACCGTGTCTCTTCCATTCCACGCGACATTGGCGGAAGTAAATTGTACCCGTCTGGTGCTACTGCACGCCATAAACGGAAATTGAATTGAATTGAATGCAATTTAAACCCCACCTTTGTGGGAATTACATAAAAATGCAATTTTTATAATTTTTTTATGTAATTTACATAAAAATAGCATTTTTTTGCATCCCACCTGCTTTACTACTTTTATCAAATGATCAAGCACTTCCTTTTTTTTTTATTTAACTAGTACCAATTATTATTATTTATAAAATATAGTTTCTAAAAATAGTATAATTTAGTCTATCCGGGCTGGCATTTGGCGCTTAGGTTTTCTTTTTAGCGAACATTCTGTAGTTATTATAATTTTTCACGCGAATTATATAGAAACTCGTTAGCGACATGCGTTTGGGTGGTGTGACGTGTTGCGAATGTGTTTCTACCTTTGTGTAAAAAAAAAGTAAACAAAAAATTGAAATTGCGATAAAAATCGACGTTGATTGTATAATATTTAATTAATAATTATAATTAAATAATAGAGTAAATAAATGTATGAAAAAAAACAATTGTAATATAATAAAAAACCAACTGTAATGAATGTATTATATAGTTTTTATGTGTATCATATTAATATTATTAAGGTGGAATGATACTTATAACACGCGACGCGCCCTGGTGAAATGCGCCGCATACTTTAAAACGTTCCATTTTTGGCCGAAGCTATTAAGGTGGATTATACGGGTCTGCCCGCGAAATTTAAATTTAATTTGGGTTTTCGCAATTTGTAAACTAATACGACAAAGTAGGCTTATGGCATTCTAATTGCTCCAATTGCAGTGTCATCTTCACAGGTTTATATAAAAAAAACTTTGCTTGAAAGTGTCCAGTTTAAGAAATTAGTCCGAATATCGAGTTGGACGTGAGTCTACTCACAAATTAGTCGATATTCTGACTAATTTCTTAACGTGGACACTTTCAAGTAAAGATTTTTATATAAACCTGTGAAGATGACACTGCAATTGGCGCAATTAGAATGCCATAAGGCTACTTTGTCGTATTGGTTTACCAATTGCGAAAAACCAAATTAAATTTGAATTTCGCGGGCAGACCCGTATAATCAACCTTAAGGGGTCATTTGGTAGCATTTGACCCCTGCAACCCCTTAATTCGTACATGTCAGGAAACTTTGCATAACAATATGTATGTACTATGTAATACTTAATAATAATGAATGCGCTATCCTACAAAATTTTATTTAACATTTTGTTTTATCTGACTCAGCTTTATAGAATGAACAGGCTGGTTATGAGATTCCATTGCATTATTATAATAAGAAAATAAACCCCTACCATTATATTATTAGGTTACAACACTCAACATGACAAATTGGAAGCAAGTCCTGACCTCTTCTATTGACTGAGAAATAAGTTATATGAATAATAGAAGGGGTCACGACCCGCATCAATGACTCATTGCTGAAGGTCCTGACGCCTGCCATAAATACGCCCCTGAGAGAGGAGCAACTTGATTAGCCTTCACACGTAGCGTGGCATCGGGTTGCGTGGCGTGTTGTGAGTATATCTCCACCCTTACATAAACTTACTTAATTAGATGGCTGGCCGGACCAGTGAACCGTATGAATAGTGAAAAGTAAAAAAAAAAGTGATTTAAGCCCCACGTATTTGCTTAGGATTTCCAATTTTTTTTTAAGTGGTTAATTGTATAGTAGGCAATATCAATAAATAAATTATTAATTAATTCGAATGAACGCTTAACAGGCGGTTAATCGACGCTTAATTATTCAGTCCCATTACTTATCTGGTATAGAATTATTTAAAAAAGAATACGCGACGAATTGAGAACCTCCTCCTTTTTATTCGTCCAGTTGATAAATAATGGTACTTTAAAGTTATTTAAACTTATGCAAACGATTAACGAAATAAAAAACAATGAATTGAAGACCTTGAAAAGAATTTACTGCAGTTGCCTGATATTTTTGTTAAATCATTTAGATAGATAGGTACTTAATCTTTATTTTTTCCGAAATAAAAAGTTGTCTTTCTGTTAAATTTTGTCAAGATTAGTTCAGCGACGAACAAACTTTCGCATTAAGTCAATAACTAGCTTTTGAGTGCGGCTTCGCTCAAGTTAAGTTTGGTTTCTTAAACTCCTATTTTACCCCCTTAGGGGTTAAACTTCAGAAATCCTTTCTTAGCAGATGTCTACGTCAAAATAGCTATCTTTATGCTTTGCAGCCCGATCCGTCCAGTGGTTTGAGCTGTGCGTTGATAGATCAGTCTGTCAGTCAACTTTTACTTTTATACATTTAAATAATCCTGATGTGCATTGTGCACACATCTTACAAACCTTTTTTCAAATAATCTTATACATACAATTAACCACTTAAAAAAGATGTGTCAAGTTTATGTATGTAACATATAAACTTATACTCTCAATACAGATTATTGCATGTATATAAATTTGACGCATGAAGCATAAATGCTAAAAAAATCTTGACTATTATAGTAAAGTCACCAACTCGCTTGTATGTGCATAAAGTAACTAATGTGTAAGGTTATAATATCAGAAGTGGGATAAGTAGAACTTTATTTATTTATTTTTTATTTATTTATTCGATGACAAGCTAGCCCTTGAATGCCATCTCACCTGATGGTAAGTGACGATGCAGTCTAAGATAGTAGCGGGCTAACTTGGAAGGGGTATGGCAGTGAACATTCAACCCATACCCCTAATCGGTTTCTACACGCCATCGTGCCGGAACGCTAAATCGCTTGGCGGCACGTGTTAGACGGAAGGGTGGTAACTAGCTGCGGCCAAAGCCTCCCACCAAACAATTTGAGGAAACTAAAACAAGAATATTTCATGGTGGCCAAATTGTGGCTCATGTCTTTAAGGGCAGGTATACCTAAATTCCAAAAAAAAAATTATTTAATCTCAGTAATAGGTACATTTTATGACTAAACCGCTGAACTGACATTTATGAAATTTGGCACTGTGTTAGCTCGCATCCTGGATATGGACGTTTTTCCTGAGAAATCAAAATATAAATAAAATATAAATCAGCTAGTTGCTTAAGTATTACCTTGCAATATATTGGCATTAGTTACTTTATGTGTATTGTATATTATATTTATTGTGTTATAGTCTATTATATTATTGTTTAATTACTTAGTTGAAAATATTCTCAGGGAACCATTAAATGAATCAAGCATAAAACCCTGCAAAAAACCTGCTTAGAATTTTTTTTTTTTTGGAAGTGTCAGTAGCTTATATATTATTTAATCAATTTATACTTACTATAAAAATGTATTGCTACTACTAAATTATTTTCCCGATATGAAAAAGCTTATGCCTATCTATAGAATTACACCAATTTAAGCACAGCATAAATATAAACTGACGGGCAATGCCAAACCCCTAAAATTTAAACTGACTGCAATGGCAAATCGCCTAAATATAAGCTGTCGGGAATGCCAAACCGCTTAAATTTAAACTGACGGCAATGCCAAATCGCGTAAATTTAAACTGACTGCAATGCCATACCGCTTAAATTTTTAGAAACATTTCTACATCCGGAGTTAAACCGACAAAATATTTTTGGGTTAAACGAAACTTTTATACGCAATCCATACATCGTCAATCTGGATAGCGATCCGCAATAAAAATCCCAGATAACATAAGACTCGATAGCTTAGCCGTTATTATAAGGACTTCACAGGTCGACAAGACCGCTATCTAGTGTTATAAATATGAAGCGACCTTATGAAATAAGGTCATTAGTTCAAAATTCAAAAAAAAATTCAAAATTATTTATTTCACGTAGGCCAACCTGTGGCTCTTATGACACGTCATGACTCAACCACCGGTTCGGAAAGCGGATTCTGCTGAGAAGAGCCGGCAAGAAACTCAGCAGTTGCTCTTTTTAAAATAATCATTTTACAATATTATTATACAGCTATTACATTGTAATAAGTTTTTTATACTATCTTGTGGGCACCCGGATGCCATGCCGATTTAACCCATGCAACTTTGGTACATTAGAATAGAATATAATATTTCCACAATGAGGTGAAGTTCCAAAAAAAAGCGTAGGTACTACAATTCAATTTTAAAACAGCTATTGTATTAATTATATTCCTTATATTACATGTGACTTGGTTATTACAAACTAGCCATTTTTCTACGACTTCGTACGCGTCGAGTTAAGATTTTAAAAATCCCGCCAGAATCCTCTTTTTCCGGGATAAAAGGTAGCCTTTTATGTCACTCTCCAAGTCTTGAACTATACACACACACACACACACAATCACGTTGATCCGTTGCTGTGTGATTAAAGGACAAACCAACTACAAATACCCTTTCGCATTTATGATAGTAAGGATTAATTAAAAACACTTACCATCAGGTGAGATTGCAGTCTTGAGCTACATATATTGTTATCGAATAAAAGAGTGCATGCATGGATCTGTGGAGTCTTATGAATTCTATATCCTTTTGATCCCTGATCATTGATAGATACATATTGAATATGTGCGGTAGATCTTATAGAACTAATCCTGTAATTCCTACATCCCACCAAAAACATTTTCATGTAAAATGTTGCCGAAATCATATGGCTCGCACTGTCAAAAAGTTATCAGATCTCATGTAGAACCAAGCTTCTGACTCTAATAGTCCTAATTCCATAAACTCTACACCTTAGTCAAAATATGTGGCTTGGCTTGGGATGGATTTGCGATGTCCTTAGAGGACTATTTTACATTTCACATCCCTATCTCTCTCTTGCACATTCTAATATTTACAATGATTGTAGAAATCTCGGATACTTTTGACAAAATGTGGTCAAATATTATCTTCGACAGTTAAATTACAGATATTTTAGACATATTTTTATTGTCATATACCTAGTTTTTGATAGAGAATAAGAGAGTTGATTTCGCCCTTTTTCTCTATCAAAATCTAGGTATTATTATATTAAAACTATATTTAAAATATCGGTAATTTAATTGTCGAAGATAATAATTGACCACATTTTGTCAAAAGTATCTATCTTGAGATTTTTACAACCGTTGAAAGTATTGGAATGCGCGAGATACGGATGCGAAATGTAATAGGTGTTTTGCCTTGATTTTAGTCCTTCCAAGCCCACACCATTTTGGTTTTCTAGCCTATGTTTTTTTTTGTTCGGTTCTTGTTTGGATCTATCCTAGTAAAAACATTTTGTTAACTACCCTACCGGAAATTTGGGTATTTTTTGGCTACCGAAAACTAAGTATTTTGGCTTAGTGGCTAGTTAAAATTTTTGTCTTTCTCATCATCATCATCACCATTTAAAAATGTTGGTATTTTTAGTAGCGTTATAAATTTTTTTTTAACATGCAAATGTGGACGTGTATTGAAGTGATTTTAGATGGTATTCGTGAGGAAAGCCCGTAAGAAAAGAATTAACTATTATTATTGATGTGTAAATGTAGAATTTAGAAAAAAAAATTGTGGGTGTTAGCGCTTACACTTACCCCGGCTCCACACGTTGGTCCCAACACTGTTTGCCTAACTCGTTGGACAATATGCTTAACGTTGGTTAACTTGCGGAAAATCCACAAGTTGGACCTTGTTGGCGACAACGTGTGAGTCGGCCTTAGACAATGTACCTAGATAAATACTTAAACTTCACGAATGAGTATCGTTATCTATGCTTTTAAAAGTATATTTAAAAAAATGTTTTTCTAGAAATTACGAGGGTATTTCGAAATAATCTTGAATCGTCACGCGATTGGGTTCGGTCTTAAGTAAAGGTCTAAAAATACCACTCGTCGCATACCACTCTACAGTACTCGGCAGTAAATACTAAGGCTTTGGAGAGTCGTCTCTGTCACACAAAACGACAAACCGTAATATAGATGTAGGTATGTGTGACAGAGACAACGCTGTATAAAAGTAAGTAATATTTACCGTCGAGTACTATATTTTGTTTGCATCGTCAACCGAATGCAAGGCGTACATAATGTTTGTTCATGTAGTTTCTTTTTCGGAAATCATTAAAAATATTTCGATTCGTAAAATTGTTATTAGAACTTTTTGACAGAAATAAAAAATACTTACGGCGAAAATGTTTAAAATTAAAATGAATATGCAATTTCGAAAAGGGCTCGTATACTTTGACCCCCACGGTTTTCTCTTTTAATTAGATTTCTTGAAAAAAAAAAAAGGAATCTTTTGTAAATATTTGTAAACCAAACGCTGGTTGACCAATATTAATAAAATGTTTTTTTTAATGAATTGAAGATTTATTTCGATCAAATAATAATTAATTATTTATGAGAAAAATTGGTGTACTATTAGGTGTAATGAAATGGGCACTATTTGAAATCGCTTATTCGAATAATATCGTGGTTATCTTTGTATCATAAAGTTAATTCACATTGGGATTTTAAAATAATATAGCTATACTATATGCGAAACTTATAATATCATTCGTGTTTACGCAAACCTACTCGTAATGTCCTGTTGTTACAATCGAAAAAAAAATCGCGACTTTTTTTTCCTAACAAAAAAAATTGTATGCTAGAAAAAAAGCGTCGCGACCAAAAAAAAATGTAATGGTTTTAACTGTCTGTCTATACATGTATAATTAGTAAGTATCATATACTGTACAAAAGGCTGCAAATTTGGGAAAAAAAATGTAAAAAAAAATTGGCCTCATTTTTGGGGCTGTTAACATACGCTTAGTAAAGATGATAGGGAAAATGTGTACCTCATAAGTTCTGATTCATAGATTAGGCGACGCGAGCGCTTTGAATGCTCTCTGATAGATGGCGTTGTATTTTTTCCTTTAGCTGTCTTTGGGCCTACGCATATAATATTACTATGTATGTGTGCGTGCGCGTTGTACTTTATTTTTGATGTAAATATTACTTTTTTATTATTATTATTTTGTTTTACGTCTGTGGCGACGAATGGGGCAAGAGCGTTCAAAACGCTCGCAAAACTTACATATTATATGTATCAAAAAAAAAATCGCTGTAAATTGTTTGTAAAAAATAGTCATGTTCTGAATTTCAGTGTAATTTTTGTTGATTATATATTTTTTTTTCAACCGGAAATTGCTGAATAAAGCGACGATTCTGTTTCAAATGATTTGTTTTATTTACCTACGAATTTCTTTACTATTCCGTAGGGCAGACGATAGTGTATACCTAGATTATAAAACACACCACACAAACTGCTCCAATCTGTGTTGTCGCGTTGTTCTTGCATTTGTTCTACTACTAGAGTCTTGAAGAGCACAGAGCGAGCGGCGCGCGTTGTACCTACCGTACAATTGTATTTTATTTGCGGAGGGGACACCTGCTTACGCCAGGCGGGTGATCAGTCCCTGTGTCAGAACTATTCCACCCAATTCCCCGTGTTTCGAGTTTTCGACACAGGTTTCTGGTGCCCAGGCAGCCTGCCCCCCCTCAAACCTACCTGTAGCTTTCGTAAACCTAACGATGTCCCCTATAGAAAGGTTTGTTAGGTCTTAACTTAATCTATCCTTACTTTGCAGTTCCCATCTTACCAATGAAGCCATGAAGTGGAAGCTGGTCTCTTCATCACCACACTCTGGACAGGATGGGTCTTCTTTAATTCTCATTATTGTGAGATGTCTATTTAGCAAACAGTGCAGTTGCTTGCCCATTACCAATGCTATATTATTCCTACTTTGTAACATAATCTGTCTTGTCTTCTTTTATCGAATGATTACACGAACAATTTCGATTGTCTGTATTGAATCGAATTGTTCCATCTCGAGTTCGATTCTCTTTCTATCACTCTTTTGGTAATCGTGTACGGAATGGGTAGGCAAGGCTCAAGTCCATGAAATTGGATACTTGCTCCCATTCTAGCTAGTTCATCTGCTTTTTCATTACCGATGTTCCCTTGGTGTCCAGGAACCCAAGCAATCGTCACTTTTGTCTTATCAGCTAGTGAGTTTAATGCATGTTTGCATTTCTTCACGAGAGCCAAAGTGGCTGGAAGTCCAGAGCTTTTATTGCGGCCTGGCTGTCACTATACCTATAATAATTGCTTTTGATCAATACCTACAATATCCATCAACAGATTGCATCAAGAGTTTTGTGAATGAATGAATGTTTTATTCAGAAAAATTTGTGTGCGTCAGAAAGAATGACCAGAGTTAATTTCTCCATTCCATGCATTTAATACCCTAAATATTTACCAAGCTCATAGTATAAAATTCTTTAATATGGTACAGTATAGCTGCGTCCCGCGGTTTCACCCGTGTAATATAAGTTTCAATTCCGTGGAAATATCGGGGTAAAAAGTTAATACTACGATATGACTACGATACGAATGTAACCAACTTTTGTTTCTACCGGCGAAATTACTAATTAAAAGAACACAAAAGCTACTATTGTGACTTAATTATGATAGTTAGATATATTCCCTCGGGGACTTTTTTAAGGTAATAATAAGTACTTTAATCATGTAGCACATAATTTCTATGTAGGTATCCTCAAGTTTGCCAAATAATGAATTCTATACCTCGGCAAAATTTCGCTACTTTGGGTTGCATTATTGCAATATTCTTAAGGATCTCTAATTTTTTGAAAATAAATGATAGTCTATGTTACTTCTTTTTAATTAAGCTTTCTGTTGGTGAAAAAATGGTTAAAATCGGTCCAGTAGTTTCAGAGCTTATTCGGTACAAACAAAAAATCTTTCCTCTTTATGTGAGTAGCAGTAAAAACAATTTTAGCGGTTCTCATCCATGACTGGTAAGTTGGGGGTATAAGAATGCCAATTTGAATAACGCGATGCGGCAAAGTAGGTATGCAAACTTATCTATACTAATTAATACTTACCTATTATAAAGAGGAAAGATTTTTTATATTTAAGTCACAATAGTAGCTTTTGTGTTCTAAAATTTAATTAGATCGCCGTTGTTATCGTGGTATTAATTCTTCCTTATTAATACGTCATACTAATACTATAAATGCGAAAGTGTGTTTGTTTGTTGGTTTGTCCTTCAATCACGCCGCAACAGAGCTACGGATCGACGTGATTTTTTGCATGAGTATAGTTGAGGACCTGGAGAGTGACATAGGCTCCTTTTTATCCCGGGAAATCAGAGCTCCCGAGGGATTTTAAAAACTACATCCACGCGGACGAAGTCGCGGGCATGTATGCGCCACTGTTTATGAGTTTATCTTGCAAATCACGTGCAGTACTATGCCGTGTGAATAGACTAATAAAACGTATATAGGATGAAGGGTGCATTATTAATTAATTATTATTTATTAAATCAAACACATAAGCATGGTAAAAGCTTTAATAAATCAAAGAAATAGTAAATTATATTTTATGAAATACATAGCAAGTTAGAAATGAGTGGTGTAAGGTGTTACATATTTTGTTCCATCATCTATACAATAGGAATCTGTCAAAAAATCCATAGGTTATAATGATCCATTAATATTATGTAGTACATACTCTTTCGCAAGAAGAAATTTCGCTTATGAAATAGCTTGCTGAGGCTAGATAATAAGTAACTAAAAGCAGATATTCACTTGCTGCAAGTGTTTACAGTGCAAGTGACTTGCTAGAGCTGACTGCAACTTTTACTTCTAATGAACACGCATTAATGCAGCATTAATCAAATGACTTCGAAGTTCGAAGAGCTGATGGTCGTTGGGGTCCCAATGTGCTGGAGTGGCGACCCCGCACTGGGAAGCGCAGTGCTGGCAGACCCCCCACCAGGTGGACCGAACACATCAAACGAGTCGCAGGGAGCCGCTGGATCCAGGCGGCGCAAGACCGAGGCCTGTGGAAGTCCATGCAAGAGACCTTTGTCCAGCAGTGGACGTCTATCGGTTGATAAAGAAGAAGAATCAAATGACTAATTAAAATACTAATCATTGGAAACATACACTTTTAACTTACATTTAGGATTGGTAGCTTATGGTCCAAGATCCCAGTGCCGCCAGACCTAAGTTATTTTCTCAGCAATTATTTGTGTACGATAGAGTACTGTTCGAATGTCCGTTCAGTATATGCGTACCAGTTAGATTGTGCCGACGGCCAATTTCCAGATACCAGGTGCTAAAGGTAGGTAAAAACTAGAATAACTGATTTTTTGTCTGGGTATAGCTTAGGATCTAGAGAGAGAGAACTATTGCAATATCTTCTGCAAGCTATACCCAGGCAAAAAATCATGTCGATCCGTAGCTCTGTTGCAGAGTGATTGAAGGACAAACCAACAAACACACTTTCGCATTTATAATATTATAGTATGATGATATTATCTCTCACACACTTAAACAAGTGAATCATGTTCTAGCGCTCATACATATGGGGACGCATAATGTGTGTCTGGGGGGATGTTTGACCCTTCCAATAGGTCTGGCAGCTTACAGATAATATCGCAATAGTTCCCTGAGTATCATGTATAAAAATCAGAACTGAGAATATAAGTTAACTTAAATTATATATTTTTTTGGGAGCTTCAAAGCGTCTGGCTAAAGTAACCGCCGGCGGTAAGCGTCTGGCAGTATTAATTTATTAATTTTTACAATATTCTTAAAACATATATGAAAATCAGCCCTGAAAATTTAAGATAAGTTATTCTAGTTTTTACCTACCTTTAGCACCTGGTATCTGGAAATTGGCCGTCGGCACAATCTAACTGGTACGCATATACTGAACGGACATTCGAACAGTACTCTATCGTACACAAATAATTGCTGAGAAAATAACTTAGGTCTGGCGGCACTGGGATCTTA
Source organism: Oeneis ivallda (assembly GCA_029955525.1). Classification (NCBI taxonomy): domain Eukaryota; kingdom Metazoa; phylum Arthropoda; class Insecta; order Lepidoptera; family Nymphalidae; genus Oeneis; species Oeneis ivallda. The sequence continues at coordinate 4,972,690 of JARPMR010000028.1, forward strand.
CTCTATTAGTAGCTACTAGATACCGCCATTCCTACAAACAATATAGCTCCTTAAATTCGGCAAAGTAATATCATAGTTTGAAATCGTCAAACATTGGTTGCTACGACACTATAGTTCTTGTAACTCACGACTCAAGAGGGCAACTGACTTATGGTTGTGTGTGTGTCGTATCTGTATAAGTGTGAGCGAGCGCAATGCTCGCGCCTGCCCGTTCCAACCTAGGCTTTGACAGGCACGCACACTTATGCAATGTGCATGTACACGAAGTAACCAACCACGAGTAAAGCTCACTCGCCTTCGTGAATTGCAAAAACTGTATGAGGGTACTCCAGTTCAGGCGTACTATGAATTGCCGCAGAAGCAGCGATAGCCTAGTGGTTAGTACTGTGGTCTACTATTCGGGTGGTCGCAGGTTCGATCCCGGGCACGCACCTCTGGCCTTTCTAAGTTAAGTGTGGTTAAAAACTTAAATATTACTTAAGCTTCATCGGTAAAGGAAAACATCATGAGGAACCCTGCACACCTGAGAGTTCTTCATAATGTTCTCTTGCATGTTCTTGTAAGGCTTGAGAAGTCTGCCAATTTGCATTGGGCCAGCGTGGTGGACTATGGCCTATAACCTTCTCTGAGAGGAGACTTGAGCTCAGTAGTGAGCCGTTGATGAGTTGATGATGATGATGAATTGTCGCAATTTTCTAGTACGCCGACGATATCTAGTAGGCGCCAAGCGACTACCAATCTAAGATTTTAAACTAATGTTTCTTCCTACACATTACATAAGTGCCTACTTTAAATCGTAATAACCCTAACTTATTGCCTAGTAATTAGTCCCGTTGTTTGCCACCGAACCTTCAGCTTTGGCCACTTTGGGCCGAAATTTTTGGCTGAATTCTGGGTTTTTTTATAAACTGGTACGAATGTGAGAGGGCGATGGAAAAAGCGACACCCGGAGGGTACCGCCAATAGATAACCAAATCAAAACAAAGACACTATTTTCAAAAATCAATCTTAAAAATAATTATTTTATTCACCTTTAGGCGATCTTGAACGGAATTTCTTAGGGATGATAATAACCTTCGGCATCGGCATCGGACACTATTTCTGATGCCAGCAACTTTGTCCACGTGAATATAGAACATCTTGAATTTTTTATTTATGTCAGCTGTAGACTAAATTCTTACAAATCACTTTTGAAAGCACTTTAAGTCACTTATTAGCTGTTACTTCACTTCACTTTGAGTCACTTCTGAATGCACCTTAAGTCACTTATCACTCTTATCAGTCATCACTCAGTCACTCCTGGTACCACAGATGCTCATACTCGCTATGAGCGTAGAGCGTGTGTCATGGATCCGGCGGCTCAGCGCTGAGGGTGTCGACCTCTGCGTCAGCCCGCTGCTCGGGGGACTGCAGCTCGGCCTGAGATATGTCTGAGCTCGAGTGGGACTCAGAGTCGCTGCCGGTCTCTTCCTTCTGTGGAAAGGTTACAAAAATGTGTAAAAAAAAAATATATTTTTAAAAATCGGCCAAGTGCGAGTCGGGCCTCGCTTTTTTAGGGTTCCGTAAAAAAAAAAACTTTCCATGTACCCATGGAAATATTTTATTTATTTTTTTTAATTTAATCTAATTTTTATTATTTGTTGTTATAGCAGCAATAGAAATACAAAATATGTGAAAATTTCAACTGTCTATCTATTACGGTTTACGAGATACAGCCCGCTGACAGACGGACGGGCCGACGGACGGACGGACGGACAGCGGAGGCTTAGTAATAGGGTCCCGTTGGCACCCTTTGGGTACGGAACCCTAAAAACAAACTTTTAGTAGCTGGCTACATCAACAGACCCTGAAGACTACACACTACAGTGAACAATTTACGCATTTTAAATGCTAAATAAAACTTATAATACAAAATGCCGCGAAATATTATCAATACACTTCTGTGTTTGACCAGCTGCTGCGCCATTTAGTCTAGCCCTAGCCAAACCTTCATGCGTTTGCGATCGTAGAAAGAGAATAGACAATCGTAAGTGTAACTTGGCTACGGGGGCTGGATCGAAACTCGCAACCCGATCGATCCAAAGTGATCGATCAATCGTGATTTACACAGCTCTACCTGTGATGGGTTGAAATAGATGGGATAGAGTCTATCCCATATACACACATCAAAAGTGTCTAGGGATCAACATATATTTTTGCAATAACTTTTCTCCTGATTGATATTAATTAAAATTTTCTTTAAGGATTCATCAAATAAAGTGTTTTCGTTTGTCACAGTAACGATAAACCAAGTCACCTTTGCATTAATAAAGAAATTTGCCATTTTCCTAATAAAGGGATTTTTGACATTTGAACCACTAACATTAAAGTTCGAAAAAAGACTGAAATAACAGTTTTCTTTAAAATTTTATTGGGTAACTTAAACAATTAATAATCCGTGTTTCTACCGCGAACACTAACAACACAAGAACATCGGTTTGGCATACTCAAAATGAGTTCATCCAAATCACGCTGTGGAATGGCCGCCCATGTTCGTTGCAACAACAAAAAAAGGTCTTCTTGCCACTGGATACCCACCATATTCGGCAGAGCTCTTCTCTGTAGCATATCCCATGCATGCTCAATCGGGTTCAAGTCTGGCGACTGAGCAGGCCAGGGCAGGACATTGATGTTAGCTGCGGCGAGAGTCTGTCTTACAACTCTTGCGGTGTGCGGTCGTGCATTATCATGCATTAACTGAAATAAGGGACCGATTTGCACTTGTAGAGGAACGATGACGTCTGATACAATCGTCTCAGCATAAATTTGAGCGTTGAGGTTGCCTCTGATCCAAATCAACTCAGTTCTTCCGCCGATCCAAATACCCGCCCATACCATGATGGTTACACCACTATAAGGATGGACTTCCTGGCAGGATTTTAATCGCTGATTATGAAATTATGAAATGCACCAAAAAGGATCCATATAAATTTATAAAATCATAAATTTATTACAAAGCCACATCTCAATCTCAAGAAATCCGCATAAAAATGCTTGATCCCTAGACACTTTTGATGTGTGTATTTCAACTCATCACAGGTAGAGCAATGAGGTATATCCGATAGACCATGAAGGCAATAACTGTTACCTTTAAAGTGAACGTGGTATAAGCGGGTGGTCCGGTGTGGTAGCGGCAAGTGGCGGACGGCAGCGGCAGCCTCGGGATGGGTTCCCGGCACGCCGTGCTTCCCCGCACGTCCCCGCATGCCGCGAACAGCACCTGTTAATAATAAAAAATGCGTGAGTGTCGTGGATGGAGAGAGCTATGCTCGGAGTGTCCCTGCGGGATCGAATCAGAAATGAGGAGATCCGTATGAGAACCAGTGTCACCGACGTAGCTCAGCGAGTCGCGATACTGAAGTGGAAATGGGCGGCGCACATAGTTCGAAAAGCTGACGTTCGTTGGGGTCCCAAGGTGTTGGAGTGGCGACCCCGCACCGGGAAACGCAGTGGCAGACCCCTCACCAGGTGGACCGACGACATCAAATGAGTCGCAGGGAGCCGCTGTATTCAGGCGGCGCAAGACCGAAGCCTGTGGAAGTCCATGCCGGTGACCTTCGTCCAGCAGCGGACGTCTATCGGTTGATTAAGAGGAAGAAAACATGAGAACTCCAAAATACGTTAAAGAGGCTTTTGTCCAGCAGTGGACGTCTGTCGGTTTATAAAGAATGTATAGTGACCTGGTGTCGGTCCTGCAGTATGTGCTTGATGCAGTGCTTGGTGGCCGGCAGCGTGTGGGCAGGGCAGCGCACGCCGCCCTCTATGAAAGAGCAGCGGCCCTGAGACGGGATGTGACGACTCGAGGTTTCGTTCACCTGGAATTATCGTATTTAGATTTGAGATAAGTAATTTTTACAAGCTTCTATTTAACTTGCGATGTTACATACATTACATGTATGCACATCTACGGAACATGACACGGTCTCTTTAAACATTTCTATGGTGGTGGCGTGTGATGAGGGTTGTTAAGTTCCCTCAAATTTGGTCGAGCGAAGCAACGGCTGGATCATACTTCATGCTCGTGAACGGGTGCCGCCGGCGGGAATGGGGCTACTTTCAGTCTGCCTGTCTTATAATGAATTGAATTATTATATTGTGGAAATATTATATTCTATTCTAACAAAGTTGCATGGATTAAATCGGCTTGGCATCCAGCTGCCCACAAGATAGTTTAAAAAACTTATTACAATGTAATAGCCGCATAATAATATTGTAAAATGATTATTTTGAAAAAAAAACTGCTGAGTTTCTTGCCGGCTCTTCTCAGCAAAATCCGCTTTCATAACCGGAGGTAGACGTGTCGTGTCATGACGTGTCATAAGAGCCACAGGTTGGCCTACGTGAAATAAATAATTATGAATTTTCAAATTTTGTATGTATTAGGGCCTGTATTACCACCTTCTGTGTGTCGGATAGCCTAACCGTACATTTTGTCACTTTCTTCATTTCATTTCATTTCATAGCCTTTATTGCTGATTACAAAAATTACATAAATAGTGTTTTTTTTGTTTTTTTTTTTACAAAGTTTAAATTAAACATCAGCTTGTCTTGCGACATAGGCCTCCTCCAGAGACTTCCAGCTGCTCCTCTCTTGTGCTGTTCTGCGCCATGAAGCACCAGCCACCACTCTTAAGTCATCCTCCCATCTTTTTCTTTGCCTTCCTTTACACCTTATCCCATCCCTAGGATACCACTCAGTCACTTCTTTTGTCCATTTTGTAACCTTGTCCCTCATCATGTGCCCAGTCCAACGCCATTTTAACCTTATTATATGCTCTGTCACATCCTTCACTCTAGTGCGTTTTCTTATAGATTTTAGGTTTATTCTGTCTTTTTTTTTATGTTTATCATACTTCTCTCCATACTGTGTTGACAAGTTTCCAGTTTCTTTATGTTGGTTTTTGTAAGTGACCAAGTTTGGCATCCATAAGTAATACAGGGTATTATGCATGAATCAAATACCTTTTTCTTTGCACTTACTGGGAATTCTTTGCTTTTCATAACTTCTTTTAAAGCCCAGTATCGTTTCCATGTCTTACTTACTCTTTGATTCACTTCTTTCGTCATCTGGTTGTGTGGAGAGACCACTTGTCCCAGGTATACATAATCCTCAACATATTCTATTGGTTTATTATTAATTTGTATAGTAATTTGGTCTCCATTTGTCATCAATTTAGTTTTCTCTGTATTCATAGTTAGACCTACTACACCACTTTCTTTTTCCAGTTGTTTTAACATTATTTCTAGTGTATTAGAATTGCTTGATATTAGGATAAGGTCATCGGCAAACCTGAGGTGGTTTAATTTTTGCCCATTTATATTAAGTCCATAGTTATCCCAATCTAAATTGTGGAAAACCTTCTCTAAAATTGCTGAGAACAATTTAGGCGAAAGAGGGTCTCCCTGTCTGACTCCCTTTTTTATTTGGAACTCTTCCCCTTCTTTCTCTAGTCTGACTCGTGCTGAACTTTTTCTGTATATTGCTTTTATTAATCTAATGAACTTAGCTGGTGCTCCCTGTTCTTCAAGTGCTTGCCATAGGTGGCTGTGTTTTATTGAGTCAAAAGCTTTATTATAGTCGACAAAGGCGAGGTAATATTCTTTGTTATATTCATTGCATTTTTCAATTATTTGTTTAATAGTATGTATATGATCAATTGTGGAGTAATTGCTTCTGAATCCTGCTTGTTCTTTTGGTTGGCATTGATCAAGTACTTTTGTTATTCTACCGAGTATCACTTTTGAGAAGATTTTATATATATTTGAAGTAAGACTTATAGGTCGATAGTTGCCAATTTGGTTTTTGTCTCCTTTTTTATGTAATAAAATAATTGTAGACGTCGTCCATTGATTTGGTATATGTTCTATTTCTAGGATTTCATTGAATATGATAGTAAGAGCATCAATTGTAATTTTGAGAGTTTCCTTTAGGAGTTCATTGCTTATGTTATCATCTCCAGAGGCTTTATTGTCATTTTGAGTTGTCACTGCCCTGATTATTTCACTCTTCATAATAGAGGGCACAGGTTCATCAATATGGTCATTTCTTGTTTCTGAATCCCAAATATAGTCAGGGTCATTATACAAGTCTTGGTAGAAATCTGTAGCGATTTTAAGAATGGATTCTCTTTTGGTTGTTAATACTCCTGACTTATCCCTCATATTTGATATCCAATTATTCTTTTCTTTTAACTCTTTTTCTGCCTTTCTTACACCTCCTGTTTTCTTTATGTGTTCTAGAATAGTTTTGGATCTGTTTTCTTTTCTGTGGTTTATTTTCTTACTTATGTCAGCTATTTCTTGTCTGAATATTTTTTTATTTTTAAGTAAATTTTTCCTGGTATCGAGTAGTTTAGTAGCTTCCTCCCCAATTTTGTTTGATTTATTCAATTTTGCAGTGAATTTTTCTTGGAGTTCCTGAAGTTCTTGCTCTAGTATATTGTATTTGTCTTGAACTGAAATAGCTGTATTAATTCTGGTCTTCAAGTTTTCTTTTCTGTCTTCTATTATGTAGTCAGGAATTTTTATACAGCGACTGTAGATTTGTCGGGTCTGTCTTATTTTTTTAGGTTCCTTACTACACATTATGCCTCTTACTGGACGATGATCTGTACTAAAGTTTAGTGTATTGATGATATCAATGTCTTGGAATACCCTTGGTTTATTAGTGAGAATGAAATCCAGTTCGTTAAAAGTTTTCCCATCTGGTGATCGCCAGGTCCACTTCCTGTTATTTTTCTTTTTAAATAGGCTGTTCATGATGTCACTTTCTTACTTTATGTCAAGTGACAAAGACAAAATATGCGAATAAGCTATCCAACACTTATCAGAAGGTGGTGAAAATGGCGCTAAATATTAGGAATAAATTGGGCGTTCTGACAGTTTTTGTATTTCAAATACTGTCAAAATATCAAATTTACTCTCGGATAAGAATAAGTCTTATTTTATTATATTTACGTTGGTGAAATCGGCCCTAAATATATTAAGTTTATGGAGAAAACCATCCCCCTTCAAACTTATTCAATTAATATGATCATTAAGTTCTCAAGTGACATTGCTGAAGTGTCCAGTGTTCTGTCAATTGATGTTTTGGAATTCGTAAAATTTTATTTATTTTGGTTAAATAATCCTGCACATCTGAGATTCTCCATAACGTTCTCAAAGGTGTGTAAAGTCCGCCAATTCGCATTGGGCCAGCGTGGTGGACTATGGCCTATAACCCTTCTTTGAGAGGAGACCTGCGCTCAGTAGTGAGCCGTTGATGGGTTGCTAATGATGACTGGGTGGAGCGGAGCATGAGCATTGGGCATGATTTTCGTCTTGCTCGTGTTCATTTTCAGGCCCACCTGTCGAGAAACCCTGCTGAGATCATTGAGCATTGTATTGAGGTCTCTCAGTCTGCACTAACTACTATGTCATGTTGAAGGTGTGTGAAGTCTGCCAATTCGCATTGGGCCTTTCTTTCTTTTTTTTTATTCGATGACAAACTAGTCCTTGACTGCGATCTCACCTGATGGTAAGTGACGATGCAGTCTAAGATGGTAGCGGGCTAACTTGGAAGAGGTATGGCAGTGAACATTCAACCCATACCCCTAATTGGTTTCTACACGCCATCGTGCCGGAACGCTAAATCGCTTGGCGGTACGTCTTTGACGGTAGGGTGGTAACTAGCCAGGGCCAAAGCCTCCCACCAGACCAGACCAAAGACAATTCAGAAATTATAAATTCCCAAATTGACCCGCCGGGAATCGAACCCGGGACCTCCCTGTTATAAGACAACAGCGCTGACCACTGAGCCAGGGAGGTCGTCTCTGAAAGGAGATCTGCACTCAGTAGTGAGTAGTTGATGGGTCGATGTTGATGATAGAATTACCTTAGCCCGCTTGTGGTTCAACTTCCTCGCCAGCACAGCGTCGACGCCGTGCTTCCGGTGGTACCCCGCGTACGCGCGCAGCTTGCGCAGCTGCCTGCGCTCGCGTACGGTCAGCGGACCGCTACGAGCCTGAGAGTTTATACTGCCTGCAATAGGAAATTTAAAAAGAAACATTCATTTATTTATTTCAATGACATTCCCGGGGAGACATTACAGTTTCCCAATTCGTCTTTCAGGGCTACAGTATATAACAACAAAAGAAACAATAAACACCAAAAAAACATAAAATACAAAATAAAATTTAAAAAATCGGCCAATGCGAGTCGGGCCTCGATCTTTTAGGGTTCCGTACATATGACCAAATCACTATTCAAGTCTAACTTAGGTATTTAAATATCATATTTCTTAGATAGTACTAAATTAGCTTAAGGGGAAAAATGCTCGTTTAATTTGGCCACAATTACTTATAAACCGCATCATAAGTCGGTGTTTTCAGTATTTGTTATTTAAATCTATACTAATATATATTATATTATACTTTCCTCTTTATAATAAAGAGGAAAGATTTTTTTGTTTGTTTGTACCGAATAGGCTCTGTAACTACTGGTGGCACCGGCGGGAATGGGGCTACTTTATATCTGCCAGTCTTAACATGAATTGAATTGTAGTACCTACCCTTTTTTTGGAACTTCCCCTCATTGTGAAAATATTATATTCTTCTTCTCTTCTTCTTCTTTATCAACCGATAGACGCCCACTGCTGGACAAAGGTCTCTTGCATGGACTTCCACAGGCCTCGGTCTTGCGCCGCCTGAATCCAGCGGCTCCCTGCGACTCGTTTGATGTCGTCGGTCCACCTGGTGGGGGGTCTGCCAACACTGCGCTTCCCGGTGCGGGGTCGCCACTCCAGCACCTTGGGACCCCAACGACCATCAGCTCTTCGAACTATGTGCCCCGCCCATTTCCACTTCAGTATCGCGACTCGCTTAGCTATGTCGGTGACTCTGGTTCTCCTCCGGATCTCCTCATTTCTGATTCGATCCCGCAGGGATACTCCGAGCATAGCTCTCTCCATCGCCCGCTGAGCGGTCCTGAGCCTACTTATGAGGCCCTTAGTTAGCGACCATGTCTCGGATCCGTAAGTCATCACTGGCAACACGCACTGTTCGAAGACTTTAGTCTTCAGGCACTGAGGAATTTTGGACGAGAAGACATCTCGGAGCTTCCCGAACGCTGCCCAGCCGAGTTGGATTCGGCGGTTGATCTCTTTCTCGAAATTGGACCTACCTAGCTGGACTGTCTGTCCCAGGTAAATATACTCGTCGACAATTTCGAGTGCAGAGTTCTCAACAATTACTGGGTGGAGCGGTGCATGAGCATTGGACATGATTTTCGTCTTGCTCATGTTCATTTTCAGGCCCACCTGTTGAGAAACCCTGCTGAGATCGTTGAGCATTGTATTGAGGTCTCTCAGAGTCTCTGCCATGACTACTATGTCATCGGCAAATCGCAGGTGAGTGATGTACTCGCCGTTTATGTTGATGCCAAGCCCGTTCCAATCCAGAAGCTTAAAGACGTCCTCCAACGCAGCGGTAAAGAGCTTCGGGGAGATAACGTCTCCCTGTCGCACTCCACGCTGCAAGTGGATTGGCCTCGTAGTCTGGTCCTGTATACGTACTGACATTGTGGCGTTTTCATACAAGCACTTCAACACTTGGATATACCGGTAGTCAATCCGGCATCTCTGCAGCGACCTCAACACAGCCCAAGTTTCCACCGAATCGAAGGCTTTCTCATAGTCCACAAACGCTAAGCAAAGTGGCCGGTTATACTCTTCCGTCTTTTGTATAACCTGCCGCAGCGTATGAATGTGATCTATGGTACCAAAGCCTTTTCGGAATCCGGCTTGTTCGGGAGGCTGGAAGTCGTCGAACCTACGAGCGAGACGATTCGTAATGACTCTCGAGAACAACTTATAAACATGACTCAACAACGAGATGGGTCTATAATTCTTCAACAAGGTATTATCACCCTTTTTGAAGAACAGAACCACCACGCTCCTGTGCCATGCTTCCGGCGTTGTGCCCTCGTGGATGACGGAATTGAACAATCGCTGAAAGATCTTAAGTACCGGTTTTCCACCCGCTTTCAGGAGTTCCGCAGTGATTCCGTCATCACCTGGCGCCTTGTTGTCCTTGAGCTGTTTGAGAGCCATTCTAATCTCGTATAGGCTGACGTCCGGGATATCTTCGGTATAGTGTCGGGTCAGTTTGGCTCTGGGATCTTTCGCCAAATCTTCAACAGGTTTTTGTGTCGTGGTATATAACTGTCCATAGAACCTCTCAACCTCTCCCAAGACCTCAGGTCGAGAAGAGACGAGACGGCCGTCATCAGTTTTCAGCCGCGTCAGCTGGCTCTGTCCGATAGACAGATCTCTCGCGAACACTTTTGAGCCTTTGTTCCGCTCAATAGTATCTTTAATACACTTGGTATTAAAGACACGGAGGTCGCGAGTTTGTGCCTTAGAGATCTGCCTATTAATCCGCCGGTAGGCAGCCGCGTCTGCCGATGACTGCAGCCTCATCTCTTGTCTCTCCTTCATTAGCTTGAGAGTATGGTCAGAGAACTTTTCGGTTCTTTTCCTGCGATGGGTCTTAAAGAATTTAGACCCCACAGTATGGACAGTTTCCACGAACCTGTTGTTTAGATCGTCCACAGAAACGCAGTCTGCTAGGTACTCGAATCGGCTCTGCAGTTCGAGTTGGAAGTTTTCGGGATTTTGGATATGAGCACGAGAAGGTCGGAGAGTGGACTTCACCAGTCTGGCCCTTTCCAGCTTTACATTAATATTCAACGTGCCTCTTACCATCCGGTGATCGCTACCGGTTTTCACCCTATTGATCACAGAGACATCATTGAATATATGCCGCTTGGTCGACATAATGAAGTCGATCTCATTTCTCGTGGAACCATCGGGACTCAACCATGTCCATTTTCTGTGTGGCCGCTTCCTGAAGAAGGAGTTCATCATAAAGAGGCCCTCCTTCTCCATGAAGTCGGCCAACATTTGGCCCCTTTGGTTCCTTCGCCCATACCCAAAATGCCCCACTCTCGTCTCTGCACCGCTTCGTTCGCCCAGCCTTGCATTGAAATCCCCCATCACAACACTGTAATGAGTGGCAGAGGCGTGTATGGCTTTTGTTATATCCTCATACAGCGCCTCTACCTCCTCGTCAGAATGTGTCGATGTCGGTGCGTAGACCTGTATAACCTTCAGCGAATACCGTTTGGTGATTCTGAGTATGAGGTACGCTACCCTACTCGACACACTCTCGACTTGTACAATGTTGTTGACGAGGGACTTGTGGACGATGAACCCGACACCACCCTGGGACTGTTGATCGCCCTCCCGGTAGTAAAACAAGTTGCCGGAATTGAGGATTATCGAGTCCTCCCCCTCTCTTCGGACTTCAGACAATCCTATAATATTCCAGCGCAACTTGCTCACTGCTTCTTCCAGCTCGATGATCTTCTCGTCGGTCCTCAAAGTGCGTGCGTTATACGTCACCAGGTCCAGTCGTCGGGGTTGGCAGCGGAATCTCGTCCGGAGATTCTTAGCACCCCCTGCACAAATATTATATTATATTCTACCAAAGTTGCATATAAGTTAAAATCGCTTGGAATCCGGCTGCCCACAAGATAGTATGAAATAGCTATTTATGCAACTGCATCGTAATGAGGGTCATTTTAATTCGAGTGCTGTTTTTTGATATGAGGCTTGCCAAGTATCAAAATAGGATAGTACGAGAATTAAAATGACTAATTACGTTCAGTTGCATACAAGATTTTATCTACGACAAGGAAGTAAAATCATTAACAAAATACGCCGTAGGCTCAATAAAGTAACAAAAAGTAACTCCGTAAGCCGCCACCAGCCGCCTGTGGCGCCTCTGTCAACAAAAAGTAACTCCGTAAGCCGCCACCAGCCGCCTGTGGCGCCTCTGTCATATGAACGGTAAAGTGTTGTGCAAAAGTGCCAGAACTCAGAGCCTTAGCTTTAGGTATCCTATTTTAAGAAGATGATTCAGCTCCCATACAACGATCTGCATCGAAATGAGAAGCAAAACCGAAAGAGGGTTCATTTCGATTCAGCTGTCAAATTCGAAATTGGAACTTTTCGATGCTGGAGTAGATAAAACTTATTACAATGTAATAGCTACATAATAATATTGTAAAATGATTATTTTGAAAAGAGCAACTGCTGAGTTTCTTGCCGGCTCTTCTCAGCAGAATCCGCTTTCCGAACCGGTGGTAGAGTCATGACGTGTCATAAGAGCCACAGGTTGGCCTACGTGAAATAAATAATTTTGAATTTTGAAAAAGAAACATAAGCGCGAGCGCAGTGAGCGCATTATTAAATAAGAAAATCGAAACTAGTTTTCACAGGAACCGACTTTTGGTGGGTTTTTCTTGTTTTCAAACAGAAATTTTTGAACATTCATGGCCTGTTTCACCACTTGCTGATATGAAATGCCTGATATATATCTACCAGATGAAATATCTGCTGGATAAATCTGTTTGATATCTTTTTGAGTTTAGCTGTCAGATTGACTTATCAGATACTTTTCAAACAGAAATTGAAAGGTTATCCGTCAGAAGTTGTGGATAGGCTATCAGACCTTTATCAGCAAGTGGTGAAACAGGCCCTTAAACTACAGTAGTTGTAGTAATAATTACTTGTAGTAATAATTATAGTATTTTTAATTGATTTTCAAAAATATGTTATATTTTCGTGATTACTGCAGCCGGGCAGTCTGCCCAACTGACGTAAAGATTATAGTGTCTTCAGTCGGAATACACTCAGTTCAATTTTAACTACGCCTTAAGTTTGAGCTGAGTGAGAATCAGAGGCGGCTCATGAAAGATCATATTGGGAGTTCACTAAAAAAAAAAGAAAATGCTTACCAATTATTTGTATAATATTATGTCTATACGACCAATCGATGCCAACTGTACTTCATTAAACATGTGAAGTCGAGATTGTGAGTGTTTTTTTATTTTTAAAGATAGATGTGCTAAATCATCGATACCTGTATCGGTCCACGCAGTATCAACTTCGGCGCCACTAAATAGTAGACACGGAAAACAAAACAACTGTTACTTTCTTCACAACCACATAACAACTGTCAGCTACATGATTAAATTAACTAGCTTTTACGAATAATAATAAGAATTAGTGTGTATATAATATCAAATAGTTTTAAATATAAGAGATAATATAGGTGATAGTTTTGTTGAAATTTGACTGAATAGAATTTAAATAGACTAATATTTGACTTCTCCCAACGATTGGACGAATGATTTCAAAGGTACGTCAAAGAAGTGGGAGGTACCGCCATTTTGTAAATGAAATATATAAAAAGCGAAAAGAAAGACGAAAGGCCCTCAGTTCGATTATGTCGTGAAAGCGTACGCTAAACTCTGTTGAGTTATCGCGCGAGTGATTTACCTATAATTTATGTTTAAATAAGTTTACAGAAAAGCTAGTGTAATTAGTGTTAATTTGATAATTTGTGATAGATATTTGGTATAGAAATAAAGGCCTGCTTCTGAACAGTAAAGTAGTTCCAATAACTAGTAGATGCTTTCGTGTCTAGGTCGTTGTATTTGATTGAGGGATTGCGATAGCAATCGCACCCTAATCGAATAAATATTGCCAGTACGCTTAGATTAGTGTTATTGATTAATTGATATTTAAATGTTTTGATAACTACCCTCACATTCAGATGGTGTTTGTCTGTCGTGTTTGTGGTGAAATTGATTAGATGTGAGGAAAGGGGCCGTTGTGGGGGTGGAGGAGACGGCTATAGGTAGGGTTTTAGCGTTTTTAAGAGATGTATTCTCTTAAGGCGTGATTAGTTTTGAGTGATAAGTTCCGCTTCTGAGTCTATGTTCAACAACTCAGAAGTGGGATGTGACTTACGTGTCCATGAATCCGTTTTGCCATCCACATCAGCGTGTTATCCACGCTAAGTTCATGTAACAAGGCGCGAAGCAGACGCAAGAAAATAACGCCATGCGTGCGTTGGAGGTACGATGAAGGTACGAGCGGAACTACAGCTGAGAATTATCGCCGGTTGAAACCACTCGGTGAGATCGTTTCATTATTAATTGCAATGTTGTAGAAATATAGATGAATCTTCATTTAAGTGGCATATTTGAGTATACAAGCTTGTTTCTTTTTTTTTTTTTTTTTACAAGTACCTTCATTTGCTACGAATGATAAGTTTATGACTTTTTTGATTGAGACTCATAACTTTGAGATCCCTGACCATCAGGTTTAACGAAATTTTTGTAATTTATTAATGTTTCAAAACTGAAAATACCTACGTAGCATAAAGTAATACTATTTGATCAGAAGATTTTGCTATAACGAGTACTTGGTTTCATTGAATATTTTTTTGAAAGATTAAGAAAATATATAAAGGTTTTGGGGCAAGAATGCACCATTTAATTGATTTTCATGATTTATTTCCGATTTGATTGATATAACTAAAACTACAAGCAATTATAATTTTATTCAAATTTGAAATAAGAGATACTGAGATTGTGAATTAATCATTTCTTTTTAGAACTTTACATGAATATTTTTTTTTTTTTAATATTAGTAAATTTTAAGTATCATGACGTGAAACTGATGCAAACTGTTTCACACGTTCCGTCCGCCATGTTTTCATTACCTTCCTAAGATTCAATTTGTAATTAGTATCTACACACCTAATAGAATAAAACTGGAAGCAAGCCGAAACCGGGAATGATTATCATTATTGAGCATTAACGAGTTTCTTTTAAAAGGTTCTACTGTTTTCTTTATTTTAATATAGAAAAAAAAAATAGTTACAATGAATCAGCCTACCCTTTAATTAAATAATGTAAGTGGTTTAGAGGTGGACCATTTCTAAACTATAACCTTTTGATAGTGCCTATATAGATGTAACGGAGTGGATCGGCCCGGCTGAGAGCGACCCACTTCGTTCATTAGATGTGAGGGATCGAACCTCGTTTTTCACTATTTCTTAGGACAAGGAATAAAATACTCGATAAACAATAACGACTTTTATTTACAATTCTCTTAACCTATTACATGATATCGAGAGACGTTGACGCAAGCCTAAACACGGTTACAATATTATATGAAGCGGGACCGCCCGGGCGGCTGACGGAAGGACGACGGACTCCCGGTGGAGCGCGGGTGACGCGGCGGTCGCGGGGGGAACGCAGACGCTCGGGGTGGTTGGACGGGCCGGGCCGCGAGGCCAGGCGCGAGCAACAGCCCCTGTGGGCCCACCAGAGAGCTCGTACCACTCGTCAACCCAGAGGGTAATCAGGCCGACGATGGGATCGATCCAGAGGGAAATCAGACCGACCCCGATGGTACGAGCGCCGCTAGCGAACTGGTGCTGGACGCTCTTGTTCGGCTTTTATACTTTTCTGTTGGCTGCTTCGGTGGGCCTCGGCGCGGTTCGGCGGAGGTCGCGCCGATGAGGTCATTGGCCTGGCGAGTGCGTTCACGTCGGCCCCGCGTGGTGAGTCAGGCGGCACGTGTATTGTGGGCTGCTTGCGCTGTGACGGCGTGTTCACGTGGGTCCCTCGTGCGATGATTCACGCCGCCCGTGTAGGCTGCTTTGCGTTGTGACGGCGCTCGTCACACTCCCCCCTCTCGCTTTGGGATGTTTACCTGTAAACATCACCGTTGGTTGCACACCATCCTCTGTATCAAAAGAACTAGAAAGTGGTTTACTGTCGTCTGTATGTCACTTTGTATTTTTCGAACCTATGCGTTTGGCTGTGCCTTCCCTCCTTTGTCACCCTTTTTGTATTTGGGTAACCTCACTATCCCCTTTCGGTGGTTACCCATGCGTTTTCTTCCTCTCCTTTTCTTTTTCTTCTTCTTTTGCCCCTCGGCTGCCACCACTTCTGTGGCCAGTGCCTGGCATTCTGGTGACATCGTTCGGTCGTCATCGGGTTCCTTTTTGGCTGACGGACCTTGCATTGCCGCTTCTTTGTTCGAGCACGCTGGGGTTGTCGCGTCCGCCATCGTTTACTCCGCTGTAACTGATCCTTTTTTGACATTTTCTTGATTTCGATGCTATATTTCTTGTTTTGAGGGTAGGTTGATTTTTTTTTTTTAGTGACATTTGTGTATTCTGTGCTCTTTGTCTATGCTTTCTTATAGTCCGATGTTTGTCTGGTCGGACCTTCCCGGTCGGGTCTATGTTGGATGGTGTGTGTCGTCTTGGACTATTCGTGTTGTGTTCTGACTTTTAGCGGTTACGTTTCTTTTCGTTTTATTCTTGGAATCTTTTCATATCCTTTATGTGTGCTGTGCATATCTTGCCTCCGTTGAGTGCTTTTAATAAAAATATCACGGGCGATTTTTTTTCTATTATCTTGTACGGGCCTGAGTATTTTGGTGCTAGTTTCGCGCAGAATTTTTTTTCTGCGTTTGACAGTGGAAGATCTCGTTTAAGTACGAGTTGTTCTATTTTTGGTTCCCATTCGCGTTTTGATTTATCGTAGTTTTTCTTTTGGTTTGTTGATGCTAGTTTCTGGTTCTCTCGTACCCTTTGATAAATTTCTTCTAGTTTTTGTTTTTCTTTTTTCTTAACCGTCGGTGTCGGGAGGCTCTTTTCGTCATCGAAGTTTCTTAACACGGTGTTGTATTTTGATGATTTTTTCCTTATGTACTTATTCCATTTTTCCCGATTTTTCCCTATAAAGGCGGCTATCGTGTTTTCGCGTGTTTTGTACCCTCGTTTGGTCGGACTACACTTTGGTGTGTACGGTAGGCTGAGTTTTTGTCCTATATTATACTTCCTGAGTGTGTCTTTATAATGTTTGCTTGTGACTGATTTCGCGTTATCACTGAGCAAAGTTTTTATTTCGCCACCTCTCATCGGTACGCATTCTTTTCGTGCGTTTACGGCTGCGTTCGCGCGTTTATGTTTCTGACATGTTTCGCACTTGTTCACGTATTTTGCGATATCTCTAAAAATGCCTGGCCAATAATAACGTTGTGCTGTTTTATTGAAGGTTTTTGACACCCCTAGGTGTCCTGCGCTAGGTTCGTCGTGGTTTTGTGAGAGGATTCTTCTTTTGTCGGAGTTTTTGACGCATAGCTTCCATTTGGTGTCGGGATCTAATTTGCCCCCGTATCGTGGATTGATTATTCTCCTATACAGTTTATCTTCCTGTATTCGGTAATCTGGTTCTGTTTCGGGGTTCGCCGTTACCTTCTTTAATTTTCTTGTGTACCATTCGTTTTCGCCAACTGACGCGGCGCATACTGGGTTTCTTGATAGTTCATCTGCTATCACGTTTTGTTTTATTGGTTCTTTATGTTTTAGTTTTGTGATGTGTTTCCCCCCTTTAATGCCTTTTGGCCTTTTTTTCGCTTTTTCGAATTCCTCGGTTATTATGGTTTGTAGTCTTTCTTGTTGTTCCTTTGTTAACCTTTGCTTGCCCTCGCGTTTTTCCCTAGGTTTTTCTTTGTCGGTTTGTCTACTTGGTTTTTGTTCCCATCTTATTGCTAGTCCCAGTCTTCTTAACAAGTCCATGCCCATTATCATTACTGTAGTTGTTGGTAGATATATCACTTGGTGTGTTAGTTTCTGTCCTGCGACTTCGAGTTCGATGTTCACTGCCGTGTCCGATGTTATTTTCGAACCGTCTGCTAATTTTATAGTGTTTGATTTGGGTATTACGTCCTTCCTAGTTTCTTTTATGTGGTTCATGATGGTCTTGTTTATGTACGTGTTTGTTGACCCTGTATCTACTAGTGCTTTGTACGTCTTGTCGCCTATTTTTACCTCTGTGAATATTCTATTGTCTTTTTTTTTCTCTTGTGCGTTCGTTGTGTAGGCTTGTGAACTTGTTTTTCTCGCTTTGTTCGTTCCGTTGCAGCAATCCCGAGTTAGTTTTCCTAGTAATCCGCAACGGCTGCAGAAAATAGCCTGTTTGCCTCGGCAGTCTCGGGCCCTGTGGTTTTTCTTTCCGCACTTCCAGCAGCATTTCCCTGGGTCATAGTCCGGTAAGATTAGTTTTCCTTCCGGCTTCTGTTTGTGTACCTGGTTTCTGGGCTCTGCTCTGGATTGTTCTGGTTGGTTTCCCTTGTGGTAGTATGTCGGTGTCTTATATGTGTACTGATACTGATCTGTTCGAATTTTTTCGTATTCTTTTGCCAACTGTATTAATTCCGTCATCGTGTTGAAATCTCTTCTTTTGATGTAGAACTGGTAGCTGCTTCTCATGTTGTCATAGATTCTCTCTAGTTGTTGTTCTGGTGTTAATTTCCCATATCTTCTGAATAATGTTTGCATGTTTGTTAGATAGTCGACGAAATCTTCACGTGCTTCCTGTTTCTTGTTTATGATCGTTTCTAAAAGATTTTTCTCATAATTTTTCGGGTAGTAGTACAACTTGAAGCTGTCTGCTAAATCTTCCCATGTTTCCCAATATTGATTGTTGTTCCTGTACCATAGTGCTGCTTTTCCGCTGAGACATCTTGGTATGACGTGTATTATCTTGTCTTTGTTAACTTCTAATGTTTCGGCCAGTTCTTCTACTCTTTCCAGGAACTCTACGGCGTCTCCTGTTGAATCGAATTGTATCTTCCATCGGGACACTGCTTTGTCGAAGTCTGTTGCTCCGTTTTCGGTACCCATTGTGTTGTCTTGGCTAGTTGCTTCTTCGGTTTTTATCGTTTTTGATAACAGTTTCCTCAATTCCTCCACTGTGCTTGTAGTCGGAGCTGGTATGTTTCTCTTCTCTAGCTCTTCTGTTAGTTTTTGTTTGTTTAGTGAGTAGATCCAGGCAGTTGGCATAGTTCGCTTTCGATTTGTTCCCCCTGTCTTGGGTTTTTTTTTTTTTTCTTCTTTTTACGGTACGGGCGTTAGTGACTATCTTTTTTTTTTCTCTACGGTAACGGTTGTTAGCTAATATCTTTATCTTTTTAATACCTACGGTAGCGGTACGGGTGCTGGTTTATGTCTTTTTATTTTATCTACGGTGCGGAAGTTAGTTTATATCTTTTATTTTTATTATCTACGGTAGTGGTACGGGTGCTAGTCTATAATCTTTTATTTTTAATATCTATGGTCACGGTACTGAAGCTAGTTTATATCTTTTATTTTTAATATCCACGGTAACGGTACTGAAGCTAGTTTATATCTTTTAGTTTTAATATCTACGGTAACCTACTCTGTTGCTAGGTTATTTCGCGGTGCTCAATTTAATTATTCCGGCGGTTACAGCAAGTACGGTCGGTCGGCGAGCGTTATTTCTACCTACTGTATTTTTCTTATTAATTTTTCCCTAATTTCCGCGGTGTTCCCCCTTGTGTCGTACGTGTAGTAGTTTTCTAAACGATGAGATGCTTTTCCCGTGATTTATCTAACTACTCGAGGTTAATCAAGCCGACTAATCCGGGATAAGCATCTATTTCGCGTTTTCTTATTCTTTTCCCTATGTTTTCTTTCTCTTTATACGATCGGTTACTCACCCTTTCAGTGGACCCGATAAATCGAATCGATTACGTGAAAGAGTTTGTAACCGTTACGTTGTAAAAGGCGCGAGTATTCCTAAAGTGAAATGACCTACTGTTTGATTGCCACTCTGTGTTTTTCGGTACGGGTAGACACCACCACGGTCGCGTGGAGCGTGTCTATTTTTACGGAATATGCCTGTGAACGCGACGCGGTACTTTTTCTCGCGACGCGACGCGGGCGAACGGACCGGCCAAGCGTAACGGTTTGGCGCGGGTGAGTGGTTTTACGGATGCGACGCGATTCTTAAGCGACGCAAAACGGACCGGCTACCTGATTGATTCGCGCGGTATTTTCACGGACGAGTAGGTGATTTTTTTTTTTCACGTGTTCACGGAACGGTATCGCGGGTTTTTGCGGTGGGCGCCAAATGTAACGGAACGCACGTTGGACGCCAAATGTAACGGAGTGGATCGGCCCGGCTGAGAGCGACCCACTTCGTTCATTAGATGTGAGGGATCGAACCTCGTTTTTCACTATTTCTTAGGACAAGGAATAAAATACTCGATAAACAATAACGACTTTTATTTACAATTCTCTTAACCTATTACATGATATCGAGAGACGTTGACGCAAGCCTAAACACGGTTACAATATTATATGAAGCGGGACCGCCCGGGCGGCTGACGGAAGGACGACGGACTCCCGGTGGAGCGCGGGTGACGCGGCGGTCGCGGGGGGAACGCAGACGCTCGGGGTGGTTGGACGGGCCGGGCCGCGAGGCCAGGCGCGAGCAACAGCCCCTGTGGGCCCACCAGAGAGCTCGTACCACTCGTCAACCCAGAGGGTAATCAGGCCGACGATGGGATCGATCCAGAGGGAAATCAGACCGACCCCGATGGTACGAGCGCCGCTAGCGAACTGGTGCTGGACGCTCTTGTTCGGCTTTTATACTTTTCTGTTGGCTGCTTCGGTGGGCCTCGGCGCGGTTCGGCGGAGGTCGCGCCGATGAGGTCATTGGCCTGGCGAGTGCGTTCACGTCGGCCCCGCGTGGTGAGTCAGGCGGCACGTGTATTGTGGGCTGCTTGCGCTGTGACGGCGTGTTCACGTGGGTCCCTCGTGCGATGATTCACGCCGCCCGTGTAGGCTGCTTTGCGTTGTGACGGCGCTCGTCACATAGATGTGTAACATTGAATTG
The DNA here is from genome assembly GCA_029955525.1 of Oeneis ivallda. Taxonomy (NCBI): domain Eukaryota; kingdom Metazoa; phylum Arthropoda; class Insecta; order Lepidoptera; family Nymphalidae; genus Oeneis; species Oeneis ivallda. The sequence goes on from JARPMR010000028.1 coordinate 4,993,342, forward strand.
TATAAGATATGTAATGAAAGCTTGACGACAATTTGAAAAAGGGATTATATTGACAATAATTTCAATGATACGAGGGCAAGACAGCCTGTGACAAGATTTAGGGCAAAATGCCCGATGACACGATTTAGGGCAAAATGCCCGGTGACACGATTTAGGGTGAAATGCCCGATGACACGATTTAGGGCGAAATGCCCGATGACACGATTTAGAGTAGACTACTCAGATGGACAAGATTGTCCAAAATTGTTGATGAACAAAAGATCACCTGTAAAATTGTAAATATTGTCAATATAATAATTGTTCTTAGGACCAAGGAATTATTTAATCATAATATTATGTAGAGGCAAGACTGTCAGAAATCTGATGAAATTGAGAGTGCTTCCTTCATTATTAAGTGGTTGTGTGCCTTTTTGGTGAACGAGTAGGATACGCGATTGGTTGGCCATGTGCATTTGATGTTGCGTTGTTCTTTGTTAGAATTACCAATATTTTTAAAGTAAATATAGTGAAATTACATTTTGGAATAAATATGCATTCGGGTCATTTTAGTTAGTAAATATTTAAAAAAAAAAGAGGTTTGAATAATCGTGTCTTAAATACTTAGTTTGTTTACTGCAAAGCATTTCATTAAGACATTAATCTAAAGGTTTCGTTTTGATTAGGAACATTATAAAAAAGAATATATTATACTTTGAATGCGTTTCGCGTGAGTAGCGTTCAAAGAAAAAGACACAAAAACGGGGTTTATTTTAGTGCCTTCGTAATCGGGAAGCTGATAGTTAACTGTACAAGATGAGTGTGATCTTGAGGATAATAATTTCGATGAATTACTTATTTATACCGAGTAGGTATGGTAGGCGAAATATTTTATTCAAAAAAAACTTGACTCAATTTATACATAGAATATATTGTATATTGTTACTGTTTACAATCAGTAATAGATACATACTATGACATAATATTACATAGTATAGCTAGATAATATTTAGCAAGTATATTAGGTTTAGTGACCGATAGTGCTTTTGAGAATTAGTATTTCCGTGATAAATATACTTGACGTTGACTATTCTGATGAATATGATGAAAATGAAAATGAATTTTCCGTTTGATGAAGAATATTCTGATGTGAATATTTTAATGAAGTGTTTGTTGATGAGTTGATCAAAAATTGTAGATTGACGATAGGAATATTGATTGATGATGATTGTTTTGATCATAAATTATTATTATTGATCGACTTATAAGAATTTGTAAGTCGATTTTATGATTGATTTGTCAGTGTATTGCGATGAGAATTACGATGATGACACAATTTGAATTATAATTTTAGTTTTTATTAGGGAAAGTAGATAAACAGTTGAACAGTTGTAAGTATAACAGATCTGATTTGAAGAAACATAGGTTAAAATGCACTTGATAAGATAAAGCGTAAAATATTATGAAAACCTTGGACTTATAACTGATTTTGTTTTTATTTATTTTACTATTAAATTTAACATGAAGAGAAATTTTGACAGGATATCTGTATGATTTAAATAACTCGCATTTTATTGTGCTAATGGCATTCTGGAATCGTGCCTCAGATAAAGTAAATGTCTTTTATGAACTGTTTAATGTAAGTGTCCACAAGTTGACGCATAGGTGAACATTTCCCAGCATTGATTCCAAAAGGATAGGCAGCAAGCAGATTATAAATATATGAATACATTAGTCGTCAACTTGCACCTGTAACTGACATTCAATAGATAATATTATTAAATAAAAGAAACTCTTCGTGGGGAAGTTTTGAACAATAACATCTTTAATTCAGTGAACGAAGGAATTTTTCCTGAACATTTTCAATCTGATTTAGTTACTTATGGTAAAAATGGTTTCATAAACGGAGGGCATAATTATAATATATTTTAGCTGTAGCGCTCTTTAAAAAATTATATAAGTGAAGGACGGTGGGTGATTTCGAGAAGTTCTTCATCAAGTGCATTACAAATAGATAGGGACTGATATATATAGATGGTCTAGGTCTTCTTGAAAGATATAGCAGTCAAGTTTAGTGTCCTTTTGTAGCTAGAGATTTTGAGATTATCTGCGAAAAAATGTTACGACTGTTTGAAACGAGATGAATGTTATTAATATGAGATTTATTTTATTAATTTTAATTTGATAATTATACAGCGTAATGGCCCCAAAACTAAACCTCGTGGTATGCCTGATGTTAGAGACAGATTCTCAGAATTCGAACCGTTTACCATTAACGAATTAGTTGAAGAATTGTTGGATTAACGATTATTTAGTTATTTTACTATAAATTAGTGATTGTTTATTTTCGATAGATATCTATTCAATGGGTAAACTAATGTTATGATTAAAATGTTATTAGTTATGAATTTTGTTTATGGTTATTCTTGTTGACCATATTATTATTTTTTATGAATAATGATTTTAAAATTATTAGGAGATGACAATGATAATGAATGACTTTTTTTTTACGAAATTCTTGATAGTGAAAGTTGAATAAATAAGCGGTTTAAAGACAAAAACTTTGCTTAAAGAAATGAGCAATACATCTGATAATAGTTCTAGGTTGTAGCCAGCAGATCTATTCTGTAAAACCCTTTTGTAAAGAAAAATCAATGCGTGATGTTTTTGTAAATTCGTAATCTGCAACACTCGGAAGATGGCGCCACATTCATGAATATTGTGGCGAGGTAAACTATTTGGTAAAGATAAATTGGGGATCATTTTATACAAATTGGTATTTGCTTAAACAATACCACACCAAGGTGAAGTGAGTTTGCTTTTGAAGGTTAGTAGTTTCTGATTTCGTTAATATGGTATTTAAGTGAATAACCCTCCAGAGATGAGATTGAATGTGAATGGAATAGAATATAATTTAGTTTTTATTCAAATAACTTAACTATTATTAACCAAGAAATATATAAAATGTAGTAAAAAAAGCTGAAAGAGATAGATTGCGAAAAGTAAGTAAAATGAACGTAATCCAGATTTGACATTTTGACAATTTGACTAAAATAAAATAGTCGGCAGTCCTTACTTTAATTTAAAACATAACAGAAATTAAGTATTTAATAGTATACTTTGAGGGACAAGAAGTTGTTTGAAGAGTTCGTCAATGCAGAGTTTGTAACTTTTGATTTAAAACTTATTAGAAATTAAGTATTTAATATAATAGTTTAATAGACAAGTTGTTAGAAGAGTTTGCCAATGCAGAGTTTAGAAGTTTGAAATTGACTTTTAAAAAAAATATATTATGCAGTTAAAAATAATATTGAGCTTATTAAACGAATAAAGATTTGACATGATGAACAAAACGACAGGTTGAGTATGGGAAATAATGTAAAAGTTTAAAGTTTTGAATTTTTGAGTAAATTTAAAAATTTTAATTTTTAGTCTCGATATCAAATATTTAGGCTGAAGATTCGATTTTGAGTTAATTAATGACTTTTTTTAAACAACTTAAGAGACTTGACAGAGGGCGAGACCGCCCACAATTTTACTAAAAGCAGTCTTGACCGGAATTAAGGCAGATTGCCTGCGACCTGAACGATATGACAGAATTGCTTGAGACCTGATTAAGAGTAATGTCATCCTCGAATCGAACTTGGGCAATAAGTATATTTTCCTTGCTATATTTATTTACATTATTTTCTTTTTGTTCTTATATGTTTAGGACATTACGTACACCTTTACGGATTAAGTCGTGTAAGTAATGAAAGTTCATATTATAGGTAAATAAAAAAATGACACAATTAAGATTAAGTTTTATTTAAGTATACTTCGAACACGATTATTATGCAGAACTATGTCGAAGTATGTGGAGCGATCAAAGTGTTTTATAAGATTAAATATAATAAGTATATTATTTTAAGAAAAGTACTAGTAATTATCGAAAAGATCTACAAAAAAAATATATGTAAGAATTTATTTGAGACTGACCTGACTTAAGACAAGACCTTCTATGACTTGAACGTGGGCAAGACTGAAGCGATATAATAATAAATTATAATATGTTAGGGAAATGATAGAATTTAATTTTTCTTATCTTATTTATTTATTCTATATATTTATTATTAAAAAAAGAGTCGGAGTAGGTGAAGTGGACATAATATACCGCTTTTAGTTTGAGTGTCACAAACATTTTAAATTATCGATTAAGTATCTATAAACAGTGCGTCAAATGTTTTTGACGTATCGGTTTGATAATTCATGCAAGCTCCCATACTGTGCGCGCGCTTTGACGTGTGATGGGAGTGGTGAATTGCTGGTTTGATTAGTTGCCAACATCTCTATTGAAATAAGATAGACTGGAAAAAGTAGAGAACACGGGGACGTGTTTAGTTTCAGGACGGCCGAACTGTCAGCTACATGATTAAATTAACTAGCTTTTACGAATAATAATAAGAATTAGTGTGTATATAATATCAAATAGTTTTAAATATAAGAGATAATATAGGTGATAGTTTTGTTGAAATTTGACTGAATAGAATTTAAATAGACTAATATTTGACTTCTCCCAACGATTGGACGAATGATTTCAAAGGTACGTCAAAGAAGTGGGAGGTACCGCCATTTTGTAAATGAAATATATAAAAAGCGAAAAGAAAGACGAAAGGCCCTCAGTTCGATTATGTCGTGAAAGCGTACGCTAAACTCTGTTGAGTTATCGCGCGAGTGATTTACCTATAATTTATGTTTAAATAAGTTTACAGAAAAGCTAGTGTAATTAGTGTTAATTTGATAATTTGTGATAGATATTTGGTATAGAAATAAAGGCCTGCTTCTGAACAGTAAAGTAGTTCCAATAACTAGTAGATGCTTTCGTGTCTAGGTCGTTGTATTTGATTGAGGGATTGCGATAGCAATCGCACCCTAATCGAATAAATATTGCCAGTACGCTTAGATTAGTGTTACTGATTAATTGATATTTAAATGTTTTGATAACTACCCTCACATTCAGATGGTGTTTGTCTGTCGTGTTTGTGGTGAAATTGATTAGATGTGAGGAAAGGGGCCGTTGTGGGGGTGGAGGAGACGGCTATAGGTAGGGTTTTAGCGTTTTTAAGAGATGTATTCTCTTAAGGCGTGATTAGTTTTGAGTGATAAGTTCCGCTTCTGAGTCTATGTTCAACACCAAGGTGTTTTAGCATACTGCTCATTTTTAAAACTGCGGGTATAAGTTTTTTTTCTTGGAAACACATTTTTGTGTAATTTTAATTTGAGGTCGCGGTGGCCCTTTTAATTTTAATTGAAGTCTCAAGTCTAAAGTTTTTTCACAGTTTTTTATAAAATTTACGTTATATTGTTCCATTTTAATCGCCTACACTATTTACATAAATCGCAGTCTTTTTCACATAAATACACAACACAATATGTACACTATTTAAAACAACAATACAGATTTTCCAGCCACTGTACAATGATCCGACGCACTCGCGAAGAAATCAAAATAAAACTTTCGTATTTTGTGTTTTGTTTACATCTTACCGGCATAATACGAATAAAAAAAATACTCGCGAGTTGTAACTCTTTCTTCGTAACAACAGGCCATGTCATTTAGTCGGGTAATATCGCGCATGCGTACTTCGTTTCAGGAGCGCCGCTCTATATTTACCAAATTTCTCATACAAATCTTTTGTCTCACGCGCCGCTCGCATCGAATGCTCTCTTTTACTCTCATTACATTTCAATAAGAACGTTGTACGAAACTTTCGTCTATAGGAGCGTTGTTCTAAGCGCTCCACTTAACAAAAATACCAGGTATTAAATTTGTGTTGATTGATGAAATAAGTAGTAAAGTAGGTAGGTAGGTACTTATGGATATTCATGATTAAAATGACAATGGGAATAGATTTATTTAAAAATATTTATAACGTTTATAGCAAATGTTTATTTGATTATTATACCTACCTATGTAAGTATTTTAATTTTGTGGGAGTTCACTGCACCAGCGCTCCTTTGAGCGAGCCGCCTTTGGTGAGAATGCGATCTCTAGATCTCAGCCTCAGTAAGCAAAGCTCAGTGTCGTATCCCCACAGATTGTGGTGTTTATAGTGGGAATACACTCACAGTATTATTCCTTCTCAGTGCGCAGCGCTCTCACGTACTGCAGTCGGGCAGTCTGCCCAACTGCAGTACGCACGTGGACTGTAGTGTTTATAATGGGAATACACTCACAGTATTGTTCCTTCTCAGTGCGCAGCGCTCTCACGTACTGCAGTCGGGCAGTCTGCCCAACTGCAGTACGCACGTGGACTGTAGTGTTTATAGTGGGAATACACTCACAGTATTGTTCCTTCTCAGTGCGCAGCGCTCTCACGTACTGCAGTCGGGCAGTCTGCCCAACTGCAGTACGCACGTGGACTGTAGTGTTTATAGTGGGAATACACTCACAGTATTGTTCCTTCTCAGTGCGCAGCGCTCTCACGTACTGCAGTCGGGCAGTCTGCAGCAGAGTCCGCAGTCTGCCCATCTGTCGTATGTACGCGGACTGCAGAGATTTCAGCACGTTCTTAGCCTCGCTGACGGCTTCTTCGGCGGTGTAGACGCCTGCGCGCCTGAAACAAATATACATATATTTTTATTAAGACTTCAAATATTTCAAATCATTTATAATAAAAAAAAAAGTGTGTGTGTGTCAGCTCCGACGCACGACTGGAGTTTACTCCTTAAAACGTCGTAATGCATTCGTGGCGCTCGCTGCGTCTCGGCGCCGCTCGGACCCGATCGGTACGCGCTCGGCTTCCGAAGCGAAAGCTCTTTCGCATTCGACAACTCAAGCGAAAACCAACCTTATTTACTCAACGTTAGGGCAGAAATTTGCATCGTTGTGAAAAACGTAACGAGGTCATTCATAAGTAGATTTTACTCCTCGAATTTTTCTCATAGCGGGCGCCTAAAATCGATTCTTAAGGAGTAAACTCCAATAAACTCCAAAAAAAATAGAAAAACCAAAAAGAACAGCTGAAAAATCAAAAAATTAAAATTGGTAATTTTTAATGTGAAGACAATATCGCTTTGGATTACTTTAATCGATGGCGGGAGCGAGTAAAAGCTAGTTGCTTGTAAAATGTTACATTTTGTCGATCTGTGTTAAGGAAAACCAACCCTCTCCAAAAGAATAAAGGGTAAATGGCCTCCATTGTTTTCTGGCACTCTTTTGTCGAAACCCACGACCGGTTTTAGTTCAACTGTGGCTGAATTTCGTTGATCAAGCGCTCAATTTCCTCCTTCAAGCTGTAGGTTTTCGTGGGCTCGTTGACATATTACATAGCCTTTAAAAACCCCAAAGAAAAGTTTTAACGGCGTGTAGATCGGGTGATCTAGGCGGCCAATTATGATCACCAAAACGGGATACTATTCAACCTGCAGGTCTAGCATGCACGTTGAAGTGATATCTCGATATAGTGATATTGTCGATGTAGACTGATTTTTCGTTTACTCTTTTAAACCTCAAAATTCGAGAAAATGACGTCACCACTCGTATGTTAGAGTTCGTAGAGAAAAATAGAGAAAATAATTTATCTCTACTTTTGACGTAACGAGACGAATCATGGTGTGCAACCATGCTAGTTTCGATAGATATATAGAGATAATACGAGAAAAAGGGTAGAAAAAATTTTCTCGCGCGTGTACGCTAGGCCTGCAGGAAATGACGACGACCTCCCTGGCGCAGTGGTGAGCACTGTGGTCTTATAAATGGGAGGTCTCGGGTTCGATTCCCGGCGAGATCAATTTGGGAATTTATAATTTCCGAATTGTCTCTGGTCTAGTCTGGCTTTGGCTAGTTACCACCCTACCGTCAAAGACGTGCCGCCAAGCGATTTAGCGTTCCGGCACGATGGCGTGTAGAAACCGATTAGGGGTATGGGTTGAATGTTCACTGCCATACCCCTTACAAGTTAGCCCGCTACATCTTAGACTGCATGGTCACTTACCATCAGGTGAGATCGCAGTTAAGGACGAGCTTGTCATCGAATAAAAAAAATAAAACTAAGTGGCACTCGGGGAATGCCGCGGTAAAGCTATTGCATAGCATTTTTTATCAACTTATGCAATTATAATATTTATGCAATATTTTTTTTTGTATAATAAAAATTATGCAAAAAAATAATTAAAAAACAAACAAGAAAAGCGCACTGTCACTACTTCGCGAATGAGATTCGAACCAGCGACATCATACACCATACTTGCTTTATGCAGATGACAATAAGATTTATAAAATTATAATTGCATTGACTTACAAAAGGACCTAGATTCACTTTGTCATTATTGCTCCCAAAACTCACTGTTTTTGAACATAAAAAAAGTGTAATCTTATAACATTCACAAGAAAACGCAAACCTATAAACTATGATTATATACTAAAAGATGAAATTTTGAACAGGGTGTCCTCTGTGAAGGATCTTGGCGTAATTCTAGATAAAAAGTTACTTTTTGATGAACACATTAACCATATAGCCAGTAAGGCTTATAGGATGTTAGGGTTTGTCTTAAGGATTTCTAAAGAGTTTTCTAAAACTACCGTCAACACTTATTCTTCTTTATAACTCGTTTGTAAGATCCACTCTAGAGTATGCTTCCACTGTATGGTGCCCTCAGTACAAGGTACATAAAGAAAAAATTGAAAGAGTCCACAATCGTTTCATAAAACGGTTATCATATTATATATCAAATAATATTAATAATAAGGACAATCCCCGTATACCAATTTCAGCCGCTAGCAGACGGGTTCATAGAGATCAATTAATTCTTTTATTTAAGCTCCTCAATGACTCCCCTTATCTACTTTCTAAAATTTCTTTAAGGTGCCCACGGTCTACCTGTCGGCATCCAAAACTATTTTATATAGCACCAAGCAAGACAAAGTATGCTACTAACACATTTATAAGAAGAAGTTGCAACCAATTTAATGTTCTATTTTCGGATAATGACATTTTTCATCTCTCTCTCTCCAAATTTAAATTAGCTATTAAGGATACCTTGGCTAAAGCCGACTAGTTATCCGTTAGTCGGTTTTCGGCAAGCTTCTGTTTAAAAATCTATAAACTATCGTTTTTTGTTTTCTCTTTTCTGTTACACCCGATTGTTCCGTTGTCGGATGATGTAATTAATAAGTGCTAAGTTTCATTGGAAACAATTTAGGTTTAAGCATTATATATCTGTTTTAGTTTAAATATATTTATAACACTGTATGTTTCCAAGAATAAATAAATAAATAAATAAATAAATAAATAAATACGGTAAAGAAAGCGGCCGCTCGCCCACTGCGCCAAACAGAGCTACTTGTGAACCTCTAAAATGTTGAACGCTTACTGAACGACGGTGTTAGGTTTATTTTCGTTACGCAATTTCTTGATTCGGTCGCCGCGCTCAAACTGTTTGTCCTACTTCAAAGCCCGCGATAAAAGCTATGCAATAGCTTAAAAACTGAATTGTTTCTCTGGCTGTGTGTCTAAGGCTCACCATAGCGGCTGCGTCTCGCACGGCGCGTCCTCTGTGTCGTCGTGGTCGTGCCAGCGACAGTCGCCGTCGGGGCCCAGCGTCACGCTGTCGCACTCGCTGTCGCTTGCGCTTCCGCACTCCATTATCGACGCCGAGAAAGACGCGTTCACTGTTGTCGCGTCGATTTCCTCTGCACAATAAAAGAGGACTCACATGATTCATATTAACGAATTGCGTGCAAATTGTTTCTCAAAGTTAATATTTTTAAATTGATTAAGAAATAATTTAATATAAAAAATTCTTTTTAAAAAACCGACTTCAAACTCCCGCGCCACTATACAAAATCTTAGATTTTGATAGAGATTAGAGAATCTTAGATAGACAAGAAGATTATAGTTTATTGTTGATATTTTAAAAACAGCTGGGCCGATTTCGATAAAATTTATATGGGACCACCTGGGGAGTATACCCTTTCAAACAAAAAAAAAAAGAATTTTCCAAATCGGTTCAGGCGCCTTCGAGTAATCGGTGAACTTACATAAAAAAAAAAAAGATTCCGACGAATTGATAACTTCCTCCTTTTTTTGATGTCGGTTAAAAATTAAAAACTAATACAGTACCCGGCGATATATATTGCACATCGGCCTTTGGAATAAAACGCTATTCTATTCTATTCACAGTTCGACTGCATTTTTTTTATATATGTTACGTGATGTGCTCGCCGATTGTGAAGAGATTTCAGTAATTACTACGTGAATTTCTGGCTAGCTTTCCTTGCAATAGAATAGAAATAGCGTTTTATTCCAAAGGCCGATGTGCAATATATATCGCCGGGTACTGTATATTATTCATCTTAACGAATTGCGTTCAAATTATTTCTCAAAGTTGAAAAATCGAAAGTTATAACCTTTTGCTAATGTAATTTTTCGGTGATTATTGCAGCCGGGAAGCCCGCCCAACTGACGTAATGATTCAGTCGGAATACACTCAGTTCATTTTAACTATGGCTTAAGTTGCTGAGCTGAGTGAGAGTGCGATCTCTAGCAGAGATATAGATTTACGTTCTCTCAAATATGGTTGAGCGAAGCAACGGTAGGGTCATGCGTCATGTTCGTGAACGGGTTCCACCGGCGGGAATAGGGCAGCTTTCTGTCTGCCCGTATTAACATGTATTGAATTGTATGTAGGTTTGCTTTATGGAACTTCCCCTCATTGTGGAAATACTGCATACATAGCATAGTATCTATTTTTTATTAAAGAATATCAACCAAGTTGAACTTGACTAATATTCTCCTCTCCCCTCCAAATAAGCGGAAAGCTTGTGCCAGGAGTGGGTACGACAATAGTGCAACGGGTGGGATTCGAACTTGCGACCTTTCAGTTTTCAATCCGTACCTTTAACCCTTGGGCTATTGAGGCTTAAATCTATTGTATTGTAAGCTTGTTTTGAAAAGAGCAACCGCCGAGTATCTTGCTGGTTCTTCTCGGCAGGAAGGGCATTCCGAACCAGTTGTAGACTCACCGACGATTCAAAAGCACTTGTAAAAAAGTTTATTTGAATAAAAAATATTTCTATTCTCTGACAGACAAAAGGAAAAGTGCAATTTCACACTAGACTTAGACCTCATTTCGCTCGGTAAATTACGGATTACAATTCAGGAGTTATAAGTCCCTGGCAGACAGACATTTGCACAAGTGCAAATTCACCCTAGTAGAGTCATGGACCTCATTTTGCTTGGTACCTAAATTTTTTTTATACATTCAGGAATTGTCTGACAGACGTTCAGACAGATAGACATACAAGTCCAAATTCACCCAAGAAGACTCGGCCCTCATCATCATCATTCATCATTAGCAACCCATCAACGGCTCACAACTGAGCGCAGGTCTCCACTCAGAGAAGGGTTATAGGCCATAGTCCACCACGCTGGCCCAATGCGAATTGGCGGACTTCACACACCCTCAAGAACATTATGAAGAACTCTCAGGTGTGCAGGTTTCCTCACGATGTTTTCCTTCACCGTTGAAGCAAGTGATATTTAATTGCTTAAACGCACTTGATTCCGAAAAGTCAGAGGTGCGTACCCGGGATCGAACCTGCGACCCCCCCGAATAGGAAACCACAGTCCTAACCACTAGGCTATCACTGCTTCAATTTGCTCGGCCCTCACTTTGCTTGAAAAAATACTCACTGAAGGGGTCAACGGCATGTGTAGCCGGCTCTTGGTCTGCTGGATCGCTGACAACGGACACCGATGACGCGCACGAAGTGGTTCGCGTGCGTTCAGGACTGGAAGAACATGAACCGGACCAAAACTCAAACTTGAAGTTAAATTAAAAAGTAGAAAGTTGGTAAAACTACACTTTCAAATATCTTTGAAAGTTCAAAAAAAAAAAATTTCACGTAGGCCATCCTGTGGCTCTTACGACCCGTCATGACTCTACCACCGGTTCGGAAAGCGGATTCTGCTGAGAAGAGCCGGCAAGAAACTCAGCAGTTGCTCTATTCAAAATAATCTTTTTAATATTCATATGTAGCTATTACATTGTAATATGTTTTTTATACTATCTTGTGGGCAACTGGATGTGAAGCAGATTTAACCCATGCAACTTTGTTAGAATAGAATATTTCCACTCCAGCTCCAGCAGAAGCTCCAAAAATGCGTACTTACTACAATTTAATAAATGTTAAGACGGGCAGACAGAAAGCAGCTCCATTCCCGACGGTGGCACCCGTTCACGAGCATGACGCATGATCCAGCCGTTCCTTCGCTCAACCATATTTTTTGATAGCACCGTAAACTTTTTGAATGCCAAAAAGTTGAAAGTTGGTAAAACTACACTTTCAAATTATAACTTATTTGAAAGTTGGTAGCACCGTACTTTTTTTGAATGGCAAAAATTTGATTTCATATGAAATCATAGATTAGAGGTCGGCTAAGAAATCAGAGATTAATTATAGAGGTTGATGCGCCATTTGCAATATTATTATTAGTTCCAGAGACACTCGTTAAACGCTTACAGCAGCGCCAAAATGGCGTCAATCAAGTAGGTCCAGAAAAATATGACAGCGGCTTCAAATTCAAAATCATTTATTTCATGTAATTAGGTCAAATTTTAGCACTTATGACAAGTCATGAATCTACCACCGGTTCGGAAAGCGGATTCTGCTGAGAAGAGCCGGCAAGAACCTCAGCAGTTCTCTTTTCAAAACAAAATAATACAATATCAAAAATACAATTTAGGTCGTCAGCTGGATGCCAAGCCGATTGCGTATTTTTACACATTGTTTAAATTTGTGTAATGGTCTTCTTAATTAACTTCTAAATAACTTCTCCAGTCAGTGAGTGGATGTGTACCGGTTGACTAACATAGGCCTACCTTAAGGTTGATTATACGGGTCTGCCCGCGAAATTCGAATTTAATTTGTTTTTTCGCAATTTGTAAACTTATACGACAAAGTAGGCTTATGGCATTCTAATTGCGCCAATGGCAGTATCATCTTCACAGGTTTATATAAAAATCTTTACTTGAAAGTGACCAGTTTAGGAAATTAATCAAAATATCGAGTTGGACGTAGTTGCTCACAAATTAGTTGATATTCTGACTAGTTTCTTAAACTGGACACTTTCAAGTAAAGATTTTTATGTAAACCTGTGAAGATGATACTACCACTGGCGCAATTAGAATGCCATAAGCCTACTTTGTCGTATTAGTTTACAAATTGCGAAAAACCAAATTAAATTTGAATTACGCGGGCAGACCCGTGTAATCAACCTTAACAACTTACCGTACATAATGCTGCAACTGATTCAGAAGTGTTTCTGTGGTGGTCACGGGAGGTGGGGGGGCGGCGCTGCGCTGCCTCGAGTGTAAAGCCGCGCGCGCATGCTCGAAGCATAATCTAAAAAAAAAATGTATCAAGATCATTTGACAACCCTGATTCTTCTGGCATTTATATAGTACTAGCTGATGCACGCGATTTCGTCCGCGTGGATTAATCCCGCGGGAACTCTTCGATTTTTCGGGATGCCTGTCACCCTCCAGGTTCTCAACTATACCTATTCTTAAAATCACGTCAACCCGTAACTTTGTTGCAGCGTGATTGACGGACAAACCAACAAACAAACACACTTTCGCATTTATAATGTGTATTAGTAAGGAAGAATTAATACTGCGATAATAAAGGCGATCTAATTAAATTTTAGAATACAAAAGCTACTACTGTGACTTAAATTTTATAGGGAATAATGATTACTTTAATCATGTAGTACATAATTTTTATGTATCATCAATAGTTGTCTCAGCAAACGCCAAATAATGCATTTTATAGGCAAAATTTTGCTACTTTGGGTTACATTATTGCAATTTTCTTAGGGATCTCCAATTTTTTTGAAAATAAATTATAGTCTATTGGTGAAAAAATGGTTCAAATCGGTTCAGTAGTTAACAGAGCCTATTCGGTACAAACACACAAACAAAAAATCTTTCCTCTTTATAATATTAGTATCTAAGATCAAAAAAATCTTAAAATTGGTAGCCTGTAAAGTTGGTTTACGGACGATAGTTTTACGTGATAACGTCAGAAACAAGTCACAAGCGAACGCTTGGACTGATCGAGCCTCTCTATCGCTTGTTCCACGCTCTCGCTTGCACGCACAGGCTCAGGCGGAACGTGACACTTTTTCGTGCGTGCAGCCGGTGTTCATCCGGTGTCAAAGCTTTAGGGTTGCGTTCAAATTAGAATCTTATGGTTGCTAGTTTCGACGGAATCGATTGTGTCCACAGGTACAAGCGTCCATAGGCACAGCACTTGCCCATACTAATTTTTGACCGCGACTTCGTCCACAAGGAGTCCGTTTTTAAAAATCCCGCGGGAACCCTCTGTTTGTCTGGGATGAAAGGTAGCTTATGTCACTCTCCAAGTCTATATAGTCTCACTATCTAGGACAGGATACCTAGAGCAGTGATAGCCTAGTGGTTAGGACTGTGGTCTCCTATTTGGGGGGTCGCAGGTTCGAACCCGGGTATGCACCTCAGACTTTTCGGAGTCAAGTGCGTTAAGGCAATTAAATATCACTTGCTTCAACGGTGAAGGAAAACATCGTGAGGAAACCTGCACATCTGGGAGTTCTTCGTAGTGTTCTCGAAGGTGTGTGAAGTCCGCCAATTCGCATTGGACCAGCGTGGTGGACTATGGCCTATAACCCTTCTCTGAGAGGAGACCTCACTCAGTAGTGAGCCGCTGATGGGTTGCTAATGATGATGATGATAAAAAATCTGTGTTAACTATCTATGTATGTGTTTTACATTTTAAATTTAACTCCGGTCCGCTAACACACATTTGACACCCCTGATCTAGGAGTGTGTCCTACCGGTAATGACGTATGGAGCGGAAACGTGGACACTGACGGTGGGCCTCATTCACAAATTAAAAGCCGCTCAGCGCGCTATGGAGCGAGCTATGTTGGGAATCTCTCTCAAGGATAAAATCCGGAACGACGAGATTCGTAGAAGAACAAAAGTGACCGACATAGCTCTGAGGATTAGCAAGCTGAAGTGGCAGTGGGCAGGTCATATCTGTCGCAGAACCGATGGCCGATGGGGTAGACGTGTTCTGGAGTGGAGACCACGTACCGGCAAGCGCAGTGCAGGACGCCCTCCAGCTCGCTGGACCGATTACCTTTAGAATGATTGGATGACGTTTTGACGACCTCCCTGGCTCAGTGGTGACCGCTATTGCCTTATACTTGGGAGGTCTCGGGTTCGATTCCCAGCAGGGTCAATTTGGGAATTTATAATTTTTGAATTGTCTCTGGTCTGGTCTGGTGGGAGGCTTTGGCCGTGGCTAGTTAGCACCCTACTGTCAAAGACGTGCCGCCAAGCGATTAAGCGTTCCGGCACGATGGCGTGTAGAAACCAATTATGGGTTGAATGTTCACTGCCATACCCCTTCCAAGTTAGCCCGCTACCATCTTAGACTGCATCGTAACTTACCATCAGGTGAGATCGCAGTCAAGGACTAGCTTGTCATCGAATTAAAAAAAAAATTAGGAAAGCGGAGGACCGTGTTTGGTGGCGCGCTCTCGGAAAGGCCTATGTCCAGCTGTGGATGAATACAGGCTGATGGATGGATGATCTAGGAGTTATCTTACCCGGGCTCCTTGTCCACGGGCGCAGGGTCGTTGCACCTCGCGCCCGATGACGTCACGTGCGCGCACTGCTTGTAAGGCGCGGTGCTGTCGTACAGGATGTGCCTCGCGCAGTACAGCCTGCCCCCTACCACGGGAAGCACGCATTCGTACGCTTTGTGGGCGCACGTGCGGGAGCGAGACACTATTTCCTTTTGCATCTGAAACAGAGAATATTACATGTAACTATAACCTAACTAATCTAACTACTATATCTATCTAATACCTTTAAACGAGTAATTCTTGTATAAATATATATAATCTGAATCTCGGAAACGGCTCCAACGATTTTCATGAAATTTAGTATGCGGGGGGTTTAGGGGGCGATAAATCAATCTAACTAAGGGCCTCATAAGGCTCAGGATCGCTCAGCGGGCGATGGAGAGAGCTATGCTCGGAGTGTCCCTGCGGGATCGAATCAGAAATGAGGAGATCCGTAGGAGAACCAGAGTCACCGACATAGCTCAGCGAGTCGCGATACTGAAGTGGAAATGGGCGGGGCACATAGTTCGAAGAGCTGATGGTCGTTGGGCCCCAAGGTGCTGGAGTGGCGACCCCGGACCGGGAAACGCAGTTTTGGCAGACCCCCCACCAGGTGGACCGACGACATCAAACGAGTCGCAGGGAGCCGCTGGATTCAAGCGGCGCAAGACCGAAGCCTGTGGAAGTCCATGCAGGAGACCTTTGTCCAGCAGTGGACGTCTATAGGTTGATAAAGAAGAAGAAGAAGAAAATAACTACTCTAACTACTTCTTCTTTTCGAGCCTCATGTAATCCATCGTTGGGACATAGGCCTCTTCATGTGCACGCCATTCTTCTCGATGTTGTGCCAATCTCAACCAACTCTAACTACTATATCTATCTAATATAGTTCTTGCAATTCACGAGGGCGCCTGACTTATGGTTGTGTGTGTGTCGTATCCGTATAAGTGTGAGCGAGCGCAATGCTCGCGCCTGCCCGCTCCCACCTAGGCTTTGACAGGCACAGAAAAAAAAAACCAAGTAAAGCTTGGTCACCCAGATATTACTCTTTGACGCCACAACTAAAGAACCGATTTGGCTGAAATTTGGAACGGAGATAGTTCATACCCAGGATTAAAACATAGGCTACTTTTAATCCCGAAAAATTACAGAGTTCCCGCGGGAATTAAAAAAAACCTTAATCCACGCGGACGAAGTCGCGGGCATCATCGAGTAGTCACATAAATCTAGGTTGAAATGATGATGATGATTCAAAATTTTAAAAAAAATTTCAAAATTCAAAATTATTTATTTCATGTAGGCCAACCTGTGGCTCTTATGACACGTCAAGATTCTACCACCGGTTCGGAAAGCAGATTCTGCTGAGAAGAGCCGGCAAGAAACTCAGCAGTTGCTCTTTTCAAAATAATCATTTTACAATATTAATAAGTAGCTATTACATTGTAATAAGTTTTTATACTATCTTGTGGGCAGCTGGATGCCAAGCCGATTTAACCCGTGCATCTATGTTAGAATAGGATATGACATTTCCACAAAACATACTACAATTTAATTCATGTCAAAGACGGGCAGACAGAAAGTAGCCCCATTCCCGCCGGCGGCACCCGTTCACGAGCATGACGCATGATCCAGCCATTGCTTCGCTCGACCATATTTGAGGGAACGTAACAATGATAACGCGAACCCAAGATGCAACGCTAAAGATAAAGCTGCTTAAATGGCGATGGGCTGGCCACACCATACGGGGTGAGGATAAATGGAGCAAAGCGGTCAGTGTTTGGTATCCCAGAGAGGGAAAGGGAAGGAAGGGACGACAAAACAAGAGATGGCGAGACGAAATTGAGGCTATAGCAGGAAGAACATGGATGAGACGAGCAGCAGATAGGAAGGATTGGAAAGGATTGGAGGAGGCCTTTGCCAAAGGGCACACGGACTAGCAAATATAAACAGCAATAAACTAGTGGTTCGCCCCGAACTGAGACCTCGCGGTATCCCATAATTCCCATTTAAGGTAGTTTTAACTATATTATATTGTAATTAAAACGCGCCGAATCTGATGACGTCAATCGTCATCTGCTTTCGTGGATGGGATGCGTATTTACAATATTAAAGACAGCGCCATCTATTAACAGTGTAGTGAAGCTTTGTTAAAAACATTGATGCCCATTAAAACTTAAATAATTTCGTTTCTTTATAATATTTATCTAATCTTAGTATTTGTTGTTCAAGTACACAATATAACTCAAATTAAGTGTAAGTTTCAAGTTTTAAAATAAAGTGGTTTTAGAGATCTAGCCTCGAATACAATCTGCACTTTGAAAGCCCCCCATTTCGTCAATTTTAGGAAAAAAAAATAAAAAAAAATATTTTTGTACTCTGTTCCAAATTATCTTTAAAATGAGGTACTGCAACCCTATGAAATGCAAAAAAATATATTTTACTTCGCATTCGCTTCTATGAGAGCCCCCCTGAAATAAAGATTTTTATAACTTTTTAAGCCATTTTCGGCTGGAGGCCATCGGTTTACATATCATATCTAAAATTGAAGTTATTACGTTCAGTAATTCAGAAGTTATAAGGCTCTGACAGACGGACGGACGGACGGACGGACAAGTGCAAATTCACTCAAGTAAACTCAGAGACCTTCGCTTCGCTCGGTCGACTATTAAAAATATTTTATATTAAGTCCGATATAGGCTTATAAATAAATAAATAAAAAACAATGATGATGATGATGATGATGAATACCTGTGCTCTAAGCCTCTCCTCCTCCTGTTTCTTCACCAGCTCCGGGTCGGGCGGTTTGATGGACTTCACATTGGTGATGCGGATGGAGGATGACCTTCCTCCGCGGCTGAGCATCCCGACCTTCGGTAGATGGATGACCTTGCGTGGCTGCGACATTTCGACGTCTTGTGATGATGAATTAACTGAAATATATAAAAAAAATACTTTACTAGTTTGTTAAATGTATCATTCATCATCATCATCATTATCATCATCTTGATGTGATGTCTTGAAATGAGTATTTGAATATTAGTTTTCAATTCGATGCCTTAATGGTAGCATAAGTATGTCACGCACTCTTTAAACATTTCTGTGGTGGTGTCGTGTGGTGCGGGTTGTTACGTTCCCTCAAATAAGGTTGAGCGAAGCAATGGCTGTGTCATGCGTCATGCTCGTGAACGGGTACCACCGGCGGGAATGGGGCTACTTTATGTCTGCCCATCTTAGGATAGAAGTTAGTCGGTATGCATTTTTAGAACTTCCCTCATAGTGGAAACACTGCATAATATTATATAGCATAGTATTTACTGTATTGTAAATTTGTTTTGAAAAGAGCAACCGCCGAGTTTCTTGCTGGTTCTTCTCGGCAGGAAAGGCATTCCGAACCAGTGGTAGATTCATCGACTATTCAAAAGCACTTGTAAAAGTTTATTTGAATAAAAAATATTTCTATTCTATTCTATTCTATCAACCCATCATCGGCTCACTACTGAGCGAGGTCTCCTCTCAGAGAAGGGTTATAGGCCTTAGTCCACCATGCTGGCCCAATGCGAAATGGCTGACTTAAATTGTTAAATGTATAGGTATAATAGGCTAAAATGATGACTACCCCCCATTGTCT
Source organism: Oeneis ivallda (assembly GCA_029955525.1). Lineage (NCBI taxonomy): Eukaryota > Metazoa > Arthropoda > Insecta > Lepidoptera > Nymphalidae > Oeneis > Oeneis ivallda. The sequence continues at coordinate 5,012,602 of JARPMR010000028.1, forward strand.
ATAAGTTGCCGATCAAAATCGTATTCATTTGATGGCATTAGCGTCTAAGTAAAATAAACCATAACAGCATTGAATTAGAGCTCAATTTCGTGTATGCATTCTTATACGTTTAGATATGTACGATACGCTCCAGAACGCTCCGTGTTAAAAGCGGTTGTACTGAATTTGTGACTATATCAATACAGTCAAGGAATATTTTACTTTGAAGCTAATGCCATCAAATGACTACAATTTTGATCAGCAACTTTTACGCAATCGCACCTTAGATTTTTAAAAACTGTTGGATGAAGTATCAACTACATATTTCAAATTTAATATAAAAAAAATATTTTCAAAAAACCGACTTCAAACGCTTAGGTACTAAGTATATAATTTATTATTGATTTTTTTAAAACCACTTGTCCGATTTTGTTAAAATTTAAATGGGACCACGGAAGTATACCCTTTCAAACAAATAAAGAATTAAAGAATTGTCCAAATCGGTTCAGGCGTCTTCCAGTAATCGGTGAACATCTTTATATACTCAAAGGTGAACATACAAAAAAAAAGTTCCGACGAATTGAGAACCTCTTCCTTTTTTGAAGTCGGTTAAAAAAAAAATATAATTTCAGCAAAAAAAAAACGTTTAGTAGATAAAATTGAGATTTCAATTTTAAGGTGGCCCCCCTTACCCCGGCTTCACACGTTGGTCTTAACACTGTTTGCCCAACTCCGTGGACAACATGCATATGGATGATTATAGGAGTCTGCCCGCGAAATTCAAATTTAATTTGGTTTCTCCCATTTTGTAAACTAATATGACAAAGTAGGCTTATGGCAATCTAATTGTGCCAGTAGAATTATCATCTTCACAGGTTTACATAAAAATCTTTACTTGAAAGTGATCAGTTTAAGAAATTAATGAAAATACCGAGTTGGACGTGAGTTACTCACAAATTAGTCAGTATTTTGATTAATTTCATAAACTGGTCACTTTTGAGTAAAGATTTTTATGTAAACCTGTGAAGATGATATTAATTCTACTGGCGCAATTAGAATGCCATTAGCCTAGTTTGTCGTATTAGTTTACAAATTGCGAAAAACCAAATTAAATTTGAATTTCGCGGGCAGACCCGTATAATCATCCTTAATGTCTTTCGTGACGTCAACTCCATATTTTTTCATAGTAGTTTGTCAAAGTTTATTTATTTATTTGTTTGAACATACATACATGTGTCGTAAATTATAAATAATTTCTTTTTAATATCAGCGGTTAAAATATGATTTTAATATGTAGCTGAAGTTTTTTTATTTTTTACGACAAACATAGGTGTACCTAAAGCCATTATTCACCAACTACGCAATAATAGTACAAGGAATAAAGTTTAATAACAGTAATATCCCGTCATTGATTTTGTTATAACGTAGCCTGTCACCCGGACAATCGTAATGAATCTCATTCATCAAAATCTGCTCAGTAGTTTAGGTGCTATGGTGTAACATACGTAAATAGACACATTATAGACTGCTAAAATCATAACCGTTCCCAGTTTTGCCATAAAGTCGGGTTACGGGTAAAAAAATGAGGTGTAGAGGCAAAGGTAGGGGCCCTTGCCCCTTTCCCCGCGAAAAATTCATTAGCAAACTGTCAAATCATTTCTCGTTTATTTTATTAATTACTTAGAACGAAGACATAGATAATTATGTACACTACAACGGGCATTAAAAAATGATTACTCATTTATGGATAATTAGTTAGAGTTTAATTGATTATACGAGGATTTTTCAAGAAATAATTAATAAAGTGTATTGTAAACAGTGGTGGGTCGGCCATTTGCACCGCGTGACAGAGCTTTTAGGTCCGTATAATTAAAGTTGAATTTCTAGCTTCTAAAGTTAATTGAAACACTTGAAAATATAAACAAACTAAAACGCAACGCCTAAATAACAAAATAAAACGTAGTAATAAAGTGCCATGTACCTGGATTTATTGCAGATCTCCATTCTGTCACCGGAGTCCTCACCGTGAAACCAACAAAAATCTACAATGGTCAATGGCGCCCGTTTGACTGTGCGAAAGAAGCTAGACAAAAAGTGACGAATTTTTTTACATAACATTTCACAAAAGTGATAGTAGTGAAAATTTTTATTTTTATTTTAGTTTTCAGTTTGTGAATAGTTTAGGTGTTGTGAATTCAATATGTTATTCAAAAAATTGTAAATTACTCAAATGTTAACGTGGTTTGCATCCGTTTGTCGCTGTCATAGCGCCGTCCCTTTCCCACTTACGCACATAGACGGAGCGCAGCTCTCTGTCGTGCTTACTGCTTTTCCGTGGGCAGTCATTGGCACATTCATTCAATGGCTGGTGGACAAGAAAAATGGTATTTTACAAAAGAGCAACTACAGAACTCGCCAAGCAGAAAATGTTGTTTAGATGCAGATAAAGAGCTAGCCTACCGGCAGCAGGCCGCGAACCTGATCCAGGATATGGGCCAGCGGCTTCAAGTGTATCCTTTTTCCATTGACGAAGTTCAATGTTTTTGTCGAGTCATGTGGCTAAAACGTGCAAAGGAAGTATTTTTAGTGGTTTTATCTATGAAAAATAGTGATCAAATGGTCTAAATATCGTTTGTGTTGAGTATTAAAGTGATTTGTGAAAGTTTCAAGTGGAAATGTATGACGAAACATGGTGTTTTCTGACGGCGTCCGTCAGGTCACTTTCGCTCGGTCGCCTGGGAAATCCCGTGAGTAGTCTCGATTTCTAAAGGTAAGCGTACGTAATACATATTATTTTCGAGCGTTAGAATGGTACATAACTTTATATATAGGTTATAGTCGCATGGTTCGTGCTATTTTTTGGGTCATCGCACTTTGACAGCTGTGTAGGACGCCTGCGCGATGACGTAGGATCGACCTGTCTGGTTCTAAATTTAAAACGGCACGTAAACGATTTGCGCGGCAAAGGGCGCGCGATATGTTCATACCAGGTAAATGCCTGCGTTAACATTCACTGTAGTGTTTTGCACTTATTGTTGGATGAATAACTGTAAACAGATGGCATGAGTCATTTTGCTGCTGTAATTTTAATGGCACTCAAGTTTTTACAATTAGTTTTTGTACACAAGTTGCAAAACATAAGGAGAAGAGGTAGTGATAGATAAGTGATAACCTTTTCATTCTGGGATTGTGTTATGAAACAATGTATTGACATAACATTTAAGTATTATTCAAAACAAGTTTAAAAGCATCATAGACTGTAATAGCCATGTACTATTCACTATCTTTTTCCTGTTATTGTTTACAAAAAGATTTTAAATTTATTTTCCATGAGTTCACTTCCACCACCACATCAAACTGGGTTAATATACAGAATACCCCTACTGATCCCACCACCCTTGAAATAATTAAATTAATTGTATATTTAGTATATGACTAGTTATAGCCTGTGGCTTCGCTCACATTAAGTTCGGTTTTTAAACCCCTATTTTACCCCCTTAGGAGTTGAATTTTCTAAAATCCTTTCATAGTGCATGCCTATGTTATAATAGCTATCCTTATGTCAAGTTTCAGCTCAATCCATTCACTGGTTTGCGCTGTGCGTTGATAGATCAGTCAGTCAGTCACCTTTTCCTTTTATATATATTTTTTGGATTACTTATTTCAATATAGTAGAAATAGTTAAAACCTACAAAGCAAATCCTTGAGCTACTATTGTTATTAAAACAGGTGTTTCAAAAGATAAAATAGATATGTCTAAAAAATTTACAGCAATAACTAACTAGGCCAAGTTCCTTTAGAACATTGTTAAAAAGTAACTTAATATTCTAACTTTTATCATGAAGTTGCAAAACTTAATCTGCATACATTTGGGTTTTTAAATTCTTGTGGGAATCCTTTGCTTCTATTTACTAGCTTTTACCTATGACTTTGCATGGCCATAAGCTCAAGTGGAGCAGAGGCTCAACTTACCTTTTATTAAAACCTCAGTTTTACTGGGATAAATTAAATTTAAGAAATTAAATATCACATGCTTTAACAGTGAAGGAAAACATCGTGAGGAAACCTGCACACCTGAGAGTTCTCCATAATGTTCTCGAAGGTGTGGCAAACTTGACAGGGTTCCCACTGAATTTTTAAAAACCTTACACTATGCGGACAAAGTCAGGGGCAAAAGTTAAAGTAATTTAAAGTTTCAATAAGTTAAAGTAAATAAGTTTTTCAGCTTCACAATTGAAGATTTGGTAGCTGTATCTGGATTTCAATGATGAAGTATCTACTAGTACTATATTTTTCAAATGTCTAGGGGGGCAGCTGCCCCTACCTACCCCCCCTGGCGACGCCCATGTGTACCATCACACAAGTTAGAGTACAGACATAGAAATAAGATACAAAAAGAAAGAAGTAGAATACAGGTGGCCTTTTTTATTAGGAAACTCTGCCACTCTGTGGCTACCTTAGGATAGAATAGAATAGAAATGTTTTTATTCAAATAAACTTTTTTAAAAGTAACTTTTTTAAAGTGCTTTTGAATCATCGATGAGTCTACCACTGGTTCGGAACGCCCTAAAGGCCTTTTTATCCGACTGTGTGACACAAATGAGGGTAATGTATTTATGACTGTGGGATTGTCTAAAAATTATTGCATCAGTGTGACAATCCCAATCACCTCTGATTGGTGGAGTTTTTATAGATATATTATGCGATGCTGCTCGGATGTATGTAGCTGAGGTGATGACTATCGACAAATCCTTGTTAATGGTTCAATTCAATTCAATTCAATTCAAAATTATTTATTTCATGTAGGCCAACCTGTGGCTCTTATGACACGTCAAGATTCTACCACCGGTTCGGAAAGCGGATTCTGCTGAGAAGAGCCGGCAAGAAACTCAGCAGTTGCTCTTTTCAAAATAATCATTTTACAATAATAATAAGTAGCTATTACATTGTAATAAGTTTTTATACTATCTTGTGGGCAGCTGGATGGCAAGCTGATTTAACCCGTGCATCTTTGTTAGAATAGAATATGACATTTCCACAAAACGTACTACAATTCAATTCATGTCAAAGACGGGCAGACAGAAAGTAGCCCCATTCCCGCCGGCGGCACCCGTTCACGAGCATGACGCATGATCCAGCCATTGCTTCGCTCGACCATATTTGAGGGAACGTAACAACACAACATCAACATCAGGGCAGTTCCATAGGACCTGTGAGAGCGAGCGAGAGGTCTGATAAAAATGATTTATAACTCAGTTGCACATGTGAAAATCAATCATTTTTCATGTATAGTCATCATCATCAGCAACCCATCAACGACTCACTACTGAGCCGTTCATGACTCTCAGAGAAGGGTTATAGGCCACAGTCTTCCACACTGGCCCAATGTGAATTGATGGACTTCACCCACTTTCTAGCAAATTATGAAAGAAAGAAAGAAAGAAAAATGATTTATTTGGAACTCACATATTATGTTATAGTGACACATACTGATGCACGACAGAAGTCAGAACAAAACATTTGTGGTCTCAAAATGGTCTCCACTCAGCATAAATGCCTATAATTATGGAGAAATCTTAAAGGTGCAGGTTTTCTCATGATGTTCCTTCACCATTGAAGCAAGTGATATTTAATTGCTTCAACACTTAACTCCGAAAAGTCAGAGGTACATGCCCGGGATTGAACTTCGAGACCACAGTCCTAACCATTAGGCTATCACTGCTTCAAGTATAGTACTAAATATAATTGCTATACTATGAGTCATTCAACAAGTGCTCAGTTAAATTGTATGACTCAGCAATGTTTGTTTCTTAAATCACCTTTTTATAGCGGTGACAAATTCTTATCAGTTGTTTTGTGGTATTTGGTATTTTATTTTTGTTCACTTACTTATGCTTGCTATATTTAATTCGAATTTGATTTATTGTTTTCCTGTTGTTTTCTTGTGTCAAGGGCATAAAGATAAATATACTAGTATAATATTATATTTTTATTTCTTACTGATGCTTTATTATAAAATAGTTATGCTTGTTAAGCAATGGTTAATGTGTGGACTAAATGCTGAAAGGTGAAATGGTTTGATCCCTACTTGTTGCTCTATTGTTGAACCACACTTTTTGCTTATTTATTTGGAGGTGAGAGAAGAATATAAGTCAAGCTCTGCTTACTATTCTTAAAAAAATACACACAGCTTTGTGTGTATTTATTTATCTAAATGTTTTCATGATAAGAGTACTATAGTGAGAAACATTCAGCTGAGGAATACACTTGACATTTTAAGAGTTTTCGTATCAAAAATTTGGTCAAAATGTCAACTTTATTTATTGTTTAAAGTTTACTTGGTGATGAAGAAGTAGGATATATTTTGTAGTTTAATTTTTTAATAGGATGATTGTTTTAAGCAAGTTTGTAACAAGATATTTCCTTAACCAGTATGCCACAGGTCTCAATTATGTATAAACACAGCCATTGTGTACATGCACCGTTTCTACGCGTTCCATTCGTTCACACAGTTCCACAGGAATGCGATCGCTGCAGCGGCGCTATTCCTCGCCGCGAAGGTAACTCTCTTACTATTATTTATTTATTTAGTGAAACCGCACGTCTGAACTCGTCATAATCTAACATAAGACTGGCACTCGACAGCATAAGTCCAGATTACTGATTAGTACAAATCTCAGTGATGAATAAACACAGGCATTTAGGTGTTTTTAAGCTATTGCATAGCTTTTATCACGGGCTTTGAACTAGGACAAACAGTTTGAGCGCGGCGACCGAATCAAGAAATTTCGTAACGAAAAAACCTAACACCGTCTTCAGTAAGCGTTCAACATTTTAGAGGTTCTCAAGTAGCTCTATTTGGCGCAGTGGACGAGCGGCCGCTTTCTTTACCGTATGGTGTATGATGTCGCAGGTTCGAATCTCACTCGCGAAGTAGTGACAGTACGCTTTTCTTGTTTGTTTGTTTTTAATTTTTTTTTTTGCATAATTTTTATTAAAATATTGCATAAATAAATATTATAATTGCATAAGTTGATAAAAAATGCTATGCAATAGCTTTACCGCGGCAGTCCCCGAGTGCCACTTAATTTTTATTATTTTAAACATGATATTATCGGCATCCCATTAAATAGGTAAGTAAAATATATGAAGGTGATTTTAAATATCTGTCCATGGAGAAGTTGTTATAACTTCACCGTATCACTTACTATAAACAGCTTGTATTATTGTACAAGCAATTTCTATGAGTTCTACTCCTTCACTCAAGTTTCTCAGGAATATGATACTCTGTACAATGCAAAGGTTACTAAGCATCACTGCACCGTTAGGTGTATAACTGAGACACGTCCTACCTCGTCTGGGTCTAACGTAAGAGTGACACTTGACGTAACTATTCCAAGATACTGTAGCACCAAATATAACTTTTCTCAAGTACCCTTAGATTGGAAAAAGTGGAAAGTAATGAAGGAGGCTTTTACTCTACTATGAGATCTATCATTTCAGATTAAAACCAACCTTTAATTTTCATTATTTATTAATGCTTGTAGAAAAATCATGCCTACTATCGTAACGAAGGTAGAAATAAAAACTTCAATATTTATTCTTATTTAAGTACCCTACAATTTTTATTACAGGTGGAGGAGCAGCCTCGGAAATTAGAATATGTGATAAAGGTGGCCCACGTATGCCTCCACAGAGGTGAGGGTGTGAACGCACTCACTTCAGAACAGTATCAAGAACAGGTGAGTACTCTAGTTTTGTGTACATATAACTAGACTACACACTTACACAAGACATTTCCCTGCCTAATCTGGTGATTAAAAAGGCTGGCTCATTTTGTTCACAGGAATAGCTAATTTAAGCTTAAAGGTTATTACTTATTACCATATTTCATTACTATGAAGATAGATTAAAATAAGAATTTGTGTTTAAAATCTGCTTCAAAGTAAAAAGTATTTCATTGAATTTTCAAAAAGTAACAATTACCAATTTTTTTTATGGTCTCAAAACACGACGCTACATTTAAGCAAGGTTCAAGTCAATTTCATTCAAGCAAGCAACTCTTTTTAACCGCAAATAATAAAATTGGCAATCGTATTAAAGTTTGTTTTAAAAACTTGGTTTAACTAAGTACTACTACTAACATGCACTATAGTTTATTGTGAGTAGATTTGTAAAATTTTATTTGAAGTAATCATAATCTGTGAGTGTAAGCGATTATGCAGTCAGAAACTCGATAACAGTAAAGCATAGTGCATGGTAGAATGTGTAGTCTAGCAAAAAAAGTATCTGCAACATTATTATTTCAGGCGCAAGATCTTGTATTCAACGAGAATGTCCTACTACAGACGTTAGGTTTCGATGTAGCGATCGACCATCCGCACACTCATGTGGTGCGGACCTGCCACCTTGTAAAAGGTGAGCGCGTACGATAGGTCATGCTACCGCCGCGGCTGAAACACGAATGACCCGATTGCGCCACGGCTGAGTCGTTTTGTTGCGCGGTGGTGGGGAATGGCTTTGGATTCGATATTTATTTGTTTTCGAAAGTTTTGACTTTCGTTTCAATTTTTTCAATTCAATTCTTTATTTGTATAATGTGTGTCGACAAGTTGGTAAATACAATTATTTTGCAGTCAAGCACATTAGCCGTATTGGCGTACAAACGTTTTGTCCAATAATTAAATCTCTTGTGATTTTTAAAAATCATAATTTTAGATTTGTATTTAAATTGAATTTTTATCAACTTAAAGTACGTTCTTTATAGAATATTGATACTTTGCATGAATGAAAAGTCATAAGGTTTTGCAAGATATAGAAAATTCGTCAAATTATTCATTAATATGACTACCCACATTTTATAAAATAATTTAAAATTAATCAACCATTTTATTTTATTATGCTAATTGTTTGAACTCAATAAGAGGCAGTTATTTTTAAATCACAAACAAACACCCCAAAATATGGGTAGGTTAATATCCTTTAAATACAACATGAATCAAAACGGAAGTCAAACCGCGCGAAAATCCAAAGCTGTACCCAAAAAATCCGCATAGACTGAGCCATGGGCGCATCCAAAAGAAACCAACCAACTGGCCAAGTATCAATTAAATCTACTTCTACTGTGCAAGGTATGTGTAATTACTGAAATGTGTGTATGTGTGCGTCATTCCATCTGCAACCAACCATCCTTTTCTAACCTTGTGTGATGTAACCATAATTTTGTGAGTTACCATTTGAAAGTAAAAAAAAGTTTGTTTTCACTATAGGAATTTTTCCGATTTTTTTTTGCTCTATCTGTTATTTTTGTCCTAAATAGAATAGAATAAAAATTCTTTATTGCACACCAAGAAATTAAAATACACAAGCAAAAGAAAAAAAATTACTCTTTAAATATGTACGCAATTAAGGTGTCAAATGGTAATTCATAAAACTCTGTGTATTAAAATATTATGGATGCATTTTCGTTTTAAAATTAAAAATTCCGCATCTGAAAAAGGCTAACACAAAAATATCGTAAAATTTATTTTTCTAGATTTTGCACGCGACCGCTTCGCTAAGTTCGATTTTTCAAACCCCTTTTTTACCCCCTTAGACGTTCAATTCTCAAAAACCCTTTCCTAGCGAAAGCCTACGTCATAATAGCTATCTGCATGCCAAATTTCATTAAGTTCGATTTTTCAAACTCCTATTTTACCCCCTTAGAGGTTGAATTCTCAAAAACTCTTTCCTAGTGAAAGCCTACGTCATAATAGCTATCTGTTTGCCAAACTTCAGACAGATTCTTCCATTGATTTGAGCTGTGCGTTGAGAGATTTTATATTTAGATTTCTGATAGGAAAGCATAGACTGTCTCCAGAAAAAGTCGTTCATTATTTCTTAACTGTTTGATTTTTGATTCACGTAAAGAATTTCATTTAAAAAAATCACATTTTTTCATTTTAGTATGACTCCAATTCAACAGTCTATAAATCTCTTAGCTAAACTTTACTGTCAAGTCAAGTAGTGCCATCCACTTTTACGTAGTACATTTTAGGATGACAATGACGCATCGCGAAAGGCATTGCCAAAAAAGAAAACTTCCGTCATAGTCCGTTCCGTCAAAAATACAATCACTTTTTTATGTCAACGGTACAGTATGACGTCATTTTGTAACGAACTTGAATCGGACGGTCGTAGATTGTGCTACAGTTTTTGCAATTCACGAAGGCGAGTGAGCTTTACTCGTGGTTACTTCGTGTACATGCGTGCCTGTCAAAGCCTAGGTGGGAGCGGGCAGGCGCGAGCATTGCGCTCGCTCACACTTATACAGATACGACAGACACAACCATAAGTCAGTCGCCCTCGTGAATTGCAAGAACTATATCCTATTATTTTACCATTGTGCTTCTTTAACTTATCACCAATAGCTACTTAATAGATTAGTTATCTATATCAACCTTAGCTGTTTCCACAATTTTGGTTTATGTTTTCTGAAATTTACGTATGTGTTTCTTTTGATAGCCCCCAAGGACTTGGCGCAGACATCATACTTCATGGCGTCGAACAGCCTTCACTTGACCACGATGTGTCTACAGTATAGACCGACCGTGGTAGCTTGTTTCTGCATACATTTAGCTTCGAAATGGAGTAATTGGGCGGTAAGTTACATTGAAATTAGTTAATTTACCATTTGACCAATGCTTACTTAACAGTACTACAGTTTTTGCAATTCACGAAGGCGAGTGAGCTTTACTCGTGGTTACTTCGTGTACATGCACATTGCATATAAGTGTGCGTGCCTGTCAAAGCCTAGGTGGGAGCGGGCAGGCGCGAGCATTGCGCTCGCTCACACTTATAGAGATACGACACACACACAACCATAAGTCAGTCGCCCTCGAGAATTGCAAGAACTATATTACATTTCGCATCCCCCTCTCTCGCGCATTCTGATATTTTCAATGATTGTAAAAATCTCAGATACTTTTTACAATATTTTCGACGGTTAAATTACGGATATATTAGACAAATTTTTAGTATCATATAGCTAGTTATTGATAGAGAATAAGAGTGATAAAAGTTAATAGTAGTTTTCGCCATTTCTCTCTATCAAAATCTAGGTGTATTATAATAAAACTATATCCTTACTAATATTATAAATGCAAAAGTGTGTTTGTTTGTTGGTTTGTCCTTCAATCACGCCGCAACAGGGTTACGGATCGACGTGATTTTTTGCATGGGTATAGTTGATTACCTGGAGAGTGACATAAGCTTCTGTTTATCCCGGAAAATCAAAGAGTTCCCGAGGGATTTTAAAAAATAAATCCACGCGGACGAAGTCGCGGGCATTAGCTAGTCTAAAATATCCGTAACTTTAATTGTTAAGGATAATAATAGACCCCATTTAGTCAAAAGTATCTGTGATTTTTACAATCATCGAAAATATTAGAATGTGCGAGAGAGAGAGGAATTCGAAATGTAATAGTCCTCTTAACGCGAAAGTGTGTTTGTTAGTTTGTCCTTCAATCACGCAGCATTTAGCAACGAAGCAAGGGACCAACGTGATTTTTTTCATGGGTACAATTGAGGACTTGGAGAGTGACATAGGCTACTTTTTATCCCGGAAAGACGGAAGGTTCCCGCGGGATAAATCCCCAAATCGCACGAAGACATGCACTGATTCGTGGACAGAAGTGTCATCTTTAAGAAACAATATTAACCCTAAATTTTTTTCAATAAAGTTGTATTTTGACTGTGGTAAAAACCCCTGTCTGTGGACAAGTGTCATATTATAAGAAACAGAATATAAACCCTAAATCCTTTCTAATAAAGGCGTATTTTGACTATCCTAAATCCCCAAATTTAGAAACTGAATATAAAGTTATAAGCTCTGAAGCCTTTTAATAAAGGCGTATTTTGATTGTCCTAAAGTGTCATGTACATATTTAGGAAATGAATATAGTTATAAACTCTGAAACCTTTGCAATAAAGGTTTATTTTGATTATCCTAAAGTTTCATCTATTTAGAAATTGAATATAGAGTTATCCTACTAATATTATAAATGCGAAAGTTTTTGAGGGTGGATGTTAGTTTCTCTTTAACGTCACAAGCCGCATCACACGACACCACCATAGAAATGTTTTTTTTTATTCGATGACAAGCTAGTCCTAGACTGCGATCTCACCTGATGGTAAGTGACAATGTAGTCTAAGATGGTAGCGGGCTAACTTGGAAGGGGTATGGCAGTGAACATTCAACCCATACCCTTCATTGGTTTCTACACGCCATCGTGCCGGAACACTAAATCGCTTGGCGGCATGTCTTTGACGGTAGGGTGGTAACTTGCCACGGCCAAAGCCTCCCACCAGACCAGACCAGAGACAATTCAGAAATAATAAATTCCCAAATTGACCCCGCCAGGAATCGAACCCGAGACCTTCCAGTTATAAGGCAACAGCGCTCACCACTGAGCCAGGGAGGTCGTCAAAATGTTTCAATCAAACCAAAAACCTTAATCCACGCGGACGAAGTCGCGGTCATCATCTAGTAGATTTATACTAACCCTAAAGCCTTTGCAATAAAGGCGTTTTTCGATTGTTTTAGATCCCCCAATCGCACGAGGGCAGGCACTGGTTTTCATATGTGGACAGGAGCGTCACCACAGAGCTGCTGGAGAGATTGACGGCCGAGTTCTTGCACATATTCGACAAGTGTCCGTCAAGGCTTAAGAGGAAAATGATGACTATGTCCAACAGTAAGTTATTTTTGAAGTGAAAACTTATTTAGGCACGTTGAGCACTATTTTGGGTGAGCAAAAAACATGGATTTCGCGAAATCGTCACCGTCACATGGGGTTTTCAGTAAGCGTTCAACATTTTAGACGTTCTCAAGCAAGCTTGTACAGCGCAATCGGAAAGCAGCCGCCTTCCTTACCGTTTAATATATGATGTCGCAGGTTCGAATCTCACTCACGAAACGTGACGTTTTTTTAATTATTTATTTATTTTATTTTATTTTTATTTGTTTTTAATTATTAGCAAATCTAGTTTTCACTTCTATCGGCAGACCCTATGACTGCCAATTTGTTTTTTAATGGTCTAAGATCTGGTATGAAAAATTTATACACATCTGTTATTGACCGAGCGAAGCGAGGTCTCTGAGTCTACTAGAGTGAATTTGCACTTGTCCGTCCGTCCGTCCGTCCGTCCGTCCGTCCGTCCGTCCGTCTGTCAGAGCCTTATAACTTTTGAATTACTGAACGTAATTACTTCAAATTTAGATATAATATGTAAACTGATGGCCTTCAGCCGAATATTGGATAAAAAATTATAAAAACCTTTATTTCAGGGGGGCTCTCATAGAAGTGAATGCGAAGTAAAAAAAAAATTATCGCGTTACTTAAAATTGTTACGTATCATTTTAAAGATAATTTTGAACCAAGTACAAAAATATTTCTTTTTTAATTTTTCCCTTAAAATTGACGAAATGGGGGGCTTTCAAAGTGGCGATTTTATACGCTCGCTTGTAGACGCTCTCTAGGAAAATCCGCTATGGATTTTCAAACTGATTTTATTTTTTTAGGTCACTTATATCCTGTACTTGAACAACAAATACTAAAATTATATGAATATTATAAAGAAACGAGATTATTTAATTTTTAATGGGCATCAGTAATTCATATAGCATCAACATAGCTTCACAATAATGCTAATAGATGGCGCAGTCAGTAACTATTCCCATGGAACTACGAGTTACGACTACGACCTATCCCAAAAACACTTTGAGTATTAAACCAACACAGGAGAAGAATTGACGCGCGTACCCCTCTGTAAGTTGGGTATGACCAGTGGTCATACCCGTTATATAAAACTGTTTGACTCGAGTCACGCGCCTGTCAACTACGTATGGTTAGCGGGGAATGAGCTCCGCTATAAATGCCGAATATGAGAGTATTTTCTTCTAAAAAAAATATTTAAAAAATCCAGTTTACTAAAGGATAACATTTATTTACTTCTGATGTATTATTTTATCCAAATAATGCAATACTTATGCAGAAAACTGTCGATCTGAAAATGTTGCTACTTAATCGTACATGAAATAATTTGGGGAAAATATTGAAAATTAATCTTCCTACTTACTATTCGTTTAGAGACCTTTTTCATGAACTGCATTATAAATTGATCCCATAGAATTAAAATCACGATAGAATAGGAAGGGGTGAACGACTAATTTATAAGCTTTAAGTAAAATATGACTAGATATATAAATACGAACTTTGATCGTCTGTGGGATTATCAAATAATGATAAAAAATTCTTTCTATAAAACCGACTTTAAACGCCACTACAAAGTATAAAACAATTTTGATTTGTACACATTATTGTATGTTGAAGTCGGGCGGGCCTAAATATAAATGATGAAACCAATGCGCGACGCTAGCCCAACTTTGGCCGATCGGCGTATGAAGTCGGTTTTTTAAAGATATTTTTTTACATTATTATTTTAAGCTTTTTAGTGTATATCTCTGATCGCGAGCAATTTGCTCTTAATCATTGAGTTCCTTCCTCCATCACCGAAGATATGAATCACCTTCTCTTCACCTTTTAAATAGGCCCAACCTTATTATGCGTTCTTTCAAAAAAAATTTAAATCGGTTCAGATTAGACGTAGAGTAACATCTAACATTATATCAACAAAAATTTATATGGGAACCACCTCTTAAGTATGCCCTACTAAACAAAAAAAAAATCAAATTCCATTCATTATTTGGCGGAATAATTGCGTAACAAATATACAAAAAAATTCGAATTGAGAACCTCCTCCTTTTTTGAAGTCGGTTAAAATGATTGCATTATTATAACGATCGCAATGGTGTCTGATTGGCTGGTACTCTCCCACTATTGTTTAAAATGCATTGATGCAGCTAGAGCTCCATAAACTCAGCGAATTCATAAAATTAGTTTTTTTACTCAATTATTTCAAAAGTTATAGGTATATATATTTCCATATAGCCAGTGTGATATAATTTTCTAAATATATAAAATGAAAAGGTAACTGACTGACTGATCTATCAACGCACATCTACTATGACGTAGGCATCCGCTAAGAAAGGATTTTTACAAATATAATACAAAAAATAATGAAAACGAGACTAAAAAATTGTTTAATAATAATGATAAGTTCTACGTTAGTCTTTCTTACTCGAAAATTAGGACTTTAATTTTATGAAGTCGGCGACACCGCAATAAAATTAGAGCTGGACAGCAAGATTTCATATGTCGATATTGGTGGGGGGATTGTATAAACTATTTATACCGAGATATTTTATCGTCTTACTAATGGTTCATTGACGAAAAAAAAAATTTAAATTCTATACATATTTGGTTCCTCCATGCTGGACAGAGAGAATATTATTCAACGCTGGAAAACGATCTTGCAAATCGAAAAAGTGAACTTTAAACCAGAGCCAGTAACTAAAATCTGAAATGCTGATTATGCTGTATCTATTTTTAAGGAAACATGATGTAGTCCTAACAGTT
This sequence comes from Oeneis ivallda, assembly GCA_029955525.1. Classification (NCBI taxonomy): domain Eukaryota; kingdom Metazoa; phylum Arthropoda; class Insecta; order Lepidoptera; family Nymphalidae; genus Oeneis; species Oeneis ivallda. The sequence continues at coordinate 5,028,099 of JARPMR010000028.1, forward strand.
TGTACTTAATAATTAATATACTATTTAGAAATAGATACATCGTAAATTTTGCTTTAAACATAAATAAAACAAATGATGTTTCATTAAAAATGCTGTATGTTTATTTAAACAAGATTACTTAAAAAATCAATGTGTTCAATATTAATACCCACTACGTATTCAAATAAAAATTAAATGTCTCAACTTAATAAACAATATTATTAAAAATTATAAAAACCTATGACAAAGTACAGCACTCCCTGGTGGCTTATAACCTTAAATCATAACTAAACAGCTGCTCTAAGGTGATATACTGTGGTACCTACAGCATGCTTTCAGCATGAGATTGAGAGTATAGTGACGGAGTAAATACCTTGGTATCTACAAAATCTGTTAATAATCAGATAATCTTAAGTCCTTACAGTACACCTAAGTGCACTGCACTGCTAAAAAGCATTGATAACTTTTTTGAAGTATCTGTATAATATTGAAAAATAGATTGTGTCTTAGTATTTACAGCATTTTTGAGTACGTTTAAAAATATCAATAACAAAAAATATATACTATAAACATGCAGAGAAGGTCAACATAGTATCTTAGAAAAATAATGTCAGAGGAAAACGAAAATCCGACAATCCGACGCAGTATCTTTTTCTTCCAAATATGTAAAAAAGTCATTTTGTTATTTTTCGAAATAAGCTAGATCGCTTTCCAACGTCAATATAGTCCAAAGTTTCTAGCTGTATCTTTACGCAAGTACTAAATGCCTACAAAGAGTCAATCTAATAGCAAAGGCATATTATGACTAAAATAACGGCAAGAGCCTCGTTTCCTAGCGCTTCTATATACCTATTACCTACCATGTTAAAGATCTCGAACAAAAAAATTTACTCTCGAATAAAGTAACTCTGTTGTAAATAATTATTAGAAGAACTTATCGAAAGTCGATAATCGATAGTGTCAAATCCCTAAAATGCTTACACATATGATGCGATTGTTTCATGTAATGAATAATGATAGAGCGTCCCTGTGTGTGAATGTGATTGTGTGCATATACTTTAAGGTAGTGTTTGCTAATTATATTGTGTGCGTGCATAGCGACGTGATGGAAAAATGCACCTGTAGTAAGCAAATTTTCATGTGTGCTACCTCGCCCCCCACCGTAATTGACAGACTTTTTTGCAAATAAATTGGGGGTCAAGTCCTCTCCTGTGTTGGTTTAATACTCAAAGCAAAAACAGTTTTACGTCGACCATTATTATTTAGTTACATAATATAATACAATAATTGTATTGTAATTTTTTTTGTACCATTTTATTCAATTAAAATTATTTTTTAGTTAAATTTTAGTTAAATATTGTATATTTTCTATTCGCGTCGATAGATGACGATTTGTACAGATGCCCGTAACCGCGTCGTTAGTACCTACATAATAATTCAGTGTTTTCACTAACGTTCCCTAACTTTTACGGGCTACCTATAAGTTAGGTGATGTTTTCTGTCAACTTATTTATCACGATCCTGTACGGGACACCTAAAAGGATATTGGGACGGATGTTAAGACTTAGGATTGAATTAAGGAGCTACCTACGTTAAGATACTCCTACTTAGGGGATGATTTAGGTATGTTTGGTGAAAACGGGCATAATAATAATGTCAGTTTTGGTTATCATGTATCGATTGAATGAATAATCATGGGATACCGTTACCGCGAGGTCTCAGTTCGGGGCGAACCACTAGTTTATTAGTGATAAGAAATAAATGATAGATAATTATACTTATCGACCATATCGCGAATATGTTGCCTAGTTAAATTGCGTGCGGATAATATTTACATCTAAAATCTAGGCAACCATGGATTGGATATCAACTTTTTAACTCTCAGAACAACTCAGAATAAAATAAGCTTCAATTTGATATAAAATACGATTAAATAACTGATGAGAGTATGTCAATTTCAATCAGTCAATCGGTCGTGTGTTAATGCCATTTTTTACCCAACTTAAAATAGGAGGAGGTTCTCAATTCAATTGCATATTTTTTGTATGTTCGTTACGCGATTATTCCGCCAACTATGAATTGATTTTGATGATTCTTTTTTGTTTGGTTGGTCATACTTCAGAGGTGGTCCCACCTAATTTTTTATCGAAATTCATTTCAAGATTCAGCGCTTTTTTGAAAGTCATTGTACTTTGTAGTGGTGTTTAATATATCTAATTGCGACAATGGAAATATCATCTTCAAAGGTTTAAAGAAATTAGTCAGAATATCGACTAATTTGTGAGTAACTCACGTCCAAGACGACATTTTGATTAATTTCTTAAACTGGTCACTTTCAAGTAAACCTGTGAAGATGATACTGCCATTGGCGCAATTAGAATGCCATAAGCCTTCTTTGTCGTATTAGTTTACAAATTGCGAAAAACCAAATTGAATTTGAATTTCGCGGGCAGACCCGTATAATCAACCTTAAGTCGATTTTTGAAAAGAATTTTGGAGCGGAATTTAGGCGGAAATGCTTTGAAACTTGTACTGTATGTGTGTTTTCGTCAACAGGCGGTAGTTCTCCGCATTCCAACGCGCACCCCTCCGGCTCGGGTGTCGCGAACTCGCCGTTCGACAAGAAACACTCGCTCGCGAACAGCGATGAGATCGACAAGTCATTTGATAAAGGTAAAATAATTACTTTTGGAACGTAGTTCCTTATCGCGCGATGCGAAAGGGGGCTAGACGGAAAAAATTAAGACTAAATTGAACCGACACTTTTTTGAATGTGAATTTGGCTCTACAATATTAGATCTCCGTAGCCTTGTGGTTTCTAGTTTCTACAGTCGCATAAAGGTCGATGGTTCGAATCCCAGCTCGACAGACTGAATTTTCTATTTTCAATTTTATTTTAAATAATTTCTACATGTGGAATTTTTCCCTAATTTTTTTATTTTTATTATTAATTTATTATTAAAAGGAACTTCGTTCCAACCGAGTGTTCCACGACACTCACGCTTTTTTTTTAACAGACTTCAAAAAAGGTAGAGGTTCTCAATTCGTTAGAAGCTTTTTTTTATTAATGTATGTTCACTGATTACTCGAAGACGCCTGAACCGATTTGGAAAATTGTTTTTTTGTTTCAAAGGGTTATACTTCCCAGGAGGGGGGGGGTACCATTTAAATTTTATCAGAATTGGTCGAGTGTTTTAAAAAAAAAGATTTTTCCCCGGAATTTTCAATATGTATTTTAAAATCGATTCAAATAATTAATTTAATTTTTTTTTTTTGTTTTGACTGACTACTTCAGACGAGTTGCAGGGAAGCCTTTGGGTAGAGGTGCCGTAAGATTAAGGCCTGTGGAAATCTATACAAGAGACCTTTGTTACGTAGTGGGCGAAAGTTTGTGTGTCTGTGTGTATGTTTGTTACTCTTTCACGTAAAAACTACTGGACGGATTTGGCTAAATTTGGAATGGAGATAGGTCATACCTAGGATTAACACATAGGCTACAATTTATCCCGGAAAAGTAAAGAGTTTTCGCGGGAAACAAGAAACCTTAATCCACGCGGACGAAGTCGCGGGCGTCTGGTGTAGAATAAAATGTCTAACAGTGGAAGTTAAGCATCCTTACAGCAGCTTAGTGCAGTGTTGGCAGACCCACCACAAGGTGGGCCGACGACATCAAATGAGTCGCAGGGAGCCGCTGGATTCAGGCGGCGCAAGACCCAGGCCTGTGGAAGTCAATGCAAGAGACCTTTGTCCAGCAGTGGACGTCTATCAGTTGGCAAAGACAAAGAAGAATAAGCATCCTTACTAATATTATAAATGCGAAAGTGCGTTTGATTGTTGGTTTGTCCTTCAATAAAGCAGCAAAGGGGCAACGGATCGACGTGATTTATTGCATGGCTATAGTTGAGGACCTGGAAGTGACAAAAAACGGATCCCGCGCTCTTGTCCTTCACATGCCAGGTGTCTTGCGCCGTTAATTAAACAATCTTAAGAATGCTACATTATTATGATGTGTACGCTATAAGATCATCATCATCAACAGCATCACAGCAACGGCTCACTACTGAACGCAGGTCTCCTCCCAGAGAAGGGTTATAGGCCATAGTCCACCACGCTGGCCCAATGCGAATTGGCGGACTTTACACACCTTGAGAACATTATGAAGAACTCTCAGATGTGCAGGTTTCCTCAAGATGTTTTTCCTTCACTGTTGTAGCTTGTGATATTTAATTTCTTAAACGCACTTAGAAATGCCATAGGTACGTGCCCGGAATCGAACCTGCGACTCCCTGAGTAGGCTACCGCAGTACTAACCACTAGGCTATCACTGCTTTTTACTTACTTCTTACGATATAAGATAGTAATATATTGTTTTCCTTATCCAACAGAGTACGAGCGCGAAAGACGTCGCCAACTCCCCCCCGGTCCGGGCGGTTACGTGCCCGCGACAACCGCACAACCAGCGCCGCAACCGCAGAAGATAGACTATAACATCTACAGAGAGAAGCGGGAGAGAGAGGAGAGAGAGCGGCGGGAGGAGAGGGAAAGACGGCAACAGGTAACTAAATCCTTATCCGATAGAGTACGAACGTGAAAGACTTCTCTTGTGAGTGTGGAGACTGAGGGAATAGAGAGTGCACCTGTGTTTGCGCACACACTTTTGCACTATAATATCTCCCACGCAGATGGCTGACCTCTAAGAAGGTTGGCCGCCGTGATCGGAACGGTCGGGAGGACATTATCTATATATATAAAAGAAAAGTGGTCTTAGTTACACTATTTATAACTCAAGAACGGATGAACCGATTTGGCTGAAAATTGGTGGGGAGGTAGCTTAGAACCAGGAGACGGACATAGGATACTTTTTATCCCGTTCGACCGCGTTTCCGTCATGTCACTATAAAACGTGGTATAACAAAAACGCATCTGACATGGAATGACAAAACGCAAATGACAGTGGAATAACAAAACGTAAATGACAGCTATACCTAAACATAATTTTGTCTTTGGTTAACCTCTGACGTCCCAGCGACCCACTCGTAGGTCGACAAAAAAATACCGTTGCAACCCACCGACCTATTCATAGGTCAGCGTACCGCATCCGAGATTATGCCTTATTACGATGGATTTTGGTCTGAAATCCAATGTATCATAGACCACAGCTTGTAAAAAATAAAATCTCCTTTTGATTGATGTATAACACTTGTTCATTCGCCAAACACTCATTATACTTGATTATACTAGCGTCATTTGAAAATACCAGTGTTGCGTGCAGTTTCTTGTGTTTATTTTTGAGAAATACGGATTTTTACGTTGCTTGGTAAGTAAATATTTATATATATCATTTCTAAATACCTAATAAATCGAAAATCGTTTTGATAACAGTAAAAAAGTTAGTAGTTTCAACAAAATATAAGATTCAAAGTGGTCAGTGCTTGAATGAATGGACTTTGTTTTGTAATTCAGTTTATTGACGTGTTTTTCAAGAAAACAGTTGCAAGATGTGACTTTTCTTGTAGGAAATTTTATCAATTATCTATTTATTACTTTTTTTTTACAAATAATGTTAGATTTACGTAGAAAATAATACGCATTTTACGAACGCCTTTTTTCGCATACGCCACTTTCTTTATATCCGCCATTTTGTTCGAATTTTTCATATACAGAGTGTTTCATATTTTCAACATCCATATGTGACCGCGAGGCGGGTGCATGATTTTTTTGCTTTTTTGAATTGTTTTTGTGCATTATGATTTTTTTTAATTTGTTGCGTAACTACAAGTTAGTTTTAGTACTTAGGTAGTTCATTATTTTTGTATGATTTTTTTTGCTGAGTTAGTACAACTCAATTGTAATGATTAGTTAATTGTTTTTGTTTTGTTGTGTTTTTGAGCAGAAGTAATTTTTTTATTATGATTGTTTATGATTATTTTTTTAATTTTTTTGTAGTCAATTTTAATGAGTTTATTATTATTATTTCTCTTACAGCAGTCATTATGATGAATGAAAATTTATCGGCTGATGCCAGCGGCCAGCCCATCATTATAATAAATGAAACTGCGGATGCCAGCGATCAGCAGACGTCGCATCGCAGCATTACTAACATTAGATTTAAAATTTAACTGTAATTAGTGAAATAAGGAAATAAAGGCTAATAATAATAATAATAATAAAGTTTTTTCAAATTTAAACTGGTGTGTGGTAATAAATATAAATAAACTTACAAATATGCCTAATACTTTGTTTGATTTTAGTTATAGTTCAGATTTACTGTAAAGACGTGTCCTTAACTTTTTCAAATGGGTAGTTAATTTAAATTTTTTTTACATACCTACAGAGTTTCGTCGCTATTAGTTTAGTAGTTTGTGCAGGAACGTGTAACAAGCACACTAACACTCGCACTTACGCATTTATAATATTAGTAGGATCTGTCATTTTCATGTGACATTGACAGATGATATTGCGTTTATTACAACCTACTATATTATATAATAATTAATAATTATTCTGAAATACGAATAAGTATGATTAGTATAATATGAGTTATCAAAATGACGTGCTAAAAATGATTCACCCTGTAGAATTATCTAATTAGCACGCAGCATCCCACTGACCCATTCGTAGTTCATACAGTTTTCAAGGCCATGGCGGCCATGGGATTTGACCGTTTTTAGGAATTGACAGGCTGGGACATCAGAGGTTAAGTATGGTAAAAAATTTGACAATAATTATAAAAAGTGTTAAAATAAAGCATTACTGATATTATAAATGCGAAAGTGTGTTTGTTTGTTGGTTTGTCCTTCAATCACGTCGCAACAGAACAGCGGATTGATGCGATTTTTTGCATGGGTATAGTAATGGATGTAGTAGTGGTTCCTCAGACCGGGAGAGCTACTTTTTATCTCGGGTTAATGAAAGAGTTCCCGCGGGATTTTTAAAAACTAAATCCATGCGGACGAAGTCGCGGGCATCAGCTAGTTATTAATAAAACGACATTATATAAAAGAGTACCTCGCCTACTGATCCTAGATGATATTCAGGGTCTGATGTTACTGCTGACCAGCTACTAAAAGCTTGTTTTTAAAAATAAAGTTTTTAATTTACACTTGTCTACCCACAGAGTATGAACGCGAGAGGTCGCCAAATCCCCCCCGGGGCAGGCGGGCACGACTCTGGGACAGTCGCGCAGCCCGCGCCGCCACCGCAGCCTCTGCAGAGGGAAGCGGGAGACGCTGGGGAGAGGAGGCAGCAGGTAACTAGGGTCCACACTGTACGGGAACAACATTGGATATAGTACCGCTGTTATGATCTGAGTCGTTCTATTATGAACGCGAGAGGTCGCCAAAACCCTCCGGGTCGGGCGGGAACGACCCTAAGACAGCTGTTCAGCCCGCGCCGCCACCGCAGCCTCTGCAGAGGGAAGCGGGAGACGCTGGGGAGAGGAGGCAGCAGGTAACTAGGGTCCACACTGTACGGGAACAACACTGGATATAGTACCGCTGTTATGATCTGAGTCGTTCTATTATGAACGCGAGAGGTCGCCAAAACCCTCCGGGTCGGGCGGGAACGACCCTAAGACAGCTGTTCAGCCCGCGCCGCCACCGCAGCCTCTGCAGAGGGAAGCGGGAGACGCTGGGGAGAGGAGGCAGCAGGTAACTAGGGTCCACACTGTAAGGGGACAACACACTGAATATACTACCGCCCTTATGATCTGAGTTGTTCTATTATGAACGCGAGAGGTCGCCAAAACCCTCCGGGTCGGGCGGGAACGACCCTAAGACAGCTGTTCAGCCCGCGCCGCCACCGCAGCCTCTGCAGAGGGAAGCGGGAGACGCCGGGGAGAGGAGGCAGCAGGTAACTAGGGTCCACACTGTACGGGGACAACACGCAGGATATACTACCGCCGTTATGATCTGAGTCGTTCTATTATGAACGCGAGAGGTCGCCAAAACCCTCCGGGTCCTGCGGGAACGACCCTAAGACAGCTGTTCAGCCCGCGCCGCCACCGCAGCCTCTGCAGAGGGAAGCGGGAGACGCTGGGGAAAGGAGGCAGCAGGTAACTAGGGTCCACACTGTACGGGGACAACACACTGGATATACTACCGCCTTTATGATCTGGGTCGTTCCGTTATGAACGCGAGAGGTCGCCAAAACCCCCCGGGTCGGACGGGAACGACCCTTAGACAGCTGTTCAGCCCGCGCCGCCACCGCAGCCTCTGCAGAGAGAAGCGGGAGACGCCGGGGAGAGGAGGCAGCAGGTAACTAGGGTCCACACTGTACGGGGACAACACGCAGGATATACTACCGCCGTTATGATCTGAGTCGTTCCACTATGAACGCGAGAGGTCGCCAAAACCCCCCGGGTCGGACGGGAACGACCCTAAGACAGCTGTTCAGCCCGCGCCGCCACCGCAGCCTCTGCAGAGGGAAGCGGGAGACGCTGGGGAAAGGAGGCAGCAGGTAACTAGGGTCCACACTGTACGGGGACAACACTGGATATACTACCGCCTTTATGATCTGGGTCGTTCCGTTATGAACGCGAGAGGTCGCCAAAACCCCCGGGTCGGACGGTAACGACCCTAAGACAGCTGTTCAGCCCGCGCCGCCACCGCAGCCTCTGCAGAGGGAAGCGGGAGACGCTGGGGAGAGGAGGCAGCAGGTAACTAGGGTCCACACTGTACAGGGACAACACCCTGGCCATAGTACTGTCGTCGTTATGATCTGTTGTATGAATGCGAGGAGGAGAGACATCCCCTTCTCTCTCTGAAATACACTCTACAACGCTGGGGCATATGCTCAGGCGACGTTTACTCAATGCATAATTGCAAATTGGCGATAACGCTACTACTTCAAGTGACGTACCCTTATTACTACGCTGCTATTGATGATCCTATTACTACGCAAAATTCGTATAAATGAATCATTTGATTTCGTTTCAGGCCCTACAGCAAAGAGCGGGAGTGCCTCAACCGAACGCTAGGCCGAACCAACCACCTCCACACCACAGGCCCACGTCCTCCCAACACCACAAACCACACCATCCCTGGCCCCACAAACCTCCTCACCACAAACCGCCGCACGACCACAGACACCACAGACAGCTCCCCGGACCATCGACAAGCGTCCCACATCCCCAACCCCCAACAGAGGCCCAAAGCGCACCCCCAAACGTGCCTCAAAACGTACCCCAAAGGACGCGTCCGCCATCTTTGTTCTCCCCCGAAAACGCTTCAACCCCGTCCGCATCGGCAGCGGCAGCGTCCGCGCCAAGGCGACCCCCTTCAAACCAACAACCCCCTCAAAGACCCGCACCGAGGCCCGAACAACGCCCCCAAAATCCGAACCCCCCTGTTCAAGTTCAACCCCCCTCCATTCCCGAACAAAAACCTCCGAGCCCTCACAAAAAACGCACGGACCCTACCGCGGTCGTCAGAGACATGCAACCCCCTGCTATTTTATCCCCATTCTCATCCCCACAAAATAAACCTGTTGAAAATAAACAAAGGCAACGACTCCCATCAAACTCTGAACCGGAATTGGTTCCTGTTGTTAAAAAGATAGATGAAACACCTGGGTATGAAAATGTGATACGAGACTCACAAAGAGGAAACGCCATCAAAACCAGGCAACCCGAAAGGAAACCTGAACCCCCCAGACCTCTTAATGGTATCGAAACTGACCCCACTCTAGTTTCAAACTTACTAAAAGAGAGTTTAGCGAAACCCGCTCCCATAACTGTACCTGTAGAGAAAAAGTCTCCGATAGAAATTAAAAAGGAGCCAGTGGTCGAAGCCCCCGTGCAAGCGGCCACACCCCAAGCCGTACCACCAATGCCCCCACCCCCACAATTTGTGCCCCCACCTAATATGAATCCACTACCTCAATCTCAAAATCCACCCCAAAACCAAAATCAAACCCAATCGGAGGAATCCGAACACAAACATAAGAAAGAAAAGAAAAAGAAGGAGAAACACAAACACAAAGACCGCGACAAATCTAAAGAGGAACGAAAGAAACACAAAAAAGATAAGGATAAAGACAAGGAAAAGAAAGAAAAAGAACAACCGGCACCGGTCGCCCCCGAAACGGACGGTATAAGAATAACTATCCCACGTGAAAAATTGTCTGCAAGTCCGGGATTAAAGATAAAGATACCAAAAGAAAGATTGGCGGCACCGCCTCCGCCGCCGAATTCCGGTTTAAAAATCAAGATATCGAAGGAGGTTCTAGAAACGTCGAGAAAGAGGACCGGAGGGAACGAGCCGGGCCCCCCGCAGAAAATGGCGCGACACGAGGCCCCTCCCGTTAACAAGGTAGGTTGGAATATACCTTTCAGGCCCCCTTTACCGTATTTCATGGTGCAGCCACCTCCCCCCTTGTATTATGGCATGGGGATGGATGGGTACTTCTATGGCATGTTTCCGCCACCACAGCAGAGACCGAGGCACCAACCCCCGTTACCTGCGATGCCCCCGCCGCCCGTTCCGCCGCCGCCTCCAGAGTAGATTAAAAAAAAGATTGCCCCAAACTTTTAACCTTGAGGCCCTCTTTAATTAGAGGCCCTCGTACTATGTAGCTTATATATTATTATATAAAATATAAAAATATTTTTACAAAACATTGCAACTTTTTTTAATAGTGCAATAAAATGATAAATAGAATAAAAAGTTTGGTGCGATCTGTATGCGGTGTGCTACATCCAATGCATATAAGGATATATATATATGGATTTTTAAATAGTCCATTTATTAAAATTATATTTTTTTATTTCTAATTTTAGGAAGATGTTTTTATGTTTTGAAAAGCTAATTTATTGGACGAAGAGTTATCTAAAAGATTTCATGCATTTAAGTATTACATATGTTATATGGGAACCGGTCTCATAAAAATTATAGTTTTATTGAAATTCGGAAAAAAAATTACTATAAAAATAGTCTTCAAAGATAGAAACGGGGGCCTAAAAAAATTAGTAATGGATAAAATGCCCAAACGATGTTTATATTTTTCTAAAACTGTTTATTATAGTCTATAAGAAATAATAGTGATATTGTAAGAGTTAGTTAACAAAACTATTAAATCTGACAAATTTATTCTATATCATAATATTCTATGTACAAAATTTTATAATAATATACATTTTATTAATGTCTATGGTTGTTGCTTACTATGGTTGTCTATTATACGCTGCTATTGCACGAGAAAAAATAAATAAAAAAATTATAGTCAAAAAAAATTCTGTGACGGTTGCTTCTAAAGTTACAATTATTTATTTATGAAATGTACTAAAAATTGCAAAAACATGACCAACTATTATTTTTAATTTTGTGTTATCTACTTATCTCTTTATGTGATAACGATTTTATTCAATATTATTGTATTGTATTAGGTAAATACCGAAAGTGTAGAGATTTACGTTAAGATAGAATTTGAGAAAATTACATTAATAAAGCTCCTAATAGGAGCAACGAAAACTATTGTTGGTGTAAAATTATAAATATTATGTTGTAATGTGTATTGTCTATACATAAAAATATTTTATTGATATTTAAATATGTTAATGTATTGTTATTATAAATAATTATATTATAAACGATCGACATCTATGGGGAACAAGCAAATTAGCGATTAAATCAATATTTTACGTTTGCCTGGTTCAGAATCTTGAAATATGCTTTATTTTTGAGGCATCACAGAGCTTTTTTAATATGAAAATATATTATTTTATTCCGATTCATTTAACTGACTTAGCTCAATGTCAAAGCGACCACATGACGGTCGCTTACGCAGACGTCGCCTTAAGGTGCATTGTGAGGTGCATTATACGGTTCTGCCCGCGAAATTCAAATTTAATTTGGTTTTTCGCAAATTTTTGTAAACTAATACGACAAAGTAGGCTTATGGCATTCTAATTGCGCCAGTAGCAGTACTGATCACAGGTTTATATAAAAATATTTACTTGAAAGTGTCCAGTTTAAGAAATTAGTCAGAATATCGACCATTTTGTGAGTAGACTCACGTCCAACTCGATATTCTGACTAATTTCTTAAACTGGACACTTTCAAGTAAAGATTTTTATATAAACCTGCCATACAACACTGCCATTGGCGCAATTAGAATGCCATAAGCCTACTTGCACTTACTTACTTAAGCAGTGATAGCCCAGTGGTTAGGACTGTGGTCTCCTATTCGGGGGGTCGCAGGTTCGATCCCGGGTACGCACCTCTGACTTTTCGGAGTCAAGTGCGTTTAAGCAATTATATATCACTTGCTTCAACGCTGAAGGAAAACATCGTGAGGAAACCTGCACACCTGAGAGTTCCTCATAATGTTCTTGAAGGTGTGTGAAGGCCGCCAATTCGCATTGGGCCAGCGTGGTGGACTATGGCCTATAACCCCTCTCTGAGAGGAGACCTGCGCTCGGTAGTGAGCCATTGATGAGATGCTAATGATGAAGCCTACTTTGTCGTATTAGTTTACAAATTGCGAAAAACCACATTAAATTTGAATTTCGCGGGCAGGCCCGTAAAATCAACCTTAAGTTCTATTGGTTTTATAATGTTTAATTTCGTTCGAATTCGTTTCTATTAATTCATAAATAAATAATGACATACTTCCGATTTAATTACAGAACAATCGCATAGCCTATATTTTTATATTTCGAAATGTAATTTTATATATTTATCATATTATATTATTATATTATAAATTTATTAAGTCACAATGATAATTTTTTCACATAAGTTTTTTAAATATTAACAGGCAAAATAAATTGACAATTAAATATTATTCGAAATATATTTTTCACTATTTTTATATTTAATTATAGGTATATAAAATTTATATTAACATAACATTCCTACTGCCAATATTTAGGCAACTAGAAACTCAACTTTTAATATACATAAATGTATATGCATATATAGTAATATACATATATTGTAATTTCAACTTTATCAATATCGATTGATTTTTATTTCTGTCTAATCTGAATTTTATGAAGTCAATATTTCTGTCTAATCTGAATTAATCAGGTCAATATTCACTTAATTTCATAATTAATAATTTTTATTACTTCATAGGATGTTTATTATTGCTTTTATATTTTCAATCTCGTGTAAATATACACTAAATTGTCTTAATTTAATATTTAATATATTATTTCTGTACCTAAAAAAATCCACTTTGCATCAAGTGTCGAAGGTGTTTAAATGTTATCGTAAAAATATATTATAGTAATTATTATATAGTATTTAACTAAAATTTGATTTATTTCCGTTTTTTAGAACACATTACCATATCAGCTTTAAATTTTTTAATTTTAATTAGTTAAGTAGTTAAATGGACCTGTTTTATTTACTTATAACATATCTATAAGTTTATAGGTATTATTGTTTGCTTTGCTCAAAATGTGAAAAATTATAATATACAGGGTGTTTAAAATGTGGTGTTCCTTAAAGAGCTGTGTTTAGCTCTGAGCCAATCTAAAGTATTAAAAAAACAACATTTCACAAAAAAATTACATAATTATTGGTATTTTATATTGGTAAAAAATAAGAGTTAATATGTAAACTAAAAACGATAGGGCTTGTAGTCTTACTAAAACATTAAAAAAGTTGTTGAAAATAAAAAATGGCATTCTATTCTATTTCATTTTTACTCTATGGAAAGTTACAAATTGATTTTTTAGATGTGTTATATAGTTAACTTTGTTCACTGATGATTTGGTATGAAAGTTTGTAAATAATTGATTAAAAATATTGTTATTTTGTCACTTGGTGCCATTTTTGTTACCATTTTGAATTAGAAAAGAAACATTTCTAGGATATTTTTAAAAAGTACTTAATTTTTTTTAAATTAATATCACTATCAAAGTGCTAAGTTTAATTTTTAAGTTTAATAAAAAAATAGTTTATATTTTATCTTTCTTAACTGTTAATGTTTAAAAAGATTGAGATTACCTTTACGAATTTAACTTTAAATTGTTTAATTTAATTATTAAGTTAGTTAATTGTGTGTAAATATCAGAATTGATTTTTAAGGTGACTTTAATTATTTTTCTTAATAATAAAAGTTAAGAATTGTTTTATTTTTTTTTGCAAATTAAACATCACATTGTGAATCGTATTGAAGTTTGTTTTCTAAAACACCATTTCTTCATGTGAAGACCTGCAGTCTGAGATGGAAGTAAAGTATAGAAAAACTATACATACTGTACTTACATTTAACGCGGCAAAATTGTATGACAGTGCTTTGAACCTAAAATTGATTTGTATTACGAATGTTATTTATTGAATTCTCAAAATCAGCATGATTATTGACTAAAATTGTGGATATCATTAAAGGACGATATTTTGTGTGTTAACTTGATTAATAAACACCATGTCTGTAGATCTAAAAATGATTAGAATAGTCAAAAAATTAAAATAAAATCGGATGTAAAGAAAATTTAAGACTTGTTTTAACCGTGTAAATTCATCGATAATAGCTTGCCGGTATTTTAAACATTATAATCCTGTGTAATTTTTTTTTTCTATGGCGTATATAAATATTTTAGATTTAAGAAACGTCTGCATGTGTGAACTATTTTTGCTTGACACATTTCTTTTTTTATTCACATGGTTTTAATGGCACCTGTTTTTTTTTTAATTTTTCCTTCTATTACTTGGCTGTTATACTTGTCATTTTTCGGATAGCAGCTAGATAATAGCTTGCGCGCAGCTGTGTATACCGTGTCCTGTGGGGCTAAGGGTTACATTTTCAAAAAAAAAAAAAAATTTTTTTTGGATCTGTAATCAAGGCTGGGATGCAAACTTTCACCACATAACCAATGGGTCTTTGCTTTCAAAGGTGGCGGTAAGCTTCGTTTATATAGTTTGGATTGCAGAAATTACTTATATCTTTATATGTGGTTCATATAACACAACCAACAGCAGAAAAACTATTTAACTAAAGTGACATTTTAAAAGCAAGCAATCCCAGCTATAGAAAATAAACTATCGAATTAAACTTTACATTTTGCACCTTATTCACTAGGAATAAAGTTCAAATTGTAAAGTACATTGTTTGATAGTAAAAACGTGCGGCGGTGGTACATTTTCACCTTTTGGTAAAATCTGATAACCCACTAATGGTTGATGCGATTATGTGTTAGCTCGCACCCGCATATATTTGAAATCACAAATAAAAAAATTAACTATGGTATGGTTTAATGGACTTTAAAACATGATTTCGAAAATATGTGTGTTGTATACAGTTGACGCATTTTGCAACACTAAGGCTGATATCTATAATCGATTCGAAATTTTTTTAAATCATTATATTTTTCGGTAATTAAAAATATTCTATTGCTTATGTCGCCATCAAAATTCTAAAAAAAAATGAGATTTAATGCGAAATTTTTTAATCTAAATGGACGGAAGAGTCAATTAAATTCCAGGAAAAGTAATTTTTAAAATAGTAAAATATACGAAATTTAACGATATGTTGCAGTAGTATTTTTAATAAAGTAATTTATTGTTGGAAATAGTTTTGGGCTATAGTTTAAAAATAACTTCGCAAAAAAGCTCGAATTTTTTTAAAGTAACTAAATTTTTGAGTGTTAAAATAGTGATGTTACCAAAAACGATAATACCGGATACCGTTATACCCGGTACAAATTATACGATACCGTTATACGATGTCAGCCTTACGCCCCGCTCGCCGTTTAGCCTCACTAGGAACGACGACACACGGCTGTGCGCATTCAACGTGGCTCGTATTCACAGGTCGACAGTCTTGGCAACGGGCACCTGGGCAAGTGATGACGTCACGCGCTACGTGTGTCGGCGTTCCTGCAACAAACGGACCTCACTAGTGTAGTGTAACTACCGGTTTATTATTTTTCGTTTCGTTATTTTGTACCAGGGTGACTTCGATGATGTTACTGGTATTTTTTGTAGAAAAGTTTAACATTCAACAGTATATTATTTCCTTTTTTTTTGGAATTTCTTGATGAAAATAATTATTTTGAAAACAAATTAAAATCTTTTTCAATAAATCAGTCCATATTATGACAAGAATAAATATTGGAGTCATTAAAAAATCATTTTAAAGAATACTATGTAGTTAATTCGATGCACCCGATACAATAACGATACTTTTTTGCATAACTGTATACGTTACTTGTTCTTTAATCACCACGGATTTTAACTGTATTTATGGTGATACCGCTTTGGGTACCGATGTACGGTCATGCTTGTTTGTCAAAAGTGTTTGCTATAATTGCTTAAAATAGGGTCATACATAATATGATCAATGTGCATTTTATTAATTATGCCAAATATGTTTGATTCGACACAATTGACACAAAAGTTTGATCCGGCCCCTTTTGGATCGTTATGTCATTTATTTAACCGACAGAAATTGTATAAGTAACCTTTTTTTTTATTTATTCATAAAAATATAATGAATATTATTTTTGTACTTCTCACCGATTCTCTAGCGTCTATATAAATGATGAAACCAGTCCGTGTGTACTAAAAAAAAAGGAAAATTTGTTTGTAAATATGGGATTTTAATTTTTCTAATCACTAAAATTGTATATAAAATTATTCAAAAGCGTCTTTGCGTACTGTAAATTGTAATAGCAATTATGCCTGCATTGTGGATGTACCTTATATTTATCGAGTGTTAGCCCAATTTTATTGATGACTCTTGCTACATTGAACCCGCTTTGTTCTGTTATTTGTCTTTTGTACCACAGAATATATAATAGTATAGGTACAGAATATTCAATCCGCAAAATAATTTCAATAAATAGCGACTCTCGCTGCTACACCATAAAGTGCAATTCAGGTTGCACCGCGCTAAATTACTGACAGTCAAATATTCACATAGAAGTTGTCTGTCTTTCTATAGCGTAACTCATCCCTTGGCACTACGTTAGCCCGTTGAGTTGGCGTTGAGACTTGTATTTATACCTAAAAAATGCGGAGTGCGCCTGGCCAGCCCCTTAGCCAAATTACACTTCGTTGTTTCTATTCTCTTTCTATTATAGTTAACTCTTTAGAGCAGGGGCTCCCAAAGTTTTTTATCACGCTTTCCTTTTGAAAGGATAGGAGGTGTGATAAAAACTTTGGGAACTGCTTAAGAGGAAGCGTGTATTCGTGTGCGTAAGCGTGTATGTTATATATTATATAAGCATGTAGTGTGAATTCTATTCCGTGGAGCGAAGGAGCGATCAAGAACGTTGTGTCGACTTGGCTACCAATTAATCGTTTCTAGGATAGCTTCCTCTAAAGTAGGGGCTCCCAAAGTTTTTTATCACGCCTCCTATCCTTTCAGAAAAGAGGCGTGCTAAAAAACTTTGGGAAATCTGCTCTAAACCGTTAACGATCATAGAAAGAGAATAGATACGACAACAGATATGTAATATGGCTAAGGGCCCGGTTGTATCATGGAAAGATTGTTTTCAAAATACGCATAATGTAACCCTACATTGCTTTATATTATGTGTATATTGAAAATAATATAATTAAAAGCACAAAAAATGCTTTTCTTTCACTTACTTCAAAAATAACCACGTATTTCAGTTATCTTTGATACTCTGAGGGCCGATTTCACCAACGTAAAAAAATTATCAGCCCCAAGTAGCGGTCGCTTTACGTAGGTAGCCCCTAAATTGTATCCCTCGCCCAGTCTCATTTCCACCATTAAGGTGTCCCTTATCGGTTCGTGAAAACGAAATTGACAGAAAGCGTCACCTAACTTAGATTAGGTAACCCGTAAAAATTAGGAGACGTTCGTAAAATTCGATATTTCGGCAGATTTTCAATACAAAAACTGTCGGAACACCCAAATCATTCCTCTGTTAAACGTCACTTGACGTTGGTGAAATCGGCACTAAATAAAACAAAATATGACATAGACATCATAAATACTTAGACAGGCCAATTTAATTTCTTTTTTAATTTAAAGGATTAACTTTCAGCTATAACAGGTGTTTTCCAATATCTTTGAATAATTTTTGAAAAGGTTCCTGGGATACAAAATTTGACCTCAAACTTTTGAACTTTTCTAGTCTGATTTTAATAAAAAAAAATTAAACACTTCGTATAATATAGTCTTTCAACACACTGCAACTGGCCTAATTCTTTGGATAATTGGGTATTTGACTGTTTCTTTGGATAATTGGGTATTTGACTGTTGTCAAAATGTTGATATTTCATTACTTTTAATCGAACATGTAAGAACAGCATTTATTTTTTGCAAAAACAGATAACAAATCGGTCAAAAAACAAATAAGGTATTAAAATTGTCTTACTGCGACTGTATCTGTCTCTTTCAAAAACGAAATTTTCTATGGAGAGTGTATGGAGCTACTATATTTGACGTCACACTCTCACATCAGTAGCGATCTCTTTGTTTAAACTTTAACAGGAAACTTTATCGCTCTGTATTTCCGATACTAGTAATTATATTTAAAAAATAAAAATGTCATTGTGATATAATATTTGAAAACTTTATTTTAAGGCCCTGTTTCACAACCTCAAGTAAATTTAAACCGACGAATAAAGTTAACATTTTGTCAGTTTTTGTATAGGTCATCTGTCAAAACGTCAAATTTATTCGTCAGTTAAAGTTTATTTGAAGGAGGTGAAACCCACCCTAAATATATAAAAAAAGACCTAGCTGATATCAGTCAAATACCCTATTGTCGGCCAATGTTAATCATTTTTGCAAATTTCTTCGAGCTCCATTGATTTTTGTTTTGAAAACGTAAGTCTAGCTAGGCGGTTAGCGTTCGGTAAACGCAGCAAATGTATGGAAACTTGGGCTAATTGTTACTAGGCTGTTAAAATCACGATACTATTTTAAGTCACATTAAACGAGTTCCTTGTTATAATGCTTTTATAAATTAATTAATAATCCTGGTATATCCTTACTAAATATAAAAAATGCGAAAGTTTGTTTGTTCAATCACCCAGCAACGGATCGAACCGGTTTTTGCACCGAGAAACGCAATAGTCGACGCGGTGATAAGGCATTTTTAGTCGTCCGAAAGCATTTTCCTACGTAGTATTGTCGGGTTAGTACGACGAGATCGCAGAAAATTATAATTTTTATTTAATTAATTAATTATTAAAGAATAACGTACTGTGCTGTGAAAGGGTGTCGTAACCCATCACAACAACCATCAAAAACGTAATTAACAGTACCAGCCTTTGTAGCCAAGTAACACTTCGTTGTGTCTATTCTCTTTCTACGATAGTTGTCACTTGAAGTTTTTGCTAGGGCTAGACTAGATGGCGCTGCAGCTGATCAAAGACAGAAGTGTATTAATAATATTTCGAGGCATTTTGTATTGTTTTTTTTTAGAATTTAAAACATTTATAATAAAAAATGCCGCGAAATATTATCAATACACTTCTGTCTTTGATCAGCTGCAGCGCCGTCTAGTCTAGCTCTAGCCAAAACTTCAAGTGACAACTATCGTAGAAAGAGAATAGACACAACGAAGTGTTACTTGGCTACAGGGGTAGTACAGAAAATAATTACAATGCATTCACACATTCATTGCTTGTTGAGCCTAGGTTTGGAGCGGAACTTTGTAGAAACTTCCGATCTATGAATATTAAATCTAAGGGTTTAATATATATTTGCATTACTCCAATCGCGAGCAAAAGCTAGTTTGAAATAATTAATAGTAAATATAGGTAATGCTGTGTGAAATATATGTAATACATACTATAACTTATTCACGATTAAACTCTTCAAAATAAATGAAGTGACGGATGCCTTAATTTAAAGGTGGTAGTCCATTGGCGTTGCGATGCTTTTAAAGATGATTATTGATTGTACGAGTCTGCCCGCGAAATTCAAATTTAATTTGGTTTTTCGCAATTTGTAAACTAATACGACAAACTAGGCTAATGGCATTCTAATTGCGACCATAAAATTATCATCTTAACAGGTTTACATAAAAATCTTTACTTGAAAATGACCAGTTTAAGAAATTAATCAAAATACTGAGTTGGACGTGAGTTACTCACAAATTAGTCGATATTTTGATTAATTTCTTAAACTGGACACTTTCAAGTAAAGATTTTTATATAAACCTGTGAAGATGATACTGCCACTGTCGCAATTAGAATGTCATAAGCCTACTTTGTCGTATTAGTTTACAAATTGCGAAAAACCAAATTAAATTTGAATTTCGCGGGCAGAACTGTGTCTTCCACCTTAACTTTATAATTTTCAAGGATATTATTTTAATTTTTAATATTAGTTTTAGCGGTTTTTCTTTTAAGATAAAAGTATAAAGATAGATTTATTTGCTTCAACATATTCTGTGCCATTTCGGCGTGCATTATTATAAAGTACCCATGTTAGGTAAAAATAGGTAATTCATAAAAATACCCGTTTAACGAGCAGTGATAGCCTAGTGGTTATTACTGCAGTCTCCTATTGGAGGTCGCAGGTTCGATCCCGGGCTTTTCTAAGTAAAACGCGTTTAAGATATTAAATATCACAAGCTTCAACGGTAAAGGAAAACATCGTGAGGAAACCTGCACACCTGAGAGTTCTTAATAATGTACTCGAAGGTGTGTGAAGTCCGCCAATTCGCATTGGGCCAGCGCGGTGGGCTATGGCTTAAACCCTTCTCTGAGAGACCTGCGCTCAGCAGTGAGCCGTTGATGGGTTGCTGATTTTGATGATGACCTTTTTAAAATACAATAACTTCATTTATTTATTATATTATACTTCAAAACTAGAATAATTCGCGATTTTCTAGATAAACTGCTTGTTCTGGCTTGCAAAAAACTATCTATTGTGGAACATAACAATAGATTTTTTATTATATTATACTTAGCTAAGATAATGTAACATAAGAATCGTAAGTCGATGGACTATCACCCTTTATTGACTTTTGACAATGTTTCTTAGACTAAATTCACAACTAATTAGACTTAGTTTTAGTGATTCATTAGCAATAATAATAGAAAAGTGATCCTTAGTGTAGTTAGCCTAAATAATTTAGACTAGGAGCTAACGGACTATTTGTTTAAAGTGTTTATACAGGTCCAATTGACTGTCTCGTTGGTCTAATTGGTAGGTTATTCCCCGGATCCCTAGTTTTCCTAGATTATTGCCTAAATCCCGGGTTTGTTTCCCGTTTCGGGATTTTTAGTGGGATTTTTCGTCAATTAATTCTTAGAAGGAAGTTAACGGTGTTACAGCCCCATGCCTTGGACAATACGTAAAGTTGTCTGTATTGCGCCTGATATCTCCGATTTTGGCGGTTTGCCATCTCAAATCATCTTTTATCTCACCAGACTATGAGATGTGTGCGATCACGCTTTGCACTTTAATACCTCCTGTAGTTGGCAAGTCTCCAACTATTTATTACAGGGCTAATTTTCAGACTCGCGATATTATCGCATTGCTGGTTCTCTTGAACTACTTTAATAGGTTCCATAGAATATTTGAATAAATTGATTTGATATAAATATAAGAATCAACGGTCTGTTTAAAACAATAAGTCAAAAAACACAAAGTCACATTTCCAGGGTTCCAAAAAAAACTGTGCCCTTATAGGATCACTTTGTTGTCCGTCTGCCTGTGTAAGGTACGGAGCCCTCAGTGCGTGAGCATGACTCGCACTTGGCCGGTATTTCAAAACCTGCGAATGCAATCTACATCAAGTAATCAAGACTTAGAATTAGATCTTTGGACGTGTTTAAATTATACCAGCAAATAGTTCGCTGACTCTTAGACTACTGTCTATAGACTGAAATTATGCCTAATTGATTACAAGCTAAAACCAAAATGCCCTAAACAAAATATATGTATATTCTTATAATTAATAGTATCTATATGCGTTTAAATCTCTATAACACGTATAAATCAATGATCATTATTTTATGCCCCTCTGACTTATTCCTAAATAAATTTTGGCCCTAAAAATCTAACTGTCATTGACTAATAAAATATGTGTACATCGCACACCTAAATTATAAAGTCAGTCAATTCAAAAAGTTCTCTGTTCACTAGACGAAAAATAAAATATTTTTGAATGTTCGTTAGTAAAGTTATGAAACTCAATTTTGTTGAAATTTGAACTAAAATAAAATTGCGTTCCATTACTAAACTAATAATTTAATTGTGAAAATAGTTATTGAATTAGGCGAACTGCATAATAACGCACTTAATTTGGAGCCAAAGCAACCTAACCTAACCTTCTTAAGGCCGATTTCACCAACGTCGAGTGACGTATAACCGAGGAATAAAATTGACGTTCTGACAGTTTTTGTATTGAAAATGCTGTCAAAATATCAAAGGAGATTGGCAAATTCTATAGAGTTTCTGACGCAGACGAACTGAACACTGAACGCCCACGTTCACGAATCAATCTTCTCATACCTACTTGTTCTAGTAAACCAGACTAACAAAAAATTAATTAAAGTCTATCAAATAAAGTTGGGAGAAAAAAGATATTCACTTGTATTGCCATGTAACGGTTATTTAGAATGTGTACTTGTGAATAATTATAGTTTTGGTCCCCATCTTCTAAAAATAAGGGGCTTACACAGAAAAATACACTGAAAAATATTAATTAAAATTAAATGTTTTCTGAATCTGAACGGTTTTTAAACATGTTGGGTCAAAATTCGCCAACCTCCTTTACGCTCGGTTAAGATTTATTTTACATTGGTGAAATCGGAATTACGTTTAAAGATCCATACATGGGATCGATAATGTCGTATGCGCTATGTTACAAACAAAAGCCTTTTGAAGGTACTTTCAGATTTCAATTAATTCAAACTCAATTTGAAGGTTTTTTCTGAACAAAACATTTTTAACATAAGTAAATATTTACTTACAAAAACCTTTATGAACAACAGCCTTACGTATTTTTAAAGATTAAAAAATTTAATACTTTATTAGTATTGCATTTTGCGACCAAAATTATTTAATAATAATATTACTTGTATTTTTATACTTTGGCTTCGTCCAAATCTTAATTTTCGATAGAAACTGACATTATTAATGTAAAATTAATTTCTTTGATTAGTTAAAACTAATTAAAAATTATTTTGTGGCTGTGAATGACCACTATACAGTTTGTATTAAGTAACATACTATATTATTGGTATGTATTTTTTTTCGAATTTATAAATTAAATATTAATCTTAGAAAACTAACTTTTCTATAACCTGCAAAATTTATAAATAAGTACTTTAAAAGTTCACGCTAATATGTTTTTTTTTACTTTTAAATCTTTAGTGTGATAATACTTTTGAACCATAAGTAGAAAATACGTTAAAACTAAAACCAATAAATAATAAAATAGACAAAGCCAACTTCCATACTGAAAAATATAATTATTAAATTAATTTAAATGTAAATTATTAAAATTGTATAGGTAGTTCCTTAAGCCGATGTTACATTTACGAATATACTCGTAACGTCACGAATACGTCCGCGTCGAGATTCGCTACGAACTGTCAACTTGTGTATCAAACCTACATCGAGAAAAGTTTAAAAACTAACCCGACTAAGGAAAATTGTCAAAAACTCCGTCATATTGATTTTGTTAGTGTAAAATTTATAGCCTATGTCCTTAATAACAAATCGATTGACACTTAATTCATCAAAATCGGCTGAGTAGTTTAGGCGCTAGGGTGGAACATACGTAATAGACATACATAGACTGCTAGAATGATAGAACCATAATTCATAACCCTTCCTTGGTTTTGCCCCAGTCGGGTAAAAATTCCTTCGCTATGTCGCGATAATCCCTTTCGTCACGGTATATTCGTAAATGTATACCGGCTTTATATCCTTGAAGTGACGATTCTTATGATATCTACTCACGACTTAGTATAAGTAAATAAAATGAAAATGTATAAAAAAAAACAATAAAAGAAAGGATAGTTGTAAACAAAACGAGTCCGACTTTTATTATTCTTTAATAGTTAAGAGTCACTGACGTTATCGAGTCGGTAAGTTAAGCTGTGCGTCCACCGGTCTTGTAACGTGCGTGTTACGCGGAACACAGTTTCCTATATTGGGCTAAATACGTCGTTATGCTATAAAATAATGTTTATATACAGAAAAAAAAGATGAAAATTTTTCGTTTCTTAAAAATTCTCATCCTTTAAACTCTCCAGATAATTTCATTCAACATTTGAATATATTATAATTATAAACTAGCTGACACGGCGAACTTCGTACCGCCAACTTATCTATTATATTTTTTTATTTTTTTATTAAGTATTAAAACCTTCCGTGGACCTTAAGGAACATATAAAAAATAAATTAACCGAATTGGTCCATCCATTCTTGAGTTATGCGCTTACCAACATTCATTTTTATTTATATAGATATTCAAAAGTTTTAACGTTACTATTTGACTTTGGAATACAGAGGTGGGGATCAATAGCCGATGATGAAGCGATGATGATGCTATCGCTATGGAATGGGGGTAATAGGATTTGTAAAACAATATTTAGTGATAAAAAAGCTCGGTGGACCCAGCAAGACTTGTTTTGAATACGTTAAAAGTGATTAGTCGATTTTTTGTTCAGTAAACTAGGTGTAGTTAGTCAATTTAGTGTTATAGCGTTTTATAAAACGATACAATTTACTTTTACTTTTTGTCCTTAATCGGTTGTACGCAATACTATACTTATAGAGTACGCCTTCATTTTTGCATTTTGGGCAACTCTGTACGGGAATATTAGTCATTTTTTAATTAATATTCTCGAAGAAAAACTATTGGCTGTATGTTTTTGTTATAGTTGTAACAATTTCTTAGGGTCTCGCAACTTGTTCGATGCGGAATCGTCTGGAGCCGCATGACCTACGCTACAAAACGCTTTACATCATTACGTTGCCATGAGAAAGATAGCTCTATGTGCGAGTGAGCACGCAATATTCATACGTTTTCATACGGAACCTGCAGCGAGAAAAAAATTGTAACAATTATAAAACTTTTGAGCCATAGTTTTCTTTGCTTCGGCTGCAATTTCGTGTACAACCGATTTAGCACCGATAATTTTTTTTTAATATTTAAGAACTGTAAGAAGGATAAAGGTATAATAACGTAATGTTGTCTCTAACATAATTTAACTTTGCCTCATTCGGCTTGTATGTACAGACTTTCGTAAGTCACATAAGGCCCTAGCATCAAGCTCGTGATTTTTGCACTAGCTGAGCCTATCAGAATGAATGCAGTTATTGCTTCAACTTTGTTGTTTGTGCTGCATAAGAGGACATTTGAAATACTGTTGCCTCTTTGTTGATGAAAAAGCTCTTTTAGTATTAGATTTATTTTTCTTGAATAGTTTTCTTTTCATTTTCTTTTCTATTTGTAATTACTACTTAGTAGCTTTAAGATTGTAAATTGTGTAAATTAAAAAAAAACAAAACGTATAGTTATAGTTACATTAATTAAAGTATAGTCGAATGTAGAAGGTTTTTCGAATATTTTCTTAATAAAAAAATAAAATAAAAATCACCCGAATTTCGCTCGAAGTTCATATTATTAGGTAAACAAAACTCAAGTCGATATGTTACGAACAAAGTGGGTCAATGTGTATATATAACTTTATAAACTTTATCATAATCTGTGTAAGCGTAGGATAACGGCCACTGTTCTTAAAGGTAGAAACACATTTGCGATGCGGCGCGTCGATAAGCGTAGTGTATCGCAAACATTGGCCCGATGATCCTGTCAGGCTGTCATACTTGAATTAGGAGGTAGAGGGAAGGTCGGGCCATCGAAGCTATTGACATTTTCTGTCAAGTCTCCCAGGAGATTGCCTGCTATGGTCGAACTTAGGTCTAAAGAATATTACCTATTACCAACGATCAGCAAGACGACATCAGAATTAAATCAAGTGGCGTAACGAAAAAAAAGAACAGTCATTGAACCTACGCAGTTATGATTTAAATTATATAATTTGTTGTTCGCCAGTCAAGAAAAGTCTTTAACTGATGTCAAGTGTATTGGTTGTCTTTTGATCATAAAATAAAACTGTTTAATATGACGTGAAGACGCTTCGCATAAGATGGGGTGAAGCAAGTGTGTTTCTACCATAATGCAGATTAAAAAAAATGAAAAATCTTGTGATATGACAGTTCGACTCAGGTGTATCAAGGTTGTAAAGTAGTATTGTTGTCTATATGTGTATTCCTTGTGTTATGTTGATTTCTATTTAACAGGTTCACTGTGGTAAATATGTCCGTCCCCCCCCCCCCCCCCCATTTAATTTAACTCTTCAAGTTAACGCTGTGTGTTAATCTGTCATTCAATATGGACGGGAAACTCAAGGCAAAAGTCGAGCTGGATAGCTCCATAACATTTTGGCATATTTACGCACAGTTGCCTAGCGTTAACTTGGAAGGTTACGTTGACTGGAGAACCATTTGCAAATTAGCGTTAATTGTTCGGAAATCTGGCGTTTAGTATGAATTTAAAATTATTTTTAGTCTGTCGCTCATATGACAAGTCAAGACTGGCACTGCGAAATGCGGAAATCATAAAAGCACACCAAGAAACTATATCTCCGAATTAAACGACAGATTTACCTACTTATGACGTTATCTTTAAAGGTGGTCAAATCTTGGGATTAAACGACCACATACCTAACTAAACACTTTTCAATATTCGGCCGGAATTGAATTCTTTAGGGTCGTATTTGCTCTTTGCTATTTCATCGCACTTGGAGTGCTGAAGTATATTGCCGTAGTGAACCTGTTAGGGCTGATAAATATTGAAATGCAATTATGATCTGCCGTCTACGAAGTAGTGGATTTATATAAGATAACGTGTGACATCAGAGAGTCCCACTCGGCTTCTACAAATTGTAATATGAACGAGGAACCGTATGAAAACACTCACATTCGGAATGCGCGGCATTGCGGCGCCGTAACGTGGTACAGTTTTTGCAATTCACGAAGGCGAGTGAGCTTTACTCGTGGTTACTTCGTGTACATGCACATTGCATAAGTGTGCGTGCCTGTCAAAGCCTAGGTGGGAGCGGGCAGGCGCGAGCATTGCGCTCGCTCACACTTATACAGATACGACACACACACAACCATAAGTCAGTCGCCCTCGTGAATTGCAAGAACTATAATCTTGTCGTATTGTATACCACGACTAATGCGTAGTCGCAAGTAACATTGCAGTGTTACAAGCGGCTCTATAATTAATCTTTATCTAACACTGGAGAGCCTGCCGTTATGTTTTTTGGACCTACTTGACTGACGCCATTTTGGCGCTATAAACAGATACTAGTGTCTCTGGAACTAATAATATTGCAAATGGCGCATCGACCTCTATAACCTTTCAATAAGTTTATGGTTTTATAGATTAATTATTATGTACCTACCTCTATAGTTAATCTTTGATTTCTTATCCTTTCAAGTGGCATCTGTCAAAAGTATCAAATTTCACTCGCGTGCCCGAGCCCACTAACCACGTTTTTACCTAGTTCCATGTTATCGACTAAAACCTTTATGACAATTTAAAAAAAATCTTGTCTTTGATTTCTCTTTGTTTCTTTAGATATTATAATTTATTTATGAATTCAAACATTAATTACAGAGGTTGGTGCGCCAGAGATACTCGTATGTCAAATGTGGCACTTCAAATTTATTTACATTTGACACTTGTCATTTGTATAGGGACAGCCAATCCATTGTTAATTATAGGTTCATTATAGGAATCAGTGGTTACAACTAACAGTGCCCCGTGTGGCATATCACGGATTTGTTGAAGCCGAGTGATGCTTTAATGCGCTGTTTGGCATTGTTCTAACAATTGGGTATTAGACTGATATTTTTTTAATTATTTAAAATAACGTTTTTAAATATTATAACACAATGTTATTTAAATTTTTTAAATATCTTTACTAGTCTCGGAATTATAAGCTGTTTTACTGTTACTGTATCTGTATCTTTCTAAAACGAAATTTTCTATGGAGAGTGTATGGAGCTGCTGAATTGTGACATCACAATTCACTAGCGCTCTCTCTGTCTAACAGGAAACTTTAAAGCTCTTTAACTTAAACTCGATTTATTTTTGTGTTTTTACAAATGTTATTCTTACATGTTACATCTTCGATTATAAATAATGTATATCAACATTTTGACTACAGTCAACTACCCAATTGGTGCTGTGCTCTGTAATTTGCTCTCTGGGCCGACATTTAAAATAGTATGGTGCCTGGTAAAAAGAACTCTGACCTAGAAAGTGAGCATGTGGGGTGGTGTATCGAATAGATAGGTGGTATTTATTGTGGTGTGAGCGCGGGGTCGTACTGTCCCGCAATTGGTTCGTCAGTCAACCTCTCGCTTCTCGCGTTGAGTAAAACATCCCCTCAACTGCCGTTTATTTTTACTTACTATCGCGCATTGTTGCTCGGTAAATCTTCTGGATTGTTCAGTTTCATTCAAAAATAAAAAATATATAAAGCTTCATTATATTTAAAATAATGTCTGAAAGATCGTTCATATTTTTATTTACATACAGAATTTTAGGACTCGAATATTTTTGCGCTACGTAGACGGTGGACGGTCAGCCTAATTGCCTTCTCTGATTCCCTATGACATTATAATCGTTCGCATGCATTTCGTGACGTCAATGTGTACATTGTATTTCTTGACGTCAGATTGGACGCACCTCGTCATAAAAGAAATCAAACTCGTGAGCGAGTACGATTTAAATGTCATATCGTATACATGGCGTCAGATAAAAAGATCTCTGCCCTTAACCCTCCACAGCAAATACGCTACGCTATTGGTTCGTCAGTCAACCTATAGCTAAAAATACGACGTGCATATATACCCTCTAGTGGCGTCTAGAAGTCTTTTTACCTGACACCATTTATATAAGGGACCTGATTTTTTATTTTCAGCTTTTGTAATACGCGCTTGGATCGTCATTGACAGGCAGTCAAGGCGAGCCCAACTGGAATAACTGAATGTTGACCAAAAATAAGTTAAATTGTATGCTAAAAACGAAAAAAAAAGTATTATGAAATTAAAAACATAGCATATCTATATTTGGAATCTTTATTTTTGACGTTTGATTTCTGAAGGTGGCTTTTCACGGTGTTAAACTTATAACGGAATTATATTTGAAATCGTAGTTCGTGCAATCACTCATCGTGGGAAGCCACCTTTCGATCTTCCGAAAAAGTAACCCAAGTTATGCAATCAGAAATTCAAATCTGTGAACTATTATTTTACGGTTGCTTGGTGTTAATAAATAATCGAAAACAGTAGTGTGTTCTTCACACAGCCAATATGACCCTACCTCTTTACTCCAAGCTTTTACTGCTAGTATCTTCTATCTACATATTATTTCTAAACGTTTTTTTAATTTCAGTCTCGATTTGATTTTTTGGTTGTATATTTGGTTTACTGTAGCACTAATAAATACCAAAGCGTTTAGATATTAATAATAATTTCCACAAAAAAAAATCTACTAAGGTATAGCCAAATTGAACGTGGACAAAAATACTTGCTCAAAAAAATGAAACCAGGCTGCAATAAAAAAGTCTACTAAAAATTCAAATAAATTCGATTTCTTTCATTTTAAATTACCCTATGTTTCTCCCACAAACAAGACTAGTCTAATGACTCCTCATATTAAGTTAAAATTCGAACTACAGAGCGTGAAAATAGATACAAAAAAAAATATACATTCTCATAAATCAATATCTTGCATCGGCAGTCGGATAAAAACACGCCATCTTGCCTACATTGCGAATGTGGCAGGGCAAAAATCGAACTTCTTATCTACTGCAAGATATTTTTGCGTTGCTTTCGGAATCGGATGACGATTTATTTATTTTTGTGTTACAAATAAAAATTGGCTATTTTGTCCATGTTTTTGGCTGTATTTCATTCACTACTTAACATTATTTGTTACTTTTCATATTATACTTTATATACCTTACAGATTTATGTATAAATCTATACATAAATAAATTATAAATGCTTTGGATTGGACGTTAGGTGTGACTTAGTGTAAAAAAAATCTTACTACCCTCCATTAAATAAAAATCTAAATCGTTTTTACGATACCTCAGAGCAGTTTTTTATTTACCCACAACAAAAAAGCCTGACGCTCACTACTTAATTGTCGCAAAAAAAAATTTTATTCCATGACAAGACAGTCCTTGACTGCAATCTCACCTAATGGTAAGTGACGATGCAGTCTAAAATAGTATCGGGCTAACTTGGAAGGGGTTTAGCAGTGGAACATTCAACCCATACCCCTAATCGGTTTCTACACGCCATCGTGCCGGAACGCTAAATCGCTTGGCTGCATGTCTGACGGTAGGATGGTAACTCGCCATGCAGCCAATGCTTTCCACCAGACAAATTCCAATAAATTTCCAGTAGAAGTTTGAAATGGCAATCTGTTTGGCTGCGATTCAAATTATGTCGCATACAAGACGGTATGTGTGGTAGGCCTTATTAGTTCGCCTTCTCAATCAAAATGGAATGATCCTGATTTACCAGCGGACTACTCTGTATCTGTATCTGTAGCTACTAGTTTCATCATCGTCATCATTAGCAACCCATCAACAGCTAACTACTGAGCGTAGGTCTCCTCTCAGAGAAGGGTTATAGTCCACCACGCTGGCCCAATGCGAATTGGCGGACTTCACACACCTTCGAGAACATTATAAAGAACTCTCAGATGTGCAGGATTCCTCACGATTTTCCTTCACCGTTGAAGCAAGTGATATTTAATTGCTTAAACGCACTTAACTCCGAAAAGTCAGAGGTGCGTACCCGGGATCGAACCTGCGTCCCCCCGAATAGGAGACCACAGTCCTAACCACTAGGCTATCAATGCTGCAAGTTAGTTATTTTTTTATTTGCAATAAAAAGTACCTATAAAAAAATTGAAATAATGTACCTCCCTACTTCATAATACCTATGTAGGTAGAAATATTTGTAACTAGCTGATGCCCGCGACTTCATCCGCGTGGATTTAGTTATTAAAATCCCTCGTGAACACTGATTTTCCGGTATAAAATTAGCCTATGTCACTCTACAGGTCCCCAACTATAGTACCCATGCAAAAAATCACGTCGATTCGTGGCTCTGTTGTGGCGTGATTGAAGGACAAACCAACAAACAAACACACTTTCGCATTTATAATATTAGTATGATTAGAATATTAAATTGCATAGGAAAACACTGTAACATGTCCATACGATGTATTACATCCATACCTACTATGTAGTATGTAGGTACTCGTATAATGATCGTATGGCAAAATCTGACGCCAGGGCTGAGGGCTATCCACGATGGCTATATACGATAAAGTACGCATGCCAGCTTAAGATGAGCAGTACATTCAAAGTATCCTGTAGATTCCGGGGTTCAAGTTATTTGGACCTAATACTGAAGATTGTGATGTCTATAATTTCTGAACTACTAAATTGACGACTTTGAAATAATTACAGGACAATCTCTGAAGTACCTGCTTTCTAACAAAAAAAGAATGAATGAAATCGGAATACGCCTTAATGAATTACAGCTAAATACACATTTTGACTTTCATCTCCTCTCCCAAGGGAACCGTGCTGAATTTCGGGATAAAAAGTATCCTATATTATACCTCGTAGTATGAACTTAAATCATACCAAGTTTCATTTAAATCCGTCCAGTAGTTTCGGCGTGATGCGCGGCCAAGATACAGACAGACAGACAGACAGACAGACAGACAGACAGACAGACAAAAAATTAAAAAAAAATTGTTTTGGCTTCAGTATCGATTATAGAGTGCCCTCAAACAAAAATTTTCAAAATATCTTCAATGTACAGAATTGGACCTGTTACAGTTTTATTATATTATAGACTAGCTGATGTGATGAAGATAATATTTCTACCCAGGTATCTGCCCAGGTGGGCAGACCCCTGCAGTATCAAGATAGAGGAGTTGGGTCCTGGAATTTAACTATATTGTAGTCTGCTTGGTAGCATACTACTTCATACGTTATAGGGCCGATTTTACAAACTTAGAAGAGGTAAGTTTTATTCGAACGTTTTGATATTTTGACAGTATTTTCAATATAAAAACAGCCAGATCTAATATTCATCGCATCGAAATGCCGATTTGATGCATACACGACTAAGAAAAAATTCGTCTATGATGAAAAATGACCGAATCGATGCGCACAGATGTGGTTCCAGCCTAAGTCATTCCTAGCCTAGGAATGACTTAGGCTGGAATCATGAAACTATATTTCCTAGGAATCCTAGGAAATATAGTTTCATGATAATTACACTAGCGGCACGCTATGATGGCCGGTTTGACACATTACAATAGTGATGTGGAATGTCAATTTATTCTCGAACAAAAAACAATTAAGTTTTGTTTTTGTACCTGATTAAATAGGTTTAATAAAACAAAAATGTATATGTTTATTTAATTTATTTGAACGAACTGAATATTTGAATGAAAATGAATATACATACTTTATATGCACACAAGAAACATATGAATACAAAAGATACCAAAAAAGGTGCCACAAAAGGCCATAATTAATCAGATTCGTCCATACTACTATTTTCACTGTCGTCACTGCTATCATCACCTACATTAATAATTATATGTTCGTTTTCTATAATATTATCTATTTTCACATCTCTTTCATAATCTTCCCTTATTAATTTAACAGTTCTATTCACAACCTTTTCCCAGTCTCCTTTAGTCACATGTTCACAAGCTTCTTCTAATAATTTTAGCATTTTTTTTGTGGTAAATGGGGGTTCTGTATTGTGTCTTGCAGCATATCCCTTAATTTGAGCCCACACCAACTCAATCGCATTATACTCACAATGGTAAGGCGGTAACCGTATAACTCTGTGCCCATGTTCTAATGCTATTTCGTCAATGACGTATCGGATCTTTTAAAAGACGTACTAATTCCGCTTTTAACATATTCATGTTTGCATCTACGCCATTTTTACGAAGCCATGCGACGATATCAGCTTTCTTTTGGGATTGGGCAGGTGGCTTGTCAATTTGCATCGAGTGGTATGGGGCGTTGTCCATAATTATAATAGATGGTTCAGGGAGGCTACACAACATTGAGGTAAACCATTCAGTAAACTTTTCTCCATTCATGTCTTCATGATAGTCTCCAGTGGTTTTTGACGCAAAAGCCATGAGAGAACCTTCGACAAACCCGTTGATGGTTCCGGCGTGACAAATTATAAGTCGCGATCCTTTTCCTACAGGAACTTTGGAAGTAGATGCTGCTGTGTCATCGTTCCAAGAACGGCCTACAGTATGGTTAGCATTAAGCCATGTTTCATCCAAGAACACAACATTTTGCCAATTTTTGATTTCTTTCACTTGCCGTAAAAAAGTATACCTTGCCATCGCTATATCAAATCTTTCCATCAATATTTTGCGTTTGTTACATTTTTTGTATCGAAATCCAATGGTCTTCAAAATCTTCGTTAAAGAACTTTCCCCACCGAAGAATAATCCAGCTTCCTTCAGTGAATGCACCAACTTTTTTCTTGTTGGATACTCCTTCTGTAAATAGTAGCCGTAAACATGTCTTCGGATAGCATCGGCATCAAAGCTATCGATGCCTACGACTGGTTTTGCTCGTTTTCTCTTTTTTGGTGTGTGAAGTTTATTTTCTTCTGTGCCAGTCTCGCCATATTTTTTTTTAGTTATCCGTCTAACAGTTCGTTGTCCAATATTAAGCGCATCAGCTACGCGTTCAACCACTGACGTTATAGGTAAAATTGGCCCTCCATTTTGAGCTTCACGATCGAAATAGTTACGAAGGCGTATTACGAACTCACGTGTCTGACTATTTAGAACAGTTCTCTGCGTACGTTCGGTCATATCGACGAAATCCACAACAAAGGGCTTGAACAGAGTCCAAATTAACGAGCAAGGGTCAACAGTAATGCAGTATCAATATTTGAAATCCAAAGCCAGGTCAAAACTATATCACAATCGCATTGCACTGACAGTTTATACTTTTCGAAGCAACGTCAATTCGAAACTGCTTTGTTTTGCATTGAGCATTGACGCGAGTTTGCCGGAGGTAGTAGTTGTGCTAGCCAGCGATCCTATGTGACGATCGTATTAGATTCCATTTTTAAAAATTTTCAATTTAGAAAACCAAATGCCGAGTTGTGGTATATATCATATAAAAATAAAAATTTTACCTTTTGTATGAAACAGCTGATATTTTTTTGCGATTTCAGAGGTTTGTCCACATAGTGAAAATTGTTCATATTCACAAGTACATTCACCCCTTAAATGGTGCAAACTGATTTTTCTACACTTGTATACATTTTAGAAATCAATTTAATAAATAAATTTTGAGTCCTAAACCTAAAACTACATTCGATAAAATTTATGAATCTCTGCACATCACTATCGTCAATAAAGTAATACAATTATTTCCTTCAAAGTCGTTATCAATTAATACGGAACTTCATGAGCGGACAAACGTCAAACCGGCCATCATAGCGTGCCGCTAGTGTATTGACATTAAACGTAGTGTGCGTAGTATCCTCTAATCTGTGTTGACAATATTGACATTTTGCTTTGACAACGAAGTATGAACAAAGTGGCCGATTTTTCTTGATTTCGTTTCGAAATGGTTTCGAAAATGCGTTAAAATGTAAAGAACTATCATACAAATGATCTGAATTGAACAGTGATATCAAATATTTGCATTACTACCAAGTAAAATAGCAGTATTACGTCGAAATGGTGGATCTGAGTGGCGGGCAAGACGGTCCGTTGGAACATGCATTTTCCAACTCAGTTTTTATTCTTCCTGGCATCATTGTGATTAGTTTATCAGGTATAGTATATTCAAAACATCATTAACTTTAATATTAATTTAAGTTTTGATAAAAAATGTTTGCAATGTACAAGTTATTCGGTTCAATATTGTGTGAACAAATTTTCGATTTATACACGTTTTTCTTTCATTTAACGATTGATATTTTACCTTTTTTGCATAAATATCTACTTACTTGTAAAACTAATTGACAATATGCAACAAAATAAAATTGTACTGCATGCACATTCTTTCTTACTTCTTACTTTAAAATAAATTTGGAGACCTCCCTGGCACTGGTCACATTAATGGGAGTTCCCAGGTTCAATTCTCGGCGAGGGATGTTCAGCTTCAATTTCTCTATTTGCTGTGGTCTGGCTGTGAAAATTGTTTATCATCATCAACCCATCAACGGCTCAATACTGAGAGCAGGTCTCCTCACAGAGAAGGGTTATACGCTGTAGTGTGTGGTAGGCCTTATTAGCTCGCCTTCTCAATCAAAATGGAATGATCCTGATTTACCAGCGGCCTATGGGACGTCGAGTACCTACCTACTCTGTAGCCACAAATGTAGTTTCATCATCATCATCATTAGCAACCCATCAACGGCTCACTACTGAGCGTAGGTCTCCTCTCAGAGAAGGGTTGTAAGCCATAGCCCACCACGCTGGCCCAATGTGAATTGGCGGATTTCACACACCTTTGAGAACGTTATGAAGAACTCTCAGATGTGCAGGTTTCCTCACGATGTTTTCCTTCACTGTTGAAGCTTGTGATTTTTAATTTCTTAAATGCACATAACATAGAAAAGCCAGAGGTGCGTGCCAGGATCGAACCTGCAACCCCCGAATAGGAGACAGCAGTCCTAACAACTAGGCTATCACTGCTTCAATTTGAAATTGGTTAGTTACTGACAAAGACCTGCTTATACGTTACTATAAGTTGCTTATAAGTTGTTATTTAGCATTCTGGTATGATGCTGCTAAAACCAATGAAGGGTATGAGATTGCTGGCTTGCCAGCTCTTATCAGATTCTGAATTCTGAACTGGTGGAAGAGTCTTGACATGTCAAGACCTAGGCAAGACAAGGTTGGCCTAGGGACATGAAATAAAATTTTTTTTTTGATTGATAAAACTCTGTATACCTTCCAGATTAGTCATCTTCCATCTTTGACTACATCATTATTTATAGCCTCAATAGCCCAATGGTTAAATGAGTGGACTGAAAAATGAATGGTTGCCGGTTCTATCCCAACCTGTTGCATATCTCAATTAATATAAATTAAAAGGTGACCCTTACTGCAACTGTGACTGGTTGAGCCCAGAATCCGTATCACATGTCATATGTAACTGTCCCAGGTTTGCTTACGACAGAGCAAAAACTGAAGTAATGATAGGTTTTGACATAATAGAAGAAAATTTTCCTAATATTATTGTTAATAATAACTGTAGAGATGTATTTCTAAAATTTGCACTCAAAATAATTCACTATGTTAATAAAAATAATAATAGTACTTCTATACAGAATTAAATTATGTGAAAATGCAACGATAGAGGATAGCAGGGGCAGGGCACACTAAATCATAATTTTATGAAGGACTTTTTAGAGTAAGATAATTAAGATTACATTATAAAATATAATATTAGTATAAAGGATGTTGCAATATAAATAGCAACAGAATAAATGCATTAAATAAAAAATAAAAAAAAACCTGTTGCACAATAAAATTGTTGTATCCACTCCTAGGAAAATACTCGCTTTCTGCTTATTTGGAAAGGAGAGGAGAATATTATTTAAGTTTAGCTTGGCTGATATCCTTACTAATATTAAAATGCGAAAGTGTGTTTGTTTGTTGGTTTGTCCTTCAATCACGCCACAACAAAGATTGACACGATTTTTTGTATGGGCATAGTTGAGGACCTGAAGAGTGACATAGGCTATACTTTTTGTCCTGGAAAAGCAAAGAGTTCCCACTGGATTTTTAAATCCATGCAGGCGAAGTCGCGGCATTAGCTAGTTTCTTTATAAAATAAAAAAATTGCACCATGTGAGATTGGTCGTCAGTCCTCAAGTATATATTGCTAAGGTTTCATCTATTTAGGTACCTATGAATAAAAACTTTTTTTTTGGTAAAATCAAATCAGAAATGAGGAGATCCATAGGAGAATCAAATTCACCGACATAGCTCAGCGAGTCGCAAAAGTGAAGTGGAAATAGGAGGGGCACATAGTTCGAAGAGCTGATGGTTGTTGGGGTCCCACGGTGCTGGAGTGGCGACCCCGCACCGGTAAGCGCAGTGTTGGCAGACTTCCCACTAGGTGGACTGACAACATCAAACGAGTCGCAGGGGGCCGCTGGATTCAGGCGGCGCAAGACCGAAGCCTGTGGAAGTCCATGCAGGAGACTTGTGCAGCAGTGGATGTCTATAGGTTGTTAAAGAAGAAGAAGTAGTTGGTATAATAGATTAGTACATTTAAATTGATAAGCATTTAAAAATACAAGCCTTATTTTGTAAGAGAAAACATAATCCTACTTCCTACTAATATTATAAAGGCGAAAGTTTGTGTGTATGTTTGTTCCTCTTTAACGCAAAAACTACTGGATGGATTTGGCTGAAATTTGGAATGGAGATAGATTATACCCTGGAATAACACATAGGCACACAAATTATCCCGGAAAAATCCAAGGTTCCCGCGGGATTTTGAAAAACCACTGATAGATGGCGCTGATTGTACTTAAATCACGCTTACATTATCCGCAGTATCGAGAATAAGTAAAAAATTCCAATTCAATAATCAAGTAGGATAAACACAGTTAATGAAGTTTTTCATTAGCAATAGAAAATTTCTTAGGGATTAGGGATGGATTACGAAATAAATAATACAATTAGTACAAGGTATCGATTTGTCCAGTCATAGTGCATTGCTAGATATTATAATGACTGGTCATGTGTAGATCCTATCCTATCCTATTATCCTATTATAATATTATAAATGCGAAAGTTTGTGAAGATGGATGGATGGATGTTTGTTACTCTTTAACGCGACAACGAATGAACCGATTTTGCTGAAATTTGGCACAAACATAGAATATAGTCTGGAATAGCACATAGGCTACTTTTTATCCCGGAAAAGCAAACAGTTCCTGCGGGCTAGCATCGCTATTTTTTACGCATTTGTCCTTCAAAATACGCGCAATGGAGTTTTAGATTAACGTGATTTTTTTGCACAGGTAAAGTTAAGAGCCTGAAAAATGATAAAGGCTACTTTTTATCTCGGGAAAACAAACAGTTCCTGCGGGATATTAGTATACTACTTTTCACACATTTATCTTTCAATTATGCGCCAACGGAGTTACAGATTGACGTGGTTTTTTGGATAGGCATAGTTGATGACTTGAAAAGTGACAAAGGCTACTTTTTATCCTGGGAAAGCAAACAGTTCCCGCGGGATATTAGTGTTCTACTTTTCACATATTTATCCTTAAATTAGGCGCCAACGGAGTTACAGATTGACGTGGTTTATTGGATTGGCATAGTTGAGGACTTTAAAAGTGACAAAGGCTACTGTTAATCCCAGGAAAACAAACAGTTCCCGCGGGATATTCGTATGCTACTTTTCACATATTAATCCTTCAATTATGCGCCAACGAAGTTACAGATTGACGTGTTTTTTTGATAGGCATAGTTGAGGACCTGAAAAGTGAAAAGGATACTTTTTATCCCGGGAAAACAAACAGTTCCCGCGGGATATTCGTATGTTACTTTTCACATGCTTATCCTTCAATTATGCGCCAACGGAGTTTTAGATTGAAGTTTTAGATTATTTCTTAGCACAGGTAAAGTTAAGGGCCTGAAAAGTGACAAAGACTACTTTTTATCCCTGGAAAACAAACGGTTCCTGCGGGATATTAGTATGCTTCTTTTCACATATTTATCCTTCTATTATGCGCCAATATGCATGCATGCATGCATGCATGTATGTATGTATGTATGTATGTATGTATGTATGTATGTATGTATGTATGTATGTATGTATGTATGTATGCATGTATGTATGAATGTATGCATACATGCAGTATGCATGCATGCATGTATGTATATATGTATGTGTGTATGCATGTATTTATGTATGTTTGTATCCTCCTCCTACTAACAATAAATACATTAACTATATCCTATCCTACTAATTATTACTCATATTATCCCACTTATATTATTAATGTGAAAGTTTGTGAGGATGGATGTATACGGATGTATGTTTGTATAGATGTCGTATACGGATGGATAGATGTATGTTCTCTGAGATAGGGGTTGAACTATTTTGACTGGTATACTCAATAACTTCGTTAAATTTGAACTAATTTTTATTATTACTTTAACCGACTTCAAAAAAGGAGGAGGAACTCAATTCAACGGAATCTTTTTTATGTATGTTCACCGATTACTCGAAGACGCCTGAACCGATTTGGAAAATTCTTTTTTGGTTCAAAGGGTATACTTCCCAGGTGGTCCCATTTAAATTTTATAGAAATCAGTCGAGCGTTTTTTAAAAAATCTACAATAAATTATATACTTTGTAGTGGCGCGGGCGTTTAAATGTATGCTCCCGGGACAAAAGTAGCCTGTGTTATTTTCCAGGTCCTCAACTTTACCTGTGTAAAAAAAAATCGGCCAAGTGCGAGTCGGTGCTCGCTCTTTTAGGTTTCCGTTAAAAAAAATTAAATTAAAATATTTCCATGGGTACATGGAAATATTTTAATTTAATTTTTTAATTTTATTTTTTTTAATTTAATTTAATTTTTATTATTTGTTGTTATAGCGGCAATAGAAATACAAAATATGTGAAAATTTCAACAGTCTATCTATTACGGTTTACGAGATACAGGCCGCTGACAGACGGACGGACGGACAGCGGAGGCTTAGTAATAGGGTCCCGTTGGCACCCTTTGGGTACGGAACCCTAAAAATCACGTTGACTATATGCACTTACACTTTATATGGTGAAATATTATAACTGCGAAAGTGCGTTGGTTTGTCCTACAATCACGCCCCAGCCCCCAACAGAGCTACGGATCGACGTGATTTTTTGCAGTGTACTTATAGTTGAGGACCTGGAGAGTGACAGGCTACTTTTTATCCCGCAAAGTCAGAGTTCCCAAGGCATTTTAAAGGCTAAGTTCACGCAGACGAAGTCGCGGGCATCAGCTAGTGTAAGATCAGCACAAAAGTACATATTTTGTTACTAGCTGATGCCCACAACTTTGTCCAAATAGATTTAATTAAATATCAACAAATACACACTCTCTCACTCTCACACTACTAAGCTGACTCCTAGGAACTTTTTTTTTGCATTTTTTTAAATTTTATCAAAGAGAAATTCCGAACAAAATATTTGCGGCAAAAGGAGTTTGGCGGACCCCCATAGTGTTTCTGACCCAGACTTGCGGCCCACGTTCACGAATCAAACTTCTGATACTTGTTCTAGTAAACCAGACTAACAAAAAAGTTAATCAAAGTCAATCAAATAAAGTTGGGAGAAAAAAGATATTCAGAAGTAAATTGTTAAAAATGAGGTTATGTTTCCATTTAATATATTAAAGGCAAATTACCACTATAGCTTTGAATCAATCATTAATCTGTGCTTTGAATAATCTAATAGGCACAGAATATTATTGTCTGAATATACATAATATGAGAACACGCTTCCTACCAACCTTACCTAAAATGTGTAATTCGTCGCA
Organism: Oeneis ivallda; assembly: GCA_029955525.1. NCBI lineage: Eukaryota > Metazoa > Arthropoda > Insecta > Lepidoptera > Nymphalidae > Oeneis > Oeneis ivallda. The sequence continues at coordinate 5,068,653 of JARPMR010000028.1, forward strand.
ATTCCTAGTTCCATGGTAATTCGACTAGTACTGTCATGTAAGGGTGGAACCACATTTGTGAGGATCGTTTCGGATTTCGCCCATACAAAACTGTCAAATTCCATAGAAACTTGTAAGGATCAAATCGGGTTTTCGATGCGTACACGAATGTATGGAAAATGACAGTTTTGTATAGGCAAAATCCGAATCGATCCTCACAAATGTGGTTCCACCCTAATGCGGCCAATGGTATTAGCATGGAACTAGGAAAACGACTAAGTGATGGTGGTTGTCATGCTGTTCTATTTTTTGGAAAAAGATTATTATAGAGATCCATTACTTCCATCACTTTCGTCTGATGTCATCTTATCGAGCGATATGTAAGGAACTTTGCTTTGGAACCAATTTGCTTGTAATTACTTTAAGTTCAGAAAGAAATGCTGTGTCTTGTCCAAAACCACGCCATATCGTTAGTATTAATACACTACAATGCATAACAAACACAAAACGAACGAAAAAAATAAAATGAACGCGCAAATGCCAAATGCATTACAAACAATTAACAAATGAAATGACCACGGACAATGAACATGGAACTAGGAATTACGACCTTCCTATTTCTATGACCACGAATGACATTTGCATGGAACTAGGAATTAGAAGCAGTGATAGCCTAGTGGCTAGGACTGTGGTCTCCTATTCGGGGGGTCGCAGGTTCGATCCCGGGTACGAACCTCTGACTTTTCGGAGTCAAGTGCGTTTAAGCAATTAAATATCACTTGCTTCAACGGTGAAGGAAAACATCGTGAGGAAACCTGCACACCTGAGAGTTCTTCATAATGTTCTCGAAGGTGTGTGAAGTCCACCAATTCGCATTGGGCCAACGTGGTGGACTATGGCCTATAACCCTTCTCTGAGAGGAGACCTGCGCTCAGTAGTGAGCCTTTAATGGGTTGTTAATGATGATGATGATGATGATGAGGAATTACAACTCATCTTCCTAGTTCCATGGATATTTGAGTGAGTTGACCATGGAACTAGGAATTGCGACTATAGTCTTCCTATTTATAGGGAGTTGACAATTGACATTGACATAAATAAATTGACAAGTTTTTACTCTTTACTCCGTAAAATGTTAAGTATTGCCATTAGAACGGTTAATTATATTGTGTAATTGTGAATAATTATATTTTTGATCCCCAACTTCTAAAAATATGGGGTTTACACAGAAAAATACTTTGAAAAATACTAATTAAAATGAAATGATTTCTGAATCTGAACGGTTTTTAAAAGTCCTGGGTCCAAATTCGCCATTCTTCTTTACTAACGCCATCTATTGTGGCCAGCGTGACTTGCTTGAACTTTCTTTATTCTCTGCTTATTTTTTACGAGATGGTTCATGTGGCGAAAGATGGCGTTACTTCTAAAAAGTAATGTTTTAAAAGGCACTTCGTTCCAACCGAGTGTTCCACGACACTCACGCATTTTTTTTTTTGCTTGCCCAAGCTATGCTCAAGTTAATATCCCATGAAAATTCGTCTATCAATTTAGGTGATCAAAAAGACAGAAAGACAAAGTTTATAAGTATGTAAAATTTATTACTTTGAATAGATATCCAACTGTATTAATTATTGAATACATTATGTCATCATGATAATATGATGGCCCATTTTATAAGAATTAGCGATTTCTTAGGCTTCAACAAGCACTATGCAAGCAAGCTAGCTTTCGGCCAAGATGAGGAGACCAGACTCAAAACATAGTTAAAACAAGACAGATTTATTTCAGTACATATTTGTGTCTGTTTTTACCTATCCTAAGTCAGAGAACGTACAGTATTCTTATGCATTAGTATGATGACGTGATGCCGAATTGCTACGAGGAACAATTTTACAGCTTCAAACTAAGAATTAGCTACTATTAATATTTCTTAGGTAATAATATCATTTCTTAGCCGGTTACGAAACAGTTGCGAACTCAGAATCTAGAACGAAAAATGGAGGCTGGAAGCCTGCCACCCGATTGTCCGAAAGTTTACGATCAAAACTTATTCATTTCATAGCATTAGCGTTAAAGTAAAATAAACCATAACACTTAATTTCGTGTATGCATTCTTATAAATTTATATATGTAAGATACGCTACATAAAGCTCCATGTTAAAATCGGTTGTACTGAATTTGTGACTTTAAATCAATACAATCAAGGATTATTTTGCTTTGACGCTAATGCAATCGGTAGAATAACCTTTAGACAATTGGTACCCTGGTCGGCTTGTTCGTTTTAGGACAGATCGCTACCAACTTTGGTTTATATAGAGTAAAATCGCTACCGCTTATAAGCTGTACCAGCCGCCAAAACGACGATGTCACTCCACGTGGCGATAAGTATAATACGAGTTGTATATTTTACATCCAATCCACTTGAACAAACTTTAACTAAGGACGTGCGATTAATTGCTTTCGAAATAACCTAAAATAATGGCGGAGGAAGTCCAGAACGAGGGGCTGAAAAATCTGGAGGATCTCCTTGGAGATGAGAACTACCAGCCCACGACGAAGGAACTCCTGGAGATGCTGGAGACATCCGAGATGGATGAGGAGTTACGGGAGAGTCTACGTGGCATGCTGGCAGGGGACGTACCCCAGCTGTTCGGGGGACCTCGGACCGGGCCATACTTAGCCGTCTTGTTCGTCGCGATCATCTTTTGTATTATTTGTGAGTATTAAAAGTCGCGCCAATCTTCTAGTTCTCTCATCATCATCAGTAACCCATCAACGGCTCGCTACTGAGAGCAGGTCCAAAGTCCACAACGCTGGCCCCATATGAATTGGCGGTCTAGACCTCTTTAAGTGCCAAACTTCTAGTCCCCTGTTAGTACCAAACTTCTAGTCCTTTGTAAGTGTCAAACTTCTAGTCCTCTGTCAGTGCCAAACTGCTAGTCCTCTCATTATCATCAGTAACCCATCAACGGCTCGCTACTGAGCGCAGATCCATAGTCCACAACGCTGGCCCAATATGAATTGGCGGTCTAGACTCTAGACCTCTTTAAGTGCCAAACTTCTAGTCCTCTGTCTTGTGTCAGAATTCTAGTTCTCTCATCATCATCAGTAACCCATCAACGGCTCGCTACTGAGCGCAGGTCCAAAGTCCACAACGCTGGCCCAATATGAATTGGCGGTCTAGACCTCTTTAAGTGCCAAACTTCTAGTCCTCTGTAAGTGCCAAACTTCTAGTCCTCTGTAAGTGCCAAACTTCTAGTCCTCTGTAAGTGCCAAACTTCTAGTCCTCCGTAAAGCCTAATTTAGACGCGATGCTTCGTTCATCGTTCATTTTTGCGAACATTTTTGCGAAAATGAGCCGCCAAAAATCTCAAAAAATGAACCCTTCGCCTTCGCCCTTAGGGCGAATTTAGACGGTACATTTTTTGAGATTTTTGCTTTCATTTTCGAGGCTTCATCGATGAGTAATCGAAAATGAACCGTCTAAACTCGCCCTTAGGGGCTAGGGCAAAGGGCCTTAGGGTGCATTTTCGCAAAAAATGATCGCAAAAATGAACGATAAACGAAGCACCGTCTAAATTGGGCTTAAGTGCCAAACTTCTACCCTGAATCGAGAGTAATGCATATTGAAATTAAGTGGCAATTCTGTCGTTTGACGATCGCAACCACCTCTTATTTGCCTATCCTCTCTCGCTATTGGTTATAATGCATTGTTGCAGCAACAACGCCATAAATTCGGCCAATCACCACAAGTGAGACTGTGAAGTGAGACAAGTGAGGCAATGACACAGCTTTTTCGCAATAGACTGGCTGGATGCACAGATATACCAAGCCTTCAGGCTTCGACCTTGACGAAGGATTAAGGAACTCCTTGAAATGCTGAAGTCATCTAGGGAGATGAACGAGGATTGTTAGAAGATAGAACTGATTGTTAGAGATATAATATAGAGATAGATTTATAGAGATTTAACTTTTTTTGTAAACCGACTTCAAACACCGGCGCCACTATAAAGTATATAATTTAATGTTGATTTTTTAAAAACTGCTTGACCGATTTCGATAAAATTTAAATGGGACCACCTAGGAAGTATACCCTTTCAAACAAAAAAACAATTTTTCAAATCGGTTCAGGCGTCTTTGAGTTATCGGTGAACATACTTTTTTAAGTCTCTTAAACTAGTGGTTCGCCCCGAACTGAGACCTCGCGGTATCCCATAATTCCCATAAGGTAGTTTTAACTATATTATATTGTAATTAAAACGCGCCGAATCTGATGACGTCAATATCGTCATCTGCTTTCGTGGATGGGATGCGTATGCCTACAGTATTTTACTAAAATTCAACTGGTTCGCTGAACGGGTGTTACGTAGTATACGATTTCATAATAAAAAAAATTATAAACTGCCATGACTGCGCGCTTGCGGCTTCTGCGGCGAGCATGTCTAGATGCGCGCTCATCTTTACATTCATAGACACAGTACCATCATAAGGTAGTAAATAGGTGCTAACGTCTAATTATTGTAAATAGAAACGGATTTACTTTTGCAAAAACAACGTGATACTTTTATTGATAATAATTTGCTAATTGAATAACATAATTAGTAATAGACAAAATAAGAATAGCTGACGCAAAACTGTATTTACAATATTAAAGACAGCGCCATCTATTAACAGTATAGTGAAGTTTTGTTAAAAACATTGATGCCCATTAAAACTTAAATAATTTCGTTTCTTTATAATATTTATCTAATCTTAGTATTTGTTGTTCAAGTACAGAATATAACTCAAATTATGTGTAAGTTTCAAGTTTTAAAATAAAGTGGTTTTAGAGATCTAGCCTCCAATACAATCTCCACTTTGAAAGCCCCCATTTCGTCAATTTTAGGAAAAAAAAATAAAAAAAAATACTTTTGTACTCTGTTCCAAATTATCTTTAAAATGAAGTACTGCAACCCTATGAAATGCAAAAAAATATATTTTACTTCGCATTCGCTTCTATGAGAGCTCCCCTGAAATAAAGATTTTTATAACTTTTTAAGCTATTTTCGGCTGGAGGCCATCGGTTTACATATCATATATAAAATTGAAGTAATTACGTTCAGTAATTCAGAAGTTATAAGACAGACGGACGGACGGACAGACGGACGGACGGACAAGTGCAAATTCACTCAAGTAAACTCAGAGACCTTCGCTTCGCTCGGTCGAAAAGAAGAACAAACCCCCAATAAAAATATCCCCAGTAGGTACAATATTTTAAAAATATCAATGATAATTAAAATTAGATTCGATGGCTTTTTGATTCGCAGACGACATTATTATGTAACCATGATTATAACCATATCCTACATGGAAGCAGTAATAACTAATAACCCTATGTCACTTCCACGAGTCTAATCACACCTCCGTTATATATCCGTTAATCCGTTGTTTGTTTCGTGTAGGTTATGTAGGTACTAACACATAAAAAACCTTTAATAGGTATAGATACCTAGCTGATAAAAATTTGTAAAGTCCTACACCGCTCAATCTCCTTTATGCCTTCTCCATAAACGCGACACTGGCGAAACTATCAGAGGCGCGATTGTCCTAAGTTATTACATTTATCGTAATCGTTTCCGATGACATAGCGTCAAAGTAAAACGAACCATAATATTATTGAATTAGAGCTCAATTTCGTGTATGCTCCATAAGGCCTAGCGCAAACATACAACTTTTAGTTGAACAACTATTTAGTTGTGTTTCATAAGTTTATGGGAATGTACTGCGATCATAGAATGTGCGCAAACTATCAACACGATAGTTGCTCGACAAAAAAATCAAAAAGCCATATCGATTTGCTTTTGATTATAGTTTAGTTGTGTGGAATTCACGAAAGTACACAACTCGACTAAACAGTTTAGGCCTAGCGCAAACATACAACTTTTAGTTGAACAACTATTTAGTTGTGTTTCATAAGTTTATAGGAATGTACTGCGATCATAGAATGTGCGCAAACTATCAACACGATAGTTGCTCGACAAAAAAATCAAAAAGCCATATCGATTTGCTTTTGATTATAGTTTAGTTGTGTGGAATTCACGAAAAGTACACAACTCGACTAAACAGTTTAGTCGATGTAAAAGTTGTATGTATGCGCTTACGCTCCATATTAAAATCGGTTGTACTGAATTTGTGACTTTAATTCAATACAATCAAGGATTGTTTTACTTTGACGCTTTTTTTTTTAATCGTATGGCGTTACATACGTAAGCGTTTTTATAATATTAGATTTAAAATATTATGTCAAAATTTAGTAGTACCTACAAAATAGATAAATTATACCTTGACGTCCAGTTTTCCCAACCACGTGACAGCCGGGTCAGGGAGGTTAAAAAGATCCCTAACCCCTGAACCCTGGTAGGCGTGAGTAGGGCAGCGCTGGACTTTGACGCTAATGTCATCGAATACGAATACGATCAATGGAATAACTTTTAGACAATTGGTACCCTGTGCCTGTGAATGAATTGGAATTAATACGTTAAACCGTTCAGGTACAGACTATTACTATTTTGGCTGATGATGATAAATTTTTTACTGGTAAAATTAACAATTTTATACTATAAATACACAATTTTATACTATTACTAGCTGATGCCCGCGACTTCGGCCGCGTGGATTTAGTTTATAAAATCCCTCGGGAACTCTTTGATTTTCCAGGATAAAAAAGCCTATGTCACTCTCCAGGTCCTCAACTATACCCATGCAAAAGATAATTTCGATCCGTGGCTCTGTTGTGGCGTGATTGAAAGACAAACCAACACACTTAGGCATTTAGGGATTATACAATTTTTTTTTTTTTTAATCGTATGGCATGTTACGCCGTCTAGTTCGTCGCTTGTTTAGCACCACCCGGGGGACACGTACAGGAAAGTGAAAGGTAGTTCCTGCGGACGTGAGCGACGGGGCATCCCCCCAGCGACGGGGCATCCCCCGTCCCCCATATACAATTTTATACTATTATTATACAATTTAATCACAACTTGGACGGACGACAAGCCGGCCGGTCACAGTCCGACACGTCTTCATCGGATAGGTAAACAGTTCAAAGATAAACACACCTAATTATTTATTGATAATTTGATAACGCATTGCACTTATTACGTGTAACCATTGCGATTCTGCCGATTATTAATTGAAATCAAACCATTGCGATTCCGCGAATTAATAATTGAAATCACCCATTTTACAAGCTTTTATTTAACTTGCAAGACGAATCGACGACCTCGTCGTGTCATTGACAAAAATAACGCCATGTTGCGCTTTTATTTCGCAAAATAATTTCGCATCGTACCTCGTCAAAAGGACCTTTTAATGAGAAATAAAGAAAAAATTATCACTATTTCGTGACCCCAAACATTTCTTTCAAAATGTTTGGGGTCATTGTTTGGGGTGACTGGCCCAGGCTCCATATAATTTTGAAACAACCCCTTTCATGTCGATAGCTTTTAATAGCTACTAAAATAGTCGACTGTGACAGACGGACGGACGGAGAAAGTCTCACCATAAGGGTTCCATTTTTACCATTTTGGCACGGAACCCTAAAAAGATACCGGCCGCATACCGGGGGCTATTGAAATATCTATTAAAAATAAGGAGTGTTGCCAAAAAAATATTAGTACTATTATGTATTCTGTGCGTGTAATAAAGATGACTTTAATTCCAGTCAAAATGTTATCGTTAAATTGCGATAAAACAGTCGCTATCGGCATGTCGACACGCGATTACACCCGAATTTAAGTTGCATTCACAAAGATAGGGCGTCCTTCGATAAGTCATTACTTTATTAGTTTATCTAAAAGTGTTGATTTATAACGTGCGGTAAGTAGATAGTTATTTAAAAATATTAAAAATATTTTACATACTTTTGTATCTTATTTGTAGCAATTTTACTTCATTAATTTATTTATTTTTTAATAATTTTCAAATTGTTCATTTAGATTTTACCTGTTTTTTTTATCAATTCATGATCGATCTCATATTTTTTTATTTTTAGTAGTACTTAGGCTGTTTAGGATTTCTGAATACGTATTTTAAATCCAGAATTACATTGAAGTTCTCATTAGAAAGATTTACATACAAAAAAACTTGAGAGGTGTCAAGGGACACCCGGATGGAACGTAGTTCCTTTCGATTAATTAATTTGGCATTGTGTTCGGTATTTTCGCGGTACAATAATGGGTCTCCGTAGCCTTGTGGCTTCTGCAGTCGCCTAACAGCCAACGGTCGATGGTTCGAATCCCAGCTCGACAGACCGAATTTTCCATTTTCAATTTTATTTTAAACAATTTCTACATGTGTAACAATGCCTTCAAAAAAGTGTCGATCCGTCTAGCCCCCTTCCGAGTTCCGCACCGCGCGATAAGGAACTACGTTCCAAAATTGAATAGTAATTAATTCAACCATTATTTTCTTTATGGCTTTTATGAGTACCAAACAAATAGCATCAATGTCGCGTGGATTGGATCGAAAATTAATCAAAAATTTGTGTTTTCCCGCGCAAAAGGCCAAAATGGACACATCGGGTTCCGGTTTGAATTTACAAAAGGTCGTCAAAGATCAGCTGGTGGAGTCTATAAAAAATGCGGACGTATTGTCTATGCTCCAAAAGATGGTCGATTCCGCGCCACAGAACGAGGAAACGGAAGAAGTCAGGCAGAGACTAAAAGAAATACTCGATCATTATAATACCCTAGAGGAGGAGGAAAAGGCTTATTTTCTTGATTACATCAAAACTGCTCTATCTAGTAAACTGGCTGCGAAATTAGACGAGGTTCCGATGGATTTGACAGAGTTAGAAGACGCCGTGCATTGGGCTATCATGTCTCAAGTGTATTTAGTGGCGGCAGCTGGTGTGATCTTTTTGTTACTTTTGGGTACGTTATTTTTGGAGTTTACTCCTTAAGAATCGATTTTAGGCGCCCGGTATGAGAAAAATTCGAGGAGTAAAATCTACTTATGAATGACCTCGTTACTTTTTTCACAACGATGCAAATTTCTACCCTAACGTTGAGTAAATAAGGTTGGTTTTCGCTTGAGTTGTCGAATGCCCTCGTTACGTTTTTCACAACGATGCAAATTTCTACCCTAACGTTGAGTAAATAATGTTGGTTTTCGCTTGAGTTGTCGAATGCGATAGAGCTTTCGCTTCAGGAAGCCGAGCGCGTACCGATCGGGTCCGAGCGGCGCCGAGACGCAGCGAGCGCCGCGAATGCATTACGACGTTTTAAGGAGTAAACTCCAGTCGTGCGTCGGAGCTGACACACACACTTTTTTTTTAATCCAAAGCCCGAAGGAGGGTAGTTTATCGAGCGCATGTTTGTACGTCTGCTTCTTTGGCACGCTCTATTCTCTAAACGGGATTGTCTAAAAATGATTGTTATTGATCTCATTGCCATTGATGTAGCAAGTACACCATCATCATCTACATCATCAGCAACCCATCAATGTCTCAAACTGAGCGCAAAGTTTGAAGTGAAATGTTCGATGCCTTAACATGGGTAGCCTAAGTCACGCTCTTTTTAATCATTTCTGTGGTGGTGTCGTGTGATGCGGATTGTAACGTTCCCTGAAATAAGTATGGTTGAGCGAAGGAATGACTGGGTCATGCGTTGTGGTCGTGAACTGGTGCCGCCGGTGGGAAAGTACTACTTTCTGTCTGCCCGTCATAACATGTATTGAATTGTAAGTAGGTATGCTTTTGTGGAACTTCCCCTCATTGTGGAAACACATACATAGCATAGTATCTACTGTATTGTAAATTTGTTTTGAAAAGAGCAACCGCCGAGTTTCTTGCTGGTTCTCGGCAGGAAGGGCATTCCGAACCAGTGGTAGACATCGGCGATTCAAAAGCACTTGTAAATAAGTTTATTTGAATAAAAAATATTTCTGTTCTATTCTATTCTAAACTTCTTTATCGACGTTTGTAATAATTGTTCATACAAACTACCTCGCTATTCATTGTTCCTACCTTGCCATACACACATTGTGTACCTACCTATTTCCTAATAATAGGGTATTTGACTGTAGTAAAAAATAAAAATATCGTTTCATATGGTGTCATCCTCAAAGATTATTATCTAAAAATATTATTCCATGCGACAAAACTAAAAAATAAAGCTTTATTTATATAGAAAACATTAATTAAAATTGCTAGAATTCTGGCCATGTTCACGAGATCGAAAACGTTCTTGAACCTCGAATGACGTCACAGTTCACACCACCTCGAATTGTCATCTTGTCAATACATTTCGACGTGTTTGTGTGGCGTTTATTATGCTAATTTCCTCTGTTTTTCGTCGTTAATAGTTTATTAAAGAATACCTAGAAAAATAAAAACCAATTTTGTAAAAGCTAATACTGGAAATCTACAAGTGGATGAAATTACGATTGAAATGTGGACTGTGACGTCATTAAAGCAAATGGAACGTTTCCGCGGCAATTTATTTTTTGAATTTATTTCTCGATTTTTATGAAAAATACTGAAAATTATGCCGAAATATACGTTTTGTTAGCTTCAGCATAGCATAATTAACAATTTAAAATGATTTCCCAAAAGTAGTCAAATACCCTATTATGGAAACGTATGTGACGTCTTAAAGCTTTTCTCCACACACAATATTGAACCGTATTGTTAAAGAAATAAAGACTACAATGCTTTCTTTAAAAAAAATAAGAAAACAGAATAATACATAGAAATATAGATTAAATAATAATTAATGTTATCAGCATAATTATTATGTTGTACGTAATTTTCTTATGACTTTTAATATGTATTTCTGACCTATTTTTAAATTTTTATCTTAATTAAACATGATAATGATAAAAATTGATACTTAACACTTAATCTTAGTATCGATTACATTCAAAATATGTCGCTAACCAAAAATATTACTCATAGGCTACATTTTTAACCGACTTTATAAAAAGGTTATCAATTCGACACTAATTAATTAATTCGAAAGTATTATTCGGAGTGTGATCATGCATTTTTATTTGCTTACATATTTTACTTCAACTTAGGGAACAGTAAAGGTTTCATCAAAAGCGGTTCAGTAGTTTTCAAAACACTTCCCTTTTCAGTATTATTCATTATTTCGGTATCTTGAAGTCTGTTTCATCGTCATCAGCAACCCATCAACGGCTCACTACTGAGCGCAGGTCTCCTCTCAGAGGAGGGTTATAGGCCATAGTCCACCACGCTGGCCCAATGCGAATTGGCGGACTTCACACACCTTCAAGAACATTATGAAGAACTCTCAGGTGTGCAGGTTTCCTCACGATGTTTTCCTTCGCCGTTGAAGCAAGTGATATTTAATTAATGAACGAACTTACCTGTACTGTACGTGAAGTTCTATCATAATTATACGAAGGCTTTGTCCTTCGAGATTAGCAATAGTTTACATGTAGTAAACACTAGGTGGCGCCAGTCTATCACTGTCTATTGAGATCCTTTTTATTTTTTATGTCGGTGGTATCACTATTCAGTAGGTACCTGCAATCTTCATTTCGTTTAGAGCATCTGCCAATTCTTTGTCAATGTTGATATTTGAATGTACCTTTACTGAAATATATAAAAGGTTAGCAGATTTAACTGTAAAACGTTAAATATACGCACATTATTCGGGAAATAGGGTGGGTGGGTTGCTAATCTCTTCGGACAAAGCCTTCGTATAATTATGATAGAACTTCACGTACAGGTAAGTTCGTTTAATCATTAAATTATACTCATGCTTTGTCCTTCGAGATTAGCAATAGATTGAAGCAAGTGATATTTAATTGCTTAAACGCACTTGACTCTGAAAAGTCAGAGGTACGTACCCGGGATCGAACCTGCGACCCTTCGAATAGGAGACCACAGTCCTAACCACTGGGCTATCACTGCTTCTGTTAATGTTTCCTATATTACAGCTTGTATACGGACAAAATCATTATGACTGATATTGCATCCAACTTACCTTAGTCGGCTCACAGTGTTTTTAACTTTTTTTTTATTTCGTTACAGTATTCTTCGGCTACAAGCTGTACAAATCGATAAAAGAGAAAGAAAAGAAACGAGAAGAGAAGAAAAAGCTCAAACAAATGAAGAAGAAGAAGTAAACTGACAAGCGTTAGATGTTAAACGGAGAAAAGAGCGCTTGTGCACTGACCCGATTCGGACAGTGCACAACCGCCATAACAGCTCAGTTACAGACCGTTCATTATAATTTGTCCATCATGTTGGCACCATTGCTTATCTGAAGCCGGTTGTCAGGGTTTTCCTTGTGTGAAGCAATGGTGCCAACATGACTGCAAGGGACATGTTATAGTGAACGGTATGTACCTACACAAGGATAATTCCTCGAATGCAAGCGAAATTTACAGCATTATATTCGAGCATCGCTAAACTATACGAGTTTTTGTCATATTGTTATTTATAATAATGTAATGTTATATAATTATAATCGCGGGCGAGAGTTGGGTATTTGGCTGTAGTGAAAATGTTGATATTCATTATTTATAATCGAACATGTAACATGTAAGAATAACATTTGTAAAAACAGAAAATAAATCGGTGCAAAAACAAATAAGTTATAGAGCTTTAAAGTTTCCTGTTAGACAGAGAGAGCGCTAGTGAAGTGTGATGTCACAATTCAGCAGCTCCATACAAAACTTCGTTTTAGAAAGAGACAGATACAGTCACAGTAAAACAACTTATAATTCCGAGACTAGTAAAGATACTTATTTAAAAAAGAGAAATGACATTTTTGTTATAATATTTAAAAACGTTATTTTAAATAAATAAAAAATATCAGTCAAATACCCAATTGTATGGATAGTTATCGCATTCGAGAAACTTTTTGTGTAACTGACGCCTTATACTATTTGATGCAGTGTCTTTTTTCATCAGAAAATCTGTTATTGTTTTTCATACGCCCCTCTTCAGGACAGGCGAAGATCCACGACAATACAGCCTATTCTGACGTAAGGTTTCTTGAGCTTTCCAGAAAACCGGTTTGATTTTTATCTGACCTGACTATGGCAAAACCAAAAGGATGAGTTTTGATTTTAGCAGTCTATGTACGTACACGTAGGTATGTTTCTATTCACGTATTGACCATCGCGCCGTATCACCTAAACTACTGAGCCGTTTTTGATAAATTAGGTCAATGGATTCGTTTTGGTGGGCCGGGTGACATAGGCTGCATTTCCTACGGTCAAAATTAATATGACGTGGATTTTATATCCAATTTTCCGTAGTCAGATAAAGTTCTTAATTTTTTTCTTGTATGTGAAAAAGCTACCGTGACGAATAGACTAACAATGTATAATGCCTGAAATAATAACTGATGATATTCAGAGTAGTAAATATTACAGATCGGCTGACTTCTAGTTCGTAGAGTGTTGTCTCGGTAGCACGAAGCAACAACGTCGCACAGTAGGTATGTGTGACAGAGGTGATGCTCTTCGAATCGGAGGCCTCTGCTTTGTGTTCTAACAGAGATAAGTTGTTTAGATTGCTAACGTTGGTAGAACAAAGCTTGCGTAAATATTGTCTCAGATTTTACGCCATCTACCGGAGTTCAATACAACTACGCGAAAAACACTTAAAACATTTATTTTAAGGAAATATCAGGATAAATTTATAAACACAAAATTCCGAGGCCGGCGGAGCTCGAACCCACATCTCTTGGGAATCGCGCCTGAGGGTGTTGGTTTTACACCACAGCCACGCTCGATGTACACGTCAGCATCGAAATTAGTGATATGTATCTACTTTTTCAATCAGTATAGGCAACTGCTAGCGACATCTAGTAGCAACACGTTACAGTTGTTTATAAATTTACACTTAAAACATGCTTAAAACATTCTAACAATTTCTATTTTTATATGATTTTATGAAAATCTTGTGTTTTATTTCTAGTAATAAGTATTACGAACCAGAAAAATAAAATTAAAATGTAATATATTTTCATCTATGTCAACACCAAAATATAACTTGCAATCCAGTAACGCCATCTACCGATCATTTTAGCTTAATTTGATTTATACAAAGAGTTATAATAGAAACCTATTTCTTCTTACTTATATCTGGTAGTGTGTTTTATTGGCTACTGAGTTGTGGAATAACTGCAGGAGTTTAAGCCCCCTCTTTGCCAGGAATTTATTTAAGCTGGGGCCCCTTTTGGCCAGGGTTATCTTTAAGCTGGGCCCCCTTGTGCCCAGATATCTCACTGGGCCCTCTTTGGGCCAGGCATTTTTAAACTGGGGCCCTCAAGGGTTAGGGCCCTTATCGTTATTTAGATTTTTATGATTTTTTTAAATAAATTATTTCAGGTATTCTTTCGCAATCGACTGATTTAAATCTTAATAAAATAAGGATTAATTTATTCTGTATTTATTTCTTGCAGATATTTTTATTTAAAATCATATCAATTATAAATAAAAAAGGCTACTACTTAAATTAGTGAATATTTTTACTAATAAAAAATAATATATAGGATTTAAAACAAGATTTTTAAATTACGATTTGTATACTAAGTGCCGATTACACCGACGTCTAGTGACGTTTTACCGAAGGATAAATTGGACGTTGTGACAGTTTTTCAAAATTTCAAATTTACGCTCGGATAAGACTTATTTCACGTTGGTGAAATCGGCCCTTAATGGTAAAAATGATAATAAAGATTTATGCCAAATATAATTTATTTTTCGTCGATTTTATTAAGATTTTCTATTCTAGTTAGGTATGTACCTATTAATATTGTAATTACATTCCGTGTATTGTATGGTTGTTATGTTTAATATTTATATGATTATTTGAAATTTTTTTTTATTTACACCTACCCTCATAAATACTTTTTTACTCCATGACAAGACGAGTCTTGACTGCGACCTCACCTGATGGTAAGTGGTGACGATGCAGTCTAAGATGGTAGCGGGCTAACTTGGATGGGGATATGGGCAATGGGCATGGCAGTTTCAATTACCCCTAATCGGTTTCTACACGCCATCGTGCCCGAACGCTCATCAGTCTTGTCGGTAGGGTATAATTTGAAATATCTTATTCCACTATAAAATATACAGAATTATACATACATAGTATAAATTGGTACAATTAAATCGGACTTTGGTATACCTATATGTCTAACTTTCAATTTCTGTCATACGTAAAATAGTTATCAATAATCTTTCTTTGTCAACTGATAGACGTCCACTGCTTCCTGATACACTGATAGACTTCCACAGGCCTTGCTCTTGCGCCGCGAGAATCCAGCGGCTCCCTGGGACTCGTTTGATGTCGGTCCACCTAGTGGGGGGTCTGCCAACACTGTGCTTCACGGTGCGGGGGTCGCCAATCCAGCACCTTGGGACCCCAACGACCATCAGCTCTTCGAACTATGGGCCCGCCCATTTCCACTTTAGCTTCGCGACTCGCTGAGCTATGTCGGTGACTTTGGTTCTCTTACGTACGTTTGCGAGTACAAGCAAGGCGAGATTCGTTTTTACATTTATCAATTTATCAGTCACGCAGCTAAAGTGTTAGTTCTCCTACGGATCTCCTCATTTCTGATTTGATCTCGCAGCGATACTCCGAGGAAGATGTCAATAATACTGAGTCAATTTAGATAAAACTTGTTACGAATAAATTAAACGAGTATCAACGAAACGCAGGTAGGTCAAAAGAATAAATACTACTGTAAAATTCGAAATCTTTTCATATAGAGTTAGGTATCATTGAAAATAATAAAACAAAGATATTATTATATTATAAACATAATTTTTATTACTGCAAAATACAACTATTATGTTTATCATTTGGCCTTACAGTAGTAACATTAGTAAAAGAGAATACTAAAATACAAATATTTTCCACTAATGCAATGTGATACAACAGTTCACCTTCTCTAATATACACATAAAATCATTTACTTAAAATTATTAGGAGTAAAAATACATTTACTTAGTTAACATATAAAACGTTTTATGGAATGTTTAATTACCTATTGTTATAGTTAGCAGATAATCGCGGAATCGTTTTTCGAAACAATGTCCTTTGAAACTGAGTTTGTGTATTTTATTTATTTTGGAAGACCCTCTATTTAATGCTAAGAAATAATTTATTTTTAACACGGGCAACATCAAAATAGTGTTTCACTAATCAAAACTTTAACTAATTTCCAAGTATTTAAACTTTTTTAACCGTTATTTCAATTTTACAAAAACATTTATACATATTAAACACAGAATATAAGGATAAAACTTTGCTATTCATTGTACAGTCATACCTTACAATATATTTATCTATAAATATATACTTATAGGCTACAATGTCATTCGTATAAATGTTAACACAAATGACCTCCAAAAAAGGTACAATTTATTTACAAACTCAAATAGGGACGTTGCCACCTAATCAAACCAACAACTCTATCAAACGTCCAAACGTGCGCATAGTGTGGCGGCTTGTATGAAATAATGAACTGTGACGTCACAAACATTTGACGCACTTTTTTGTAGTTTTATCAACAATTTGATATGGTTATCACACTTAAAACTTAAAAAAAAAGCAGCAGATGTGTTACTTATTTTGGAAACCATCTATCTATCTAATAATGAAAAATTATTTATTTTTAACATATAGGCAACATCCCAATTGTATATTTTATCAAAAATATATAAATTACATTTGAAGGACCTCAATTTGAAGAGAATTATCACAGAAAGATGAGGCAAACTTCAAATTTTTCCAAACTGGTTAACTAACTTTTCTTAGATCGTATATTTTAGTCATTTATATAAAAACAATATATTTTATTACACAACATGCAATTCTATTATCGCTTATACTTTTTGTACAATAAGGCACATCGTGAATGACATTGTGCAGTAAATTGTTTCAAAAATCACCTAATATTATTTTTGACGCGCTATAAATTCCATTAAATATTTTTGACGCGCTATTTTTTCCAAAAAATTGGCCATAGGAAGAGTGGAAAAATGGTCCGTTTTATATGAAAGACTTGCATTTAATCGTTTTATATTGCGTGTCTAGTTAAAGCATAGGCAAATAATATACAAAAGCAAATATTTTTCGCATCGCATAATATTTTTAGAGATTCATCCATAATTATTTTATCATAATTAATAATTATCATAATGAATTAAAGAAAATTTTTATTTATACAAAATATATTCACGCATTATCTATTATCACGTAATAATCATTTATTTGTAACCAAAACATGGCAACATTTTGTTTTTTTTTTCAAATCATCGATTCAATTCACACAAAGACTTATGAACTAAAATTCGAAATTTCATTTTTTTAAATATATCATTTTATTGCATTAATTTACACTAAATTGTGTGAATTAATACAAAGATTAAAAAAACATTGTAACTATTCTTCATATATTTTTTATAGTTTTTCTTTAGATTTCAATTCTTTTTGAAGGGATCCAGATTGTCTATTGAAAAGTCATCGTTTCCAAAGGTGATCCCTCTGCTGAATCCATCCTGTAACAAAAGAAAAAGGAACATAAGAAAATCGGCCAAGTGCGAGTCGGGCCTCGCTCTTTTAGGGTTCCGTTAAAAAAAATTAAATAAAAATATTTCCATGTACCCATGGAAATATTTTAATTTAATTTTTTTGATTTAATTTAATTTTTATTATTTGTTGTTATAGCGGCAATAGAAATACATAATATTTGAAAATTTCATCTGTCTATCTATTACGGTTTACGAGATACAGCCCGCTGACAGACGGACGGACGGACGGACGGACGAACGGACGGACGGACAGCGTAGGCTTAGTAATAGGGTCCCGTTGGTACCCTTTGGGTACGGAACCCTAAAAAAAGTTACTTTTCATCATACCTATTCGAAAAACGAATATTGGCTTCAGAGGATAGCGGGAGCAAAATTTAATTTTAACCCCATGGGAGCAAAATTCAATTTGAACCCCATGGGAGCAAAATTTAATTTAACCCCATGGGACTTTTAATTTCTCTCTTCTGATTGGTCCGCGTTCATGCTTTAGTACGTGTATTGGTACTGCGTTCGTTGCAGAAACCTGCGTCGATCGTTCATTCCGTTCGAAATTCAAAAAATGTTTGAGAAGCTGTTGTCTTCGATAAGTCACGTGATCAATTTGTCGATCGGATAAATTCGCCCATAAATATTAATTAATGTTTAATTATTTCATAATTATTTATTTGTGTTTTATTTAAACTATCAATTTACGAATAGGTAATGTCTATACATAGTAGGTTGATACTCCTGGCTTTTTCTCATAGGTACCTAATGATGAAAAATAGTGTGTGTCATTCGGGGCCAAAATATTTTTCTCTCGGGCGGCGTACATTGAATTCCTCGCTACGCTCAGGATTCTACTTTAGAATCCTTCACTTCGCTCTGAATTCAAAATAAAAATAACGCCCTCGGGGAACAAAAAATTTCTTTACACAAAACACAAATAACTATTTACTAGTTAAAAACTAGTAGGTAGGACCTACGTACGAGTGCTTTCTCGTAGTTGTTCATTTTTCGTTTGCACATCTTAAAAATTTGATGGTTTTCGTGAGTTTAAAATGAGGTTTTTGGCCTTTGTCAAAAATAAATTATTTCTTACCGATTATTCTCCCAAATTAAGTAAAATACACGACCGCTGTTAGTTTTAAGTGTGATAAAGGTTTTAAATTATCGTTTTAGGGAGAGGGCACACTGGCTACTTAAGCCATAATAGCACCGATCGCTGCCGCTTAAGGTAGCCAGTGTGCCCTCTCCCTTAACTACAAAAAGCTCTCGTATGCATGCGTTTGGACGTTATAAAGAGCTGCTGGTTTGATAAATCGCGATCGAATTTCGTTTTCGAAATGAACTTTTCAAAATTCTTAGTAGGGCCTAGGGTTATACTCGGCCCTACTAAGAATACATATAGATGCGGGTATTTCTTTTATTGTATTCTAACTAGACTTACCAGTCTGTTATCTGTTGAGGATAAATAAAATGGAATGTAAAAATGTTGAAAAAAAAAATCCTTGATCATTGAACTATAACACTTAGAACCGAAGTTCACATGTTGAAGTCACA
Source organism: Oeneis ivallda (assembly GCA_029955525.1). Taxonomy (NCBI): domain Eukaryota; kingdom Metazoa; phylum Arthropoda; class Insecta; order Lepidoptera; family Nymphalidae; genus Oeneis; species Oeneis ivallda. The sequence goes on from JARPMR010000028.1 coordinate 5,087,742, forward strand.
GTTGATGGTAATTTATTTATTTACCTACTAGCTGATGCCCGCGACTTCGTCCGCGTGAATTTGATTTTTGAAATCCCTCGGAAACTCTTTGATTTTCCGGGATAAAAAGTAGCCTATGTCACTCTCCAGGTCCTCAACTATACCCATTGTAAAAAATCACTCGATCCGTGGCTCTGTTGCGGCGTGATTGAAGGACAAACCAACAAACACACTTACGCATTTATAACATCAGTATGATTATTTTTAATATTTTACACATACCTTCATCTCCGAAATAGTTTTATCCAAGAATCCGTTGAAATTGCTGTCCAATTCAACAGTTTGCTTCTCGCTGAGATTCCCAAATCCGTTGAAAGCGTTACCGTAGCCATTTGCAAAAATGTTATTCCCCGCTTTTTGAGTGTCAAATGGATCATAACCCGACAGGCCATTGGTAAATGAAGTAGTGTTGAACACTGATGTCTGGAGGTTAAAATCCTTTATATCATAGTTTGGTTTATTTTGCGCACCAAAAGGGGACGTGTTTTGCATCTGGTGTGGGAGGGAGAAAGGCGTTGAGCCGAACAGGTCGCTCCCGTTGAGCGGTTGGATTGTTGGTTGAGTTTGTGATTGTTGCGGTTGAGCTTGCGATTGTTGGTGTTGAGTTTGCGATTGCTGCGGTGGAGTTTGTCGCTTAGAGGCTTTTGGTGGTGGTGCCACTGTAATGAGAGAGAAAACACATGATTTAAAATAAACTACACATTCATCATCATCATTAGCAACCCATCAACGGCTCACTACTGAGTGAGGTCTCCTCACAGAGAAGGGTTATAGGCCATAGCCAACCACGCTGGCCCAATGCGAATTGGCGGACTTCACACACCTTCGAGAACATTATGGAGGACTCTCAGGTGTGCAGGTTTCCTCACGATGTTTTCCTTCACCGCTGAAGCAAGTGATAGTTAATTGCTTAAACGCACTTGACTCCGAAAAGTCAGAGGTGCGTACCCGGGATCGAACCTGCGACCCCCCCGAATAGGAGACCACAGTCCTAACCACTAGGCTATCACTGCTTCTCATATAAAATACTAAAATAAAATAATTTAATAAAAAGGTATAGTAGCTAACGTCACATGCTCGAATCTAACCTTAATCTAATATAAAACATAATAACTCACGTAATGGTGGAGGGGAGGTGGGTGGGTGGGAGTTTTCGGAGACGGGAGAAGTGAATCTTGTCACCGGTTCCGATTCAAAGGCGCGTGGGTCGAAATCTGAAATTAAATAATTAAATATAAAAAACAAAATTGGTTGTCTGTAAAGTCGGTTAACATACGATAGTTTTACATGATAACATTACAAAGAAACATCGATGACTGGCGGGCGGCGGCGGGCGCTCTCTAAACTATAAACTAGCGGCGCGCTATAAAAGCTTAGGCCGATCGTGCCTCTCTATCGCTTGTTTCGCGCTCTCGCTTGCACGCTCAGGCTCAGGCGGAACGTGACACTTTCTCGTGCGTGCAGCCGGTGTTCATCGATTTATAAGACGTTATCACGTTAAAAATTATTTTTAAAAAACCTTCAAACGCCCGCGCCACTACAAAGTGTATAATTTACTGTTGATTTTTTTAAAACAGATCGACCGATTTCGATATTTAAATAGGACCAACTGGGAAGTAGGCATACCCTTTCAAACAAAAAAAGACGCCAGTCGGGTTCAGGCATTGAGGTACATAATAATTCAATGGGTTCAGGCGTCTTCGAGCAATCGGTGAACAAACTTCGTACAAAAAAATAAAAAAAAAAACAACACTGCAGCATCAGGTCAAGGATACCATGCCATGGAAATAATCCAAAGTAACAGTACTTTGTGTACAAAACAACCGCACAAGTGAAAGCTTGTAAAGGCCCTTTCAACAGGTAGGAATTGAGTTTATGATCTTGACACGTCTGAGCAGATCTATAGCTAAGATCAACCTCAATTGAAATTCAAATTATTTATTTGCCAGATTGAGTACATTTAAGATCTTAAACAATTATAATACACGCGCTTCAATCCGCCACAGAGTAGCATGCAAATATGTAATTACTTACAGTTTTTGCAATTCACGAAGGCGAGCGAGCTTTACTTGTGGTTACTTCGTGTACATGCACATTGCATAAGTGTGCGTGCCTGTCAAAGCCTAGGTGGGAGCGGGCAGGCGCGAGCATTGCGCTCGCTCACACTTATACAGATACGACACACACAACCATGTCGGTCGCCCTCGTGAATTGCAAGAACTATACATAGTTAATAGTTGTCCTTATAACTAAGTAATATTATTAATTTCAATTACTGAAAAGGTTGCAAGAAATCGTTTATTGTAGCTTTCAAACAGAAAAAACTACATCAAAACCGGTCCATTGCGGAGGCTCCTACGAGGGAACAGACAGACACACAGAAAGACTTGGAAACAGACACACAAACACACGTTAAACTTATAACACCCCTCTTTTTGCGTCGGCGGTTAAAAATATCAGTTAAATACCCCAATTTCACTCACCACTGTCTGAATCGGAGTTTAGGAGTAGGTTCTCTAGGCGCGTGCCGACGGTCGGGTTTTTGTTGGACGACAGGTCGCCGAGGAATTTGCTGCGAAACAAAACAGAGAATAAGTATGCGTCTTACTGGTAGTAAGTAAAAATATTTATGGTCTTAATCATCATCAGCTACCCATCAACGGCTCACTACAGAGCGCAGGTCTCTCGGAGAAGGGTTATAGGCTATAGTCAACCACGCTGGCACAATGCGAATTGGTAAACTTCACACACCTTTGAGAACATTATGAAGAACTCTTAGGTGTGCAGGTTTTCTCGCGATGTTTTCCTTCACCGTTGAAGCGTGTGATATTAAATTTTTTAAACGCATATAACTCATTTATTTCATTTATTTATTCATTGCATTCCAAATTACAATAAGTAATAAGTTACATTGGAACCCCGTTGGGGCACAGCAATTACTAAAGGTTTTAGGTTAAGTAGAGAGACGGACGAACCGGTGGTAGAGTCATGACTTGTCATAAGAGCCACAGGTTGGCCTACGTGAAATAAATAACTTTGAATTTTGAGGCCATTACTTTCTTCAAAAAATTCATTTATTTTGTAATAAGCTCTGTCTATTAGAAACATTTTTAACGATTTTTTATTTTTAACCCCGAGAAGATAGAGGTGCGTGCCCGGGAACCTGCGACCCCCCGAATAGGAGACCGCAGTCCTAACCACTAGGATATCACTACCACTACTTCTATGATTTTGCCTTAAGGTGGAGTATATGAGTCTGCCCGCGAAATTCAAATTTAATTTGGTTTTTCCTATTTTGTAAATTAATACGACAAAGTAGGCTTATGACATTCTAATTGCGCCAGTAGAATTATCATCTTCACAGGTTTACATAAAAATCTTTACTTGAAAGTGACCAGTTTAAGAAATTAATCAAAATACCGAGTTGGACGTGAGTTACTCACAAATTAGTCAGTATTTTGATTAGTTTCTTAAACTGGTCACTTTCAAGTAAATATTTTTATGTAAACCTGTGAAGATGATAATTCTACTGGCGCAATTAGAATGCCATTAGCCTAGTTTGTCGTATTAGTTTACAAATTGCGAAAAACCAAATTAAATTTGAATTTCGCGGGCAGACCCGTGTCTTCCACCTTAATTGGGTGTAAATTGTGTCTCCTTACCCCACGCTCTGAGATTTCCCGTTATGTGTTGGCGGCGGCGTGGACAGCAGAAGGTTGTTATCGTTAGACGAGTTGAACGTGTCCGTCGAGTTGTTTGACAGCGCGTCCGCACCTGGAATACAAACATTTCATTCATTCACACACCACAGAAAATATGTTCTCTTAAGTGAGTGAAAATACTGACTAATTTGTGAGTAACTCACGTCCAACTCGGTATTTTGATTAATTTCTTAAACTGGTCAATTTCAAGTAAAGATTTTTATGTAAACATGTGAAGATGATAATTCTACTGGCGCAATTAGAATGCCATAAGCCTACTTTGTCGTATAAGTTTACAAAATGGGAAAAACCAAATTAAGTTTGAATTTCGCGGGCAGACTCGTAGATATAATCCACCTTAAGGCATCAAATTGAAACTAATATTCAAATACTCATTTTAAGACATGACTTGGACACAAATAAAGTGGAAACACTGAGTAGAATAGAATTATTTTGATATACAGGTTAATCACTACCTACTGTCTCATGAATCGCTGGAACGAATGATATCCACGCTTTTTTGTCATTTATATAGTCTTCAGTTGTATAATATGCTTTTTTCATGAGCGTAGTTTTAAATGATTTCTTAAACTTGTGTAAAGGCAAGTCTAAAAACGACTGTAGAATTTTATTATAGAACGTCACGCTCATTCCCACAAATGTCTTTCTGACCCTCTTAAGGCGCAGTCGAGGAATCACGAGCCTGCTTGAATCTCTAACTCATATCATCATCATTAGCAGCAGCAACCCATAATTGACCGTCACTTTATTATGCATACTTAAATGGGAGTGAATATATGTACCTAACTAGCTGATGCCAGCGACTTCGTCCGCGTGGATTTAGTTTTTAAAATCCCGCGGGAACTCTTTGATTTTCCGGGATAAAAGGTAAGCTAGACGTCCACAGCTGGACAAATGTGGACTTCCACAGGTCTCGGTCTTGCGCCGCCTACATCCAGCGGCTCCCTGCGACTCGTTTGATGTCGTCGGTCCACCTAGTGGGGGGGTCTGCCAACACTGCGCTTACCGGTGCGGGGTCGCCACTCCAGCACCTTGGGATCCTAACGACCATCAGCTCTTCGAACTATGAGGATTTTTTTTATTCGATGACAAGATAGTCCTTGACTGCGATCTCACCTGATGTTAAGTGACGATACAGAAGTACAAGATGGTAGCGGGCTAACTTGGAAGGGGTATGGCAATGTACATTCAACCCATACCCCTAATCTGTTTCTACACACCATCGTGCCAGAACGCTAAATTGCTTGGTAGCACGTCTTTGACGGTAGGGTGGTATCTAGCCACTTCCATAGCCTCCCACCAGACCAGACCAGAGACAATTCAGAAATTTTAAATTCCCAAATTGCCCCCGCCGGGAATCGAACCCGAGACAGTATATTATAAACCACAGCACTCACCACTGCCGGGAGGTCGTCAAAATTCGTCGTCGATTATATCAACTCACCCATATCAGGAGCTTTGGTGCCGTTCATGGCGCTGAAGCCGTTTGCGAGAGTGAGGGAAGAGATCTGCTTCTCCAACTCGAGGGGAGGCTTCCACTCCGCGATGTCGGTTAAGTTGTGGCGCGAGAGGTACGCCGTTAGATCGTCCTTGTACGTAATTTTTGAGAGTTCCTGAAAATATAGAACACTAGCTGAGTACCGCCAACAAAAATATTATGTTTAGGGGTGGGTCACCCTTATCATTTAGTTTTAGGGGTATGAAAAATAGATGTTGGCCGATTCTCAGACCTACTCGATATGCACACAAAATTTCATAAAAATCGGTCCAGCCGTTTCGGAGGAGTTTGGTAACAAACCCCGCGACATGAGAATTTTATATATTAGACTAGCTGACCCAGCGAATTTCGTACCGCCAGCAAAAATATGTAGGGGTGGGTCACCCTTATCATTTAGATTTTAGGGGTATGAAAAATAGATGTTGGCCGATTCTCGGACCTACCCGATATACACACAAAATTTCATAAAAATCGGTCCAGCCGTTTCGGAGGAGTTTGGTAACAAACCCCGCGATATGAGAATTTTATATTATATTAGACTAGCTGACCCAGCGAACTTCGTACCACCAGCAAAAATATTTAGGGGTGGGTCAACCTTATCATTTAGGGGTATGAAAAATATCGGGTAGATCTGAGAATCGGCCAACATCTATTATCATATACACACAAAATTTTATAAAAATCGTTCCAGCCGTTTCGGAGGAGTTTGGTAACAAATACCGCGATATGAGAATTTTATATCATCATCATCATTAGCAACCCATCAACGGCTCATTACTGAGCGCAGGTCTCCTCTCAGGCCATAGTCAACCACGCTGGCTCAATGCGAATTGGTCGACTTCACGCACCTTCAAGAACATTATGAAGAACTCTCAGGTGTGCCAGGTTTCCTCACGATGTTTTCCTTCACCGTTGAAGCAAGTGATATTTAATTGCTTAAACGCACTTGACTCCGAAAAGTCAGAGGTGCGTACCTGGGATCGAACCTGCGAACCCGTATAGGTAACCACAGTCCTAACAACTAGGCTATCACTGCTACTTTAGAAAATTGTATATATTAGACAATAATAATGTATGTATGTATGTCTTACATTTTATCCCGAACATAATGAAGTACTTGGGGTTCTTTCGTTAAAAAAAATTTGTGTGTGTTAGCACGACGCACGATTGGAGTTTACTTTATACTCAACGTTGAAATTTCTACCCTAACGTTGAGTAAATAAGGTTGGTTTTCCGTGACACAATTTGTACCTCAAGTACGTAAGTTATAACACAACTTCACAACGATGCAAATTTCTACCCTAACGTTGAGTAAATAAGGTTGGTTTTCGTTCACATGTATATCAGCGCCATCGTATACCGCGTATCAGCGCGTTGTTTACTCAACGTTGGGTGGAGATTTGCATCGTTGTGAAGTTGTGTTATAACTTAGGTACTTGAGGTACAAATTGTGTCACGGAAAACCAACCTTATTTACTCAATGTTAGGGTAGAAATTTCAACGTTGTGAAAAACGTGACAGAAAAAACGTAACGAGGTCATTGATAAATTGATTTTACTGTCCGGATTTTTCTCATACCGGGCTGCTAAAATCGATTCTTAAGGAGTAAACTCCAAAAATTTATTTTAATCATAGCTTTTGCCCCTGACTTCTTCCGCGATTAAAACCCTCTGTTTCTCTCTTAGTTTTACTCATTACCTACTGTCCGCTTCAAGTTGGCCGCTACCTCCCGTCGCGCTTCCCCGCACCGCACCTCAACTCAGACCCACTTAGTACAGATAGTAACGTACCGCTCGCGATAGTCAGTACCGTGTTTTTCAAACTTTTGTTATTGTTACGTTTTAATTTTTTTTTAATTGGTTAATATTGTTCGCGTGTCGTTTTCTACGATGAGTAAAAAAATGAAAAGTTTTGCATAGCACAGACTATCTATTACTTTAATCAATGAAACTTTCTTTGTAGATTACAAAATCACTCCCTTCGACATTCAAGAAGTCATTGCGTCAAGAAGAATTTAGACCTCACTTCGCTCGGCAAAACTGCGGCGCCTCACCTGCAAGCGGTTCTTATAGGTGTTCATTTGTAGCTCGAGCCTCTTATTCTGCAGGGTAAGTTTCTGCATCTCGATGTACTTGCCGTTGTCGTTCAGGAACCGCCTGGAAAATGAGAAAATTACATTACGTACTCGTGTTATTAGGTACATTTACTCAGGGACACTCAGCGGGCTACGGAGAGAGCTATGCTAGGACTATCCCTGCGACATCAAATCTGACTGACTGACTAATTTCTTAAACTGGACACTTTCAAGTAAAGATTTAAATATACACCTATGAAGATGATACTGCCATTTACGCAACCAGAATGCCATTAGCCTACTTTGTACCGTATTAGTTTACAAATTGCGAAAAACCAAATTAAATTTGAATTTCGCGGGCAGACCCGTTTAGTTCGCCTTAAGGATGATTATACGAGTCTGCCCGCGAAATTCAAATTTAATTTGGTTTTTCGCAATTTGTGAACTAATACGACAAAGTAGGCTAATGGCATTCTAATTGCGCCAGTAGAATTATCATCTTCACAGGTTTACACAAAAATCTTTACTTGAAAGTGACCAGTTTAAGAAATTAATCAAAATACTGAGTTGGACGTGAGTTACTCAGAAATTAGTCGATATTTTAATTAGTTTCTTAAACTGGACACTTTCAAGTAAAGATTTTTATATAAGTACACCTGTGAAGATGATACTTCCATTTACGCAATTAGAATGCCATAAGCCTACTTTGCCGTATTAGTTTACGAATTGCGAAAAACCAAATTAAATTTGAATTTCGCGGGCAGACCCGTTTAGTTCGCCTTAAGATATTTAAAAAAGAAAAATGGCATTGTGTTATAATATTTAAAAACTTTATTTTAAATATAAAAATATCAGTCAAATACCCAATTATGATGGTTGTTTCACAGATCATCAAGAATATTACTCGGTCGAATCGTTATCTTTCATAACCGCAATAGTTAACTGTACAAACCACAATAATAGTTGCAACAACGATAAAAAAGTTGTGAAAGTTACTACCTAGTCTGTAAGTTACCTAGATAGGTAGGTAATATTGTATAGTAGATCACAAATTGACCTTAATTTGGCGTGAAAGGTCCCAATGTATAAAAATAGAAGCAAAAATTTGTCTGATTTAACCTACCTACTAATTCTAGGATTTAAGGCCTTATTTTAAGAGGTTATTTCAAGAAGTAGGTAGGTAGATTGCTCAAGTCAAACATCCTTATTTCCTTTCTAATATTATAAATGCTTAATTGTATTTGTTTATTGGTTTGTCCTTCAGTCACGCTGCAACAAAGCTACAGATAGACGTGATTTTTTGCATGGATATAAGTAGGTACACAGGTATCACAATAGATATTTAACTATATAGAATCACGTGAACTTTGTTCTGTGAATGACGTCAACAATATATTCTTTAACAATCATTCTTTTATTTTTCTGACTATGAGAGTGAGGGAATAGAAAGTGCACCTGTGTTTTACGCACACACTTGTACATTATAATATCTCCGAGATAGTTGAAAATTAAAGTGATCCCTTCCCATGGTTATTAAAAAGCCTTAATCCACGCGAACAATGTCGCAGGCATCATCTAGTAGGTACTTCTTAAACTTCTCATGACCGTTTTCACGAACGTTTAGAGGATACCTTAAATGACATTGGGTAAGGGATTGTATTTAGGTGCTGCCTAAGTAACGAGACTCCTACTTAGGGGATGCTTTAGGCACGGTTGGTGAAAACGGCCATACTATTCCTCAGTAGTAGTTCATAGTATTAGTAATTTACTGTTTAAGTTAATTTAGTTTGTTTTTTGTCATAAACTTGCGTGCACCCTTATTTTCTCTCAGATTATATCCTTTGCAACGTGGTTGCTTGGTAGAGATCGCTTCTTAGCGATATAGCTTATTGTAAAATAATCATTTTACAATATTATTATGAAGCTGTTACATTGTAATAAGTTTTTTATACATCTTGTGGGCAGCCGGATGCCAAGCCGATTTAACCTATGCAACTTTGTTAGAATAAAATATAATATTTCCATAATGAGGGGAAAATAGTCGATATTCTGACTAATTTCTTAAACTGGACACTTTCAAGTAAAGATTTTTATATAAACCTGTGCAGATGATAATTCCATTGGCGCAATTAGAATACCATATAACCCTACTTTGTCGTATTAGTTTACAAATTGCAAAAACCAAATTCAATTTGAATTTCGCGGGTAGACCCGTATAATCCAACTTAAGGCTGCAGAACGTTTGTTTTGTCTTACGCCCACTTTTTCTTCATCTTCTTCTTAACGTGCTGTCTCCTTGCGAAGGTTGAAAAAAAAGAAGAAGAACAAAGAAGAAGAAGAAAGAAGAATCGGGTCACGTACCGGTACGCCAGGTCGAACGCCTGGCCGATGGTGAGCGTGATCTCGGAGGCCAGTTTGGTGGAGATGAACACGAAGCACTCGTGCTTCTCCGCGCTGCTGCCGTCGTGGCCGTTCACACCGTTCACCGTGCTGCCACCTGGCGAACGAAGCCAACTTATATAAATAAAAAACTTGAGAGGTGTCAAGGGACACCCGGATGGAACGTAGTTCCTTTCGATTAATTAATTTGGCATTGATGTGTTCGGTATTTTCGCGGTACAATAATGGGTCTCCGTAGCCTTGTGGCTTCTGCAGTCGCCTAACAGCCAAAGGTCGATGGTTCGAATCCCAGCTCGACAGACCGAATTTTACATTTTCAATTTTATTTTAAACAATTTCTACATGTGGAACCTTTCCCTAATTTTTTATAACTTATAAGTTATAAAAAGGCTACGGAGACCCAATATTGTACCGCGAAAATACCGAACACAATGCCAAATTCACAATCAAAAGTGTCGGTTTCAAAAAAGTGTCGATCAGTGGTCGACGGAGAGAGCTATGCTCAGAGTATCTCTTTGTGATCAAATCAGAAATGGGGAGATCCGTAGGAGAACCAAAGTCACCGACATAGCTCAGCGAGTCGCGAAACTGAAGTGGAATTGAGCGGAGCGGTGCTGGAGTGGCGACCCCGCACTGGAAAGTGCCAACACTGCGCTTTCCAGTAGGAGAGACCTTCCACCAGGTGGACCGACAAGATCCGACGAATCGAAAGAGTTGCTGGATAAGAGCGAGGTCTGTGGAAGTCAATGCGAGTGACTTTTTTCCAACAGTGAACATCTATCGGTTGATAAAGTAGAATAAAATGTCTAAACGTGGAAGTAACCAGGCTAATGTGTTGATGATGATGAAGTATTTACCTTTCACAATAAAGGAGAAGTATTTACCTTTGGCAATGAAGAAGTATTTACCTTTGGCAATAAGGGAGAAGTGTTTATCTTTAGCATTAAAAGAGATATATTTACTTAATTTGCAGTACAAGTGTGATGTGTGTGAGATGAGTATTACTCATCTCACACACAATGAGACCTTTGGCAATAAGGGAGAAGTATTTATCTTGGGCATTAAAAGAGGTATATTTTCTTTTGCTTTTGGCAATGAAGAAGAAGTATTTACATTTGGCGATAAAGAATTATTAACCTTTGGCAATGAAGAAGAAGTTTTACCTTTGGCAATGAAGAAATATAAACCTTTGGCAATGAAGAATCATTTACCTTTGGCAATGAAGAAGAAGTTTTTCCTTTGGCTATAGAGAAGTATTAACCTTTGAAAATGAAGAAGTATTTGAATAGAATGGAAAGAAATGTTTCTTATTCAAATAAACTTTTTTACAAGTGCTTTTGAATCGTCGATGAGTCTACCACTGGTTCGGAATGCCCTTCCTGCCGAGAAGAACCAGCAAGAACCTTTGGCAATAAAGAAGTATTAACCTTTGTCAATGAAGAAGTGACTTACGGATCCGAGACATGGTCGCTAACTAAGGGCCTCATAAGTAGGCTCAGGACCGCTCAGCGAGCGATGGAGAGAGCTATGCTCGGAGTGTCCCTGCGGGATCGAATCAAACATGAGGAGATCCGTAGGAGAACCAGAGTCACCGACATAGCTCAGCGAGTCGCGATACTGAAGTGGAAATGGGCGGGGCACATAGTTCGAAGAGCTGATGGTCGTTGGGGTCCCAAGGTGCTGGAGTGGCGACCCCGCACCGGGAAGCGCAGTGTTGGCAGACCCCCCACCAGGTGGACCGACGACATCAAGCGAGTCGCAGGGAGCCGCTGGATTCAGGCGGCGCAAGACCGAGGCCTGTGGAAGTCCATGCAAGAGACCTTTGTCCAGCAGTGGACGTCTATCGGTTGATAAAAAAGAAGAAGAAGAATGAAGAAGTATTTACCTTTGGCAATGAAGGAGAAGTATTTCTTGGCGCCCTTGTCATCCGCGCAGTAGGATATCCGGTGTAGAGGGAACTGGTACATCACGTTGTTTGACCGAGGCTCCTGTAAAACAAGCAAAGTCGTCGTTACAAGACGCTCGCGAAGATCGGGCTCGACTGCGCTCACATCTGATGATAAGTGATGATTATATTGATACAGAATGAAGCGGTGGGTCAGACACAGCAATATGGATTCCGATGAACTCGGTTCGCTCTTGCCTCTTATTATGAGCTTATAAGCGCGTCAACGCCCATACTAGCTGCGCGCATGGCAAGGGGGCCTATACGCGTCTACACGCGCTTCCAAAAACGAGTACACGCGCCGAAAAAAAGCTAATCAGAAACCGCCTTTCATCATTTTCATCATTAGCAACCCATCAACGGGTCACTACTGAGGGCAGGTCTCCTCTCAGAGAAGGGTTTTAGGCCATAGTCCACCACGCTGGCCCAATGCGAATTGGCGGATTTAACACACCTTCGAGAACATTATAAACATCGATGTATATTATGAAGAACTCTCACGTGTGCAGGTTTCCTCAGGATGTTTTCCTTCACCGTTAAAGCGAGTGATATTTAATTGCTTAAACGCACTCGCACTTGACTCGTTAACGAAAAGTCAGAGGTGCGTACCCGGGATCGAACCTGCGACCCCCGAATAGGAGACCACAGTCCTAACCACTAGGCTATCACTGCTTCAAATCAGAAACCGCCTTTAAACCCATATATTATTTAAATGTGTATTATTTTAACGTGCGGGAGCGTTGACGTGTTAATGAGCTACGAGCTCTAGTACCTAACAGTCGCGCCGCCCCCGTAGTTTTTAGGGTTCCGTACCCAATGGGATGCCAAACGGTACCCTATTACTAAGCCTCCGCTGTCCGTCTGTCCGTCCGTCCGTCTGTCAGCGGGCTGTATCTCGTAAACCGTAAAAGATACAGTTTAAATTCTCACAGAGTGCGTATTTCTATTGCCGCTATAACTACAAATAATAAAAAATAAATTAAATTAAAAATAAAGGGGGCTACATGAAAAAGGAGTCGAAATAAAATTTTATTTTTTACCCTGGCATGTGGGGTGGCATTGTCTAGAGCTCATTGAGTGGAGTTTCAAATATATTTTTTATTATTTTTGCTTCAAAAATGAAGAAATGGGGGCCTTCAAAGTTGTGACCAAAACAAGCAAGCATATATATATATATATATATATATATATCTAGTTTATTAAAAAGTGATTTGGTCATATGTACGGAACCCTAAAAGAGTGAGGCCCGACTCGCACATGGCCGATTTTTTATATTTATATGTGGAACACTGACAACCCTAAGTAGGTTAAGTCCGAGCGTCGAACAAACAAATTCTCAACTCTGTAATGACGGGAAGCCATTACAAGTAGGTACTACTTAAATACAAAGTCGATCAAGCGATGACACTAATATTATCACAATGAGTAAATATCTGAACAGAGATAAAAGTTCAAATAAACACCATATTATAACAACCGCGTAGTTGAAAGTAGGCTCAGAGTCACTCAGCGGGCGATGGAGAGAGCTATGCTTTAAATCAGAAATGAGGAGATCCGTAGGAGAGCCAAAGTCACCGACATAGCTCAGCGAGTCGCGAAACTGAAGTGGAAATGGGCGGAGCACATAGTTTGAAGAGCTTTTGACGACCTCCCTGGCGCAGTAGTGAGCGCTGTGGTCTTATAACTGGGAGGTCTCGGGGTTCGATTCCCGGCGGGGTCAATATGGGGATTTATAATTTCTGAATTGTCTCTGGTCTGGTCTGGTGGGAGGCTTTCGTTAGCCGTGGTTAGTTACCACCCTACCGTCGAAGACGTGCCGCCAAGCGATTTAGCGTTCCGGCACGATGGCGTGTGGAAGGGGTATGGGTTGAATTTTCACTGCCGTACCCCTTCCATGTTAGCCCGCTAACATCTTAGACTGCATCGTCACTAACCATCGGGTGAGATCGCAGTCAAGGACTATATTGTCATCGAATAAAAAAAAAGCTGATGGTCGTTGAGGTCCCAACTCCCAAGGTGCTGGAGTGGTGACCTCGCACCGACAAGCGCAGTGTTGGCAGACCTACCACTAGGTGAACCGACGACATTATACCAGTTGCAGTGAGCCGCTGGATTCAGGCGGCGCAAGACCGAAGCCTGTGGAGATCCATGCAGGAGACCTTTGTCCAGCAGTGGACGTCTATCGGTTGATAAAGAAGAAGAAGAATCACTGCCCTAACCAACTGCTTCCACGTGCTAACTGACGTAGCACATTTAATTTCGTAATCAAACTTGTAAATACGGACGCGTTTCGACGTTCGTACGTAACGACCGCGTAGTTTCTTTTTTTATGCAACAAGTCTATTATTTGCTTTATTTTGTACTCGATTGTCAATTCTTAATATTCCAAATTACTTATTTATTTCATGTAGGTCAAGTTGTGGCTGAATTCTGTAAGCGGCGCAAATATGCCTCTCTGATCGAGAGTTACATATTTGTTTCATCTTCTCACTAAGGCAGTTTTGGGGGATTTGATCAAATTACTTGTTTTTTTTCAGGGAAATGTCTAAATCAATAACTCCCGGGCTTTGATCAAATCTTGGTTTCTATCATTTCTCTGCAACATAATACGGACTAGCGCAAGGATCAGAGGTGCGATTGTCTAAAGTTATTCCATATAAACCATAACATAATTGTATTAGAGCTCAATTTCGTGTATGCATTCTTATACGTTTAGGTATGTACGATACGCTCCATAACGCTCCATGTTAAAATCGGTTGTACTGAATTTGTGACTATAAATCAATACAGTCAAGGGATATTTTACTTTGACGCTACTGCCATCAAATGAATACGATTTTGATCGGCAACTTTTAGACAATCGGGGGCAGATTCAGTGGACCAGCGATAGCGACGCGCTTGACTGCAATCTCACCTGATGGTAAGTGAAGATGCAGCCTAAGATGGAGCGTGCTTGCCTAGAAGATTCCTATTCATTCTTGATTTTAAGGTACCCAAGTTATAGGTATTCAGTTGGAAAAATGGGAGGAAGAAAGGGGTTGTTTCAAATATATACTACTCAAAACAAAATAGGGCCCACTTCGAGATAATCTCGAACTTTGTTTACAAATATTTCATAAGTTAATCATTCGCCAAGTTAAGCATTTAAATATCAAGTAGACTTGTTTATGAATCCTTAAAAGTGTTTTAACGTTAGTTTACACATTATTCATAAGTGGGTCGACAAAAAAATGAAAGTTCTTGAAATTCATCCCTTGCACAGTTTCTTAGTGACTTGTGTTCCTAGTCTCATTGTGAACACTGCAGTTGAAAGTCACTTTGTTTAGTTGTTTTATTTCACTTTGGTACTAGCCTAAATTACTATGTCTGGTTCTCGTCATCATATGGATATGGAAACCGCCACAAGAGCAGTAGCTTGGCTTCAGGAGGGACAATCTCAGAGATCTGTAGCACTACGTCTCGGTGTATCGCGACGGGCCATCAGAAACCTGTGGGAACGCTTTCAGGAGTCAGGAAGTGTGTCTAGAAGACGTGGATCAGGAAGAGTTCGAGCCACTACTGCCCAGGAAGACCGTTATATACGGTTAACTGCACGTCGGGCGGGATCGTACCGTTACTGCCCGGACCTTACAAAATCGATTGAGGGAATCTACTGGAACCCGAGTTAGTGACCAAATGATCCGAAATCGACTCCATGAGGATGGACAACATTCCAGAATGCGCGCTGTTCGGCTTAAATTGACTAGGGCTCATCGTGCAGCCCGGTTAAGGTATGCACGTGAGCATGCAGATTGGACCATGACTAACCGGAGGTCTGTGCTGTTTACTGACCAGTGTAAAATTAAATTTTACAGTGATGATAGACGAGTGCGCGTGTGGAGAAGAGAAGGCGAACGATTTGCAGAACCGTGTATCCACGAAACAGATCGTTGGGGGGGGCCCAGTGTGATGGTATGGGGCGGAATAAGCTTAATAGGCAAAACAGAGCTGGTATTTCTGGACGAGGGTACCATAACCTGCCAGTTATGTCGAGCGAGTAATCAGACCCCATGTCATCCCCTTTTCACAAAGAGTGGGCGAAAGTTTTGTCTTAATGCAAGACAATGCACGCGCACATACGGCCCGCCTCACGCAGAGAGCACTCTCTGAGGCAATATTACGGTTTTGCCTTGGCCTGCGATGAGTCCTGACCTCAATCCCATTGAGCATTTATGGGATCAGTTGAAGAGAAGCCTTAAACGGAACTACAGTAGTATCAATAGTCCACAGGAGTTGATAAGGGCACTTAAAGTCTGTTGGGAGCAGATACAACAAGAAAATATCACACATTTAATTGAAAGTGTCCCCAACAGGCTCCAAGAATGCATAAGGAGTAGAGGAGGCCCTACACGGTATTAAACTCCAAGCAATTACTGAAGTTAGTGAAAAAAGTTACAAAAACCAGCATTAAGTTGTACTCTATATTTATTGTTTAAATCGCTATTTTTGTTTGTGTTTAATTTAAGTAAACAATATAAACCGTTTTCAAACTCGGTTTTGTTTAAATAATTTGTCATTCCTCTCTTCAAACATACACATTAAGAAAAAATTCAAATTTTACGTATTTTCGTAATTACAGCGAAAAACTTAGTGGGCCCTATTTTGTTTTGAGTAGGTAGTTTATATGGAGCCTGGGCTAGGTCTTTGTACAGTATTTCAAAATGGTTGGGGTCATGAAATAGTGATTATTTTTTTCTTTATTTCTTTAGGGCCTGCCTTCTTACGAGGTACAATTCGAAATTATTTTGCAAAATAAAAGCGCAACAACATGGCGTTCTTTTTGACAATGACACGCACTTACGCGAGTCATTACGAAATATGACATAAAAATAACCACAATTGACATACCAGCAATTGACGTTTGACAATTCAAATGACATTAAGATGACGTAACGTCATTACAAACATACACAACAAAAGCAAATGGATGCACTCAGGGAGTTGCCATTCTACAAATGTACCCAATTATCAATTTTATATCTTTACCTCTTATTCACTGTAATACTACAAAAAAGCATATTTTATTTCAATTTCTATGATTTAATACTATTTTTTGATATAGCGTACCTGGTCCAAGATGAAACAAACAACCCCTTTCTTTGTGTTTTGGTGTAATAAATCTGAATTACTACGTAGAATTTTGATGTTGCCTATCGTTTCTTTGTTATGTACCTACCTATAGGTAGAATAGAATGATTAAAGGTAGAATAATAAATGATTTTATTAATTAATATTTACCTCACGAACTTGCCATAACCACAGAAATCGCGGCCCCTTTTCGAGTTTCACTTTTACTTCGCCTTAATAGGTATACGCAATGATTACTGTCATCGATGTATTATTGATGATTACTGTTGTTGAACTTTCTGTCTATTCTAAACTATTTTAACACCACCGAACTATGACGCTTAGAAGTTAGAAGCGCAATAGTCGACGCTGCGCTGTGATAGGTAATTTTTAGTAAGCCTTTAAAGGCCGACTACGCCACGTTATTAACTGCAATATAGATTCTAAGATAGTATCTTGTCATCGATAAAAAAATCGAGTAACGTAATTTAAAAAAAAAACAGTTTTTATTGATTGCGATCTCACCTGATGATGAGTGATGATGTAGAATGACGATAATGATGATGAATAGAATAGAATAGAAATGTTTTTTTATTAAAATAAACTTTTTTACAAGTGCTTTTGAATCGTCGATGAGTCTACCACTGGTTCGGAATGCCGTTCCTGCCGAGAAGAACCAGCAAGAAACTCGGCAGTTGCTCTTTTCAAAACCAGTTTACAATATAATAGATATTAAGTATGCTATGTATGCAGTGTTTCCACAATGAGGGGAACCACAAAAGCATACCTAATTATAATTCAACACATGTAAAGACGGACAGACAAAAAGTAGCACCATTCCCGCCGGTGGAACTCGTTCACGAGCATGACGCATGACCCAGCCATTGCTTCGCTCAACCATAAATGATGATGAGATATCCTCACCTGTATCGCAACGCCATCGACGGAGACGGTGATCTCAACCTTCTTGCACTTGGCAGCGTCCTTGGTCTCTGACTTCTTCAGCTGCTGAGTGAACTGGAGCTTCTTGATGGCGTCCTTCACCACCTCGATACCCTTGGGCTGGTCCACTTGAGTACAGCCCAGGAACTGGAGACAGAAAAATGGAAATTAGGTAAAACCAGTGAACAAGTGTAAATTGAAAATTTAAATCACCCCCGACATGTGAATCTACGGCCGGACTACTGTACTAAACTGTTACCCACTTTTCTGCTCCATCATCAGATACTTCTCCTCGATGGTCGATGCTCTATCATCTATCTAGCACCTACTCATTGAGACCATTCTAATGAACCCAAACACACTATATCTGCTGTAAGTTGATGAAGAATTGGGTATCCCGCAAACTAGATACCAGCACCAGGTCAACGTGACCGTATTGCAAGTCCGTATTGAACCCAAATACGATATATGTTTGCTGTGAGTTTTCGAAGAGTCCGGTTCTCTGGAGACCATTCTGGTTGTAGCATTAGGTCGAAGTTATCAATTAATAATTGTCATTTAACGATTATACTGGCACGCGTGAAGCACTTAATCGAGTAATCATACGCCAAAAATGCCTTACATAATTCTGGAAAAGAGCTGATACTCTTACACTGCTGGACCGATATTAACCAAACATAGCTAAGAATCACCGCAAGGAAACTGGCTTTCAAATGAAAAAACCCGCATCGAAATCGGTCCATCCGTTTGAGAGCTACGATGCCACAGACAGACACACACACAATATTTATTTATTTTACGTAGGCCAACCTGTGGCTCTAATGACACGTCAAGTCTCTACCACCGGTTCGGAAAGCGGATTCTGCCTGATAAGAGCCTGCAAGAAAATCAGCGGTTGCTCTTTTAAAATAATCATTTCACAATATTATTATATAGCTATTTGTATTGTAATAAGTTTTATAAACTATCCTGTGGGTAGCTGGATGTCAAGCCGATTTATTCCATGCAACTTGGTAGAATAGAATAGAATATTTCCACAATGAGGGGAAGTTCTAACTACACTACAATTCAATACATGTTAAGATGGGCAGACAGAAAGCAGCCCCATTCCCGCCGGTGGCACCCGTTCACGAGCATGACGCATGTTCCAGCCGTGCTTCGCTCAACCATATTTGAGAACTGTTGATGGGTTGCTTATGATGATCATGATCATTAATGAAATGTAATAGTACTTAATGTAATAGTTTAGTAAAATGATTATTTTGAAAAGAGCAACTGCTGAGTTTCTTACCGGCTCTTCCCAGCAGAATGCGCTTTCTGAACCAGTGGTAGAGTCATGACGTGTCATAAGAGCCACAGGTTAGCCTACGTGAAATAAATAATTTTGAATTTGAACATAGGCAATATCCTAATTACAGCTCCTATTCCGTGCGAAGAACTAGTTCTGTGGCTGATACAGTGATACTCTCCGGTCGTATTGATTGCCAACTCTTCGCTTAGGTTAGTTCGCATAGGTACTTAGCTTCACGCTCAGCTAAGCTAAATAATTTAGTTCGCAGTTTGACCTGCGCTTGATGCATTTGGATCAAGAATAAGGCCACCGAAGGCCGTGACTTTGCGTGTTTAACAAATTGGGATGACGCGAGTTATTTCATATTGTGTTAAGAGTGGGTGTGCGCTCGTTAACAGTAAACAGATTTGATTTTTACAGTAGTAGATCAAGTTTCAACTATCCGAAAAAAAAACACGCAAGAATTACATCATACTGCCAAGGGACGTGTTTGGGCAAAAACATAAAATGATGGTTCGATAATAAAAAAACGCGAAATTAGGTCTAATTTTTAACCAATATTCATTTATTTTCAATGTGTTGCATATTACACAGCCAAAATTTTTACATTAAATTCCGATTGATATTATCAAGAGAGTAGCCTAGTGAATTGAAAAGAAAATGAATATTTTACGAGTTACAAAGTATTTGGCGCTTACTACACTCCTATTCCGCGCAAAACGCTTTCTTTTGTCGCGCCTCACATGAGGTTGTGGCTATGTTTTATCTCATCGCGAAATCTGATTTTTTTTTGGGGTTACACGCGCTCTTAAGGCTTAATCTACACTTGCAAGCAAAACGCGGCCTTATATATGCGTGCCTATTTAATTGGACTAAAATATTTTTATCTACTCCAGCATCGAAAAGTTCCAATTTCGAATTTGACAGCTGAATCGAAATGAACTTTCGGTTTTGCTTCTCATTTCGATGCAGCTCGTTGTATGGGAGCTGAATCGAAATGGTAATCTTCTTAAAATAGGATACCTAAAGCTAAGGCTCTGAGTTCTGGCACTTTTGTACCGTTCATACGACAGAGGCGCCACAGGCGGCTGGTGGCGGCTTACGGAGTTACTTTTTAGGGTTCCGTACCCAAAGGGTACCAACGGGACCCTATTACTAAGCCTACGCTGTCCGTCCGTCCGTCCGTCCGTCCGTCCGTCCGTCTGTCAGCGGGCTGTATCTCGTAAACGGTAATAGGTAGACAGATGAAATTTTCACGTGTTATGTATTTCTATTGCCGCTATAACAACAAATAATAAAAATTAAATTAAATTTAAAAAATTAAATTAAAATTTTTTTAACGGAACCCTAAAAGATCGAGGCCCGACTCGCACTTGGCCGATTTTTTTGTTACTTTATTGAGCCTACGGCGTATTTTGTTAATGATTTTATTTTCCTTTTCGTAGATAAAATCTTGTATGCAACTGAACGTAATTAGTCATTTTAATTCTCGTACTATCCTATCTTGATACTCGGCAAGGCTCGTATCAAAAAACAGCACTCGAATTAAAATGACCCTCATTACGATGCAGTTGCATAAATAGCTATTTGCTGTGATCTTTATCGACATGAAATCATACTAAAACTATCTTTTTTTAACCGACTTCAAAAAGGAGGAGGTTCTCAATTCGTCGGATTTTTTTATGTACGTTCACCAATTACTCGAAGACGCCTGAACCGATTTTGAAAATTCTTTTTTTTGTGCAGATGGCCAATCTCTGAGGTTGGCCGCCTTGACCGGATTCGGTTGTGCAGAACATTATTTTTCATACTTTGGGCAAAGAATACGTATTCAAAGAGGCATTACAGCCAGCCTTCTACAGACATTAAACGTGGAAACTCTGCATACATAGAATAATATCTATTAAGTATATTGTAAAAGTATTTTGAAAAGAGCAACTGCCGAGTTTCTTGCTGGTTCTTCTCGGCAGGAACGGCATTCCGAACCAGTGGTAGACTCATTGACGATTCAAAAGTACTTGTAAAAGTTTATTTGAATAAAAAACATTTCTATTCTATTCTATTCTATTCTATTACTGTTCGGCGTTAATGTAGAAAAGTTTATTTAGATCTCATTTTATAAATAAATCATATTCTATATCAATAGATATTAAAAATCTTTTGTGTTTTCAAATCGCATGAAAACACAATGTATTCACAAGTAATAAATAAATTAAATTAGATTGTTTAGTGCGATTGCCAAGTCGATCTATTTATTTAAAACAAAAGATTTTTAATATTGATATAGTCACTATAAGATGTTAAATTAACCGACTTGGTATTTCATGGATCCTCACAACTTTTTACGGTAGAAGAACTGAGTTGCGAGACTTGGTTTTTTTTACAAGCTATGTTTTATTATGGCATAATTATTTACAGCAGTTTATAATTAAATGTATAACACTAGTATGAAGAGGAATAATGTCAAGGAAGGCGCGCTGTTGCGTGACCACATAGCACGGCACGCATCATCCCAAATCAGACGGGTTTATGCAACGATTGTTAATATTTAACTTGTACCTACAATAATTGAAACAATCATCCTCATAAGCAACCCAATAACAGCTCACTACTGAGCGCAGGTCTCCTCTCAGAGAAGGGTTATAGGATAGGTATAGTCCACCACGCTGGCCCAATGCGAATTGACAGATCCATACTATTTGAAATATAGAACTCTCAGGCATGCAGGTTCATCGCGAGGTTTTCCTTCATCGATAAACCCAGGGATAATTAATAGCTTCATAACTCCGAACATCAGAAATGTGTGCCCGGGATGGAACCCTGGACTCCCCCAAAAACTAGACCCAACTCTCAACCACTAAGCTTCATTGCTAAATAAAAAAATTAAATTTCACATTCTTCAACGGTGCAGGAAAACATCGTGAGGAAACCTGCACACCTGAGAGTTCTTCATAACGTTCTCGAAGGTGTGTGAAAGTTGAGCGTGGTTGACTATGGCCTACCTATAACCACACGAGTAAGTTAATATTTACTCGTGTGCTATTATAACCCTTCCCTGAGAGGAGACCTGTGCTCAGTAGTGAGACGTTAATGGGTTGATGATGTTGATGATAATTCAATAAGTATAAAAAAATCTTTTTAAAAAATCGACTTTAAACGCCCGCGCCACTACAAAGTATAATATAATTTATTGTTGATATTTCAAAAACCGCTCGACCGATTTCGATAGAATTTCAATGGGACGACATATTGGGAACAACCCTTTGAAACAAAAAAAGAATTTTCCAAATCGGTTCAGGCGTCTTCGAGTACGAGTAATCAACATGTAAGGTACATAAAAAAAACATGAAAAAAAGATTCCGATTTCCGACGAATTGAGAACCTCCTCCTTTTTTGAAGTCGGTTAAAAACAAGTAAGACCCAAGCCTTATCGAATAGGAAGTATAAAACAATGGCAACAATATAACCTGTCCACAGACTATAGACCACAGTCTGTTTCTGTTAGTCTATACATCTGGCGATCACAATTCACAACGCCCCCTCGGGTGATAATAGCTGATAACCCAGGCGACAGAATACACGTGTTTTTAGCAATAATATGATACGCTTTTGTTGTGTAAGTACCAAGTATTGCGAACTTAGATCGAAAATTATCATATTACTACAATCGCAATAGATTTATTTGGCTATTTTTAGGGTTCCGTAGCGCAAGTTGACAGGGTTCCCACTGTATTTTTAAAAACCTTACAGTTGAAGATTTAGCAGCGGTATCTGGATTCTGGATGATGATGTATCTTTATAAACGTCTAGGGGGGGGGGGGGGGGCAGCTGCCCCTACCTACTCCCCCTTGGCGACGCCCATGATCCGTAGTAAAACTCTACTACACTCTAATTCTTCGCACCGGAAAGCGAAGTGTTGGCAGACTCCCCACTAGGGTCTAGGTGGCCCGGCGAAAGACCAAGACATGTGTGTGCGTGCAAGAGAAGTCTATGCAAGCGACGTTTGTCCAGTCGTGGACATTTATCGGTTGATAAATAACTATCAGCGGTCTACTATTTCATGAACCGTATTGCCGCTTTAACAACAAATAATATTATTTAATATAAAAAATTATTTTTAAAAAACCGACTTCAAACACCCGCGCCACTAAAAAGTATATAATTTACCTATTGTTGATTTTTTTTTTAAATCTGCTCCACCGATTTCAATAAAATTTCAATGGGACCACCTGGGAAGTATATCCTTTGAAACAAAAAAAGAATTTTTCAAATCTTTCCCAAGTCTTCGAGTAATCGGTGGACATACATAAAAAAAAAGAAAAGATTCCAACGAATTGATTACCTCCTCCTTTTTAGAAGTCGATTAAAAATAAATAAAGATATAAATATTAAACAGAGTCTACCCTACAATAAACTTTCGTTTTTGCTCGATCTTAATCTACTTACAATAATACTACTACTACTAAAAATACTCGATCTAATAGTAGCTGGTCTAAATCAAATCTTGTACGATGTTACTGAACCCTTCTTTTTGGGTCCAACTTTGACGACCTCCCTGGCTCAGTAGTGAGCGCTGTTGTCTTATAACTGGGAGGTCTCGGGTTCGATTCCCGGCGGGGTCAATTTGGGAATGGGAACCACCCTAATACCACCCTACCGTCAAAGACGTGCCGCCAAGCGATTTAGCGTTCATGGCGTGTAGAAACCAATTAGGGGTATGGGTTGAATGTTCACTGCCATACCCCTTCCAATTTAGCCCGCTACCATCTTAGACTGCATCGTCACTTACCATCAGGTGAGATCGCAGTCAAGGACTAGCTTGTCATCGAATAAAAAAAAAAAACTCGCACTTAGCCGGTTATTTTGCGCAGGCGTGTGAAACAAAACGAACGTACTTACCTTAACCAAATACGCCACATGGCCCTTTATGAGCGCGTCCGGCGCATGTATCCAGTTCCGGGCGTTGGGCGAGCCGTTGGCCTTGCCCTTACCCTGCCAGAACAGCAGGGTCGACATCCTGCAGCAAAAGATAAATATGGTTAGTAAGTAGTAATAGTAGCCATTCGACCATGCATCGGACACTAAACAAAAAAAAAGCCCTAACCCAGACAATTTTCAAATGTCACCACTTCACGATCATCGTGAGTTGGCACCTATTCAGAGCAAAATTCGCATTAAAAAGGTCTCTGACACCATGTCAGAGGATAACTGAGTGCGAAACATTAAAAAAAAAAAAAAACATGCATCGGCCAACCTCCATAGAGGTTAGCCAGGCGCGGTAGAACTCACAGTGTGTAAACTGCTTACACAGGTGAATTCTCTATTCCCTCACTCGCATTGTAGTAGTAGTAGTAGATAGTACAGTACCCGGCGATATATATTGCACATCGGCCTTTGGAATAAAACGCTATTCTATGTTACGTGATGTGCTCGCCGATTGTGAAGAGATTTCAGTAATTACTACGTGAATTTCTGGCTAGCTTTCCTTGCAATAGAATAGAAATAGCGTTTTATTCCATAGGCCGATGTACAATATATATCGCCGGGTACTGTAAGCTTTATTCTCAGGCAAAACACAGCGAAACCGAAAAGTAATTCGAAGTGGTAATTCCTAAAGTATATTCCCGTAAGAAACTACCAATTTTCGATTATTCAATTGTTCTTTTGTCGTTTCAGTATTTTTTTATATTCAAGCCAACCCTATATTAAAAAGAACATAACGAAAAAACATTATTCAAATCGGTCAAGCCGTTTTTCAGTTTTAGACAGACTAACAAACAGCAATTCATTTTATATAATTTATAAGAAGAAGATAATTAAATAGAGACCTATATGTACTATGTATCGATTGAAGATTACAATATTCATATGGGAAATACCAGTTATGTACCTACTTAACAAATTACGACTAATATGCTATTAAATCCACGTGTTGATATAACCCTTGCTGCGACACAGATTCGCTGAGGTACTAGTGATAGCCTAGTGGTTAGGGCTGTGGTCTCCTATTCGGGGGTCGCAGGTTCGATCCCGGGTACGCACCTCTGACTTTTCGGAGTCAAGTGCGTTTAAGCAATATTACTTGCTTCAACGGTGAAGGAAAACATCGTGAGGAAACCTGCACACCTGAGAGTTCTTCACAATGTTCTCGAAGGTGTGTGA
The DNA here is from genome assembly GCA_029955525.1 of Oeneis ivallda. NCBI lineage: Eukaryota > Metazoa > Arthropoda > Insecta > Lepidoptera > Nymphalidae > Oeneis > Oeneis ivallda. The sequence goes on from JARPMR010000028.1 coordinate 5,112,921, forward strand.
AGTCCGCCAATTCGCATTGGGCCAGCGTGGTGGACTATGGTATATGGCCTATAACCCTTCTCTGAGAGGAGACCTGCGCTCAGTAGTGAGCCGTTGATGGGTTGCTGATGATGATGATCCAGTTATTGTCAGAGTTTTCAGTTACGGCCTCTATACCGGTGTTCAATACACCTACTCAAAGGTTCTATGCAACAACCCAGCGAGCACTTTTCACTAAAAACTTACTTTTTTCAAAATTTTGTAATATATTTATACTAGCTGACCCAGCGAACTTCGTACCGCCAACTTATCTATATAAATAAAACAAATAAATAATCCCAATCCAAAAAAACTATCCTATCTTTTAAGTTGGACCAAATAACAGATAGTTACGAAGTTTGATAAAAATCGGTTCAGTAGTTTAGGAGTCCATCGCGGACAAAACAACGTGACACGTAATTTATGATTATTACTGCAGACATTACGTCACTGAAACTTTTGTATGATAATTTAATATAAAAAAATATTTTTAAAAAACCGACTTCTAACACCCGCGCCACTACAAAGTGTATTAATTGATTATTGATTTTGTTAAAACTACTCGACCGATTTCGATTAAATTTAAATGGGACCACCTAGGATCGGTGAATACTGAACATATATAAATAAAAAAGATTCCGACGAATTGAGAACCTCCTTTTTTATGTCGGTTTAAAATAGAGTCAATACTTATTATTAACCGACTTGAAAAAAGGAGGAGGTTATCAATTCGTGAATCTTTTGGAGTTTATTGGAGTTTACTCCTTAAGAATCGATTTTAGCAGCCCGGTGTGAGAAAAATCCGGGCAGTAAAATCAATTTATCAATGACCTCGTTACGTTTTTCTGTCACGTTTTTCACAACGTTGAAATTTCTACCCTAACATTGAGTAAATAAGGTTGGTTTTCGCTTGAGTTGTCGAATGCCCGCTTCACGTTTTTCGCAACGATGCAAATTTCTGCCCTAACGTTGAGTTGTACGGAGTACAACGGAGTTGCTATTCGAAATGGTTTACACATGAACCGAAAGATGGCGCTGATCTACATGTGAACGAAAGCCAACCTTGTTTACTCAACGTTGGGGGTGGAGATTTGCATCGTTGTGAAAGGCGTAGCGCGGGCATTCGACAACTCAAGCGAAGACCAACCTTATTAACTCAACGTTAGCGTAGAAATTTCAACGTTGAGTATAAAGCAAACTCCAGTCGTGAGTCGTAGCTGACACACACAAATTTTTTTATTTTTATCTATGTTCACCTTTGAGTATATAAATATATGTTCACCGATTAATCGAAGACGCCTGAATCGATTTGGAAAATTCTGTTTTTGTTTTAAAGGGTATTCTTCCCAGGTGGTCCCATTTCAATTTTATCGTAATCAGTCGAGCGGTTTTTAAAATATCAATAATAAGTTATATAATTACTTTGTAGTGGCGCGGGCGTTTGAAGTCGGTTTCTTAAAAATATTTTTTTATAATTAATTTATTATAGTGGTAATATTATTGTGTGCCCGCATAGACCTTGGTATATTCGTGATAGTGTTGCTATTAATTATTTATTGATAACAATTACGTATAGTATACATATTGTGAGAACTGGTCACGATCGAGGATGCAGTCATGGCTTATCAATAGGTATATCTATTTTGTTATATATAATAAATATATAATTATATGTTTGCCTTTGACGAATACAATATTCTCTGTCCAGCTTTATGATGAACGCAACAAACTTTTTACTCGATTAAAGCAAAGTAAAGGAAGGGTGATGATTTTAGCAGTCTTTTTATTATATATTATTTTTGTATTTTTGGAGTTTACTCCTTAAGAATCGATTTTAGGCGCCCGGTATGAGAAAAATCCGAGCAGTAAAATCAACTTATACAACTTACAATGACCTCGTTACGTTTTTCACAACGATGCAAATTTCAACCCTAACGTTGAGTAAATAAGGTTGGTTTTCGTGCGAAAGAGCTTTCGCTTCGGGAAGCCGAGTTGCGCGTAAACTCCAGTCGTGCGTCGGAGCTGACACACTCACGTCTTTTTTTTTTGCGAATTTTTTTTATTAAAATGTTACAGTAAAACTTATAGCTAAACTAATCTAATTACTATACAAATCATGCCCGCGTGGAATGGTGCCAAGAATACTGGCTGCATTTCCGCGCTGGACAGCCAGGCTGATCCTTTGCGCAAAAAATGAGCCAGCCCTTCTGTCACCAGATGAAGCAAGTAACCGCGGTGAAATGTTTTTAAATAGATTTTAAGATGGAGCGTTATGGAGCGTCACGTACATACCTAAACGTATAAGAATGCATACACGAAATTGAGCTCTAATTCAATCCTGTAATGTTTTATTTTACTTTGACGCTAATGTCATCGAATACAAACGATTAACTGAATAACTTTAGACAATCGCACCTCTGATTCATCAAAATCGCTTATAAATAGTAAACTAGTAGCAGTAGTAAGTAGTAGTAAGCAGTAGTAGTAGTAGTAAAGTCTAAAGGCGCTACGGCCACGGTGGAATATTCCTTTCATACTAGACGCTAAAATCAACCCTTCCCTTCCGGCTTTGCCTAGACTAGTCCAGTAAAAAATAATACCAGGCCTTCATAAGTTTGCAAGAGGGTCAGGGTGTAAACTCCTAAACTAACACAAGATAAAACAAACCAGCCCGAGTAAAAAAACAACTAAAAAGCAAAACATTCGTCGCTCGGCAAGTTCATTATTATCGAGTATCCTTGAATCTTTCCGCGAATATCGAGTGCTATTGATATAGGAATGTTTATAAACATGCCCGATGTTTTTATGTTTTCCTGGTACTCGCATGCGACGGATTTTTCTAATTTTGTATAAGGAAATGTGATTGATGAAGAAGATGAATTAAAATAAAATTAGTAAAAATTTCGCCAAGTTGCACAAATAAACGGCCAACTGCGTGTCGGGCTACGCGCAGTGTAGGGTTCCGTAGTTGTATATCACAATATTATGCGAACTTAGAAGGGTGTTCAATTGTTCATAATATATGTAATTTTCACGGAATAGATAAATACCAATTGTCTAATCAGTGGTAATTTTCAACATAAAAATATTTTTTTTTAATATTTTAAGATAACATTACAATGCGCCTAGTCATAAATTAATCTCAAAAACTATTGGCTCAAAGGCTATTGTAACCAAAGTTTTTACTTTAAAATGTTCATGACATACCTCCAATTATATTTTTAAAAGACCTATCCAATGACACCCTGCATAATGGAATGGAAAAGACGACAAAAAAAATATCATCCCCACTTTGCGTGTAGGGCCTCCCCCTACACGTAAAGTGGGGATGATATTTTTATCACCCAAAATAAAAGTTGTTTTCAATATTTTATTGTACAACTTTGTCGGCGTAATTAATTTGTGTAACCATGCCAAATTACAGCTCTTTAGTACGAATAGTCTCTGCGCTAGACCGCGGACCGACCTGGCGAACCTGTATACTGCTTGGCATAAGGGTCTTGTTGTTTTACTACGGAACCCTAAAAATAAAAACATTATGTAATCCCAATCATTTATTACAGCTACATTCTCGACTACGGTTTTTCCACTCAGTAGGTGTTCGATGGAACATTGTTTTTGCGATGCTAACCGCGAACATACTATTTCAAGCAAGGCGAGTGATCACCATGATACCCAAACCCAATGATACCTTTGTTCTTTGTTTGCTTTGTGTTTATTTTTGCAATAAGTAGTTTATTTTAGCTCAAGGGGTTTAGCGTTATTACATTTCGCATTCCTCTCTCGCGCATTCTAATATTTTCAACGATTGTAAAAATCTCAAGATACTTTTGACAAATTGTGGTCAATTATCATCGACAATTATTACATTACGGATATTTTACACATATTTTTATTATTATCTTAATATATATAAATTACGTGTCACGTTGTTTGTCCGCGATAGACTCCTTAACTACTGAACCGATTCTTATCAAATAACTATCTGTAATTTGGTCTAACTTAAAAGATAGGATAGTTTTTTTGGATTGGGATAGTTTATTTGTTTTAATTATATAGATACGTTGGCGGTACGAAGTTCGCCGGGTCAGCTAGTATACTTATAACTTTTCAATAGAGAATAAGAGCGATAGAAGCCATTTTTCTCTATCAAAAACTAGGTATATCATAATAAAACTATATTATCTAAAATAATCGTAATTTTATTGTCTAAGATAATAATTGACCACATAATTGACCATTGACCACATTGACATTGTCAAAAGCTTATGAGATTTTTACAATCAAAAATAAATATTATAATGTGCGAGAGGGAGGTGAAATGTCTAAGGATAAATAGGGCGTTTAGACAGTTATTGTATTGAAAACTCTGTCAAAATATAAAATTTACTCTCGGATAAGACTTATTTTACGTTGCATTGGTGAAATCGGCCCTAAATTATTGTTATGGGACTACGTCCGTTATACTTGTAATTAAATTAAAATAAACAAAATATAGATAAATTGAATGGAAAAGCTACACTTTATCCCGTAATTAATTAGGATACAATTACTGGCACCTTTTGAAGCAACATAATTATGTTTAATACTAAATTTAGTGTGCGAATAAAAAGGGGGAGGGGGGGTTTGACATAATTAGGAACATTACTGGAGGGGGGAGGGGGTCCAAGTGTAAGTTATGATTTGATAACCTTACAGATGTAAGTAAGTAATATACACTACTATCTTTGTGATTTGGACAAGTATAAAAATTCCACAATATTTTTTTACCGGATGATTCCAGATTTTCCATTCATAGGATAAACGGGAAAAAGGATCAGGCAGGACATCATAACATCCGGGGAGGTGGCCAATTTGTTTTCTATTTATATGTTATTCTATACTAGTCAACATCCCAAGAATGTACCAGGATCGCATAACCAACTGAGAGTTTACCTTTGCACTAATTCGTAGCGCAGTTCATCCGCAAGCATGTTCTATTATTTCAACGCCATTGAAAAAACGACTTTACGTCTTAAAAAACATAGTTTAAATTTATTTCAGGATCCACGTGGTAAGCTCTCCCAATGTGGTAATTGAAAGTCAACTTAATTCCTTATACATTAGGGTTGAAGTTCGTTCGACGATTGTCAGAATTGTGACGTTTTGATATTGAAGCATACACAAGATTCGTACTTAGTACGGACTGATACGGCAGCGGTAGACACTGATGCAAACGTTCATTCACACTTGAAACGAGTTAGTGACGTACTATGTTTGACATATCGATAAATTATGCCCATACTTTATAGTGGCAGTCAAACACTGGTAGTTTTGCGTCTTATTTAAATATTTATAAATGTTTTTGGCGGAACAATAAAAATATAGGTTAAGGTTTTGTATTAAAATGTAGCTAAATTCAACATTTTATTTACAATGCTTGTTTTAAATAAACATTAATTCATCTTATCATAAAACAAAGCATTATGTTTATATTAAGGAGTTTTTAATTTTAAAAATATACATTAAATGTAACTTTAGTAAATATACATTAAAGTATATGTAGTGGTGTAACTTTGTAACTACAGTTTCAGTATAGGTAACATTTAAACGACAATAACAATTTAAAACTGGTTCCAAAAACGGGGAGGTTCTATTATCAAAATATATCTAAATTCGATCCATTTTGCAGATGTGCATTATAATTATGAATTTATTTAGATATGTTTTATCGGTATTTACTTACGCATTTAACTTTTTATCCATAACTTTGTATTGTGTGAACTTATTTGAATTCTTTCGAATATTAATATTTAATTCTTTAAAATATCCGAAAGTTCAAAGAATAATCTGAAGAAGATTCTCGAATATGGAAGATGTTTAGTAAATACCTAAAATTGTCTTCGTCTATTTTAATACATATATATATTGTTCATCATCATGTATAGACATGTTTCATGTAATTTTTTTCTCTTGCCCAGATTCTGAGTCATGAATTCACGCTATTTTTTTTTTGTGAACAGTTGGTCAAGTTTTGTATCTACACATGTTTTGGGTTCAACTTATTGCAGAAGTTATAAGCCTATTTATTAGATAAGTATTTTAAACAGCACGACCTGATACCTGAGAGCTCTCCGTAATGTTCTCAAAGGTGTGTGAAGTCTTCCAATTCGCATTGGGATAGGGTATTCGCGTGAGGAGAACTGCGCTCAGTAGTGAGACGTTAATGGGTTGCTCATGATGATGATGATAAGATATCTCATGGACGAAGATAAAATTCAAAAACATTCAAAATTCAAAATTATTCATTTCATGTAGGCCAACCTGTGGCTCTTATGACACGTCATGACTTTACCACCGGTTCGGAAAGCGGAATCTGCCGAAGCGGAAAGAGCCAGCAAGAAACTCAGCAGTTGCTCTTTTCAAAATAATCATTTTACAATATTATTATACAGCTATTACATTCTTTTTTTTCTTTTTTTTTTTAAAGAATTTTAGTCAAATTGAAGTTGACTAATATCCTTCCTATCCCCTCCAACTAAGCGGAAAGCTTGTGCTAGGAGTGGGTACGACAATAGTGCAACGGGTGGGATTCGAACCTGCAACCTTTCAGTTTTCAGTCCGCACCTTTAACCGTTGGGCTATTGAGGCTCTTACATTGTAATAAGTTTTATTATACTATCTTGTAGGCAGCCGGATGCCATGCCGATTTAACCCATGCAACTTTGTTAGAATAGAATATAATATTTCCACAATGAGGTGAAGTTCCAAAAAAAAAGCGTAGGTACTACAATTCAATTCATGTTAAGACGGGCAGACAGAAAGCAGCCACATTCCCGCCGGTGGAACCCGTTCACGAGCATGACGCATGATCCAGCCGTTGCTTCGCTCGACCATATTAACCTGTAGTCTCCTTTTCGGGGTTCAAATCCCAGGAACCCCAAACATTTCGGAGTTACGAGCGTAACATTAAGCAATTAACTTGTTATACCGCTAATGGACACTGGCCACTTACTGCGCCGTCCCCAAAACTATGTGGGTCACAGGTGCCTAAATATGGCCGTCCCTGGACAGCGGTCCCGAGGCCGGCCAAAGAAACGGTGGATTGACATAGCACAGGCAGATGCACGTGCCAACGGTCTTCGTAAAGAGGATGCTTTAGATCGTGCAAAGTGGAGGAAACTTAGCAGGAAAGCGGACCCTGGCGTATGCCGGGACAAACGCTAGGAAGAAGAAGAAGAAGAAGAAGACCGCTAATGGAAATCATCGTGAGGATCCTGCATACCTGATAGTTCTCCATAATGTTCTCAAAGGTGTGTAAATTCTGTCAATCCTCGTTTGGCCATGGCCTAAAACCCTTCATATACCTAGGTATTTATGACTCCTGATTCTGGAATGGTGTTAATGTTAACATTCATGACTCAATCTTAACGACATACAATACAATCGCTTACGTAACTCACCCAGACATCTAAAACAATAGTTTCCAAGTAATTTTATCTCTAAATAGTCCTGTACAAAAAGTTGCGATTATCATTTTTCAGCTTTTAATTTCTAAACTTATATTTGGTGACAACTGACATCAATAGTATGGAACCAGGATTACGACTACTTCCTATTTCTATGCATTAAAAGCAATATGACACCAAATAAACCACTGACAAAAGGAAAATCGAAATTCTCGAATCGAAAAGGAAAAATTCAGGAAAAATCTGTATGGTGCGTGTATGGTACAACGAAATGATATGCACTTTTTTTCCACACCAAATAAAAAAAAAACAAATAATATATAAAAATTCTTCAAACGCCACTACACTAAAGATTCCGACGAATTGAGTACCTCTTCCTTTTTGAAGTCGGTTAAGGGGCTATAACGATCCTAAATTGTTTGGGTCGTACGAGTGGGATAGAGCTATATATTTTGCAGTGCTAGGAAAGAGATGGAAATTATGGATTCAGGGGTCGGGAATTGAAAAAAATCTTTAAAATTGATTTAAAAAATTATGGATGCCAATAATCAAAGAATTTTTCTCGCCGCTTTTAGTAATTATTTATATCAACACAAATAAAAAAATAGCAGGAAAAAAACCTACCGTTTCTGTTTAAACCTAAAAAAGGAGATTATTGGATCAAAGTTTGGGAAAACTTTCTATCGAGAATTTTTTTTCCAATCGTGTTTCTATCTCTAAGCGAATTTAGTTAATATACCCAAATTACATATTGCATTGAAATTATTCAAATTGGAATTATAGTTTTCAATTTGTAAACCTCACAGAGCTCACCGAAAATCGCCTGTCGCATGCTTTTACCACCTTACAACAGCTGGCAGCCCTTTCGCTTTGAAGCGATCTCTTTCGCGCTTTACACACAATTACTTTTGGAATTATAATTTGTTGTGTACCTGCTTCTATCTCTATGTAATCTCATGTATTTAGTTACTGGTTAACGATATGCTTTAAAAAATATTTGCCAATAAAAAAAAAACAGACATAACCATACCGAATAAGACAAGGCCGTGGGAAAACTATCGATCGTCGATAATTATATTACGTCGCTTGCATAATGACGCGTACATGTGCGAAAGTAAAAAATCGGCCAAGTGCGAGTCGGGCCTCGCTCTTTTAGGGTTCCGTTAAAAAAAAATTAAATTAAAATATTTCCATGTATACCCATGGAAATATTTTAATTTTTTTTTAATTTAATTTAATTTTTATTATTTGTTGTTATAGCGGCAATAGAAATACAAAATATGTGAAAATTTCAACTGTCTATCTATTACGGTTTACGAGATACAGGCCGCTGACAGACGGACGGAAAGCGTAGGCTTAGTAATAGGGTCCCGTTGGCACCCTTTGGGTACGGAACCCTAAAAATTGGTTGTCTGTAAAGTCGGTTTAATATCGATAAATATCGGTAGTCGATAAAACTCGAAGCATATATAACGCCCGGCACAAGTATAGGGTTATTTGCCGAGTGAGCCTCGCGCAGGAACACCAGTGATAAGCAGAATCCACTGGGCCGGACCCAGATGTGATTTATCTATGACATTGCGCCGTATCATACTATCATACCTACTCAATATTATAAACTAGCTGATGCCCGCGACTTCGTCCGCGTGCATTTAGTTTTTAAAGTCCCTCGGGAACTCCTTGATTTTCCGGGATAAATAGTAGCCTATGTCACTCTCCAGGTCCTATACTATACCCATGCAAAAAATCACGACGATCCGTAGCTCTGTTGCGACGTGATTGAAGGACAAACAAACAAACACACTTTCGCATTTATAATATTAAGTATGATGCGAAAGTGTGTTTGTTTGTAACGTCTTATAAATCGATGAGCCTGCGCGTGCAAGCGAAAGCGCGGAACAAGCGATAGCGAGGCACGATCGGCCCAAGCGTTGGCATGTAGAAAACTAGAGAAAATTGTAATTTTCAATTAACTCCTTCTTTGTATTATACAAAATAATGATAATTCAGTAATAATAATTCAATTCAATTCATAAAAGTATGTTTCAATTTTTTTTTTCAATTTTTCATCAATGTTTCTTTATGACGTTATCACGTAACACCATGGAACTATCGTTGCGTAACACTATAGTCCGTAAACTGACTTTACAGACAACCAATTTGTTTTTACTAAAAATATTGTCGTAACTACACCTAAAACAAGCTTATCTGGAGGGGAGAAGGGAAAATTAGTCAAGTTCAGCATGGCTGATATGATTTAAAAATATTCTATATTTTTTTTTTTTTACTAAAAATATTGTCGTATTTACTCCTAAGGCAAGCTTTTTTTTTTTTTTATTCGTGACAAGATAGTCCTTGACTGCGATCTCACCTGATGGTAAGTGATGATGCAGTCTAAGATGGTAGCGGACTAACTTGGAAGGGGTATGACAGTGAAAATTCAACCCATACCCCTGATCGGTTTCTATACGCCATCGTGCCGGAACGCTAAATCGCTTGGCGGGACGTCTTTGACGGTAGGGTGGTAACTAGCCACGGCCAACGAAAGCCTCCCACCAGACCAGACCAGAGACAATTCAGAAATTATAAATTCCCAAATTGACCCCGCCGGGAATCGAACCCGAGACCTCCCAGTTATAAGACCACAGCGCTCACCACTGCGCCAGGGAGGTCGTCAAGCTTATTTGGAGGAAGAAGAAGAATCGAAAATCAAATATGGAATTCATTATTATGGAATATTTCGTGATCACGGCAATGGTTAATTAAGTAGGTAGGAACTTTCAAGGTGAATCTTATGGTTTTTTGTCCTCAAAAGCTATTTTAAAAACAGTTTTATGAATATGAAATTCTATGTGAATGACCTGTGATTGCTACTGCGCAGGTTATAAGAAAAATGTGGAAACATAAAAGGATCTCAAAATAAGTTTAGACGTCTTCGAAAATGCCGATCGTTCTTAATTTATTGGTTATATTACCATTCATTAATTATTTTTAAAAAATTTAGTAATAATAATGGATTTAAATTTTAAAATGTACTACAATTAAATAGGCATCGTATTGAACAAATTTAACGCTTAAAAGTCGTTTTTAAAATCTGATATATCGATAATTACTGCAGAAATAAAATTTTATATTATTTAACTCAGTAATAATATTAATTGTTTGTTAATAATACTAATTGTTTAATAAGTTTTAGTGCTTATAAATATTTACTTTAGTAAAATAAAAATAAGAATTCAAAAGCATATTTAGCATACTAAAAGTACATGACATTTAATACTTCTTAAATGATAATTTAACAACATATTCATTTTTATCGATAAGATTCAAAATTGTGCATAAAATTTACAGCACTTATTTTTACTAGGGTAAATCATTGTTTGTAAAGTTTTTGAAACTACCACAATATTTTTATATGAACAGCTGGATTATAATGTAAATGTACCCACATAATACAATAAATATGTACTTACCTACATTATTTAAATAAATTATTGCCGAAAACATGTTTTTGTTTCAATTTAATGCTTTGTGAAAACCTACCTACTCAAAATTTCGACACTCTGGTTTCAAATGTTATTATTTATTAATTATAAACGAAAATACTAATTTTAAAATTGTAATTTTAAATACCTACTTTTTATCGGAATGAAAATAAAATGTAGTTAATTTTCAAAAAGTGCCTGGGTTCTGTGGATAGTGATCCTACTCCCGAGTACCGACCGAATTCGAATCACCACAGATTAGCCATTCGCGCAGTAGATATTATAGTGCACAAGTGTGTGCGCATACACAGGTGCACTCTCTATTCCCTCACTCTCATAGTCCGACGGGCTGGAGATCCGACACGACTGGAGAGAGATCAGGCGCAGGACCGACGGTTTTACGTGCTCTCCGAGGTACGGGGGTGACACACTAACTTTTCCTAACTCCGGGCTAGTACCTACTACGAACACTGCGAACGTCTATATAAAGAACCCAATAAATTTTGGAACGTAAGTTCCTTATCGCGCGGTGCGGAAGGGGGCTAGACGGAAAAAATTAAGGAACCGACACTCGACACTTTTTTGAAACCGACTTTTTTTTGTTGAATGTGAATTTTGCATTGTGTTCGGTATTTTCGCGATACAACATTGAGTCGACTTTGAACTGTTAGGCGACTGCCGTAGCCACTAGGCTACGGAGACTCAATGTTGTACCGCGAAAATACCGAACACAATGTAATCGAAAGGAACTACGTTCCATCCGGGTGTCCCTTGACACCTCTCAAGTTTTTTTTGGACAGACCCGGGATTCAAACCTGAGACCCCGCCGTCCCTTACGAACATACTAACCACAGGATCAAACAGGCAATTAATAAAAATAGTTCCAGTAGTAGGTACAAACTTTCAGAATTTCATAACCAAAACCAAAATGCAACGAAATGTCATGAACTCGATATCCTAAGCATTCCATAAAAGTCAGTATTACTCACACGGCATAGGAAACAAACTAAAATAAACTCTATTGCTTTAAGGTTTAATGTAAATATTGCTTGCATCTTTATTTATGTGCTGAAGTTTAAACTAGTTTATAGAAATTATACTTTAAGTTAAATGGATACAGAGTTGAAAATTGGCTGTAGTTAAATAGCTATTGTTTTGAAAACGATATGCTAGTTTAGTCGTGAATTGGCACACCCAAATGGATCGCGGGTTTAATTTTCGAGGACATAGTTATTACATATTATATCTTTAAATTGATATATGTATTATATATAGTTGCTTTATTCTTGTGTTTATTTCAGTTTTCAGATTTCACCAACGTCGAGTGACGTTTATCTCAAGAATAAGTTGGACGTTCTGACAGTTTTTGTAGGGAAAATCTGCTAAAATATCACGCTCGGATAAGACTTATTTTAAGTTGATGAAATCAGCCCAATTATTACAATATTATGATCTCAAATTTTTCTCACATGTAAATTCACATTCATGATACAGTACAGATAATAATTAGGGTTATTCTGATAGCCTATGACCTTAAAATGTATGATACTAAGTTTATTAGTTCACTAGGTTAGATAGTGCACAATCTATTTTAGTTTGTACACAAATCATTAATTAAACCAGATAAATTAGGTTCATTAAGCGGGCATAATGAGATTTTAATGACAATACAACCGGCAGGCGGTAATCAATAGACTTCAAAAAAGGAGGAAGTCATCAATTCGTCGGAATCTTTTCCGATTCGGAAAATTCTTTTTTTGTTTGAAAGGGCAGGTATATACTTCCCGGGTAGTCCCATTTAAAGGAGATTGGCGAATTTCATAGAGTAAAGAGTTTCTGACCCAGACGAACTGAACTGAACACTGAACGCCCACGTTCACGAATCAGACTTCTCATACTTGTTCTAGTAAACCAGACTAATAAAAAATTAATCAGTCTATCAAATAAAGTTGGGAGAAAAAAGATATTCACTTGTATTGCCATTTGCCATGTAACGGTTATTTATAAAGTGTACTTGTGAATAATAATATTTTCGATCCCCATCTTCTAAAAATATGGGGTTTACACAGAAAAATACTCTGAAAAATATTGATTAAAATTAAATGTTTTCTGAATCTGAACGGTTTTTAAAAATGCTGGGTCAAAATTCGCCAACCTCCGGTTTTTAAAAAATCAACAATAAATTATATACTTTGTAGTGGCGCCGCGCGGGTATTTGACGTCTGTTTTTTTTAAACATTTTTTTTATATTAAATTATTAACATTCCATGTTACGTAAAGCTGTTTTTTACGAAGTTCTAACTCTTAACCGTAGCAGTGATAGCCTAGTGGTTAGGACTGTGGTCTCCTATACGGGGGGTCGCAGGTTCGATTCCGGGTACGCGCCTCTGACTTTTCGGAGTCAAGTGCGTTTAAGCAATTAAATATCACTTGCTTCAACGGTGAAGGAAAACATCGTGAGGAAACCTGAACACCTGAGAGTTCTTCATAATGTTCTTGAAGGTGTGTGAAGTCCGCCAATTCGCATTGGGCCAGCGTGGTGGACTATGGCCTGAGAGGAGATCTGCGCTCAGTAGTGAGCCGTTGATGGGTTGCTAATGATGATGATGAACTCTTAACCAGTAGGCTACCACTGCTTTAGGTTTGGTTAAGAAGACAATAATCTCACGCTGTTATCTAAGCGTATTGTGTAACTGGTCCGAATGGGTCCAATATTTAGGTCAATTTGTACCAATCGCGCCGTGGCCTGGTACAAACGGGACGGTCTAAACGATGAGGACGAGTCGTCACTATAAATACACTTGCCCGTCAATGGGAGTGTGTGGACGGATCCAATTGATAATTAATAGATAAGGTAAATAGCCATGTGTAAAGCGCTGGCTAAGTTTAGAATCGCATTATCATCACAACAAAATGAAGGGTGATTTAGCAATCTATATGATCTATTTTTCTTTACCTGTCTCACAGAATATTTTTTTTTTTTTTTTTTAAATAAATAAATCGTTTATTTCCATCATTATACAGAATGAGAAACATCAATTTGATCTTGAACAAAACTTGATACCTATCTACAAAAATTGATGCCTACTACTAATTGAGAAGTTTACAAAGAGTACAAGATCAAGAACTGGCCATCCTAGCTAGATTTTTAGATCTGTGTTAAGGATAGCCTGCCCTCTCCCTCGAGTAGCCAAAACTGTGCACAAGCACATGTTTTTCAAAAATAAATAGTCTTAGGCATTATACAATACAAATACAACATTAATAGATAGTTTACACACTTTAAATTTATCTAATAACTGGCGTGTAATATGTGTGTGTGTGTGTGTGTGTGTGTGTGTGTGTGTGTGTGTGTGTGTGTGTGTGTGTGTGTGTGTGTGTGTGTGAGTGTGTGTGTGTGTGTGTGTGTGTGTGAGTATGTTTGAGTGTGTGGGTGTATGTTTGTGTTCAGTGTGGATGATATATATGATAGTACTACGTACTGTCTGCCTGTTTCGTAACTACAAGACTTATTGTGTAAACGTAATGAACAGTGAATATATTTTTCACCTTACCACAGAATAATAACTAGTAACTAGCCAGGTGAATGTAGCGAAATGGCCAAGCCACGTATTTTGACTAACGTTAGAAGCTTGGCTCTACATAAGATCTGATAACTTTTTGACAGTGCGAACCATTGGTCTCGCGCGCGTCGTGGCAAAATTTTACATGAAAATGTTTTTGGTGGGATACAATTTCTGAACGCTGAGTAACGCAAAGATCCGTAACAATTACAAGATGGCGGATTGCGCGCGAAAACGGCTCACCGTTTGAGGTTAAAAGTGAAAGAAGTCCATTGTTTACCGGCCTGGGAACTGTCGCGATAGATCCGAGTCTCGAGGTAATCGGCCCGAAATAACTCAACAGAATAGAATAGAGTAAAATAATAAACTAATATTAAAACTAATAGAATAGAATTATTTTTAATTCATATAAAGCAGGTTGGCGAATTTTGACCCGGCATTTTTAAAAACCTTTCAGATTCAGAAATCATTTAATTTTAAATAATATTTTTCAGAGTATTTTTCTGCACTGTAAACCCGATATTTTTAGAAGATGGGGATCAAAAATATAATTATTCACAAGTGAACACTATAACAAACCGTTACATGGCAATACAAGTGAATATCTTTTTTCTCCCAACTTTATTTGATAGACTTTGAGGAATTTTTTTGTTAGACTGGTTTACTAGAACAAGCATGAGAAGTTTGATTCGTGAACGTGGGCTTGAGGCCCACGGTTCAGTTCGTCTGGGTCAGAAACTCTATGGAATTCGATAATCTCCTTTTACAAGTGACTTTTGAATCGTCGGCGAGTCTACCTCTGCAACCGGTGCCACTCCAGCAACTTGGGACCCCAACGCTGCCCTCGTAATTGAAAACAGACTTGTAACTGAAGTTACTGTTTTTTTTTTAATGACAAGCTAGTCCTTGACTGCGATCTCACCTGATGGTAAGTGACGATGCAGTATAAGATGGTAGCGGGCTAACTTGGAAGGGGTATGGCAGTGAACATTCAACCCATAACCCTAATTGGTTTCTACACGCCATCGTGCCGGAACGCTAAATCGCTTGGCGGCACGTCTTTGTCGGTAGGGTGGTAACTACCCACGGCCAAAGCCTCCCCACCAGACCAGACCAGAGACAATTCAGAGATTATAAATTCCCAAATTGACCCCGCCGGGAATCGAATCCGAGACCTCCCAGTTATAAGACAAACTGTGTTTTCAGTTACGAGGGCAGAACGACCATCAGCTCTTCGAACTATGTGCCCCGCCCATTTCCACTTCAGTTTCGCGACTCGCTGAGCTATGTCGGTGACTTTGGTTCTCCTACGGTTCTCCTTATTTCTTATTTGATCTCGCAGGGATACTCCGAGCATAGCTCTCTCCACCGAATTGGTTCGGAATATCGTTCCAAATTCCAACCGAGAAGAACCAGCAAGAAGCGGTTGCACTTAAGATATACAGCTAAAGTTTTGCAAGCTATTGAATGGCCATATGTGGTGAATGAAGCTATGATAAGCCTAATAGTAGGGACTGCGATCCCCAATCCAGGGGTTCACAGGTTCGAGCCAGGGCACGTACCTCTGACGTCATTTTTTTTATTCGATGACAAGCTAGTCCTTGACTGCGATCTCACCTGATGGTAAGTGACGATGCAGTCTAAGATGGTAGCGGGCTAACTTGGAAGGGGTATGGCAGTCAACATTCAACCCATACCCCTAATTGGTTTCTACACGCCATCGTGCCGGAACGCTAAATCGCTTGGCGGCACGTCTTTGACGGTAGGGTGGTAACTAGCCACGGCCAAAGCCTCCCCACCAGACCAGGCCAGAGACAATTCAGAAAATATAAATTGCCAAATTGACCCCGCCGGGAATCGAATCCGAGACCTCCCAGTTATAAGACCACGTCACTATCACGTTTAGGTGTTTCCTAGGTTTTTGAATTGACGGAAAGCGTCACCTAACTTAGTTTAGGCAGCACGTTAAAATTAGGCAACGTTGGCGAAAACGGGCATGAGGGCTTTAGCGAATTGTCTGATATTAGATTTTAATAGCTTATATTTAATATCTGGGTGACCGAGCTTTGCTCGGTATTTTTTTTTTTGGTAAATCATGTTTTTTGGAAATTAAGTATATATATTAAAAAAAAAAAAAAAAACATAGGGGAAAATACACACATCAAAAGTGTCTAGGGATCAAGCATTTTTATGCGGATTTCTTGAGATTGAGATGTGGCTTTGTAATAAATTTATGATTTTATAAATTTATATGGATCCTTTTTGGTGCATTTCATAATTTCATAATCAGCGATTAAAATCCTGCCAGGAAGTCCATCCTTATAGTGGTGGAACCATCATGGTATGGGCGGGTATTTGGATCGGCGGAAGAACTGAGTTGATTTGGATCAGAGGCAACCTCAACGCTCAAATTTATGCTGAGACGATTGTATCAGACGTCATCGTTCCTCTACAAGTGCAAATCGGTCCCTTATTTCAGTTAATGCATGATAATGCACGACCGCACACCGCAAGAGTTGTAAGACAGACTCTCGCCGCAGCTAACATCAATGTCCTGCCCTGGCCTGCTCAGTCGCCAGACTTGAACCCGATTGAGCATGCATGGGATATGCTACAGAGAAGAGCTCTGCCGAATATGGAGGGTATCCAGTGGCAAGAAGACCTTTTTTTGTTGTTGCAACGAACATGGGCGGCCATTCCACAGCGTGATTTGGATGAACTCATTTTGAGTATGCCAAACCGATGTTCTTGTGTTGTTAGTGTTCGCGGTAGAAACACGGATTATTAATTGTTTAAGTTACCCAATAAAATTTTAAAGAAAACTGTTATTTCAGTCTTTTTTTCGAACTTTAATGTTAGTGGTTCAAATGTAAAAATCCCTTTATTAGGAAAATGGCAAATTTCTTTATTAATGCAAAGGTGACTTGGTTTATCGTTACTGTGACAAACGAAAACACTTTATTTGATGAATCCTTAAAGAAAATTTTAATTAATATCAATCAGGAGAAAAGTTATTGCAAAAATATATGTTGATCCCTAGACACTTTTGATGTGTGTATAATCGTCTTGGACTCGAACTGGAGTCTTCTGGTTTCGAGACCGCCCGACTTACCGTCGAGCTATCGGGAATTTATAGATTGTGGCGAAATTTACCTTCGTATTTCTAATGATATTGTAAGGAGTTTTTCATTGCCTGAAAACACGGATAAAACGTCCTTTTCTAAAAATGAAACCTAGCTAGATCGATTTATCGCCCCCGAAACCCCCTGCATACCAAATTTCATGAAAATCGTTGGAGCCTTTTCCGAGATTCACTTGGATGAACTACCTGCCTACCTAAAATCTAATATCTAGATTCTAGATTTTAGGTAGGCAGGTAGTTCATCCAAGTGTCGTCAATGATAATATCATGATGATGTAATAAGGCGT
This sequence comes from Oeneis ivallda, assembly GCA_029955525.1. Lineage (NCBI taxonomy): Eukaryota > Metazoa > Arthropoda > Insecta > Lepidoptera > Nymphalidae > Oeneis > Oeneis ivallda. Next base: position 5,130,864 of record JARPMR010000028.1, read on the forward strand.
AAATAATGACGTCATGATAAATCCAATATGGCGGACATGGCAAGATACGTTCAAATGATTTTTTATCTGACCCCTGGAAGTAGTAACCCAATGATCTAACCGCTGTTTATCCAGCTAATTTCCTATTTACAATAGAATCGGCATCAATGTCAAACGCATGACAATTTGCCGATTTACCTTCGATTCGAATTTTCATTGTCATATTCATTACATAATAAGTAAATACCGATAGGTATATAACTTGTATATAAACACCTAAATAGCCCTATACGACTGAAAAGCGACTCTATTTCAGTGATTTAAAGTTCAGCTTTGAACTATTATTCTGTTGTTCAAAGGTGCTTATCAACTGTAGATCTTATTTCAGTGGTTTTAAGGTCATTATGTTATAAGCGTGTTAAGACTTTATGTAGTTAAATGGCACATAACAATTATAAAGGTAGTGTTTATTTTTGCTGTTAGCGTCTCTTGACATGCGAATAATGCAGTGTCCTAGACACGAATAGAGTTTAACGTTCAGTATATGAACTGTGGCCGCACTCCATAAGGTAATGAGACACTATACAGTATACACTATACCTACACCAATACTCAACCTGCGGACCATCTAGCATTTGTAAGTGGCCCACTCCGGTATTCTTCAGCTTCAAATTTTATAAAACGAGTAATTTTCTTCGGAAATATGAATACAATTCTGTGTAACTATTGATATTTCCGAAGAAAACTAAACTACGGCCGTTCAGAGAATGCGTTCTTGACACGTCGCGATTGAACTGACGACGTAACTTTGTAATGGTGTTGCAGTTACGATAAAAATATTATTGCTGGTTGTTTACCGTTTTAACGATTGATGAGCATTAAAACAACATTATTATATCAATAATCAATTAATGTTATAATTTTGTGACAGTTGTCGTGACTAACTGACAGGTGTCAGGAACGCATTCTCTGAACGGCCGAACTTTAGCTAATTTCAAGCAAGATCAACATAAAATTGTAAAAATATGTTCCCAATAGTTTTTTATTATTGCTGCGTGGTACCGGGTACGTCATCGAAATGGTAGTCTGTTTTTTAATGGGACTTACATACACTTATAGGGTGTAAGGGAAAACGAAAACTAGAACCTGGGATTCAGTACATGGTTCTGATGCCCGCTTTCACCTACAATACCTAAATCATCCCCTAAGTGAGAGTCTCTTTATGAAGCCCCAAGATACAATCCCTTATCCATTTCCACCCTTAAGTGTTCCCTAAATGTTCTTGAAAATGAAATTGACAGATAGCGTCACTTAGCTTAAAAACTTAGCCCGTAAAAGTTAGAAAACGTTAGTGAAGTGAAGAGTTTTTCATCGAGATTTTCGTGACTGACAATTTTTTTTATCGTCGAATCGTATATGAAACCCATCTCAGATCATCCTCATCATCTTGATTTTAATTGAAAAAATAACAAATGAAATCATTTCAAATCATTTCATTTCATTTTAAACACAAAACAGCAATGTTGCATGATACGCGCGCGATCAGCTATTTATCAGAAGTTCAAAGCAGTTAAGTAATCTAATGACTCAGCGTAAGAACCTATAAACCGCCGCTTGCGACGCGCAGTAGCTACTTCACGTGTAGGTATCGGCGTTGGTTGGGTGTTCGTGATACATTGCATTAAATATCACTTGCTTCAACGGTGAAGGAAAACATCGTGAGGAAACCTGCACACTTGAGAGTTCTTCATAATGTTCTTGAAGGTGTGTGAAGTCCGCCAATTCGCATTGGGCTAGCGTGGTGGACTATGGCCTATAACCCTGCTCTGAGAGGAGACCTGCGCTCAGTAGTGAGCCGTTGATGGGTTGCTAATGATGATGATGATGCCTTTCAACCCGTTTCGTCTAGTTTGAGCTGTGCGTTGATAGATCACTCAGTCATCAGTCACCTATTCCTTTTAGTATATCGATTTGACATTGATGGATTATAAACTAACGAGAAAATATACGTAAAATTGTAAATGTTTGGCTCAGTTCACAATGTTGCGCCAGTTTATAAAATCGCAAGTAAAGAAAGAAAAAAAGAATAAACTAACAATTTTCACAATTTTACGGTGACATAATATGTTATAGATACATAGATCTATATTATAGATACATAATATTTAGATTTGAAGTTAATTCAGGAGTTATAAGGCTAACAGATCTAGATTTTGGTTTAGATAGATAGATAATTGAAACCAGACGTAAGATAGTAATTTTCAAATGACGCAAGAAGAGACGTAATCGTGCTTCAAGGAAGTGTTTGTAGAAAAACCTAGCACGTACTTTTATATACGTCTATAATTATGACTTTTTGTTAGGAACAGTCTTAAAATAGCAATAGTTCCAAAAATAATCATAATATTTCGACTGTAGTCACTTTTAATGATAGGTAATTATCATTAGTACAGAATTTTGGTGTTTTTCAACTATCAAAATTGAAAAAGACTCCTATTATTTTTCTGTTTTGGAAAATCCCGATTCCTTGAATGTTGCGGTTAGAATTTGCAATTGACTTATTATGTTGAGTTCTGACACCATTACCCTTGCCAACTTTTTGCTACTATGTATTTCGTAAGTTTTGAAGTTCAATCCTTCAATGTTATAACAGATATTTATCATTTACTTGAAAGATTCATTTCATTTCAAAATTAGTATAGTATGGTTAGGGTTAGAGTTACTGTTTAAATCATCGCTCTTTTTCTTACTTTCCTGTCAACTCACTACTAAGAAGTGGTTAATTTTCGTTCTAAACGATGGCGTAAAATTCATCTACCATGATATCATTTATATCGGTCTAATAACATTATTAAAATTGAAATTTTAAACCACTCCCGAGTCCCGACATGTGAATCCATGGCCGGGCTATACAAGATATACCTGACATCCTGTTACCCAGTTTTCCGCTCCATCATCAGATCTTCCTCCTCGATCCTCGATCATCGTCTAACACCTACTCATTGATACCATTCGAATGAGCCCAAACACACTATATTATCTGCTGTAAGTTGCTGAGGAGTTGGGTAACTCGCAGACAACTTGATGCTGCAGCATCAGTTCAAGGATACCATGCCTTGGAAATAATCCGAAGTAACAGTACACCAAACAAATCAATCGCACCAGTGAAAGCTTGTAAGACCCTTAAGAGTTAAGACCCTTTTTAATCAAACAGGAAATGAGCTGAGGATCTTTAAAGACAAACGCCTGGACAGATCACAAATTATTGCTAAGATCCACCTCGATTACATTAGCTTTCAAACAGTAAAAACCGCATCAAAATCAGTCCATTGGGGAGGCTGCTACGAGGCCGGGAACAGACAGACACAGATACACAGTTTAAACTTATAACACCGCTCTTTTTACGCGGAGGGTTAAAAACTAACATAATTTAATTACTTAAGATTTTCTCTTAAAGAAGTCCCGTCACACATCGGTGTCTCAATTCTCAAAATAAACATGCACTTAGCCGGATCTGAATCTAATAAGTCAGGTTTTAATGCTAAGTATATATCAGGTTCAGTCTAGTAGTAGTGTAAGTTAGATATAGGTATATAATATCAATCATATGACATCAAGTAGAAATTGCACTTTCTAGCTAACTTGAGCGTATAATTTGAGCGTATAAAGTGGTTCGACTGGTACTTACTACAAACTTATCCGCTATTTTTAGATTTGATAGAGTAGAAAAATAGCAGTGATACCATAGTATAGTTAAGATTAGGTCTTATAAATTTACGGATTTCTGACTATTCGGAGTTATTTGCGTTTTACTACGCTTACGTTTTATTATGCTTTAATATGCTTATGCTATATATATGCTTACGTTTTATTTGTGGTTTACAATTGAAGACTATATAAATGACAAAAAAGCGTGGATATAATTCGTTACAGTGATTCATGAGACAGTAGGTAATGATCAACCTGTAAATCCTCTTTTTCCTCATTGTGGAAACACTGCATACATAGCATAATATCTATTATATTGTTAGCTTGTTTTGAAAAGAGCAACTGCCGAGTTTCTTGCTGGTTCTTCTCGGCAGGAACGGCATTCCGAACCAGTGGTAGACATCGACGATTCAAAAGCACTTGTAAAAAAGTTTATTTGAATAAAAAACATTTCTAATCTATTCTATTTAAGAAATTATTGAGTTCATTATTATTAGTATGGAGGAGTGCGCATTGTCATCGACCATCATATCTACAAACAAGGATGCGAGAGGTCTTAGGCTGAGGTCTATAGATCTGTTTTATATTTAGTTGGGTTCAATAATTGATACTCGGTTGGATGGACAAGCACTTTTATATTACTTTCTATAAAGACATAATTTTGTACTTAGTAATACAAAAGGCAGACATTAACTAAGTACGTGGAGGTTAGGATGACAATGTGTTGACAGTGACGTTTACTTCGACATAGACTAAGTACTATTCATAACAAGATCATACTCTGGCTCTGCTCAACACTCAAGATAGAGTTAAAATGAGACACAAATATGTCCAGACATAAATCTGTCCCGTTTTAACTCAGTCTTGAGTCTGAGCTGAGTGAGAGAGCCATCTATAGCTATCTCAGCCTTGGGCGAACATCTAATAACATAAGAGTATTTACAAAACATTTTTCACATGTGACTTTTAACATCTCAAACAATAGTGTTACATATAACAATAATCAGCTGATTAAACTAATGTATACCTACTCAGTTATATACATATGTATATCCGCATCTTTATCTCTTCCGTACTTCGTTTTCATTGTTAGAATTTTTAGGGTTCCGTACCCAAAGGGTGCCAACGGGACACGATTAGGTAAGTACCTTCTCTATCGATTTTTAAAATTCTTTATTAGCATAAATTATTACATAGAACGTAGGATTATACATTACGTACATCATCATCATCATTAACAACCCATCAACGGCTCACTACTGAGCCAGGTCTCCTTTCAGAGAAGGGTTTAGGCCATAGTCCACCACGCTGGCCCATTGCGAATTGGCGGACTTCACACTTCGGGATGAAGAACTCTCAGATGTGCAGGTTTCCTCACGATGTTTTCCTTCACCGTTGAAGCAAGTGATATTTAATTGCTTAAACGCACTTCACTCCGAAAAGTCAGAGGTGCGTACCCGGGATCGAACCTTCGACCCCCCGAATAGGAGACCACAGTCCTAACCACTAGGCTATCACTGCTTCACACACGTACATAATCTTAATTAATTAACCAACTTATAAAGGCTAAATTGCGCCAACAATTATGTACTAAGCCTTCGCTGTACGTCCGTCTATCTGTCAGGGCCCAGGGGGCTTTATAAAAAGTTAAAATTTTCTTGTGTGTATGTATTTCTATTGCAATTTGCAGCTTTAACAGCAAAGAACTAAAAAAAAAAAGTACATAGTGTTAAATCTTATACGATGGTACTTCTTGTGCGCGTCCGACTCGCACTTGGCCGGTTCGGTTTTATTTATATTGTGACATTATACAGCATTAAGTCTGTTTCGTATTAGGTACAGACATACCTACAACATAGTTCGCAAGTATAAAGTTTACAGTTACTATATTAGTATGCGGAGAACGTCCTACGCTATGCGCAAAAACCTTTGTAGGTACTGTATGTACAATATACTATAATGTTCTTTGTTAATCTTGTCAACAGTGGTACCAATGTATACATTACGGAAGTTGCCACGCTTTGAGTTTTATGGGTAAGTGGTTGATTGGTGAATAATCATTGAATAAATATATATGGACATTATACAGGGTGGACTCGAAAGTGAACCGAGGCTATTATTTCCTCAATATCATACTAATATTATAAATGCGAAAGTTTGTGAGGATGGATGTATGGATTAATGGATGGATGGATGGATGTTTGTTACTCTTTAACGCCACAACGAATGAACCGATTTGGCTGAAATTTGGAATGGAGATAGTTCACACCCAAGATTAAAACATAGGCTACTTTTTATCCTGGAAAATTACAGACTTCCCGCGGGAATTACAAAACCTTAATCCACGCGGACGAAGTCGCGGGCATCATCTAGTAGGAAATATAGCCAAAACTTTAATACCGATATTAAAACTATGTTGCCTGGTGAATTACATTATTAAATATTGAAAACAAAAACTTTTAAACCTTTCTGAATTCCGAAGCTCCCAATTCGTACTTGTACTAATTTTATTTCGTACAAAATACTCTATCTACTGTCTATAATACCATTATGTATTCGATTTTTTAAAATAAAAATTCTTATGAACAGATTTCTTTAAAAATACTTGAATGCAGTTTTTATTTTCTTTTAATCGAAGACATTCTTTGTCCAAATTACTCTATGATCTGTAAAATTTTAATTCTCGGCTTTCAAAATGACATCCCTGTATACATACCAATGATTTAAACAAAGGTTATTGTTTAAAATGCCTAATTTGCAAAATCACCGTTTGCTTTGTTTATTTAATATTTAGACAGTTACATTAGTTTATTTTTCAAAAGGTGCTAGAGAGGCGACCTCGCACCGATAAGCGCAGTGTTGGCAGACCCCCCACTAGGTGGACCGACGGCATCATACGAGTCGCAGGGAGCCGCTAGATACAGGCGGCCCAAGACTGAGACCTGTGGAGATGCAACAGACCTTTGTCTAGCAGTTTTTATCTTAAACTTATCATGCCACAGGACTCAGTCTTGCGCCACCTGTACCCAGCGGCTCCCTGCGACTTATTGTTGATATTATAATAATGTCCCCCCGACCGAATCCGATCACTGCGGCCAACCTACTTAGAGATCAGTGCACAAGTGCGTGCGCAAGCACAGGTGCACTCTCTATTCCCTCACTCTCATAGTCCGATGGGACGGAAATCCGACACAACCGAAGAGAGATCAGGCGCAGGTGCGACGGCTTTACGTGCTCTCCGAGGCACGGGGGTGACACACCGCCAACTTCCTAACTCCGGGCTGGTATTGAGAATTTCTTGGTAGAAAAACCCAATTATTTACCTATATATTATATAACTTTATCTACTAGCGACCCGCCCCGGCTTCGCATGGGTGGAATATAATAAAGAAATATAGAGATTTTCATAGCGGCTAGTACTGAGAATTTATTTGGCAGAAAAACCCAATACATTTTTATTTTTTAATGGCCGACCCGGGAATCGAACCCGGGACCTCGTCATCTGTAGTCGAACAAGCTAACCACTAGACCAACGAGGCAGTTATTGTTGATATATAATAATAATAGGTAAGTAATAATAATATAATATGTAGTATTAGAATTGCCTGTAAAATGCATGTAAAATTATTATTTATATGTAAATTAACAACACAGCTGATTCAAGAAAGTCGGTTCAACGATCGTTACACAATACAATACAGACTTGTATTTAGAGCTCGATATAATATACTGTTTATTAAATGTTAGCACTATGTTTCGAATATGTCCGACGTTCGACGTTAAATTAATTAATGAAGTAAGACTGGATTCACATCTGTGCGCATCGATTCGCATGTTGTCCATTAAGAGTGGGTGTGCGCTCGTTAACAGTAAACAGATTTGATTTTTACAGTAGTAGATCAAGTTTCAATTATCCGAAAAAAACACGCAAGAATTACATCATACTGCCAAGGGACGTGCTTGGGCAAAAACATAAAATGATGAAATTTGTTCGATAATAAAAAATCGCGAAGTTAGGTCTAATTTTTAACCAATATTCATTTATTTTCAATGTGTTGCATATTACAGAGCCAAAATTTTTACATTAAATTCCGATTGATATTATCAAGAGAGTAGCCTAGTGAATTGAAAAGAAAATGAATATTTTACGAGTTACAAAGTGTTTGGCGTTTACTACACTCCTATTCCGCGCAAAACGCTTTCTTTTGTCGCGCCTCACATGAGGTTGTGGCTATGTTTTATCTCATCGCGAAATCTGATTTTTTTTGGGGTTACACGCGCTCTTAAGTATATGGACATAACTGTCTTTTTGTATGGAGTCGTGTACATCAATTCGGCTTTGCAATACGTACTTACACGACAAAATGCGAATCGATGCGCAATGATGTGATTCCAGTCTTAATCTGATGGTTCAATTTAATATAAACTAGCTGATGCCCGCGACTTCGTCCGCATGGATTTAGTTTTTAAAAATCCCGCGGGAACTCTTTCATTATCCGAGATAAAAAGTAGCTCTCCCGGTCTGAGGAACCACTACTACATCCATTACTATACCCATGCAAAAAATCGCATCAATCCGCTGTTCTGTTGCGACGTGATTGAAGGACAAACCAACAAACAAACACACTTTCGCATTTATAATATCAGTAATGCTTTATTATAACACTTTTTATAATTGTCAAATTTTTTACCATACTAAAACCCGCGGGAACTCTTTCATTATCCGAGATAAAAAGTAGCTCTCCCGGTCTGAGGAACCACTACTACATCCATTACTATACCCATGCAAAAAATCGCATCAATCCACTGTTCTGTTGCGACGTGATTGAAGGACAAACCAACAAACAAACACACTTTCGCATTTATAATATCAGTAATGCTTTATTATAACACTTTTTATAATTGTCAAATTTTTTACCAACTTAACCAAAGACAAAATTACGTTTAGCTGTCATTTACGTTTTGTTATTCCACTGTCATTTGCGTTTTGTTATTCCATGTCAGATGCGTTTTTGTTATACCACGTTTTATAGTGACTTGACGGAAACGCGGTCGAACGGGATAAAAAGTATCCTATGTCCGTCTCCTGGTTCTAAGCTACCTCTCCACCAATTTTCAGCCAAATCGGTTCATCCGTTCTTGAGTTATAAATAGTGTAACTAACACCACTTTCTTTTATATATATAAGACATATCTGCCCCCCGATTGTCTAAAAGTTGCCGATCGAAAATAGTATTCATTTGATCGTCGAATCGTAATCATTTGGGTCAAATCTTGCAAGATGAATTAGAACCACTACAGCTAAAATTTTGCATGTGTGTGTAAATCGGATGACAATGCAATATTATTGTGACATGGAGCTGATCTGATGATGGAGACGGAAGATGGCTATCGGAACTCTGTAATAAAACGATGTAACCCCATCGAGTTTGGGCTCGTTTGATTCGTCATGACAAGAACTCTGATCCCAGATGATATCTAGTCTAATGATGTAGCTACTAAAAGCTTGTATTTTAAAAAAACTAAGTTGCACTCGGGGACTGCCACGGTAAAGCTATTGCATAACATTTTTTATCAATTTATGCAATTATAATATTTATGCAATATTTTTTTTGCATAATAAAAATTATGCAAAAAAATAATTAAAAAACAAACAAACAAGAAAAGTGCACTGTCACTACTTCGCGAGTGAGATTCGAACCTGCGACATCTAAAGAAAGCGGCCGCTCGCCCACTGCGCCAAACAGAGCTAAATGTGTACCTCTAAAATGTTGAACGCTTACTGAACGACGGTGTTAGGTTTATTTTCGTTACGGAATTTCTTGATTCGGTCGCCGCGCTCAAACTGTTTGTCCTAGTTCAAAGCCCGCGATAAAAGCTATGCAAAAGCTTAAAATAAAATTTTTAATTTACACTTGTTTATAACATAGTACGATTCTGTCCACCTGAACAGATAAGTTGCGCTGTGAGATGAGATGGCAATGATGCAAGATGGCGTATGTTAGGTTCAACGCACGTTCACACAACCCAGCCATATTATTGTTTTAATTCAAACGCAAACCGCAACGTTTGTTTTGAGTGGAACTAGGCCTCCTGATAACAGTATTTTGCAATGCTATGCTTGTATAATCCTGTGTACTAGTTAGTGCTTCGCCAGTCGCCACGAACTAAGAATTCGCATCCTATGATAATACATAATAACTGGGTGACCGAGCTTGGCTCGCTTTTTTTGTTTTTTTTTTTTGGTAAATCGTGTTTTTTGGAAATTATATATTAAAAAAAATAATAAATAAAAAAATAATAATAAAATTCATAGGGGAAACTATAATCGTCTTGAACTCGAACCGGGGTCTTCTGGTTTCGGGACCGCCCGACTTACCGTCGAGCTATCGGAAATTTATAGATGATGGCGAAATTTACCTTCGTATTCTAATGATATTGTAAGGGGTTTTTCATTGCCTGAAAACACGGATAAAACGACCTTTTCTAAAAATGAAACCTAGCTAGATCGATTTATCACCCCCCAAACCCCTGCATCCCAAATTTCATGAAAATCGTTGGAGCCGTTTCCGAGATTATATATATTCTTGTATATTATAATATATATAATATAATATACAAGAATTACTCGTTTAAAGATATTAGATAACTCAGCGCATAGCCTATAATTATCAAGTCCATACACTGACCTCTATAATTCGCATCCTATGATAATAAACTGATCATATAAATACATACCTATTATACATACAAACATACATAGACTGCTAAAATGAGAACACTTCCTTTGGCTTTGCCGTAGTTCGGTAAAAAAATTACAGTATTTACGAAATTAAGCTTCATCTCTTAGGTAATAAAGGAATCCGAAATGCTTGAAAATGTACAAATCCTACATCCTATTAATTATTAATTATTATTATAAATGCGAAGGTTTGTGAGGATGGATGTATGGATGGATGTTTGTTACTCTTTCACGCCACGTCGAATGAACCGATTTGGCTGAAATTTGGAACGGTGATAGCTCATACCCAGAACTAACACATAGGCACATTTTATCCTGGAAAGTTAACAAGTTCCCGCGGGAATTAAAAATCCTTAATCCACGCAGTTGAAGTCGCGGGCATCACCTAGTAAATTAATATTTTGAAACATCTTTATCAAGGTCTCTATTTCCGTTCACAAATAATTTAATTTTGAAAACTGTTGCATTTAGACTTTAGAGCAACGTTGCACAAATTCTAAATACCTATCGACTTTCACAATGTTATGTCTGGAACGTTGGTATTAGCAACAATTGAATAGTGAACAAAAACAGAGCAGTGATAGACTAGTGGTTACGACTGCGGTTTACTATTCGGGGGGTAACGGGTTCAATCCCGTGCACCCACATCTGACTGAGTTATGTGCGTTTAAGCAATTAAACCCAACAGTTGGCAGACTTGCAGGTTGGGTGTTGGCAGACCCCCCACCAGGTGGACCGACGACATCAAACGAGTCGCAGGGAGCCGCTGGATCCAGGCGGCGCAAGACCGAGACCTGTGGAAGTCCATGCAGGAGACCTTTGTCCAGCAGTGGACGTCTATCGGTTGATGAAGGCTTCAACGGTGAAGGAAAACATCGTGTGGAAACCTGCACGCCCGAGAGTTCTCTATGATGTTCTCAAAGGTGTGTGAGTCTGCTAATTCGCATTGGGCCAGCAGCGTGGTGGACTATGGCCTGTAACCCTTCTCTGAGAGACCTGCGTTCAGCTGTAGTGAGCCGTTGATGGGTTGCTGATGATAAAATACATACTATTATATTTATACATAACTAGCTTTTGCCCGCAGCTTCGCTCACGATTCGATTTTTCAAACCCTTATTTTACCGCCGCGCCTTAGGGGTTGACAAAAATCTTTTCTAAGCGGATGCCTACGTCATACTCATAATAGATAATATATATGTACCTATGTCAAAAAAAGACTGATCCGTCCAGTAGTTTGAGCTGTGCGTTAATAGATCAGTCAGTCAGTCACCTTTTCCTTTTATATATTTAGAAGATAAAAACAAATCATCATCATAATCATCATTAGCAACCCATCAACGGCTCACTACTGAGCGCAGGTCTCCTCTCAGAGAAGGGTTATAGGCCATAGTCCACCACGCTGGCCCAATGCGACTTCACACACCTTCGAGAACACTATGAAGAACTCTCAGATGTGCAGGTTTCCTCACGATGTTTTCCTTCACCGTTGAAGCAAGTGATAGTTAATTGCTTAAACGCACTTGACTCCGAAAAGTCAGAGGTGCGTACCCGGGATCGAACCTGCGGCCCCCGAATAGGAGACCACAGTCCTAACCACTAGGCTATCACTGCTTAAAAACAAATACATAATACAAATTCAATCATAGATTAGAAATCAGATAACAAATAAACCTGCATGATCCTACGTTATAAGAACGAAGGTTGCTATTCAAATTAATTAATAAATACACGCGGCTACTTGCCATTAAGATGATATGTAAAGTACACAATTTGAATTTATAATCGGTTATTAATGCTAGTTAACCGAGGAATCAGTCCCGGTTATAATAACTAACACACTGAGTAGTGATTACTGTTATACGGTCTATCATCACAAATAATTTTTGACGACCTCCCTGGCGCAGTTGTGAGCGCTGTTGTCTTATAACTGGGAGGTCCCGGGTTCGATTCCCGGTGGGGTCAATTTGGGAATTTATAATTTCTAAATTGTCTCTGGTTTGGTCTGGTGGGAGGCTTTGGCCGTGGCTAGTTACCACACTACCGTCAACGACGTGCCGCCAAGCGATTTAGCGTTCCAGCACGATGGCGTGTAGAAACCAATTAGGGGTATGGGTTGAATGTTCACTGCCATACCCCTTCCAAGTTAGCCCGCTACCATCTTAGACTGCATCGTCACTTACCATCAGGTGAGATCGCAGTCAAGAACTAGCTTGTCATCGAATAAAAAAAATATGTATTTTTAGGGTTCCGTACCTCAAAAGGTAAAAAAGGAGCCCTTATAAGATCACTCTCTTGTCAGTCTGTCTGTCCGTGTGTCACCACCGATTTTCTCAGGAATGGGTGGACCTAACAAGTATACCAGATACTGAGGTCTATAGTCATTATTAGGTGTATAAAAATCAAGGTATGAGTCAACACGATAAAAAGATATGGGATAATTTAGATTTTCGCGAAAACTTGCAAGTACCAAAGTTTACCTTAATTTTCTACTTTTTTTATTTTACGGAATTTTCCCTTTAGTTGTGCTGTAAGACCTTGCTTTTAACCAAAATAAACAATTCTAGGTCAACCGGAAGTACCCTATAGGTTTGGGTCGAAAACCTATATGGTAGTTCCCGGTGACCTAGAATCACGAAATTTAGCAAAAAGCAAGGTCTTACAGCACAAATAAAGGATAAATTCCAAAAAATAAAAAAATTTGAAAATTATGTAATAATAATATAGGTAGGGTCGGAGCCCTCGGCGCACGAGTTCGCAAGCGCGCTTTAGGGATTGAATTTTATAGCTATCTATAAGCCAAACACCTTTTTGGGCCATTCATCAAGTGCATACCTACATTTGTCATCTGTGGTCTGGACTATGAAGTTTTACGTATTCTGTGGTTCTGGTGTTGTCAAACTGACTTTAGTTGTAGAATTATGATTCATCAATTTCATCATTCATTGTAGCTTTTAAAAAACTAGAAAATTGTTCGTTACTTCGTTAGTTAAGTCAACTCATGAAATACAGTTATTGAATAACACTCGTGACCATTGAATTTTACTCTTTACGTCCCACATCGAGTTACCGGCGTCAGTGAATAAGAAGAATTTCCTACACACCTTTTCCTTTTATATATTTAGATTTTTAATGTCACAAAAACCAAAACAATTAGGTAGCGACAAATAAAAATATAATCTCAGAAGCAGTTGAAAATAATAGTTGTGTATAATTCATAAGTGTACAAAGTATTAAGAGATATATATATATAGAGAGAATAGCTAACGTGGCTACATCATACAATAAAATATAATTATCTCTTGTTAAACACTGTGTTTTACATTGTTTGTCTGTGGTATGCAGTCTTTATCTTAAATCTTTATATAAAATATATACTAGCTATACCCACGTTGCAAATTGCAATGCCACGTAATGTATAAAGAAATTATTATTATATATTTTTTTGGCCAGGATCCCTCGCGGGCGTCCCGTGAACACATTACCAAAGTTTCATCACAATCTGATCAATGGTTTCGGAACGCATAGAGGACAAACATTGATCTTTATTTATAATATATTAGCTGATGCCCGCGACTTCGTCCACGTGGATTTAGTTTTTAAAATCCCTCGGGAACTCTTTGATTTTCCGGGATAAAAAACCTCACTCTCCAGGTCCTTAACTATACCCATGCAAAAAATCCCGTCGATCCGTAGACCTGTTGCGGCATGATTGAAGGACAAACCAACAAACAAACACACTCTCGCATTTATAATATTAGTAAGGATATAGATAAGGAAAAGGTGACTGACTGATCTATCAACGCACAGCTCAAATCACTGGACGGATCGGGCTGTTTGGCATACAGAGATGGCTATGATTATAAGACGTAGGCATCCGCTAAGAAAGGATTTTTGAAAATTGAACCCAAAAGAGGGTAAAATAGGAGTTTGAAAAATCCAACTTAACGTGAGCTAAGCCGCGGGCAAAGGCTAGTAGTTTATAAACGACAGCAAACAGAGCATACCTACATGACGAAGAATCTTTTGGCTTTGGAGGAAAAATGTTTGTTGTTTATTCTGTTAGTGTAAATATTTGGTTTTACTCAGCAATTGTACATGTAAATAGCTATGCTGGCGCGAGATACCTGCATATCTGTACCTCACTTATCTCTATAATTAACACTGCACTGGTTGTCCCTATACTATACAAATGACAGCTTATAGTGGAAGACACGGGTCTGCCTGCGAAATTCAAATTTGATTTGGTTTTTCGCAATTTGTAAACTAATACGACAAAGTACGCTTATGGCCTTCTAATTGCGCCAGTGGAATTATCATCTTCACAGGTTTACATAAAAATCTTTACTTGAAAGTGACCAGTTTAAGAAATTAATCAAAATACTGAGTTCGACGTGAGTTACTCACAAATTAGTCGATTTTTTCAAAATTTGAATTTCGCGGGCAGACCCATGTCTTCCACCTTAAACTATGGATCAATTTGAAGCGCCACATTTGACATACGAGCGTCTCTGGAACTAATATTAAAGGGATGCCGGAAGTGCCAAAAAGTATCAATTGTCAACTAGTGCCCTCACTAATTTTAGTTCCTTGGACACTCGTAACTACTTACAGCGCCAAAATGGCGTCAATCAAGTAGATCAAAAACATATGACAGCAGCTTGATTAATTAGAGGTCTGTGGTCTTGAGACTTACCAGTAATGAACATACCATAAAGACACCATATAATTTATCAGGCGATTGATTCGATATTTGACTGCTATTCTGCTATGGGACAGAAGTAGGCGCATATGCTATGGTTGAGCGAAGCAACGACTGGGGTCATGCGTCGTGCTCGTGAACGGGTGCCACCGGCGGGAATGGGGCTACTTTATGTCTATTGTCTGCGCAAGTTAGTCGGTATGCATTTTTGGAACTTCCCGCATTGTGGAAACACTGCATACATAGCATATTATTTATTGTATTGTAAACTTGTTTTGAAAAGAGCAACCGCCGAGTTTCTTGCTGGTTCATCTCCGCAGGAAGGGCATTCCGAACCAGTGGTAGAGCCAGACGATGCAAAAGCACTTGTAAAAAGTTTATTTGAATAAAAAATATTTCTATTCTATTCTATTGTGCAAGTCTTTGTACCTACCCAACTAAAGCAATAATAAATAATAGATTACATAACATGACTAGATATTTAAAAAGTCTATGCAATATTGTTCTTACTAACCTATATCTGTGCAACTTAAATAAAAACTAATAATGCAATAGTGTACATATTAATTGCTGCAACCACATATTATTTATACTTGTTGCAATTGAATATTATATAAAGATTACTTGAATTTTAAAATTTTGTAAACTTAGATATTAATTGGTTAGACTTTTCGGAGTTATGTGCCTCTTAAGAGGAGTGTCTAGTGACGAAACGCGACGCGAGTAGGTATTTTCCAAAATGCTATCTGTTTCACAACGCTTCGCTGCCCGACCCGCATCGTGCGATAGAGAGAGTTGCAAGTCCAGGAGTTATTTGCCTAAATTTTATTCTTGAAATATTGTTTCGGGTCATAACGTTTTTACCCCCCTAAACGTTTACAAAATTAGACAATTTTAGTCTCATTAGATTCAGTACACCTTAATCTAGGCTCGTACGTTTCATTTTTTTAGTATTTCAGTTTAGTTAAATTTAAAAAAATAAAATTAGTCGAGGTAGTTTTTTAGTCAAAAATATGGATATTTAGTCACTAATAACTTTTAACATAAGCAATATTTCTTTAAAATTAAAACGTACGGGCATAGTTTTTCATTGTATCTGCAACATTTCAAAAAATTATGAACATTGGACAACATTTACGGGTAGCAAAACGTTATCGCTTTTTGAAGCTTTTTGTATGAAAATTTTCAACTAGACAATCCTCTTAAGCAATTAAATACATATCACTTGCTATAACAGTGAAGGAACACATCGCGAGGAAACCAGTGGTAGTTAGTCCGAGTTTTAATTTGTTTGATCGTAAAAGTTAACTATTACGTTAGCATCAAAGTAATATGAACCATAATAGTATCGATTTAGTCACAAATACAATACGGACGATTTTAATTTGGAGCGTTTTCGTTACGTAAACGTATAAGAATACATACACGAAATTGAGCTCTAAGACAATATTGTTATGGTTTATTTTACTTTGATGGTAATGCCATAGTTTACTATTCATAGTTAACTATCCAATCTTGTACTAATCCTACTGATCCTACTGCTCGCCTGAGAGTTCTCCATAATGTTCTCAAACGGGTGTGAAGTGTGTCAATTCGCACTTGGCCAGTGCGGTGGTATATGGGGGGGGGGGGGGGGAATAGGGGTTCGACAAATTAATAAATTTAAATATTTAAATTTAAACTTACGCGAGCGAAGCCGCGGGCACAAGCTAGTTTAATAATATAAAACCTGATGCTAGGTATTCAAGAACATTACCATAATGAACTCATTAGGCATATACCTATACTTAAAATTAAATAAAAAGCGACCTCAAAAACCATAATATTATCATATATATAAGAATCGGTATTTTTATCTTAATCTCAACAAAAAATACAGTTTTAAACAAACTTTTTATCCACGTACACAAATAGTATAAGAATTGGATATTTACACCGATTATTTATTTATACATATTATATTATTAAATTATTTACGAGTATAATATATATATTTATATATTATATTTATTTAAGTGGAGATAGTTCTAGTGGTTCGGAGTTCGGACTATGGTCTCCTATTCGGAGGGTCGCAGATTCGATCCCGGGACCTCTGGCTTTTCGGAGTCAAATGCGTTTAAGCAATTAAATATCACTTGCTTCCACGGTGAAGGAACACATCGTGAGGAAACCTGCATATCTGAGTTCGCTCAGTAGTGAGCCGTTGATGAGTTGCTGATGCTGATGCTGATGATGATGATGATGATGATGATGATGATTATATTTATTTTATTTATTATATTTCCATACTATATTTACGGATATTATAGGTACCACCCAGAAAAGTCGGGTCTGGGTGATAAATGATAAATAATGTCCTCCAGACCGAATGCGGTCACGGCGACTGACCTGAGATAAGCCATCTGCGCGGGAGACATTATAATGCGCAAGCGTGTTCGCAGACACGTGCACTCTCTATTCCCTCACTCTCATAGTCCGATGGGACTATGAGAGTCAGGGACGGGCTGGTACTGAGAATTTCTTGACAGAAAAATAGAAAAACCCAACTATTTATATATATACATATATATTACCCAATTATATAAGCGGAAAGCTTGTGTCAAGAGTGGGTACGACAATAGTGCAACGGGTGGGATTCGAACCTGCGACCTTTCAGATTTCAGTCCGCACCTTTAACCGTTGGGCTATTGAGGCTTATATAATATATTATATATCTTAATCTACTAGCAACCCCCCCGGCTAGGCTTCGCATTGGTGGGATTTAGAAATATAGATTTTCATACAAAACTACCATCCTTTTTGACATTTTACCCGACTGCCAAAAGGAGGCATTACGATTTTAGCAGGTATGTATTATGAGTTGTGACTAGTTACGTATGTTCCACCGTACCGCGTAAACTACTGAGCCGATTTTGATGAATGAGGTGTCATCGATTTATTATTATGGTCCCAGTGGCAAAGGCTACATTGTATACGAACGAACTCAATATAACGGCACGCTTAGTACAAGATTTGATAGTTAACTATAAATAGTAAACTATGACATTACCATCAAAGTAAAATAAACCATAACAGTATTGAGTTAGAGCTCAATTTCGTCTATGTATTCTTATACGTTAACGTAACGAAAACGCTCCAAATTAAAATCGTCTGTATCGAATTTGTGACTTTATGACTGATTTGTGACGATCAAACGAATTAAAACTAGGACCAACCACACGGATGTTATATACAATTCGTCGTAGTCGGTTTACAGTTTTGAACTTTTTCTTGTGAAATATTAAGAAATAGGTTGAAGACCCTCTATTTATAATAATATTCAGTCACAAATAATTTATTTTAATACAGTTTTGAACTTTTTCTTGTGAAATAGTAAGAAATAGGTTGAAGACCCTCTATTTATAATAATATTCAGTCACAAATAATTTATTTTAAGCATACTTATAGGTGACACAATTTCACGAACGAACGAAGCTGCGAGCATTCGCTAGTATAATAATATTAAATTTTTTTTTTTTAACCGACTTCAAACGCCACTACAAAGTTATAAGACATTTAAAAAAAAAGCGTACATTCAATTTCTTTAAAATTTATATGGGACCTCTGAAGTAAGACCTATCAAACAAAAGAAGAATCGTCAAAAACAATTCACAATTGGCGGAATAATCGCGTAGCAAACATACAAAAAAACACAGTCTAATTGAGAACCTCCTCCTTTTAGGGTTCCGTACCCAAAGGGTACCAACGGGACCCTATTACTAAGCCTACGCTGTCCGTCCGTCCGTCCGTCTGGCAGCGGGCTGTATCTCGTAAACCGTAATAGATAGACAGTTGAAATTTTCACATATTTTGTATTTCTATTGCCGCTATAACAACAAATAATAAAAATTAAATTAAATTAAAAAAATTAAATTAATATATTTCCATGGGTAGGTAAGTACATGGAAATATTTTCATTTAATTTTTTTTAACGGAACCCTAAAAGAACGAGGCCCGACTCGCACTTGGCCGATTTTTGAAGTATGTTATAAATGGAAGCCACTGACCTTGAATTTTTTGACACTTTGGTCCCATTCGCGCCGTATTCAACTTCGCTGCCTCCGTAACTTGTGACCAATGGCATATCACCTTCCGCCATATTGTTTATTGTTTTTTTTTTATAAAACCACGCAACGGATTCCAAAGTTTTGAATCACTGGGCACAAACACTTGTTTCTTTTGTAATTTATTAAATTATTCACGGAATAATAAATTGTTTTGAATTAATTTCGACGATATTATTTGTTTTTAGTTCTTAAGATGGTGAAAACACGTCCGTTCGACGGTCACTGCTGAACCAAACTGGCTGCTGTCTACTGACCGATTATTTTATTGATGTAAATTTAATGATGAGCGCTCGCTCTCAGATAACAGACTTATAGCACGTGTCGTGCGATATGCGATATGGGGATGGTCAATGGGGAAAAGAGACGGGTAGCACGCGTCACATCGTTCGTTCGTTAGCAACCCATCAACGGCTCACTACTGAGCGCAGGTCTCCACTCAGAGAAGGGTTATAGGCCATAGTCCACCACGATGGCCCAATGCGAATTGGCGGACTTCACACACCTTCGAAAACATTATGAAGAACTCTCAGATGTGCAGGTTTCCTCACGATGTTTTCCTTCACCGTTGAAGCAAGTGATATTTAATTGCTTAAACGCACTTGACTCCGAAAAGTCAGAGGTCTTGGGATCGAACCTGCGACCCTCCGAATAGGAGACCACAGTCCTAACCACTAGGCTACCACTGCTTCGCAAGCGCACATGCACGCGTCACATGAATGGCAGTTATTTACGCAGCGGCATGCAGGTTAGAACAGAAGGCGCAAGGTCAACGATGAAACATCTATGTATTTATGATTAAGTTATTGTTTTCAATCAATGCACTTTCAAGGATGTACATTGTACAACCTGAAAGTTAATTTTACAGCTCTCGTGCGTAAGTTTCAAATGAGCACTAGTACTTTTGAGCAGTGATAGCGTTAGGGTTAGGACTGTGGTCTTCTCGGAGATCACAGCCTGTTCGATCTCAGACAGGCACTTCTGACAACACTTCTTCAACCTCATCAGTGACGTCATCGAAAAAATAATTGGTTGTCTTTATAGTCGGTTTACGGACGATAGTTTTACGTGTTAACGTCATAAAGAAACATTGATGAATAAATGTGTCACAAGCCAATGCTTGGGCCGATCGTGCCTCTCTATGGCTTGTTCCGCGCTCTCACTTGTACGCTCAGGCTCAGGCGAAACGTGACACTTTTTCGTGCGTGCAGCCGGTGTTCATCGATTTATAGGACGTTATCACGTCAAAAACAAAACCCGCGCCGTAGCGCGTGACAATAGTGCAACAGGTGGGATTCGAGGCTGCGACCTTTCAGTTTTCAGTCCGCACCTTTAACCGTTGGGCTATTGAGGCTTTCTGCAATTCTTTTTGAGGCTTTTAAGTTTTAACCAGCTCTACCGTAGGTAACGAAACGCGCAGACCAAGTTACATGGGTAGCTCAATGAGATAACATGTGACGGTACGGATAGTACAGTCTTGATAATGGTGGACGGCCTTATGCAATAATGGCGTTTCCGCTCGTTTAACTAACTCTGCCGTGGAGTGGTACCGAAACGCATAGACCAAACTACACGGGTAGATCAATGAGATAACTAAAGCGTCATGTCCGTACCACACCGTGCCGTCTTGAGTTCTTGATAAGGAAAAGAATCGCCAGCTTAAGATGACGCCTTGGACCAAAAAACACGAAAACGAGTACTTTTGAATGCGTAGTGTGAGTGCAACGAATGATATAGTTAGAATTTTAAAAATATCGTAAAAAAGGGGAAAACCTGTATAATTTCTTAAGCAAACTTCACACCAAAAAGTTCAAATGCTTGGAATTATCAGCGACAACATCCTATTATGTTTTACGAATAAAATAGCCAGACCGCTATTCTATTTCATAGACCGAGAAGTTATTTTATTTTATGCTTATGTTATGAGTAATTAAATAAAAACCCAGTCAAAGTCACCCGCTGGCACGGTCCGGTCGAGTGAAGTAAAACAAGCCAGGGTGAGCGGGGAGTGCGAGCGAGAGAGCGGTACGCGATTTTTTGAAACAATAATTTATCAATGCGTCGCCTTAAGAGCAATGCCACAAAGCGGGTTGCGGCGTCTCAAGGTAATAATGTGCGATTATATGCCACGGCCCACGTTGCTGGTGCAGCGTTGCAAGTGATAACTGTAGAATAGAAAAGAATAGAATAGAAAAGAAATATTTTTTATTCAAATAAACTTTTTTACAAGTGCTTTTGAATCGTCGATGAGTCTCGAGTCTCGACTTCCCTGGCGTAGTGGTGAGCGCTGTCTTATAACTGGGAGGTCTCGGGTTCGATTCCTGGCGGGGGCAATTTGGCAATTTATATTTTCTGAATTGTCTGGTTAGGTCTGGTGGGAAGCTTTGACCGTGGCTAGTTACCACCCTACCGTCAAACACGTGCCGCGAAGCGATTTAGCATTCTGGCACGATGGCGTGTAGAAACTGATTAGGGATATGGGTCGAATGTACACTGCCATACCCCTTCCAAGTTAACCCGCTACTATATTAAACTGCATCGTCACTTACCATCAGGTGTGATCGCAGTCAAGGTTTCCCGTGTCATCGAATAAAAAAAACTTACACAGGTACAGTTTTTGCAATTCACGAAGGCGAGTGAGCTTTACTTGTGGTTACTTCGTGTACATGCACATTGCATAAGTGTGCGTGCCTGTCAAAGCCTAGGTGGGAGCGGGCAGGCGCGAGCATTGCGCTCGCTCACACTTATACAGATACGACAGACACACCATAAGTCAGTCGCCCTCGTGAATTGCAAGAACTATAACTATTTAATACGCAATGTATCTGTTATACATATTCGTTGTTTCCGGATTTCTTTACGTTTACGTAATTCCGCTACTGAATGGAAATTATACTGTAATGTAAAATAAGTTTGCTATTGGCGTTTTAACGTAACCCTTCTGTGTGCCATTTTTAAGCGACTTCAAAAAAGGAGTTTTTTTTAGGAATCTTTTATTTTATGTATGTTCACCGATTACTCGAAGACGCCTATGCCGATATGAAAAATTATTTTTTTGTTTCAAAGGGTACACAGGGTGATGCCGTTCAAATTTTATCGAAATCGGTCAAGCAGTTTAAAAAAATCTTCAATAAATTATATACTTTGTAGTGGCGCGCGCGTTTGAAGTCGGTTTTTAACAATAATTTTTTATTATAGATTTTAGTCAAATTTCAACCAAATAATTAATAATATTTTGAATGAACTACTAATTATTTAATAAAAATCTACACAATATGCAATAAATAATATTAACTAATTCAATCAGGTAGCTGGAAACGTAATGATATATCTTTGACCTTTTAACAAGGTACCTATTTTCAAATTATAATAAATAATTATATGACAATTTTCCTTAAAAACAGTGATTACATAATGCCGTCCAGTCGTTTCCCATACGTCACAGACAAACAATTACACTATCTATATTATTACTAATTACCAGATGCATGCTTTTGTACAAATTAACTGTAAAAAAAAATGCGTCACTAGACGGGTCTGTTATCTACGCCCCCAAATAAATAATTGTTTGTGGACTTTGAAAGGATTTTCCTTATTTAGTCACGGGAAGCCTAGATTATCAATGCTTGAAGCAGTATTCAATACTAGCTGATGCACGCGACTTCATCCGCGTGGGCAAAACCCCTGCAGTATCAGAATTGAGGAGTTTGGTCCTGGAATTTAACCTTGTAGTCTTTGCTTGGTACCTATAACAACTATTCATAATAAATCACGACAGTTTAGGTGGGCAGTACCCCTGCAGCATCAAGATTGAGGAGTTAGAACCCGAAATTTATGGGGCCATCTCACAAAGTTTCTGTATCGATTAAAAAAAATTGTGTTAGGAGTAACATAGTAACTTTTTAAACTATTGCATAGCTTTTATCGCGGGCTTTGAGCGCGGCGACCGAATCAAGAAATTCCGTAACGAAAATAAGCCTAACACCGTCGTTTCAGTTCGGCAGACTTCGGCACGGTGTTTGTGTGCGTGCGACTAGAAAATGCTATGCAATAGCTTTACCGCGGCAGTCCCCGAGTGCCGCACGTATTTTTTTCAACTGATTTTCAAAAAAAGAGTTGCATTTTTCTACTTATGTAAGTAATAGTATGTATTTTGATATCTCCATGATTTCTTAACCGATTTGCGTGAATCTTTTTTTAATCGATACAGAAACTTTGTGAGATGGCCCCATAAATTTCGGGTTCTAACTCCTCAATCTTGATGCTGCAGGGGTACTGCCCACCTAAACTGTCGTGATTTATTAACTGTCGATTATGAATTATGTTATAAGGAGTTATAACATGAGCTATCTGTCAAGGTAAGTCTCGTCAAAATCGGTAAAAGCCAAAACGTACAGACAGACAGACATGCAAAAATTTACAAAATGGATGATTTGTTTTAAGTAACGAATTTATTTTCATATGCATTCAGTAATAAAAAGCTGTTATTTTGACATTACAAACAGACACTTCAATTTTAATTATTTGTATAGATTTAAATTTTGTTTTGAATCGTCATCTACTGACGGCCTTAAAGCTTTGAGTACTATCTTCTTCTTTATCAACCGATAGACGTCCACTGCTGGACAAAGGTCTCTTACTACTTACTTGAGTACTATAGTGTTTGTTTAATACTCAAAACCTTAAAGTGAATACTAGTTTTCATTAAATGCAAGCAGTATAGGACTGTGGTCTCCTATTCGGGGGTTCGCAGGTTCGATCCTAGGCACGCACTTCTGACTTTTCGGAGCTATGTGCGATTAAGCAGTTAAATAACTATTTTTTTTAGAAAATTTACCAAAAAGCACAAGATATATCACATGGTTTAACAGTGCAGGAAAAAATCGTGAGGAAACCTGCACCTCAAAGGTGTGTGAAGTCCGCCAATTCGCAATGGGCCAGCGTGGTGGACTATGGCCTATAACCCTTCTCTGAGAGGAGACCTCGCTCAGTAGTGAGCCGTTGATGGGTTGCTAATGATGATGATGATGAAATTATAATTACATATTGATGTAATTATTTGAGATTGCTCAAAAAAACAGAAAAATAAATACTTACTTTTGTTTTATTCCATGAATCCCATTTGATCAGATTTCATAATTAATTTCAGAATTCATAATTTCATTGATTCTTGGTTACTACCACGATGCCTATGAATACTTGAATTGTTATCTTAGTATTATTTCTGATAATTTTAACTGCCTCGTTGGTCTAGTGGTGAGCACGTTCGACTACGGATGACGAGGTCCCGGGTTCGATTCCCGGGTCGGGCCAAAAAAAAAAAAAAGGTATTGGGTTTTTCTGTCAAGAAATTCTCATTACTAGCCCGGAGTTAGGAAAGTTGTCGGTGAGTCACCCCCGTGCCTCGGAGAGCACGTAAAGCCGTCGGTCCTGCGCCTAATCTCTCTCCGGTCGTGTCGGATTTTCCGTCCCATCGGACTATGAGAGTGAGGGAATAGAGAGTGCACCTGTGTCTGCGCACACACTTGTGCACTATAATATCTCCCGCGCAGTTGACTAATCTCTGAGCAGGTTGGCCGCCGTGATCGGATTCGGTCGGGAGGACATTATTTTTATTATTATTAATATATATATAGCTGCTGGGGCTGATTCACTGACTGATTCACTGATTCACTGATTCACTCACTCATTGATCACCTCTCCTGTAAAATTTTGTATGAAAAATTTTTTTTTCACCGATGGTTTCGTATAGAGGACAAAAATTCATTCGGAGGAAAAATATGGAGAGAGCTGATGATTGAGGATTTCGGAGACGGGTGAGGAGCACGGCCAGGGTATTGAAGATAGGTGGGGTGTGCTCGAACAAAAGTCACTCGGAACTTCATCCAATTCGCAGAGAGTTGAAAAAAAATTCCAAAATGGCGGATTCAAGATGGCAGCCATACAAATTTCGTCGGTGTCTATCTCGGAGAGTATAAAAGATGCAAGAGTGCTTCTTTGGCAAAAGATGATCAGGGCCCGAAGGTCTACTTGATGAATAGAAAAAAAAAATCAAGATGGCGGAATTTTTTTTCTCCATACAAAATATATGGCGAATATTGAATAGACTAGAAGCTGAGAACTATGCAAGACTTTGATACGGTTCCTTTTCAAAATTTGTTTTTATAAAAGACTGATATAGAAAGACTTCTCATTCTGACAAATGATGAGATATGATGATTGAGGGTTTGGAAGGTGGGTGAGGAGCACGGCCAGGGTATTGAAGATAGGTGGGAGGTGCTCAAACAAAAAATACTCGAAACCTCATCCAATTGGCAATGAGCTGAAAAAAAATTCAAAATGGCGGATTCAAGATGGCGGCCATACCAATTTCATCGGCATCTATCTCGGAGAGTATAAAAGATGGAAGATTGGTTATTTGATAGAAAATGATCAGGACCTGAAAGTCCACTTGACGATAGAAAAACCGCGGTCCGCTTGCGGGCCGCGCACCCACGCGCCCTACTAGTTTCTTATAATTTTACAACTTTGTTATTCAAACACAACTAAAATGTAGCACGATAATGACCATTAATAAACAACGCTTTTACGATGTGTTTTGGTGACGAAAGTTCGCGACCTTGGCGATTTGCGTACAATATTCTTTGGCTAGGTGCTGCCTATGATGTAAACTTTTCAATAAACAATTGGTCATCAACTAGTTTTGCTTCATAAATACGCATTTACCTATCCTTGAAACTTTTGACGACTTCCCTGGCACAATGGTTTTAGAAGCCTCAATAGCCCAAAGGTTAAGGGAGCGGACTGAAAGGTTTAGGGTACGATCCCCCACCCGTTGATTGTCGTACCCACTCCTAACATACTAAGGCCCGCTTGCAGAAACGCCGAGTTATCCTTTTAACCCAGAGTTAGCTGCTGCTTCGACAGATATCGTATAATGTTTCTGTCAAAATTACAAAAATCCTGGGTTAAACCTATCCCGGCGTCTCTGCAAGCGAGCCTAAGGCGCGCTTGCAGAGACGTCTTAAACCAGAGTTAGCAGCTAAAGGAAAAGGACAGATTTGACAGATTGCGTATACCTACAGCTTCTGTCAAAATTACAAATTTATTCCTGGGTTAACTAACTCGGCGTCTCTGCAAGCGGGCCTAAGTGAAGTGATTAAAGAGGAGAATTTTAAACAGCAGTTTTGCCAATTTTGTTGACAAATCTAAATTGAAAAACACCCCTGACATGCGAGTCTATTTCCGGACTATATGTACGATATACCTGACATCCTGTTACCCAGTTTTCTGCTCCGTCATCAGATCCTCCTCCCCAATCATCATATATCTGTCACTTACTCATTGAGACCATTCTAATGAGCCCAAACACACTATATCTGCTGTAAGTTGCTGAGGAGTTGGGTATCCCGCAGACTACTTGATGCTGCAGCATCAACTCAAAACCTTGAGTTGACATACCATGCCTTGGAAATAATCCGAACCGAAGTAACAGTAAACAAATCAATCACACCAGTGAATGCTTGTAAGACCCTTTAATAGAGTAGGAAATGAGTTGACAATGTTCAAACGCCTGAGCAGATCTTCATAAATTATGGCTAAGATCCAGCTCGATCAGGTTAGCTTTCGGACAGAAAAAACGGCATCAAAATCGGTTCATTCGTTAGGGAGCTAAGAGGGAACAGACAGTCACACAGATACACACGTCAAACTTATAAGTTATAACACTCATCTTTTTTTACTTCAAACGCCACTATACAAAGTATAATGATTTTTTTTCAAAAAGTGCTGAAACAATAAAATATTATAAATAATTTAATACTTATAAAAAATTCTTTAAAAAAAAAACAAAAAAACCGACTTCAAACGCCCGCGCCACACCAAAGTATATAATTTATTGTCGTTTTTTTTTAAAACGTTCAACCGATTTCTATAAAATTTAAATGGGACCACCTGGAAAGTATACCCTTTCAAACAAAAATCCAAATCTGTTCAGGCGTCTTCGAGTAATCAGTGAACGTACATAAAAAAAGATTCCGAAGAATTGAGCATCTCCTTTTTTGAAGTCGGTTAAAAAACTAATCATCAAAATATATTCATAATTGGCGGAATAATCGCGTAACAAACATACAGTCGAATGGAGAACCTCCTCCTTTTTGAAGTCGGTTAAAAAAGCAAAAATAGAAGGAGGAAAAAGAATTACCTAATTACAATATTATCAATCTGGATATTCCAACAGCCAATTTCCTGTGATTCGACTTGTTTATTAATAACATGATCCACCTATTATTTATCTGGTATCACATTTCTTCAAACTGTTTTTCTACTATCTAAAAAAACCGAAAACCCGATAGCATCGAGAACTTGTTTTGAGCCAAGATTATGGCTGACGATAATATAATTAATTGCATTTTATGAGGCCACTAGTCCTAAACAGCTTGAGGCTAGCCATCGCAATCTTCGAATCCTACTAATATCGACACCTCGGATTACAAAGGACGTAAAGGACAAAACGCGACTTTTCAGGAGAAGCGAAAAACGAAAATGAAAAAAGTTTTTTGAACATAACTTTTTTGTTATAATAGTTATAAGGATATCATTTAGGAAGAAGTTTCTTAAAATGTAAAGATGCATATTTTAGTTACACCTGTTCTTATCTCTAGTCACTAGTTTAAAAAAATATAGATGTGCTATACACCTAAAGAAATCATTTTGATTGTCTTTTACGCCCGAATTTCCGAAAAAAAGGATCATCATAACGAATCGGTTGACACTTCATTCATCAGAATCGGCTCAGTAGTTTTTTCGCTACCGTGGAAAATTCATTCGTAAATACTCACATACATATACATAGACTGCTAAAATCATAAACCTTCCTTTTGGCCTTCCGCAGTCGGTTAGTAATCATAATATTTATAATTGTGTTACGTGCAGCCCTAGGGCAAATCGACAGCCCCAGGAGAAACTTGCCCCCCTAGTCATGTTACACTTACGATTGTCTATTTCTCTTTCTACGATTGCAAACGTTTGAAGGTTTGGCTAAGGATAGACTAAATGGCGCAGCAGCTGATCAAAGACAGAAGTGTATTGATAATATTTCGCGACATTTTGTATTTTAAATGTTTTTTTAGCATTTAAAATGCTTAAATTATTCACTATAGTGTCCATTTAGAATGCACATTAAAATAATTAGTTAATTTAAGCGCCATCTAGTTAGCAATGTTGAAAGGTTTTAGTTTCAAAATCGAAAACTAGATGGCGCTTAAATTGACTAATTATTTTAATGTGCATTCTAAATGGACACTATAGTGAATAATTTATGCATTTTAAATGCTAAAAAAACATTTAAAATACAAAATGTCGCGAAATATTATCAATACACTTCTGTCTTTGATCAGCTGCAGCGCCGTCTAGTCTAGCTCTAGCCAAACCTTCAAGCGTTTGCAATCGTAGAAAGAGAAATAGACAATCGTAAGTGTAACATGACTAGGGGGGCTGATAACGCAAGCACAATTCGCGTTCTCAGAGACTGGACACCGGCTATCAGCGAAATCATCAGATACCGGCTCGGGTTGCCGATGGATTCCCACCACTACGTACCTACCATCGGGCGGGGTCAAACGCTTTAGCTAGTAAGTTAGCTTTAGGAGGTGGCTTCGTCTCTAAAATCGAGAGAAGTCACTTTAGGTAAAAACTATATTAAGTATAAGAAATATAATAGTTATAGAGAATAAAATTCTAAGTGTATCCGGACTTTCCTTGTGTCCTCCACCTGCGACCTTCCGTAACTAACGCGAAAGTGTGTTTATTGGTTTGTCCTTCAATCACTTATTAAATCAATAATTAAAGAGTCTGTCAGTCTTTCAATATTGCGATTTGAAACACTGTTACTTCGGATTATTTCCAAGACACGGTAACCTTGAGCTGATGCTGCAGCATCAAGTAGTCTGCGGGATACCCAACTCCTCAGCAACTTACTGCTTATAGTGTGCTTGGGTTCATTAGAATGGTCTCAAAGAGCAGGTGTTAGATAGATGATCGAGGATCGAGGAGTAGGATCTGATGATGGAGCACAAACTGGGTAACAAGATGTTAAGTATATCGTGCAAAATCCGGCCATAGATTCACATGTCGGGGATGTTTTTCAATTTACACTTGTCTTCTAGTTTGGCGGATTATCCTACTCCTACTAATATTATTAATCCAGTATTTCTTCTATTAGTATTTCCTCTTTGGGTTGTCTGGAAGAGATCGCTTCTTAGCCATCATAGAAGCTGAGCTTCTTCCCTTAATGTCTGTTTTTATGTTCTGACAAGCTTTTATTTAGCTTGACCAGTTAGTTTGTTTGGGTCAAATCTTGCAAGATGAATTAGACCCACTTCCCGGTTTCTGATCGAGCTGAAATTTTGCATGTATGTGTAAATCGGATGACAATGCCATAGATATTATTGTGACATGGAGCTGATCTGATGATGAAGACGGAAGATGGCTATCGGAACTCTGTAATAAAACGACGTAACCCCATCGAATTTGGGCTCATTTGATTCGTCATAACAAGTACTCTGATCCTAGATGATATCCAGACTCTAATGATGTAGCTACTAAAAGCTTGCATTCAAAAATAAAATTTTTAATTTACACTTGTTTTGTTTTGTATTGATTGGTGTGCATTAAAGTGTATTTTTTTCATTTCATTATAAATGCGAAAGTTTGTGAGAATGGATGTATGCAGGATGGATAAAGGGATGGATGGATGTTTGTTCTCTTTCACGCCACAACGAATGAACCGATTTGGCTGAAATTTGGACTGAGGATAGCTCATACCTACCTACATACATAGGCTACATTTTATCCCGGAAATTTAAAGAGTTCCCGCGGGAATTAATAAACCGTAATCCACGCGGGTGAAGTGGCATCATCTACAAAATAATTTTGTATTTCCTTGAGTAACAATTTCTGCCTTAAAGTCACACTCACCGAGACGTGCCTAGACTCTTGAATTACAAACGGAGTCTATAATTGGTCAACCATAATGTAACTTTCGCCTGCGACTTTCCTTTGTTTTCTAATGATAGTAACAGCCTAATGATTCCTAAAGTGGAATACAATCGTAACTACAAACTATCTATTTAGAGGAGTAAATGATCATGTTTCTAACAACACCTTTAGAAGCATAAGTAGCCCTAAATCGTTTGGTGAAAAACAATTAGGTGAAAGAAATTTAGTCTGGTGGGAGGCTTTCGTTGGCCGTGGCTAGTTACCACCCTACCGTCAAAGACTGTGCCGCCAAGCGATTTAGCGTTCCAGCACGATGACGTGTAGAAACCGATTAGGAATATGGGTTGAATTTTCACTGCCATACCCCTTCCAACTTAGTCCGCTACCATTTTTGACTGCATCGTCACTTACCATTAGGTGAGATCGCAGTCAAGGACTATCTTGTCATCGAATGAAAAAAAAGGTACAAGCCATTGCATTAGTATTGACCGAGCGACTCCCTTCTCTCGCTCTTGAGTCTACTTGACTGAATTCCGTCTGTCCTATAAAAATGTATGTGCTTTTTAGGGTTTCGTATCCAAAGGATGCGGGGCCCTATTACTAAGCCTGCGCTGTCTGTCCGTCCGTCTGTCAGCGGGATGTATCTCATGAACCATATTAGGTACCTAGATACTTGAAATTTTCACAGAATGTATATTTCTATTGCCGCTGTAACAGCAAATAATTAAATAATTTAATATACCTAAAAATTATTTTTAAAAAACCGACTTCAAACACCCTCGCTACTACAAAGTATTTTATTGTTGATTTTTTTAAAACCGCTCTATCGATTTCGATAAAATTTAAATGGGACCACCTGGAAAGGTCAACCCTCACCCTTCAAACAAAAAAGGTCACCCTTTCAAACAAAAAAGGAATTTTCCAAATCGGTTCAGGCGTCTTCGAGTAATCGGTGAACATACATAAAAAAAGATTCCGACGAATTGAGAACCTCTTCTACTCAGCCTGATATAAATCTATCAATACTCTGTACTTATGCTAAAAAAAAATGAGAACCTTCTCCTTTTTTGAAGTCGGTTAAAAACATCCAAACTGCATATATTAAACTTTTGTCCCGAATGGTAGGTACGCTTCAAAATTCATATTATATTTTAAACTCAAATAAAAGCTTGTTTTAAAGTTTTTATTTAACGTTCAATTTAAATTATATTTTAAAGATACTTAAATATTTATGACTCATAACAGCCCACAGTCGTGTTACTATAACGGTGCTATGTCTGTGACAGAGACGGTGATATTAAATGTAGCGAGTCTGAAAGAGACACACGATTCCAAAGTCTAGACCCAGCCTCGACAGATAGCCTGCGGATCTCAGATTAGAATGGATTTCCCAACGTTTTGTGAACGAAAGGCAATTATTACTACTAATATTATGTAAAAGTGTGTTTATTCCTTGGTTTGTCCTTCAATCACGCAGCAACGGTTCAACGATAGACGTAATTTTTTTAACCGTTAATATCAAAGCCATGACTGATCATGATAAGCCAAGACAAAAGGAAGGGGTCATGATTTTAGCAGTCTATGTTTGTATTCATGTAGGTGTGTCAATTTACGTATGAATTCAATTTCAAAATTCAAATTCAAAATTATTTATTTTACGTAGGCCAATCTGTGGCTCTTATGACACGTCATGACTCTACCACCGGTTAGGAAAGTTGATGAGACGATGATATTATACTTTTCTTGTACAAAAAAGTCGTGTGGTGTCGTGGGACACCAGATAGGAACGAAGTTATTATTATAAAAATAGTAATTTCAAGTTCTATTCGAGGTATAAACAAATAATTATTCGGGTATACATTTTTTATCATGATTTTTTTATCGTTAAAAATCAAAATGACCCCAGGGAAGCCTAAATATCGATTTATAAAATATTAAAAAAATTAAAATAATTTTAGAAAATAAAAAATGAAAATAAAATTTCGCGCCCCCGGGTGGGCTCGAACCACCAATCTTTCGGTTAACAGCCGCACGCAAGCCAATTACGCCACGGGAGCGATGCACAACTTGTTGAAATTATTATCTATCTATATTAAGATATTTTTAGGCCATCAAATAAAAGTGTCGTTACAACTTTTGGTCTTAATTTTTAAGACCAGAAGGTGTAACGACACTTTTTCCGTCTAGCCCCCTTTCGCAACGCGCGATAAGGAACTTCGATCCAATAATTTAATATAAAAAATTATATTGGATAGAAGCAGGCGTTACTTTGCGGAAGTTCATGATTAGCAAGAAAAGGTTAGAATTATTTTGCTATAATCCGCCAACAGAAAAAATCTGTATGGTCAAACATGCAATTAAAAGCTAAGCACCACTCACCTACCCAGCCAAGCAAAAAAAGCCAAGTTCCCAAGCAAGCAATGCCACCACCACTCACATGCACCACCACACAAGACTTACACTACTCTCGACGCACGTTTCGCCCCTACACCGGAGCATCCTCAGGAGATGTCGACTTTACAATGCTGTATTGTCCATGTGAGTGGTGGTGGCATTGCTTGCTTGGGAACTTGGCTTTTTTTGCTTGGCTGGGTAGGTGACCGGTGCTTAGCTTTTAATTGCATGTTTGACCATACAGATTTTTTTCTGTTGGCGGATTATAGCAAAATAATTCTAACCTTTTCTTGCTAATAAAAAATTATTTTTAAAATACCGACTTCAAACACCCGTGCCACTACAAAGTATATATATATAGTTTATTGTTGAATTTTTAAAAACCGCTCAACAGATTTCGTTAAAATTTTAATGGGACCACCAAATGGGAAGTATACCCTTTCAAACAAAAAAAGAATTCTCCAAATCGGTTCAGGCGTCTTTGAGTAAAAAAAAGATTCCGACGAATTGAGAACCTACTCCTTTTTTGAAGTCGGTTAAAAAGTCTGCATTATTTTGTGGGTTACATAATTATTGATGGTTTGAGTATATTTTAATACTATTATTTATCGAAGTCATGCAATACAGGAAAATGTCTATCTTCTATTATTCATGAATAATAGAAGATAGACATTTTCCTACTATAATTAGTAAATAACATGTTATTATGTTAACATGTTATTTACTAATAATTATGAAATAATAATAATATAATAGGTATCAGGTACCTAATTAAGCATAATAATATTATCCATGCGTTTACATAGTAATGCTAAAATGAGTTTATCTGTTTGTTACCATTTCAATTCTCAGCTGTTGAAACGAACTTGACGAGGTTACAGAAATATTCATAAGCATCTGTTCTTAATAGTGTATTTGACTGATATATTTTTATTTATTTATTTAAAATTAAGTTTTATAAATATTTTCACACAAAGCTATTTCTCTTTTTTAAATATCTTTACTAGTCTCGGAATTTTAAGCTGTTTTACTGGGACTGTATCTGTCCCTTTCTAAAACGAAATTTTCTATGGAGCGTGTATGGAGCTGGTGAATTGTGACATCACAGTTCACTAGCGCTCTCTCTGTCTAATAGGAAACTTTAAAGCTCTATAACTTATTTGTTTTCGGACCGATTTATTTCCTGTTTTTACAAATGTTATGTTACATTGTCGATTAAAAATAATGAATATCAACATTTTGACCACAGTCAAATACCCAATTGTAGAGAACTGATAACAGATAAGAGAGTTCTCATGGTGTTTTGAGGTTTCTATCAGAAATGGTTTATTGTTTTGTCCTTCAATCATGCTGCATTTTATCCCAGGACATGCACATATTATCCCGGGAAAGTTCTCGTGGGATAGCATGCTATTTTTCACGAATTTGTCTTCCAATCAAGCGGCAACGGGGCAACAGATCGACGTGTTGTTTGCACGGGTAGGTACTAGTTAGGCATACTAAGTTGAAGATATTTTAGATCTTTTTAGAGAAGGTTTAAGACTTAATTTCGTTGATTATAAAATATATACCAAAATACTTCTTGGTAAGCAGTTCTAGCCTGGTGGTTAGGACTGTGGTCTCCTTTTCGGGGGGTCGCAGGTTCGATCCGGGGTACAACCTCTGACTTTTCGGAGTCAAGTCCGTTTAAGCAATTAAATATCACTTGCTTCAACGTTGAAGGAAAACATCGTGAGGAAACCTGCACACCTGAGAGTTCATAATGTTCTCGAAGGTGTGTGAAGTCCGCCAATTCGCATTGGGCCAGCGTTGTGGACTATGGCCTATAACCCTTCTCTGAGAGGAGACCTGCGCTCAGTAGCGAGCCGTTGATGGATTGCTAATGATGATGATGATGAAATACTTCTTAATTTCGTTGAAATCATAAAGTATTTTGGTTGTTATTTAGGTTTAAATCATTGAAGTAAAATGTATTGTTATTCAAAAAAATTACTTAAGTACCGGTCAGTATCTACTTAATAAGTAGTACCATACTCTATCTACCCCACAACCCGTACGCGGTCGATTTCGCGGTTATTAACTATAGTATTCTATGACGTAATTTAATCAGCCTATTACACCTACAATTATAATGCACCTGTGGTAGGTAGGTATTCCAACAGCGATAGGAACATAGTGTTCTCGGAAAGGTGCTATGGAAATCACCGAGTGGGAATCTACACTAATATTATAACAAGTGTAAATTAATTTTATTTTTAAAAGCAAGCTTTTAGTAGCTACTAGGGCTTTCGAATACCGGATTTTTTCAATACCGGTATTAATACCGGAAATATTTTTTTCAATACCGGGATCCCGGGATCCCGGTATTGAAATCGGATTTAATTGGGGTTATATGAAAGTCGTATCTTTTGAAGTAAGAGACATGAAAAATTGGCATTTAAGTTATTAATTTTAGGTATTAAAAACCTGTATAAGCTATTTCAGAAAATCACCCTTTCAGAGAAAGAATTCTTTCATAATATAGGGTGAAAATTTGTATGGGAATATTTTGATTTTATAGATATTGTTTACTTGTTCGGGCGGTAGGTTATTTCTTGGGATCAGCTCAGAAAAGATCTACGAAAATCCCCCTCAAAAGGGGTAAAGTGAGGGTTGGAATGTTGGATGAAAGTCTTATCAATACTAAACATCCGATAGTTGAGGACCTGAACAGTTATATAGGCTCCTTTTATTCCGAAATAAATAGGCTCCTTTTATTCCGAAATAAATGGGTGCCACAGGATTTTTAGAAAACTTACTACACGCGGATGAAGTCGTGAGAAACCGTTAGTTTCTTAATAAAACAAAATATCAACTATAGGAAACTTTTTTAATTCTTAAATTAATTATTATTGATACCTACTGCTGCTTCATAGGGCTCTTTCTTCCTAAAGTTATGATTTTTCCGAGAGTGATTTTATTAACACACAATGTCTGTAATAGACTTAATAGATTTGTCTTTGTTCTGCGCAGACTTACAAGAACAATAAGTATTCGCACGGCTCTTACTGCGTACCATGATTATGTCTCTGCAGTACTCCGTTATGGTCTTGTAATTTGGTTCAAAAAATGCCTTAGAGCTATCTTTCGCATGGCACCATATGATTCGTGAAGGCCGGCTTTCACAAAGATCAAGGTCTTGTCACTTCCATCCATGTACATTTTGGAAATATCGAAATTTGTGAAAATGAATATGCATAACTTAACCGCCAAGCGTGACACAAATTTAAATACGCGATCTCTGAGAGATCCCGATAAACTTATTTTTACCATAGCACCACAAACATCACATTTTAATAAAAATTGTTATGCTATGGCAATTAAAATATTCAATAAATTGCCAACCGATATCAAAACTCTACCAAAACAATACTTTGCACATAAATTAAAGAGATGGTTGCAAGGGAAAAGTTTTTACTCCTTAGAAGAATTCTTTCAATACGACAAAAAAAGATTTTGACATTTTAATTGCCGTAACAATCTATTAACTTTTGACGTGATTTTGGAAATTTACTCTATGTCTTAAAACGCTTATAATTAATTCCCTTTTCAACTCTCACAATAGATTCATTATCAATGGTAGAGGAAGCTTGGGGTTTAGATACTTTTTTTTAGTTTTAGCCTCCATTTCTGCTTCCAGTTGTTTTTCAGTTCAAATAAACTCAATATTGGGCTGCAGGCGTGTCTGTAGATATTGATAAAAACAAAAAAGGAATTTTCCAAATCGGTTCAGGCGTCTTCGAGTAATCGGTGAACATACATAAAAAAAGATTCCGACGAATTGAGAACCTCTTCTACTCAGCCTGATATAAATCTATCAATACTCTGTACTTATGCTAAAAAAAAATGAGAACCTTCTCCTTTTTTGAAGTCGGTTAAAAACATCCAAACTGCATATATTAAACTTTTGTCCCGAATGGTAGGTACGCTTCAAAATTCATATTATATTTTAAACTCAAATAAAAGCTTGTTTTAAAGTTTTTATTTAACGTTCAATTTAAATTATATTTTAAAGATACTTAAATATTTATGACTCATAACAGCCCACAGTCGTGTTACTATAACGGTGCTATGTCTGTGACAGAGACGGTGATATTAAATGTAGCGAGTCTGAAAGAGACACACGATTCCAAAGTCTAGACCCAGCCTCGACAGATAGCCTGCGGATCTCAGATTAGAATGGATTTCCCAACGTTTTGTGAACGAAAGGCAATTATTACTACTAATATTATGTAAAAGTGTGTTTATTCCTTGGTTTGTCCTTCAATCACGCAGCAACGGTTCAACGATAGACGTAATTTTTTTAACCGTTAATATCAAAGCCATGACTGATCATGATAAGCCAAGACAAAAGGAAGGGGTCATGATTTTAGCAGTCTATGTTTGTATTCATGTAGGTGTGTCAATTTACGTATGAATTCAATTTCAAAATTCAAATTCAAAATTATTTATTTTACGTAGGCCAATCTGTGGCTCTTATGACACGTCATGACTCTACCACCGGTTAGGAAAGTTGATGAGACGATGATATTATACTTTTCTTGTACAAAAAAGTCGTGTGGTGTCGTGGGACACCAGATAGGAACGAAGTTATTATTATAAAAATAGTAATTTCAAGTTCTATTCGAGGTATAAACAAATAATTATTCGGGTATACATTTTTTATCATGATTTTTTTATCGTTAAAAATCAAAATGACCCCAGGGAAGCCTAAATATCGATTTATAAAATATTAAAAAAATTAAAATAATTTTAGAAAATAAAAAATGAAAATAAAATTTCGCGCCCCCGGGTGGGCTCGAACCACCAATCTTTCGGTTAACAGCCGCACGCAAGCCAATTACGCCACGGGAGCGATGCACAACTTGTTGAAATTATTATCTATCTATATTAAGATATTTTTAGGCCATCAAATAAAAGTGTCGTTACAACTTTTGGTCTTAATTTTTAAGACCAGAAGGTGTAACGACACTTTTTCCGTCTAGCCCCCTTTCGCAACGCGCGATAAGGAACTTCGATCCAATAATTTAATATAAAAAATTATATTGGATAGAAGCAGGCGTTACTTTGCGGAAGTTCATGATTAGCAAGAAAAGGTTAGAATTATTTTGCTATAATCCGCCAACAGAAAAAATCTGTATGGTCAAACATGCAATTAAAAGCTAAGCACCACTCACCTACCCAGCCAAGCAAAAAAAGCCAAGTTCCCAAGCAAGCAATGCCACCACCACTCACATGCACCACCACACAAGACTTACACTACTCTCGACGCACGTTTCGCCCCTACACCGGAGCATCCTCAGGAGATGTCGACTTTACAATGCTGTATTGTCCATGTGAGTGGTGGTGGCATTGCTTGCTTGGGAACTTGGCTTTTTTTGCTTGGCTGGGTAGGTGACCGGTGCTTAGCTTTTAATTGCATGTTTGACCATACAGATTTTTTTCTGTTGGCGGATTATAGCAAAATAATTCTAACCTTTTCTTGCTAATAAAAAATTATTTTTAAAATACCGACTTCAAACACCCGTGCCACTACAAAGTATATATATATAGTTTATTGTTGAATTTTTAAAAACCGCTCAACAGATTTCGTTAAAATTTTAATGGGACCACCAAATGGGAAGTATACCCTTTCAAACAAAAAAAGAATTCTCCAAATCGGTTCAGGCGTCTTTGAGTAAAAAAAAGATTCCGACGAATTGAGAACCTACTCCTTTTTTGAAGTCGGTTAAAAAGTCTGCATTATTTTGTGGGTTACATAATTATTGATGGTTTGTGTATATTTTAATACTATTATTTATCGAAGTCATGCAATACAGGAAAATGTCTATCTTCTATTATTCATGAATAATAGAAGATAGACATTTTCCTACTATAATTAGTAAATAACATGTTATTATGTTAACATGTTATTTACTAATAATTATGAAATAATAATAATATAATAGGTATCAGGTACCTAATTAAGCATAATAATATTATCCATGCGTTTACATAGTAATGCTAAAATGAGTTTATCTGTTTGTTACCATTTCAATTCTCAGCTGTTGAAACGAACTTGACGAGGTTACAGAAATATTCATAAGCATCTGTTCTTAATAGTGTATTTGACTGATATATTTTTATTTATTTATTTAAAATTAAGTTTTATAAATATTTTCACACAAAGCTATTTCTCTTTTTTAAATATCTTTACTAGTCTCGGAATTTTAAGCTGTTTTACTGGGACTGTATCTGTCCCTTTCTAAAACGAAATTTTCTATGGAGCGTGTATGGAGCTGGTGAATTGTGACATCACAGTTCACTAGCGCTCTCTCTGTCTAATAGGAAACTTTAAAGCTCTATAACTTATTTGTTTTCGGACCGATTTATTTCCTGTTTTTACAAATGTTATGTTACATTGTCGATTAAAAATAATGAATATCAACATTTTGACCACAGTCAAATACCCAATTGTAGAGAACTGATAACAGATAAGAGAGTTCTCATGGTGTTTTGAGGTTTCTATCAGAAATGGTTTATTGTTTTGTCCTTCAATCATGCTGCATTTTATCCCAGGACATGCACATATTATCCCGGGAAAGTTCTCGTGGGATAGCATGCTATTTTTCACGAATTTGTCTTCCAATCAAGCGGCAACGGGGCAACAGATCGACGTGTTGTTTGCACGGGTAGGTACTAGTTAGGCATACTAAGTTGAAGATATTTTAGATCTTTTTAGAGAAGGTTTAAGACTTAATTTCGTTGATTATAAAATATATACCAAAATACTTCTTGGTAAGCAGTTCTAGCCTGGTGGTTAGGACTGTGGTCTCCTTTTCGGGGGGTCGCAGGTTCGATCCGGGGTACAACCTCTGACTTTTCGGAGTCAAGTCCGTTTAAGCAATTAAATATCACTTGCTTCAACGTTGAAGGAAAACATCGTGAGGAAACCTGCACACCTGAGAGTTCATAATGTTCTCGAAGGTGTGTGAAGTCCGCCAATTCGCATTGGGCCAGCGTTGTGGACTATGGCCTATAACCCTTCTCTGAGAGGAGACCTGCGCTCAGTAGCGAGCCGTTGATGGATTGCTAATGATGATGATGATGAAATACTTCTTAATTTCGTTGAAATCATAAAGTATTTTGGTTGTTATTTAGGTTTAAATCATTGAAGTAAAATGTATTGTTATTCAAAAAAATTACTTAAGTACCGGTCAGTATCTACTTAATAAGTAGTACCATACTCTATCTACCCCACAACCCGTACGCGGTCGATTTCGCGGTTATTAACTATAGTATTCTATGACGTAATTTAATCAGCCTATTACACCTACAATTATAATGCACCTGTGGTAGGTAGGTATTCCAACAGCGATAGGAACATAGTGTTCTCGGAAAGGTGCTATGGAAATCACCGAGTGGGAATCTACACTAATATTATAACAAGTGTAAATTAATTTTATTTTTAAAAGCAAGCTTTTAGTAGCTACTAGGGCTTTCGAATACCGGATTTTTTCAATACCGGTAT
The DNA here is from genome assembly GCA_029955525.1 of Oeneis ivallda. NCBI lineage: Eukaryota > Metazoa > Arthropoda > Insecta > Lepidoptera > Nymphalidae > Oeneis > Oeneis ivallda. Next base: position 5,171,036 of record JARPMR010000028.1, read on the forward strand.
TAATACCGGAAATATTTTTTTCAATACCGGGATCCCGGGATCCCGGTATTGAAATCGGATTTAATTGGGGTTATATGAAAGTCGTATCTTTTGAAGTAAGAGACATGAAAAATTGGCATTTAAGTTATTAATTTTAGGTATTAAAAACCTGTATAAGCTATTTCAGAAAATCACCCTTTCAGAGAAAGAATTCTTTCATAATATAGGGTGAAAATTTGTATGGGAATATTTTGATTTTATAGATATTGTTTACTTGTTTGGGCGGTAGGTTATTTCTTGGGATCAGCTCAGAAAAGATCTACGAAAATCCCCCTCAAAAGGGGTAAAGTGAGGGTTGGAATGTTGGATGAAAGTCTTATCAATACTAAACATCCGATAGTTGAGGACCTGAACAGTTATATAGGCTCCTTTTATTCCGAAATAAATAGGCTCCTTTTATTCCGAAATAAATGGGTGCCACAGGATTTTTAGAAAACTTACTACACGCGGATGAAGTCGTGAGAAACCGTTAGTTTCTTAATAAAACAAAATATCAACTATAGGAAACTTTTTTAATTCTTAAATTAATTATTATTGATACCTACTGCTGCTTCATAGGGCTCTTTCTTCCTAAAGTTATGATTTTTCCGAGAGTGATTTTATTAACACACAATGTCTGTAATAGACTTAATAGATTTGTCTTTGTTCTGCGCAGACTTACAAGAACAATAAGTATTCGCACGGCTCTTACTGCGTACCATGATTATGTCTCTGCAGTACTCCGTTATGGTCTTGTAATTTGGTTCAAAAAATGCCTTAGAGCTATCTTTCGCATGGCACCATATGATTCGTGAAGGCCGGCTTTCACAAAGATCAAGGTCTTGTCACTTCCATCCATGTACATTTTGGAAATATCGAAATTTGTGAAAATGAATATGCATAACTTAACCGCCAAGCGTGACACAAATTTAAATACGCGATCTCTGAGAGATCCCGATAAACTTATTTTTACCATAGCACCACAAACATCACATTTTAATAAAAATTGTTATGCTATGGCAATTAAAATATTCAATAAATTGCCAACCGATATCAAAACTCTACCAAAACAATACTTTGCACATAAATTAAAGAGATGGTTGCAAGGGAAAAGTTTTTACTCCTTAGAAGAATTCTTTCAATACGACAAAAAAAGATTTTGACATTTTAATTGCCGTAACAATCTATTAACTTTTGACGTGATTTTGGAAATTTACTCTATGTCTTAAAACGCTTATAATTAATTCCCTTTTCAACTCTCACAATAGATTCATTATCAATGGTAGAGGAAGCTTGGGGTTTAGATACTTTTTTTTAGTTTTAGCCTCCATTTCTGCTTCCAGTTGTTTTTCAGTTCAAATAAACTCAATATTGGGCTGCAGGCGTGTCTGTAGATATTGATAAAAACAAAAAAGGAATTTTCCAAATCGGTTCAGGCGTCTTCGAGTAATCGGTGAACATACATAAAAAAAGATTCCGACGAATTGAGAACCTCTTCTACTCAGCCTGATATAAATCTATCAATACTCTGTACTTATGCTAAAAAAAAATGAGAACCTTCTCCTTTTTTGAAGTCGGTTAAAAACATCCAAACTGCATATATTAAACTTTTGTCCCGAATGGTAGGTACGCTTCAAAATTCATATTATATTTTAAACTCAAATAAAAGCTTGTTTTAAAGTTTTTATTTAACGTTCAATTTAAATTATATTTTAAAGATACTTAAATATTTATGACTCATAACAGCCCACAGTCGTGTTACTATAACGGTGCTATGTCTGTGACAGAGACGGTGATATTAAATGTAGCGAGTCTGAAAGAGACACACGATTCCAAAGTCTAGACCCAGCCTCGACAGATAGCCTGCGGATCTCAGATTAGAATGGATTTCCCAACGTTTTGTGAACGAAAGGCAATTATTACTACTAATATTATGTAAAAGTGTGTTTATTCCTTGGTTTGTCCTTCAATCACGCAGCAACGGTTCAACGATAGACGTAATTTTTTTAACCGTTAATATCAAAGCCATGACTGATCATGATAAGCCAAGACAAAAGGAAGGGGTCATGATTTTAGCAGTCTATGTTTGTATTCATGTAGGTGTGTCAATTTACGTATGAATTCAATTTCAAAATTCAAATTCAAAATTATTTATTTTACGTAGGCCAATCTGTGGCTCTTATGACACGTCATGACTCTACCACCGGTTAGGAAAGTTGATGAGACGATGATATTATACTTTTCTTGTACAAAAAAGTCGTGTGGTGTCGTGGGACACCAGATAGGAACGAAGTTATTATTATAAAAATAGTAATTTCAAGTTCTATTCGAGGTATAAACAAATAATTATTCGGGTATACATTTTTTATCATGATTTTTTTATCGTTAAAAATCAAAATGACCCCAGGGAAGCCTAAATATCGATTTATAAAATATTAAAAAAATTAAAATAATTTTAGAAAATAAAAAATGAAAATAAAATTTCGCGCCCCCGGGTGGGCTCGAACCACCAATCTTTCGGTTAACAGCCGCACGCAAGCCAATTACGCCACGGGAGCGATGCACAACTTGTTGAAATTATTATCTATCTATATTAAGATATTTTTAGGCCATCAAATAAAAGTGTCGTTACAACTTTTGGTCTTAATTTTTAAGACCAGAAGGTGTAACGACACTTTTTCCGTCTAGCCCCCTTTCGCAACGCGCGATAAGGAACTTCGATCCAATAATTTAATATAAAAAATTATATTGGATAGAAGCAGGCGTTACTTTGCGGAAGTTCATGATTAGCAAGAAAAGGTTAGAATTATTTTGCTATAATCCGCCAACAGAAAAAATCTGTATGGTCAAACATGCAATTAAAAGCTAAGCACCACTCACCTACCCAGCCAAGCAAAAAAAGCCAAGTTCCCAAGCAAGCAATGCCACCACCACTCACATGCACCACCACACAAGACTTACACTACTCTCGACGCACGTTTCGCCCCTACACCGGAGCATCCTCAGGAGATGTCGACTTTACAATGCTGTATTGTCCATGTGAGTGGTGGTGGCATTGCTTGCTTGGGAACTTGGCTTTTTTTGCTTGGCTGGGTAGGTGACCGGTGCTTAGCTTTTAATTGCATGTTTGACCATACAGATTTTTTTCTGTTGGCGGATTATAGCAAAATAATTCTAACCTTTTCTTGCTAATAAAAAATTATTTTTAAAATACCGACTTCAAACACCCGTGCCACTACAAAGTATATATATATAGTTTATTGTTGAATTTTTAAAAACCGCTCAACAGATTTCGTTAAAATTTTAATGGGACCACCAAATGGGAAGTATACCCTTTCAAACAAAAAAAGAATTCTCCAAATCGGTTCAGGCGTCTTTGAGTAAAAAAAAGATTCCGACGAATTGAGAACCTACTCCTTTTTTGAAGTCGGTTAAAAAGTCTGCATTATTTTGTGGGTTACATAATTATTGATGGTTTGTGTATATTTTAATACTATTATTTATCGAAGTCATGCAATACAGGAAAATGTCTATCTTCTATTATTCATGAATAATAGAAGATAGACATTTTCCTACTATAATTAGTAAATAACATGTTATTATGTTAACATGTTATTTACTAATAATTATGAAATAATAATAATATAATAGGTATCAGGTACCTAATTAAGCATAATAATATTATCCATGCGTTTACATAGTAATGCTAAAATGAGTTTATCTGTTTGTTACCATTTCAATTCTCAGCTGTTGAAACGAACTTGACGAGGTTACAGAAATATTCATAAGCATCTGTTCTTAATAGTGTATTTGACTGATATATTTTTATTTATTTATTTAAAATTAAGTTTTATAAATATTTTCACACAAAGCTATTTCTCTTTTTTAAATATCTTTACTAGTCTCGGAATTTTAAGCTGTTTTACTGGGACTGTATCTGTCCCTTTCTAAAACGAAATTTTCTATGGAGCGTGTATGGAGCTGGTGAATTGTGACATCACAGTTCACTAGCGCTCTCTCTGTCTAATAGGAAACTTTAAAGCTCTATAACTTATTTGTTTTCGGACCGATTTATTTCCTGTTTTTACAAATGTTATGTTACATTGTCGATTAAAAATAATGAATATCAACATTTTGACCACAGTCAAATACCCAATTGTAGAGAACTGATAACAGATAAGAGAGTTCTCATGGTGTTTTGAGGTTTCTATCAGAAATGGTTTATTGTTTTGTCCTTCAATCATGCTGCATTTTATCCCAGGACATGCACATATTATCCCGGGAAAGTTCTCGTGGGATAGCATGCTATTTTTCACGAATTTGTCTTCCAATCAAGCGGCAACGGGGCAACAGATCGACGTGTTGTTTGCACGGGTAGGTACTAGTTAGGCATACTAAGTTGAAGATATTTTAGATCTTTTTAGAGAAGGTTTAAGACTTAATTTCGTTGATTATAAAATATATACCAAAATACTTCTTGGTAAGCAGTTCTAGCCTGGTGGTTAGGACTGTGGTCTCCTTTTCGGGGGGTCGCAGGTTCGATCCGGGGTACAACCTCTGACTTTTCGGAGTCAAGTCCGTTTAAGCAATTAAATATCACTTGCTTCAACGTTGAAGGAAAACATCGTGAGGAAACCTGCACACCTGAGAGTTCATAATGTTCTCGAAGGTGTGTGAAGTCCGCCAATTCGCATTGGGCCAGCGTTGTGGACTATGGCCTATAACCCTTCTCTGAGAGGAGACCTGCGCTCAGTAGCGAGCCGTTGATGGATTGCTAATGATGATGATGATGAAATACTTCTTAATTTCGTTGAAATCATAAAGTATTTTGGTTGTTATTTAGGTTTAAATCATTGAAGTAAAATGTATTGTTATTCAAAAAAATTACTTAAGTACCGGTCAGTATCTACTTAATAAGTAGTACCATACTCTATCTACCCCACAACCCGTACGCGGTCGATTTCGCGGTTATTAACTATAGTATTCTATGACGTAATTTAATCAGCCTATTACACCTACAATTATAATGCACCTGTGGTAGGTAGGTATTCCAACAGCGATAGGAACATAGTGTTCTCGGAAAGGTGCTATGGAAATCACCGAGTGGGAATCTACACTAATATTATAACAAGTGTAAATTAATTTTATTTTTAAAAGCAAGCTTTTAGTAGCTACTAGGGCTTTCGAATACCGGATTTTTTCAATACCGGTATTAATACCGGAAATATTTTTTTCAATACCGGGATCCCGGGATCCCGGTATTGAAATCGGATTTAATTGGGGTTATATGAAAGTCGTATCTTTTGAAGTAAGAGACATGAAAAATTGGCATTTAAGTTATTAATTTTAGGTATTAAAAACCTGTATAAGCTATTTCAGAAAATCACCCTTTCAGAGAAAGAATTCTTTCATAATATAGGGTGAAAATTTGTATGGGAATATTTTGATTTTATAGATATTGTTTACTTGTTTGGGCGGTAGGTTATTTCTTGGGATCAGCTCAGAAAAGATCTACGAAAATCCCCCTCAAAAGGGGTAAAGTGAGGGTTGGAATGTTGGATGAAAGTCTTATCAATACTAAACATCCGATAGTTGAGGACCTGAACAGTTATATAGGCTCCTTTTATTCCGAAATAAATAGGCTCCTTTTATTCCGAAATAAATGGGTGCCACAGGATTTTTAGAAAACTTACTACACGCGGATGAAGTCGTGAGAAACCGTTAGTTTCTTAATAAAACAAAATATCAACTATAGGAAACTTTTTTAATTCTTAAATTAATTATTATTGATACCTACTGCTGCTTCATAGGGCTCTTTCTTCCTAAAGTTATGATTTTTCCGAGAGTGATTTTATTAACACACAATGTCTGTAATAGACTTAATAGATTTGTCTTTGTTCTGCGCAGACTTACAAGAACAATAAGTATTCGCACGGCTCTTACTGCGTACCATGATTATGTCTCTGCAGTACTCCGTTATGGTCTTGTAATTTGGTTCAAAAAATGCCTTAGAGCTATCTTTCGCATGGCACCATATGATTCGTGAAGGCCGGCTTTCACAAAGATCAAGGTCTTGTCACTTCCATCCATGTACATTTTGGAAATATCGAAATTTGTGAAAATGAATATGCATAACTTAACCGCCAAGCGTGACACAAATTTAAATACGCGATCTCTGAGAGATCCCGATAAACTTATTTTTACCATAGCACCACAAACATCACATTTTAATAAAAATTGTTATGCTATGGCAATTAAAATATTCAATAAATTGCCAACCGATATCAAAACTCTACCAAAACAATACTTTGCACATAAATTAAAGAGATGGTTGCAAGGGAAAAGTTTTTACTCCTTAGAAGAATTCTTTCAATACGACAAAAAAAGATTTTGACATTTTAATTGCCGTAACAATCTATTAACTTTTGACGTGATTTTGGAAATTTACTCTATGTCTTAAAACGCTTATAATTAATTCCCTTTTCAACTCTCACAATAGATTCATTATCAATGGTAGAGGAAGCTTGGGGTTTAGATACTTTTTTTTAGTTTTAGCCTCCATTTCTGCTTCCAGTTGTTTTTCAGTTCAAATAAACTCAATATTGGGCTGCAGGCGTGTCTGTAGATATTGATAAAAATGTGAAAAAGGCCTAGGATCCTGGTATTAGCCAATACCGGTATCCCGGTATTGGAAGCCCTCAATACCGGTATTGAAAAAGTCCGGGATTCCGGTATTAGCCAATACCGGGATCCCGGTATTGGAAGCCCTAGTAGCTACAACATTAGACTCTGGATATCATCTAGGATCAGAGTACATGTTATGACGAATCAAATGAGCCCAAACTTGATTGGGTTATGTCGTTTTATTACAGAGTTCCGATAGCCATCTTCCGTCTCCATCATCAGATCAGCTCCATGTCACAATAATATTGCATTGTCATCAGATTTACATGCAAAATTACAGCTCAATCGGAAACCGGGAAGTGGGTCTAATTCATCTTGCAAGATTTGACCCAAACAAACAAATAAATAAATAAACTGGTCCCATTTAAATTTTATCGAAATCGATCGAGCATTTTTAAAAAAAATCAACAATAAACTATATACTTATTAGTGGCGCGGGCGTTTGAAGTCTGTTTTTAAAAAGAGTTTTTTATTATTAACCCGCAAAGAAAAGGGTTCCGTCTGGGTTTTTAAAGAACCTTAGGTATGTACTCCACGCGGACGAAATAACGGGTAAATGCAAGTAAAAATAAATAATTCTGCAATGACTCATTTTGAATATACATAAGTATGTATTGTACACAGCGCGATTCCATCGCGTTGTGGCTCTGACATTTACGATTGTGATCTGTACGCTGCCATAAATGGCCACACCTGACACCACAATCACAGCAACTGAATAGGCAAACACATCAGACACATGTCAGGTGTGTCTGTCTGTCTTACTGGGGATTGTCTATTGTCTAACAAGGATAAAAGTTAACAAGGTAAATTAAAAAAAAAATTTAATAAGTTAGTATAAAAAATTCTTTATAAATAACCGACTTCAAACTCCCGCTTTACTACATTACACACACACTATAAAAAGTATTTAATTTATTGTTGATATTTTAAAAACAACTGGACCGATTTCGATAAAATTTATTCGGGAGCACCTGGGAAGTATGCCCTTTGAAACAAAAAAGAACTTTCAGATCGGTTCACACTTCTTCGAGTTGAATCGGTGAACAATGAACATACATAAAACAAAAAAAAAAACGACGAATTGAGAACCTCCTCCTTTTTTGAAGTCGGTTAAAAACAAGCTTTAGCAGCTGGCTATAATATACAACTGGATATCATCTAGGACCAGAGTACTTGTCAGACTGTTGACGAATCAAACAAAACGAAACTCTGTGGGGTTACTTCGTTTAATTACAGGGCTGCCAAAACCACCTTCTGGCTTCATCCTCAGACCCTGGATATCATCTAGGGCCAGAACAAGTCAAGTTGTCAAGACGACTCAAATGGGGTTACGTCGTTATTATTACAGAGTTCCGATAGCCATCTTCCATCTCCATCATCAGATCAACTCCATGTCACTATAATGTTGTATTGTCATCCGATTTGCATTTATATGTAAAACTAGCTGATGCCCGCTGTTGTAATAAGATCTCTTTTATATTTAGTATTAGAACTATTTTGAATATGTAATGTGCTTTGAAAGAAAAAGAATAAAGACAGACATTAGAAAAAGACATCTTATAATGGAGTTTTATTTTTCACAAATATTAAATAATAAAACATAAACATAACATGGCGCAGTCGGTAATCGTTTAAAAAGGAAAAAAAAGGTAAGGGATAAAATAATATAATAAAACCAGACAATTTACTACGTGCGAGTATTAAGATTTTATAATGGAGAAAGCCAAGACTGTCACTGAAAATGGGTCAATAAACCTACCATCAGAAATTAGTTGGCAGGGCTCAATGGCTGAAAATTGGCGGTTTTTCAGACAGAAATTTGAATTATTCATAATCGCGTCGGCCAATGATAGTAAAAACCCAAAAACAAAGACCGCATTAAACGCAATAGGCGACCGAGGTCTTAAGTTATATAATACATTTGCATTTGAAAAAGACGACCATCGTTATGATATAGAAAAAGTAATTAAAAAATTCGAGGAGCATTTTAATCCCGAAAAAAATGAAACGTACGAAAGATATAAATTTTTCACCAGGATTCAAAAAGATGGTGAGTCTTACGAAGATTTTTTAGTTGTGCTAAGAGATTTAAGCAGCACATGCAATTTTGGAGTTCTCACAGAAACTTTGATTAGAGACAGATTGATTTGTGGAATTACAGACACAACTGTGAAAGACAGACTTTTACGTACAAAAGACTTAACATTGGATAAAGCTATTAACATATGTCGTATATCGCAAGAGACAAAAATGCAGTTGGAGCAAATATGTTCGTCTAGTTCTCTGGATAATGCACATAGTAGCAATGATTCGGACTATAACATACATAAGTTTGATAAAAAACAGAATAAATTGAGCAAACCTGGGTTAAATAGTGAATATAGAAAAGATTTTAATGAAGCTTATAAGAGGAAAGTATGTCAAAAGTGTGGTTATAATCATCCAATGAGGAAGTGTCCTGCATATGGTAAACGTTGTGTCAGTTGTAATGGTTACAACCATTTTAAAAGTCAATGCAAAAGACGTTCTGTTCATGAAGTAGAAGATGGAAATTATGATGATGCATTAGACGAGAATTTTGAAGAAACTTTAAAATTTGGAGTAGTTTTTGTTAATGCACTGAAAAAGCATATGAAGGATTGGATAATCACAGCTGGAGTTGACAGCGTACCTCTTCATTTGAAAGTCGATACAGGAGCTCAAGCTAATATTTTATCAGCTAATATGTTGTTACCCTTAGGTTTAGATAAACATAATTGTTCGCGCCATAATTCCTAGTTCCATGGTCGTGACGCTAGCAATGTCTTTGGCTCGCAATGAATTTGACAGATGACACTTGAAAGGTTAAACTTGCCGCGATTTTGGGTGTGGTCTTTGCAAGTTCCTTTTCGTTTGACAGCTGAATTACAGGTATTCACAAAAATTCCGGTCGTCTCGCGCACGTTTTGCTTTTGAGTGTCTAGATTTAGCTTATTTTACGGTTTTGTTGCGCCCTTGAGCGATCTATGTGTCGACCTAACTATAAGCCTAATAACAAAAGAACTTTTTGGAACCCGCCGGTCTTGGTCGCCAACCGCCCGGCGAAAGTGACTTTGACCAACTCCAGTTGGGCCTTACTAGTGATAAACCAAGTGTACAGTGCTACGCCTGCCCAGCGCCCACAGCTGCAGGCCATAACTGTCTGCCTGCCTGCTCCTGCGAGTGGCCTCTGAGACGTTCACCAGCACACTTAACTCCACAACACACCCTACATAATCACCACTAATCATACCAATCTCAGGCCCTATACAAGAAGGACTGCGGCAAGGAAGGTCAGTGAAACCCTACCATTAAGTTACGACGAGAACAAATCTGACCGCGGTTAAAGGCCGCTTTGGGCAGCGACCCTGGACTCAGGTTATAGCTGATGGGCCCCTATATCTCGTGTTCCAGGCCTTGACTCGTTGGCCAAGCCGTGGGCCTCAACATTTGGTAGCAGAGCGTGGTTAAATTGATTCCGCGGACAGATTTGGCATTACTGTGACTTAACTTGGCCGTTCTAGGGTTAACTCATTTATTGTACATTAATGGACCTTATAACTTATTAATACACAGGCTTATTGAGTTACTAGTACATAGCCTGCCTTGTCACATGTAGGCCTGTATAATGATTGCAATTATTGAGATTTTGTTTTGTTAATTTTGTTGATTAATAATTAATAGTATCTAATTGTTGTTTGTGGCCCGTAACTGGCCAACAGTTAGATGTAGATTGGATGTAATAAATAAACTTAATATTAATATAATTTGATAATTGTAGGTTGTTACCAAGCCAATTTGTAATTTGCAGTGCCTAGTATGAGTCTAGTGGCTTAGTACGGGTGATTAAAAACTTAATTTTTCTTTTATCTTAATTTATGTTATTGATTGACTTAGCATAAATTATTGATAGCTTAATTTGTATCTCTTGGTACTTTTAACCAACAAATACTTTGTTTGTTTGCTAGAACCCCTCGTGGTTAGATAACAAAGTAGTTTGTTTGATGTATTTAAAATAAATAATTCTTGTTTTAAAGTTAATAATTCTTGTATTCTTAATAAATAGTATTTAAGTAGTAATTTGTTTGTGTTTGAAGTGGGTAATTCTTGTTTGATTATTAATTTGTTTGGTGGAAGTTGAAACATAACTTGTAACAAATAACTTTGTTTTGATTTTGTTATCTATTTGTTGTAACTACCTTTATTTAAGTTGTTTTGTACCTACCTAAGATGTCAGCCCACAAAAAATTGAGCGTGCAAATTCAATCAGAGCTGCGTTGGGCTGCTACAGCCAACGCCTTGGTAGGCCGGGTGGACCGGGCATCCGCACTGCTCCAGCGGTGCGAGCAGGTGCGGACCAGGCAGGCGGTCGTCGAAGAGGCCTTCCGAGACCTCATGGCATTGGAGCTACCTCCGGAATCGCTGGAGTCCTCAGTGCGGGACTACGAACAGTTTTTTGAGCTGACAGACGGTCTGGTGGAGGAGGCCGCGAGGCTCAAGAAGGAGGCGAGAATGAGCTCTATTCTTGAGTCTCCCACCAGACCCACCACGCAGCCTGCGTTACAGGGCAAGTTGCCAACAATAAACTTGCCCCACTTTTCTGGCAACCTGAGCGAGTGGCTAGGCTTTCTCAGCCTCTTTGATAGCCTGGTGGACGCGAGAAGGGACCTGTCTCCCTGCCAGAAACTGGCCTATCTACTCTCTTCCCTGCAGGGAGAGGCTCTGGGTTTAGTTAGCCACCTAGACCTCTCCGAGGAGAGTTATACCACCGCGCGGGAACTACTGACTCGGCGGTATGCCAACGTGCGCCGGTTAGCAGACACACACGTGGCACAAATTCTAGCGCTGCCACGTGTCTATGGGGTGTCTCATTTAAGAGAATCGCTCTTAAATCCACTGATTGTAGCCTGCAACGCTCTTAAGCGTTTAGAGCTTCCCGTGGACCAGTGGTCCTTCCTTTTATTACACATTGTGTTGTCCCGCCTACCTCCCGAGTTGAAACTGCGTTTTGAGCAAAGGTATGGTGGGGACGGGGCCAGCTACCTGCCCCCCTTTTCGGACCTTTTAAAGTTCCTTGAGGAAGAGTGCCGGCAGGCTGATAACTCCGGGATTGCTGGTCCTTCAAGGACCCCAGAGCGGCCTGCCCAGCTGAGGAAGGAAAGGGGTCACACTGGCGTCCCTGGTAAAATGGCCTCCGACCGGAGACCAATGCCCGTTTACACTGGACTTGCTGCCACTGAACCCGCCCCTTGTAACTATTGCAGGCGTCCAGGCCACCGGGTGCTTTCTTGCCCCCAGTTTCTCTCTAAGCGGATCAAGGATCGGAGGGGCATTGCAAGAGACCGCCACTGGTGCTATAGCTGTCTGGGAGCTCACATGCAACGGGACTGCCAACAGCAACGGCCATGCCCCATTTGTAGGGGTAACCACCTGGAGATTTTGTGCGCCAACAAGAATGGTGTTGGCCGCCGGGTGGAGAGTGAGGGCGCGCCCCGCACGGGCGGGGGCGCTCTTACCGATCGCTCCCCGGATTACTTGCGTCGGTCTCCTGATCAGGGCCATGAATCCCGACGCGTCCGGATTTCGACCCCGCCTATGGGGGCTTCACCCCCCCGTGAGGGGGGCGCCAACCCCCCTCGACGTTCTGATGGGAGATTTGTGGCGGCTCCGTCTACGGCTCAGCCTGCCCGCTATTCACCTCCGCTTCATGAGTGGCCACGCCTCGAACGCCGCCCACCTCGAGCGGGTCGACAGCAGTACTACGGCCTACCGACCTCAGCCCGTATGACTAGGCCCGTGCTGCCGCCACGAGATGACGCATGGGTTTACCCAAATGGAGGTCCGTCCCACTCACCTTGGGAGGTCCCCCCTGAGTCTCAATATGAGATTCCCCGGTTAGAGGACCGGTTTGATGAGGACGACCACCAATAGGTAGTTGCCGCCCTAGCCCCCACCACAGCAACTTCTCCTGAGACCTTGAATGTCCGGCAGTCTGTCTGTCAGACCATTCTTTTGCCGACTGTCTCAGTGAAGGTATTCAACCCGAAGGGTGAATTTTTAATCGTTCGCGCCCTTTTGGATTCGGGTTCACAGCGCTGTATTGCTTCTTCTCGTTTGGTGGGTGAGCTAGGGCTCCCTTGGAGTCCTCGAACAGGACGGGTGATAGGTATCGGGGGTATAGAGCCCTCGACCCCTACCGGGGAAGCGGAATTAATGTTTGGCCCCGTTACGGGCAATCTTAGGGTCTTGGTCAAGGTGTCAGTCCTTGACAATATCTTAGGTCCCCTACCGCAGGTCCGAATAGCTGACGCTGCGGTGTCCTGTGCATCAGGCCTAAACCCAGCTGACCCCCACTGGACTGAACCCGGTCCTACGGACCTTTTGTTGGGTTCCGACGTGTTGGGCCTGGTCTTGTCAGGGGAAATTAGGGTTTTGCAGAAGGACGGCCTATGTGCCATGTCCACTATATTCGGTTCTAGCTTTTTTGGACCCGTGCTATGGTCTTCGGACCTACCGGTGCTGGACCAATTGCAAGCAGCCGGCTTGACGCTGTCGGACGTGGTCCAGCGCTTTTGGGAAGTTGAGGAGCCGCCGCATGCCGCACGAGTTGACCCTCTTGACCTTGAATGTGAGTTGTTTTATCAAAACAACACAGGCCGCCGTGTTGATGGGCGATTTGTAACTCGCTTGCCCTTTCTCGCTTCTCGCCCCCCGCTTGGTCAATCGCGGGCCTTGGCGGAAAAGAGGCTCTTGTCTATGGAACGGCGCATGCGGCGCGACTCCACCTTCCGCTCCAAGTACGTTGAATTTATGCGCGAGTACGAGGGCCTGGGGCATATGTCACCATCCAATTTTGATTGGCGCGCACACGAGCACTACTTCTTACCCCACCATGCCGTCTTGAAGACCCCTGGGGGGAAGATTCGAGTGGTTTTTGACGGCTCCGCGGCCACATCCAACGGGGTGACATTGAACCAATGCTTGCACTCCGGTCCTAAGCTGATCAAGGATATCTCCGATATCCTCACGCATTTCCGCCGGCATCAAATTGTTTTCGTAGCTGACATCAAGATGATGTTTAGACAGTCGATCGTACATCGCGATGATCGGAGATACCAAATGATTCTGTGGCGCGAAAATCCTAATGAGCCAATGCGTGTCTTTGAATTGAACACCACGACCTATGGACTCAAGTCAAGCCCCTATATTGCTATCAGGACCTTGTTAGAACTAGCTAACCGGGAGCGACTGAATTACCCTCGCGCATCAGCCATCTTGGAATCGTCAGTCTATATGGACGATATTTGCACGGGAGCCTCGAGCGTTGGGGAAGCTCTGACTCTTCGCGATGAGTTGATTGCAATACTGAAGTCCGGAGGTTATGAGTTGGGCAAGTGGCTGTCCAACTCCCCTCACGTCTTGAAGGATCTTCCGGGAAAGGATCAGCAGGATCCTCATATTTTTGAAAATCCCGAAAATCCCAATTTGCTGACGGTCCTTGGAATACAGTACCAGCCCGTCCAAGACGTTTTCACCTACCGGGTCAAATTAGACCCACCTCCTAAGGTCTGGACTAAGCGTTTCGTGTTGTCTACGGTTGCTCGCACCTTCGATCCCAATGGATGGATCACTCCCGTAATATTTTTGGCTAAATGTTTCCTCCAGAAGCTTTGGATTGCTGAACTCGGTTGGGACGAACCACTCCCTGGGAAGTTATTGAAGGAGTGGAACTCCCTTGTGTCTTCACTTCCTGAAGTTAACCGAATTTCCATGCCTCGACGCTTCCTACCAACAGGAAGGTGTCATGCCAGTCTCCACGGGTTTTGCGACGCCTCCGAACGAGGATACGCCGCCGTGGTATATTTGAGGACTGTCGATGTCGCCGGTGAGGTCGCGACGCATCTCGTCTTGGCAAAAAGCAAGGTGGCCCCTATTCGGTCACGATTAACTATCCCGAAATTAGAATTGTCTGGCGCCGCCCTTCTGGTACGCCTCTTGAACCACGTCCGCTCCTCTTTGGCATCTGCGGTCGATCTGACCGACGTTTATGCTTGGACGGACAGTGAGATTGTCCTTTGCTGGCTACGAGCCGCGCCTCACAACTTAGAGGTCTTTGTTGCGAATCGGGTCTCCCAAATTCAGAGCTCTGCAGTACCGGTGATTTGGAGACACGTACCCGGAGAACTGAACCCGGCCGATTGCGCCTCCCGCGGCTGTGAGGCCTCTTCACTGGTCCACCATCACCTTTGGTGGGATCCAAGTTGGCTATCCCAATCCGAGACGACTTGGCCTCAGAATAGGTTTTCCGCTCCCGAAGTATTGCCGGGCTTAAGAGTCGGAGTGGTTGAGGATAAACAGATCCCCGACTCGAACTTTCTTTTGAACCGTTACAGTTCCCTTGATAAACTAATTGGTGTTACCGGTTGGATTCGACGTTTTATCCATAATGGGCGGAATTCAGAAAATAAAAATTTGAGTCCTGTGCTTTCCCCTCTTGAACGCCAAGACGCCCGGAACTACTGGGTGCGTGTGGTTCAGGTGGAGCATTTTTCATCCGTGATTGACACTCTAAAGAGAGGTTTAGTTTTGAAGGGCCCTCTGGCTCGCCTAAGCCCTTTCTTGGACAATAACGGAATGCTACGCGTTGGAGGACGCCTCAAGAATTCCAATCTGCCCTATGGTGCTCGCCACCCCCTTTTGCTACCTAAGGACGGCACCTTTGTCAAATTGCTAGTGACACACTACCATCTTATAAATGCCCACGCTGGTTGTAATGCACTCTCGGCTATTTTACAGCGCGAGTTTTGGATTCTGGCAGGGAGACGCACCATCCGGAACGTCACTTTCAAATGTATTCCGTGTTACCGCTTGAAGGCTAATACTTCACAGCCGATGATGGGTGATCTGCCCTCCGACCGCGTTCTAGCCACTCGACCCTTTGCTGGGGTTGGCACTGATTTTGCTGGCCCGTTTGCCATCAAGAGCTCTAACCTCCGCAACGCCAGATCGCTCAAGGCCTACCTCTGCGTTTTTGTATGTCTCGCTACCAAGGCGGTACATTTAGAACTTGTGAGTGCCTTAAGCACTGAAGCTTTTGTAGCCACGCTAGGTAGATTTGTCTCTCGTCGAGGATTGCCTGACCTGATTCGCACGGATTGCGGCACAAATTATAAGGGCACTGATAGATATTTAAAAGAGATTGTCGAATTCCTGTCCAGCAATAAGATTAGATTAAGTACAGCATTGGCCAAGATGGGGGTAACCTGGAAGTTTGACCCCCCAGCTTGCCCTCATTGGGGTGGAATATTCGAAGCTGTGGTTAAGGTGGCCAAGACTCATCTCCGGCGCGTTATAGGCGAAACTGTTTTAACCTTTGAAGAACTCGCCACCGTGTTTTGCAAAATTGAGGCTGTACTCAATTCTCGGCCACTCTGTCCCCTCTCATCTGACCCAAATGACCTGGAGGTCTTAACTCCCGGTCATTTTCTGATTGGTCAGCCCCTTAACGCTCTACCCGAATACCCCTTCAGGGACGTGAAGGTCTCACGTTTGTCCCGGTTTGAGCTGCTGCAACAGATGACTCAGAGTTTTTGGCACCGTTGGTCACTAGAGTATTTGCATCTTTTGCAGCAGCGGGTTAAGTGGGCTGACAAATCTGATCCACCCAAAGTTGGTGACCTAGTGCTGATTAAGGAACCTAATTTGTTGCCTTTATACTGGCGCCGTGGGCGCATTCTTAAGCTGATCTACGGGTCTGATGGGGTTCCCAGGGTTGCCGAGGTAATGGTCGGAGACTCTGTCTTGCAGCGAGCCGTTTGCTCCTTATCACGTTTACCTATTTACTAGTAAGTGGACGTAAATCCTTACGCCCACGGGCGGGGGGATTGTTCGCGCCATAATTCCTAGTTCCATGGTCGTGACGCTAGCAATGTCTTTGGCTCGCAATGAATTTGACAGATGACACTTGAAAGGTTAAACTTGCCGCGATTTTGGGTGTGGTCTTTGCAAGTTCCTTTTCGTTTGACAGCTGAATTACACGTATTCACAAAAATTCCGGTCGTCTCGCGCACGTTTTGCTTTTCAGTGTCTAGATTTAGCTTATTTTACGGTTTTGTTGCGCCCTTGAGCGATCTATGTGTCGACCTAACTATAAGCCTAATAACAAAAGAACTTTTTGGAACCCGCCGGTCTTGGTCGCCAACCGCCCGGCGAAAGTGACTTTGACCAACTCCAGTTGGGCCTTACTAGTGATAAACCAAGTGTACAGTGCTACGCCTGCCCAGCGCCCACAGCTGCAGGCCATAACTGTCTGCCTGCCTGCTCCTGCGAGTGGCCTCTGAGACGTTCACCAGCACACTTAACTCCACAACACACCCTACATAATCACCACTAATCATACCAATCTCAGGCCCTATACAAGAAGGACTGCGGCAAGGAAGGTCAGTGAAACCCTACCATTAAGTTACGACGAGAACAAATCTGACCGCGGTTAAAGGCCGCTTTGGGCAGCGACCCTGGACTCAGGTTATAGCTGATGGGCCCCTATATCTCGTGTTCCAGGCCTTGACTCGTTGGCCAAGCCGTGGGCCTCAACAATAATCTTTGCCAGTCAAAAGTCAAACTGACATCATATACTGGTCAGGTAATTAATTGTATTGGTAAGTGTTCACTGCCTATAAAATATGAAGGTCAGAATTATGTATTAGAATTTTATGTAGTAGAATCAGATAAAGCATGTAATATATTAGAGTTACAATCAGCAATTAAAATGCGTTTGGTTAATCCGGTAAAAAATATCAATGAAACTGAAAATATTGCAAGTATTACGTCTGAGTATGATGATTTGTTTCATAGATTAGGATGTATGAAGGAAGAGTATGACATCAAATTAAAACCGGATGCTACTCCAGTTGTTCATGCAAGCAGGCGAGTTCCCCTTGCAATACAACCTAATTTGAAAAAGAAATTAGAAGAACTAGAAAAAATGGGAGTAATATGTAAGGTAACGCATCCTACAGAGTGGGTCAATTCTTTAGTTATTGTATACAAACCCAATGGAGATTTGCGGTTATGTTTAGATCCTAAAGATCTTAACGAAGCTATAAAAAGGCAGCACTTTGAATTGCCAACGCTTGAAGAGATTACTAGTAAACTTTCAGGTGCTAAATTCTTCAGTACACTAGATGTAAAAAATGGATTCTGGAACATAAAGTTGTCCGCAGCGAGTTCAGACTTATGTTGTTTTAATACTCCATTTGGTAGGTATAAATTTCTTAGAATGCCCTTTGGTATATGTAGTGCTTCGGAAGTTTATCAGCATCGGATGCGTCAAATACTAGATAATTTAGATGGCGTAGAGGTTTATATTGATGATATATTAATTTGGGGACGAACAAAAGAAGAACACGATAAGAGATTAAAAAATGTTTTTGATAGACTTAGACAGGAAAACGTAAAACTAAACAAAGAAAAATGTAAGATAAATGTAGAGCAATTAAAATACCTAGGACATGTAATAAGTAAGAGTGGTATTACTCTTGATGATAGTAAGATAAAGTCGATTACATCTATGAAGAGTCCAAAGAACAGAAAAGAGCTAGAAAGATTTTTAGGAGTAGTAAATTATATTTCTAAGTTCATTCCCAATTTTCAGGAATTATTTTCACCATTGAGAGGTTTATTAAAAAAGGATGTAGATTTTGTTTGGTTGGAGCATCACGAAAAAGCATTTAATAAATTTAAAAACATTTTAACTGAAAAGCCTGTACTGCAGTTTTTCAATGAAAAGTTACCTATTGTTTTATCTGTTGATGCTTCAAAAGATGGCTTAGGTGCTGTTATTTTACAAAATAGTTTACCAGTTGCTTATGCTTCCAAGGCATTAAACGAATGTCAGCAACGGTATGCGCAGATTGAAAAGGAGTTATTAGCAATTCTATTTGGTTGTGAAAGATTCAATCAGTTTATATTTGGTAGGAATATCACTATTGAGACGGATCACAATCCTTTAATAGGTGTTATGAAAAAACCATTGAATTCTTGTTCACCACGAATCCAGCGAATGTTAATTAAGTTACAAAAATATCAATTTGAATTAATCTACAAACGTGGAAAAGAGTTATATATAGCTGATACTTTATCTAGATCGTTTAATGTGAATGATAGATTGCAAATAGATTTAGATGAAGATAATATAGAAGCCAATATAGACATGGTGATAGGCTCGTTAAATATTAGCAAGGAACAGTTAAATAATTATCAGGCTTTGACAGATAAAAATGATGAGATGAGATTTTTAAAAGATTGTATTTTAATGGGTTGGCCTGATCACAAAGCTTCAGTGCCGGAAGTAATTAGACCATATTGGAATGTAAGAGATAGTTTGACTTATAAATCAAATTTAATATTCAAGGGCAATTGCTTAGTGGTGCCGCCTGAATTAAGAAAAGATATGCTGGCACGTGTACATTTTCCACATTTAGGAATAACAAAAACACTGTTACGGGCAAATGATGTTATGTATTGGCCAAGAATGATGTCTGAGATTTCAGATATGGTTTCAAAATGTGAAACATGTATACTTTTTAGTAATAATAATAGAAAAGAAACTTTAATGCCGCATGCTGTACCAGAATTACCTTGGGAGAAAGTAGGTGTAGATTTATTTCAATTAAATGGGTGTAATTATATGATTGTGATAGATTATTATTCAAAGTTTCCTGAGATAGATTTATTAAGATCTACTACAAGTGAATTTATTATTGATAAATTAAAACAGATTTTCAGTCGGCATGGAATTCCACGGGAATTATTAAGTGATGGAGGGCCGCAATTTTCTAGTGATAGTTTTAAGAATTTCGCTAGGGACTATGATTTTAAACATACTAGGTCAAGTCCAGAGTATCCTCAATCAAATGGTATGGTTGAAAGAGAGATACAAACAGTGAAGAGGCTTCTTAAGAAAGCTCTATATGATAAGAAGGATCCATATTTAGTAATGTTAGAATTTCGTAACAGTCCCATTTCTAATGTAATTGCATCTCCCGCGGAAAATTTATTTAATAGAAAATTAAGAGGCATTGTACCAATGGCTAAGAAGGCATTTCTTCCGAGGGTTGATAAGAGTTTAAGGCGAAATTTAGTACATAAACAGGAAAAGGATAGATATTATTATAACAGGAATAAGGTTAATTTAAGAGATTTGGAATTTGGAGAACATGTTTTTTTTAAAATAGGGAAATTTTGGAAAAAGGGATAATTAAAGGAAAAATTTATAACAGAACGTACAAGATAATGGGAGAGAATGGGAGAATGTTTATAAGGAATAGATTCTATATTAAGCCTTTAAATTTTATACCTTTTTATATTCATGATGATGAAGATGTGGAAACTGGAATAACTCCAACCATCCAACCATCGCTGTACAAAACTTCGTATGGCCGTGTAGTGCGACCACCACTCAGGTATCGTGAATAAAAAAAGGGAGATGTTGTAATAAGATCTCTTTTATATTTAGTATTAGAACTATTTTGAATATGTAATGTGCTTTGAAAGAAAAAGAATAAAGACAGACATTAGAAAAAGACATCTTATAATGGAGTTTTATTTTTCACAAATATTAAATAATAAAACATAAACATAACACCCGCGACTTCGTCCGCGTGGAAATAGTTTTTTAAATCCCTCGGGAACTCTTTGATTTTCCGGGATAAAAAGTCTATGTCACTCTCCAGGTCCTCAACTATACACATGCAAAAAATCACGTCGATCCGTAGCCCTGTTGCGGCGTGATTGAAGGACAAACCAACAAACAAATAAACAAACACACTTTCGCATTTATAATATTATTAAGGATTTCAGTTCCATCGGAAACCAGGAAGTGGTTGTAATTCATTTTGCAAGATTTAACCTAAACATGCATACCTACATTGCAAGTTAAATAAAAACTTGAAAAGTAACCCGACTAGGCAAAATTGTAACATCCGTCATAACTCATATGTTACGCGCGACGGGCGCTGCGGCGCCACTGAGCGGCGAGTGACAGCTGTAAGTTAGCGGCGATGGCGTGTTAGGAGTTTTATTATTCGCAACGGTTTAAAAATTGGACTGAGTGCTAAACAAATGTGTTGAAATTGTAACAAAGATGTTGTACGGTAGTGCAATCGTTTGAACTATGTTATCTTTGATAATAGAAGTGATTAACTAAAGCATTTAACGGTAGTGTACTTGATTGGACCATGTAATCGATTGACAATAAAAGTCATTAACTGTGCCAAAAGGATGTTTTCTGTAACACATAATTTCATTTTGTTCATATAGAACGTAGCCTATGTCACCCGGAACATCATAACGAATCCATTGAAACACCTCATTCATCAAAATTATTTTCAAAAAACCGACTTCTAACACTACAAAGTATAAAAATAATTTTAGTTTGTCCACGTTTGTTGAAGTCGGGCGGGCCTATATACAAACTATGAAACCGATGCGCGACGCTACAGAATATGATAGACTCGTTTGTAGAAGTCGAGCGAGCATCGCGAGTCGGTTTCATAGTTTGTATTTTAGGCCCGCCCGACTTCAACAAACGTGGACAAACTAAAATTATTTTTATACTTTGTAGTGGCGTTAGAAGTCGGTTTTTTGAAAAGAATTTTTATTTTAAGCTTTTAAGTGTAGTATCCTATGATTGAGGAGTTAGGACCTGGAGCTCCATGATGTAGTCCATACTTGTTACCTACAATATCAATTCGTAATCGAAATTTCCTAAATCGCCATAGTTTTAGCCTGCAGCATCAGGCTTGAGGAGTTGAAGGTTAAAATTTTTATGGGACCATTTCGCAAACATCCTCTGTCGATTAAAAAAAAAATCACGCGAATCGGTCCAGTAATCCCGGAGAAATCGGTGGACATACATAGAAAAAAAAAATAATAATAATAAAAAAAAAAAAAAGATACCGGCCGAATTGAGAACCTCCTCCTTTTTGGAAGTCGGTTAAAAAGCGGCGCAACTACGGTGGATCATTCGTAAACAGTCACATACATACTTCTTCTTTATCAACCTAGCAGACATCCACTGCTACATACATATCAGGGTTCGAGGATATATAGTATCACGATATATATCTGATATATATCAAACTGGGTTCGATGATATATATCAATGGATTTTTTTAATTTGTTTTGTTACATATGTGTAGGTATGACCATTGACTGATTAGAATTTATAAAAAAAGGTTTTATGTTTTTGAGTTGCGTTTTTGATATACATGTATAAGATTTTATGTTTTTAGTTGATTTTGCCTGATCTAAAATAAAATTTTATGTTTTGGTTTCATTTGTCTGATTTTAAGTACCTAAATAAATAAAACATTAAAACATTTTAGTTTTTTTCATAATTTTAGTATGTTTATGCACATATGCAAATAGTATTCATAAATAATACAATAAAATATTAATATGGCTTTCATACAAAATTGATATATATCAAACTTGATATATATCGGATATCTATATATATAAAAGAAAGTGGTGTTAGTTACACTATTTATAACTCAAGAACGGATGAACCGATTTGGCTGAAAATTGGTGGAGAGGTAGCTTAGAACCAGGAGACGGACATAGGATACTTTTTATCCCGTTCGACCGCGTTTCCGTCATGTCACTATAAAAGGTGGTATAAGAAAAACGCACCTGACATGGAATAACAAAACGCAAATGACAGTGGAATAACAAAACGTAAATTCGGCATTCCGAACCAGTGGTAGACTCATCGACGATTCGAAAGCACTTGTAAAAAAGTTTATTTGAATAAAAAACATTTCTATTCTATTCTATATGACAGCTAAATTTTGTCTTTGGTTAAGTATGGTAAAAAATTTGACAATTATAAAAAGTGTTATAATAAAGCATTACTGATATTATAAATGCGAAAGTGTGTTTGTTTGTTGGTGTGTCCTTCAATCACGTTGCTACAGAACAGCGGATTGATGCGATTTTTTGCATGGGTATAGTAGTGGTTCCTCAGACCGGGAGGGATAATTTTTATCTCGGATAATGAAAGAGTTCCCGCGGGATTTTTAAAAACTAAATCCATGCGGACGAAGTCGCGGGCATCAGCTAGTATATCATAAATATCCGATATTTTGATATTTATAATAAATATCGGATATTTTCGAACCCTGATACATATAGTGCCCGCATGCTACCCTAATGAACCGAAAGGTGGCGGTTCTATCCCTTCCACCAACAAAAGCATTCCCGAGGAGGGTTGACGTCAGGCAGGCGGCCGGTCGTAAAATGCCAAGCCGAACCACTTACAACATGGCTTACAAGACATGTTGTCCCGACCCCACATAGCGTGGGAAAAGGAGAGGGAGATGATGAGACGTGCACTGCTTGACAAAGGTCTCCTGCATAGACTTCCACAGGCTTCGGTCTTGCGCCGCTTGAATCCAGCGGCTCCCTGCGACTCGTTTGGTGTCGTCGTCCCACCTGGTGGGAGGTCTGCCAACACTGCGCTTTCCGGTGCGACGTCCCCACTCCAACACCTTGGGACCCCAACGACCATCAGCTCTTCGAACTGTGTGCCCCGCCCATTTCCACTTCAGTTTCGCGACACGCTGAGCTATGTCGGTGACTTTACATACATACATAGACTGGCTAAAACTCATAACGGTAGGCGGATAAAAATGACTGCGTTATTGTAACCGCAACCACCTCTGATTATATAGGTAAATATGTACTGGCTACTAAGGTTAGTTTTAGTATTATTTTCTTCACAAGTGTGTTGAAAAACGTCGTATGATACGCGTGTGTATTGATGACTAGCTGATGCCCGCGACTTCGTCTGCGAGGATTTAGTTTTTAAAATCCCTCAGGAACTCTTTGATTTTCCGGGTTATAAAGTAGCCTATATGCTAGTCCTGGGTGTGAGTTATTTCCATTCTAAATTTCAGCCAAATCGGTTCAATCGCGTTTGTGGTGTGAAAGAGTAACAAACACCCATCCACCCATCCAGCCATCCTAACAAACTTTCACATTTTTAATATTATTAGCTGATGCCCGCGACTTCGTCTGCGTGAACTTAGCCTTTAAAATGCCTCGGGAACTCTTTGACTTTGCGGGATAAAATGTAGCCTGTCACTCTCCAGGTCCTCAACTATAGGTACCCCTGCAAAAAATCACGTCGATCCGTATTTGTGTTGGGGCGTGATTGAAGGACAAACCAACGCACTTTCGCAGTTATAATATTTCACCATATAAAGTGCAAGTGCATATAGTCGACGTGGTTTTTTACACAGGTAAAGTTGAGGACCTGGAAAATAACACAGGCTACTTTTTGTCCCGGGAGCATACATTCAAACGCCCGCGCCACTACAAAGTAATAATATATTGTAGATTTTTTTTAAACCCTCGACTGCTTTCGATAAAATTTAAATGGGACCAACTGGGAAGTATACCCTTTGAAACAAATAAAGAATTTTCCAAATCGGTTCAGGCGTCTTCGAGTAATCGGTGAACATATATAAAAAAAGTATATAATGTATTAGTAATGTAAGTGTATAATGTATTTATAGTTATAAGAGGAGGATACAAACACATAAATGCATGCATATATACATACACACATACATACATACATACATACATACATACATACATACATACATTGCCTATTGGCACATTATTTAAGGATAAATATGTGAAAAGTAGCATACGAATATCACGCGGGAACTGTTTGTTTTCCCGGAATAAAAAGTAGCTGTTGTCACTTTTCAGGTCCTCAACTATGCCTATCAAAAAAACCACGTCAATCTGTTACTTCGTTGGCGCATAATTGAAGGATTAATATGTGAAAAGTAGCATACGAATATCCCGCGGGAACTGTTCGTTTTCCCGGGGTTAAAAGTAGCCTTTGGCACTTTTCAAGTCCTCAACTATGCCTATCCAATAAACCACGTCAATCTGTAACTCCGTTGGCGCATAATTTAAGGATAAATATGTGAAAAGTAGCACACTAATATCCCGCGGGAACTGTTTGCTTTCCCCGGATAAAAAGTAGCCTTTGTCACTTTTCAAGGCATCAACTATGCCTATCCAAAAAACCACGTCAATCTGTAACTCCGTTGGCGCATAATTGAAAGATAAATGTGTGAAAAGTAGTATACTAATATCCCGCAGGAACCGTTTGTTTTCCCGGGATAAAAAGAAGCCTATGTCATTTTTCAGGCCCCTAACTTTACCTGTGAAAAAAAATCACGTCAATCTAAAACTCCATTGCGCGTATTTTGAAGGACAAATGCGTAAAAAATAGCGATGCTATCCCGCAGGAACTGTTTGCTTTTCCGGGATAAAAAGTAGCCTATGTGCTATTCCAGACTATAATCTATGTCTGTGCCAAATTTCAGCAAAATCGGTTCATTCGTTTTCGCGCAAACATCCATCCATCCATCCATCCAAACATCCATACATCCATCCTCACAAACTTTCGCATTTATAATATTAATAGGATTACCGTCCTCGCCTCAGCGGTAATCACCAACATTACACACTTGTACCATAATGTACCTACTATTACCTATATGTATTTGAAATAAGTATGTTAGGTAGGTACTTACTTTACTATCGACTTTATTATATTGTTGTGTTTACAGGCTTGGTTTTGCCTTATATCAATAGTAATTTAACTTGTTTAATAATTATTATCTAATTTAATTAAGTTTATTTAATCCGTTACAAAATCACTAATTAGGTAGGTAGGTAGTTTCAAATATACAGTTAAGTACGTACCTAGGTATAATAAAGTTAATGAACCTGACATATTGAAATAAAGATACCTAGCAGTAAAATGATACCTATGTAATTACGTCTTATTATATAATAGCAGGTTATATACCTACATAAATTGAGGGTTAACAACAACCTACTTTATACCTACCTACTCTACTTCATCGTCTGAATGAAACTTAACCGACGACTGAGGTAAGTAAACGCGTTGAAAAGGTACCATCGCTATGCAAAAGTAGCATGTCAACTTATATAGGTATCTAAGCTAAGTCCGCTACCTAACCTGTACTAAAAACAGGTTTTACAGCAACGAAACACAAAGTTAACCAAGAAAAATTAGGGTTTAGCCACTAAATTTTCTTTAAGAGAAATGTGCACACTGAAAGAACCCAAAAAAGTAGTGTTCCAAAATTCGCGTCACATTCTTTCAACCCTAAAAAGCCTCAGAGAAAGCGTTGGGTTTAAAGCGACAAATAAAGAAAAAAGTCACTCACCTGTTAAAATGCACTCGATTTCACTCAACTGGCGACTGTTAAGCACTTTTTTTTCTAAAACAAAACTCTTTTACACAAACAAAGCCAGAGTTACCTGCGAAAGAACGATTTTATATAACTGAACGCGAAATATTGTGTGTGTTGTACCTACTTCCTATTTTAACCGGTTTTTTTAATATATAAACGAAATTTTTTGATGCACTCGTGTGTTACGATAATGCAGGTGATTGTCAATGTACAGATTAATACGTTTTAGGGGTATCTGTGATTTCAATTTTGATTTTTACGACGTAAAAACCCAAATGACGTGCGCCCACGCCGACCGACGGTTTGCGACTGATTTCAATTGAATTGAAATCAAGAGGTGAGAAAAGGCAGTTACCAAAGGCTTTGTATTTAAACCAACATTAGCTGTTTACCTGCAGGTTTAAACCACTCTCCTTATTGCAAATGGAAAAGAGATTATTTTGTCTAGTATTTGCGTTCGAAAACTGCATCAAAAACTTCATTATTTCGATCTGATCGCGATAAATCGCGCACAAAGGTTTTATTTGTCTGGTTAAAGAAGAAAAAGGCAGGTAATTGAATGTTGATTGTGTGAAAAAACTGCTGAGATTTCGCACGATGCTGTTTTAGCTATTAAATGATAGTGTACTAAGATTAAATCTTAAGTATGACTTAATATTTCTTAATTGGTTTTAGCCTATTTTGGACGGGAAGTAAAATATTAAAAAGGAGGGTATTTCAAGAAAACCACTATGTGATTAATGGCTATATAACTAAGTATTTATAATGAGACCTTCATACATCTGGTAAGTAGGTATTATTAGGTACTTACCTATAATCTGTATTTTTATTCGATGACAAGCTGGTCCTTGACTGCGATCTCACCTGATGGTAAGTGACGATGTAGTTTAAGATGGTAGCGGGCTAACTTGGACGGGGTATGGCAGTGAACATTCGACCCATACCCCTAATTGGTTTCTACACGCCATCGTGCCGGAACGCTAAATCGCTTGGCGGGCACGTCTTTGACGGTAGGTAGGTAACTAGCCACGACCAAAGCCTCCCACCAGACCAGACCAGAGACAATTTAGAAATTATAAATTCCCAAATTGACCCCGCCGGTAACCGAACCCGGGACCTCCCAGTTATAAGACAACAGCGCTCACCCCTGTGCCAGTCAGGTCGTCAAATATTAAATTCATAAATTAAATATTAAAAACAGCTTTAAGACAATTTATGTAAAACAAAGATGGTGCCGGGATAACTTGGACGCCGGGTTTTACCCGACAACGGAAAAGCTAGAAGGAAGGGTTATGAGTTTAGCAGTCTATGTATGTATGTATGTGAATATTTACGAATGTGCCACTGCACCGTAGCGAATGAACTACTGAGCCCATTTTGATAAATGAGGTGTCAATTGTCAATCGAATTTGTTATGATAGTCCGTGACTCCGGGTGACATCTAGGCTACATTTTATACGAATATACTTTCTGTCTGCCCGTCTTGACATGTGTTGAATTATAATTAGAAATAATTACGTATGCTTTTGTGGAACTTCCCCTCATTGTGGAAACTCTGCATACATAGAATAATATCTATTAAGTATATTGTAAAAGTATTTTGAAAAGAGCAACTGCCGAGTTTCTTGCTGGTTCTTCTCGGCAGGAACGGCATTCCGAACCAGTGCGTGGTAGACTCTTGACGATTCAAAAGTACTTGTAAAAGTTTATTTGAATAAAAAACATTTCTATTCTATTCTATTCTATATTTCTATGATTTAAGGTGCATGTTACATCCAATTTCCGTAGTAACATTTATCATTGTTTAATGAATGCCAAAATCGGTTTAACAAAAAACATGCTAATGAATTTATTGATAGGTTCAAAAGTTACCCCGAGGCCCGAATAACTGTACATCGGTATCTAACTTTGAGTACGTGTTGGTTATTATACTCAAAGGTAAACTGTAATTTTTTTCCAATAAATAGTCAAACCTCTTTGATGTTTGTGTTCTAGGTACATACAATAGGTAAAACTGTAATTTTTTTTCTTCCAATAAATAATAATCAAACTCTTTAAAGAAAACTGTTTAGTGCTATTTACAGTCCTATTCTGTTTAGTCAAAAAATCATGTCAAAAGCTGTCATTGCTTTTTTAAGTGTTTTCAGCGATATTTTATTTTAGATTAAAATGTTTTACAGGTAAGCGTTTTTTGTGAATAGATTTTATGTTATAGGTAGGTACCTACTTTTATTCTTCTTATTTATTTACCGATAAATGCCCACAACTGGACAAAGCTCTCTTGCATGGGCTTCCACAGGTCTCGGTCTCGCGCCGCCTGAATCCAGCGGCTCCCTGCGATCCGTTTGATGTCGTCGGTCCACCTAGTTGGGGGGTCTGCCAACACTGCGCTTCCCGGTGCGTGGTCGCCACTCCAGCACCTTGGGACCCCAACGACCATCAGCTCTTCGAACTATGTGCCCCGCCCATTTCCACTTCAGTTTCGCGACTTGCTGAGCTATGTCGGTGGAATTAGATCTACACAAGCTTTATTCATATTTATGAGGTTAGGTATTCATTCTTCTTAAAACTAATCTTTGGCTATGTCGTTAACTCTGGTAATCCTCATTTCTGATTTGATTGAAGCTTTTTCTTTTCAAGTAACTGCTCACCAAAAATAGCAAAAATTCTCAAACAATAAAAATGTGCGAGTCGGGCCTCACTCTTTTAGGGTTCCGTACATATGACCAAATCATTTTTTTTTTAAATTAGATACATATTTAGATATCTTAGTTCTTAGAAAGTACTAAATTAGCATATTGGGGAAAAAATGCTCGTTTGTTTTGGTCACAACTTACAAACCGCATTATAAATCGGTGTTTTGAGTATTTGTTGTTTAAATACACTATAATAGTACATAATATACCAAAATTTCAAATTCCTAACTAGTTTAGTTTTCTAGATAGAACCCCTAACAAAATTGGTCTAAAACCGACAACTTTGACGGCCCCCCATTTCTTCATTTTTGTAACTAAAAAATAAAAAAAAATATATATATAATATATAAAATATATATTTGAACTCCACTTAGTGAGCTCTAGACAATGACACCCCACATGCCAGGGTAAAAAAAAAATTCGATTACTTTTCCATGTATAATTTTATTTTTATTATTTGTTAATGTAGCGGCAATAGAAATACAAAATATTTAAAAATTTCAACTGTCTATTTATTATGGTTTACGAGATACAGCCCGCTGATAGACGGCCGGACGGACGGACGGAGGGACTGACGGACGGACAGCGGAGGCTTATTAATAGGGTCCCGTGGGCACCCTTCGGGTACGGAACCCTAAAAAGTATGTAATTGTTGTGTAATTTCAGTTGTTCTCAGTGCAGCTTCACAGCTCAGTTCGAGAGCGCGTTGACGATGCACCATCAACTGCACCACGAAACGACCACTGGATGTGCTACGACCAACGTAAGAATAGCGTTTCTGTGTAAAGAATAGAATAGAATAGAAATATTTTTTATTCAAATAAACTTTTTACAAGTGCTTTTGAATCGTCTGACTCTACCACTGGTTCGGAATGCCCGTCCTGCCGAGAAGAACCAGCAAGAAACTCGGCGGTTGCTCTCTTCAAAACAAGTTTACAATACAATAGATACTATGCTACGTAGTACTATTATGTATTCTGTGACTATGCTATGTATGCAGTGTTTCCACAATGAGGGGGAAGTTTCAAAAATGCATACCTACTAACAATGCAATATATCTTAAGATACTTAAAGTAGCCCCATTCCCGCCGGTGACACCCGTTCATGAGCATGACGAATGACCCAGCATGTAAAGGCATCCGAGTGAACAGCGAGCTTTCTGCTGGCTGTCTGTTTTAAATGCTACACGCCAATGACCTTCTAATACATATGTATAGAAGGTCATTGTGATACGCAACGCGTTGAGATTTTTTTCTTTTATTTAGCAAATTTTTGGAGCGAAGTTCCTTAACGTACGGTACGGACTTGGCGGATGGGGGCTAGGCGAAAAAAGTGTAATAATAGTGTAAATTTTTCCGTCACGACCCTTGTGTGTTGCCTTCGTTTATTACACACGTTCCGTCATAGCTTTGGTGGCGTAGGACGAAGGAGTGAAACTATCGGTTCGGGGGTTCGAGTCCTGACTTCGGATTATTATTTTTTATTTTATTTATTTTTATAATTAATTAATTATTATTCGATCCAACCGAGTGTTCCACGACACGCATTTTTTATCTACATTCCAGTAGCGTGTAGCTGAAGGATTTTCATGTTTAGTTACAGCAGAAATCCAACACAGTACCACGTTGTTCGCAGTTGGGACGCTCACTCTCGCCGAGCAAAGAAAATAAGGGGCTAAAATGTGAGTATCTACTTCCGCTGATAGCCCAGTGGTTAGGACTGCAATTCAATTCAATTCAATTCAATTCTTAATTTGTAAAATGTGTGTCGATAAGATTTGACGACCTCCCTGGCTCAGTGGTGAGCGCTGTTGCCTTATAACTTGGAGGTCTCTGGTTTGATTCCCGGCGGGGTCAATTTGGGAATTTATAATTTCTGAATTGTCTCTGGTCTGGTCTGGTGGGAGGCTTTGGCCATGGCTAGTTACCACCCTACCGTCAAAGACGTGCCGCCAAGCGATTTTACCGTTCCGGCACGATGGCGTGTAGAAACCAATTAGGGGTATGGGTTTAATGTTCACTGCCATACCCCTTCCAAGTTAGCCCGCTACCATCTTAGCCTGCATCGTCACTTACCATCAGGTGAGATCGCAGTCAAGGACTAGCTTGTCATCGAATAAAAAAAAAAAAAAGTAAATACAATTATTGGTCCAGCACATTAGCCGTACAGCCTCCATTTCGGTGACGGTCCAGAAGTGCGATTGTGTGAGAATTGCCAATCAAGTCATCAAAGTTCGGCGTCAAAGTAAAATAAACCTTAACAGAATTGAATTAGAGCTCAATTTGGTGTATCCATTCTCAACCGTTTAGGGTATCGTACATACCGAAACGTATGAGAATGGATAAACAAAATTGAACTCTAATTTTATGATGTAATGGTTTATTGTACTTTGACGCTAACTTTGACGATTTGATCGGCAACTTTTAGACAATCGGGGCGCAGGATTCGATCCCACGCGCGAAGCTCTTACGTTTCACCTTTGCGCGTTTAGTTGGTTTAACTCTTTGTTTACTTGGTTCATCACTTGGTTTAACGATGAAGGAAAACAGCGTGAGGAAACCTGCACCTTGAGAGTTCTCCATAATGTTCTCAAAGGTGTGTGAAGTCAGTCATCGCGCACTAGACCAGTGTGTTGGACTATGGCCTACGATAAGCCCTTTTTATTTGAGAGGAGTCCTGCTCAGTTTAGTTGGCCGGCGATAGGTTGAGAATTGAGATGAACGAATAAAATGAACCTCTGCATCATCATCTCCCTCTCCTTTTCCCACGCTATGTGGGGTCGGGACAACATGGCCTAAAAGCCGTGTTTTATACAGTACCCGGCGATATATATTGCACATCGGCATTTGGAATAAAACACTATTTCTATTCTATTGCAAGGAAAGCTATCCAGAAATTCACGTAGTAATTACTGAAATCTCTTCACAATCGGCGAGCACATCACGTAAAATATTATTATTATATAAAAAAAATGCAGTCGAACTGTGAATAGAATAGAATAGCGTTTTATTCCAAAGGCCGATGTGCAATATATATCGCCGGGTACCTAATGTAAGTGATTCGGCTTGACATTTTACGACCGGCCGCCTGCCTGCCGTCAACCCTCCTTGGGAATGCTTTTGTTGGTGGAAAGGATAGAACCGCCACCTTTCGGTTCATTGGTAGGTATGCGGGACTGCATGCGGGCACTATGTATGTAGCGTCCACGCATTGGAGAGCTTCCAGTTCTTTTTTATTCGTGGACAGTAATGTGGTATCCTCTGAAGACAGAATTACTTCAGTATCCTCTTCAACATCAGGTTCTGGGTTCAAAACTGTGCTCACTTGACATATAAAGGTGCTGAAATGAACCTCTGCATAAATATTAGAAATGCAACAATGCATTTATTTGTTGGTAATAATTTGGTATGTCCTCCAATCACGCAGCAATGGAGCGTGTCGACGTGAGTTTTGCATGCATTTATATGAGGACCTGCAGAGTGAAATAGGCTACTTTTTAATTTTTTATTCTGGAAAAACAAATCGTTCCAAACGGTAATTCTTAATATTTTTTGGATTCTCTAATCTACTACAGAAGCAGTGATAGCAGCTAAAAAAGCAGTGATAGCCTAAGAGTTAGGACTGTGGTCTCCTATTCGGGGGGTCGCAGGTTTGATTCGTGCTTCAACGGTGAAGGAAAATATCGTGAGGCACATCTGAGAGTTCTCGAAGGTATGTGAAGTCCGGCAATTCGCACTGGGCCAGCGTGGTGAACTATGGCCTATAACCCTTCTCTGAGAGGAGACCTGCGCTCAGTAGTGAGCCGTTGATGGGTTGCTAATGATGATGATGATGATGAATATCCTACAAAACTACGCAAGTTCTTCTTCATTCTACAAAAGTTTTACTTCATTTGAAGATCGAAGATATCATACTAACGCCATCTATGTTGGAACAGTGGCAGCTCGCACGTCAGCGACGCGGCTGTTCGACAAGCTGCGCGCGCGTATCTCCCGCAGCAGAACTCTGTTCGCGCACCCGGAAGAGGGCGTTGTTCACACGCACATTTTTAATGTTGGTAACATTGCTTTCTTGTCATTTATAGCGGGTTCAGACGAGGTGAATTTTGCGGATGTCACCATACCTTCTTCTCTTCTTCTTCTTTATCAACCTATAGACGTCCGCTGCTGGAAAAAGGTCTCCTGCATGGACTTCCACATGCTTCAGTCTTGCGCCGCTTAAATCCAGCGGCTCCCTGCGACTCGTTTAATGTCGTCGGTCCACCTAGTGGGGGGGGGGTCTGCCAACACTGCGTTTCCCGGTGCGGGGTCGCCACTCCAGCACCTTGGGGCCCCAACGACCATCAGCTCTTCGAACTATGTGCCACCATACCTTATCCGTATCCGTTAGAACTCCTGACAGGAGATAAGACGGAGGTAGTAACAAAAATATGATATAGCGGGTTTAGACTAGGCGAATTTTGATGAATGTCACAGCCTCGTTTGAACCCGCTTTAACATTTGTGACCATAGACTTTCTAACGAATGAATCATCTGTGCAATTTTACGAACGAACGGATAATTTTTCCCTAGTCTGAAAAAAAATATGAAAAAAAATGAAATGAAAGTCTATGATTTAATAATTGCTTGTTTTTGGGCAGGCCAATCGGCGATTTAGGCTGGTACAACATCTATGCGCATCTATTCGCATTTTGTCCATACAAAACTGTCTTTTTCATAGTCGTGTACGCATCAAATCGGCTTTTCGATGCGTACACGACTATAAAAAGACAGTTTTGTATGGACAAAATGCGAATCGATGCGCACAGATGTGGTTCCAGCCTAAATCGCCGATTCGACGGTTCCGGTGTTTATGGTTGTGGTACGCAGCGGACTCGATCCGCTCCGTACAAGATCCATCGTTTAAAATACCGCTGGTTAAAGAAAGTTGACTCCAGTCGGTAACCGAATGGGTGACTGACTGGTGGTTCTAAATGAACCTTTTCGTATCCTCCATGCCTCGGAGAACACGTTATCCAGTTATATCACTAGCATCTGCCCCCCGATTGTCTTGTTGCCGATGAAATCGTCAAAGTTTGGCGTCAAAGTAAAATAAACCATAATCGTATTGTATTAAAGCTCAATTTCGAGTATCCATTGTCATGCGTTTAGGGTATCGTACATACCTAAACCTCATAAGACAGAACCTCATAAGAAGGCTCAGGGTCACTCAGCGAGCGATGGAGAGAGCTATGCTCGGTATATCCCTGGGAGATGAAATCAGAAATGAGGAGATTCGTAGGAGAAACAAAGTCACCGACATAGCTCAGCGTGTCGCGAAACTGAAGTGGAAATGGGCGGAGCACATAGTTCGAAGAGCTGATGGTCGTTGGGGTCCCAAGGTGTTGGAGTGGCGACCCCGCACCGTTAAACGCAGTGTTGGCAGACCCCCCCCCCAGGTGGACCGACGACATCAAACGCAGGGAGCCGCTGGATTCAAGCGGCGCAAGACCGAAGCCTGTGGAAGTCCATGCAGGAGACCTTTGTCCAGCAGTGGATGTCTATAGGTTGATAAAGAAGAAGAAGAAGACATACCTAAACGTATGAGAATGGATACACGAAATTGAGCTCTAAATCAATGCTGTTATGGTTTATTTTACTTTGACACCGAACTTTGACTATTTGATTGGCAATTCTTCAATCGCACTTAGGTATAACTTCATCATTAAGGCCTAGACGTCTATAAAAGACGATTTAAGCATTGTCTAGAAGGCATTTTTATCGCATTACTATCCCAAGAAAACTCAACATGCGAAAGAAAATGGTCTGCACAACCTCTTCGATGAACAATACGATGCAGAGACCTTCCCGATTTTATTTTCAGTAATTTTTATTTCTTTCCAGGATGTATCGGGTCAGAGCGAGTGTACGTCCAAAGCTATGAAGGAACTAGGGTCAAGCGTGAGCGGGGTTATTGACGCGCTCAGGGATCAGAAGGAGACCTTTGCTTGTCACTTGTGCTCCTTTGATTCCGATAGGTTCGTATTTTTCTCCTGTGTAATGGATTTGTTTTCTTTTCATCTTCGGTAAAAGATTACAGGGGAGATTTTTGAAAACAGAAAAAAAAATTACAAGCTCTTTTTTCTTTTTTTTTTTTGTAACAGGAATATCAGAGTAACTTAGCGGGTGATGGTGAGAGCTATGTTCGGAGTATTCTTGCGAGATCAATCAGGAATGAGGAGATCCGTAGGAGAACCAAAGTAACTGACATAGCTCAGCGAGTCGCGAAACTGAAGTGATAATGGGTGGGCACATAGTTTAAAGAGCTGATGGTCGTTGGGGTCCCTAGGTGCTGGAGTGGCGACCCCGTACCGGGAAGCTCAGTGTTGGCAGACCCCCCACTAGGTGGACCGATGACATCTTGATGAGACTTGTGGAAGTGCATGCAAGAGACCTTTGTCCAGCAGTGGACGTCTATCGGTTGATGAAGAGAGTATTTTGGTACATTAGATTTGCCAAATGTAACCTTTTGTAAATCACTTATTTCTTTATATTTCAGAATAACAGTTCTAGACAGACATCTTCTTAACGACCACAAAATTGGTTTAGACAGTCTACTTAAACTAGTCATGGCCAAAACCAAAGACGGATTATCTGATGAGACGCCAGCTCAAATATATGGTATAAGGCAACCGTATTACAAACTGCCAGACGAAATTGTAGAAACTGGAGAATTTGTCATAGAAACTGTTACTCCAAAAATTAAAATTCTCAAACACACGTCAACAAATACAGATTTGAAAATGACAGACATACCAGATATAGATAGCTGTCAAAAGCTCTCGAAAAAGATAGAAAAACTTATCGATGTACCCTTGGAGAGTTCGGATAAGGATGTGCTACTAGAAAAAATGCAAACTTTGGATGAATGCATGTGCAAGTTCGTTGATTCAACAAATACAATAAAAAAGGTTTTGACCAAAGAGATTGATCAGAATAAAGGGAATAGATCCAGTGAGAGGCCGTACTTCCATTTAGGTTTAGGAGAGTGAGTATCTTTGTCTATTGACAGACCAAAATTCGTTGGGCGTGACGTTCTACAAAATTTCATAGCCGAGTTTCTTGCTGGTTCTATCGGCATTCTGAGTCGTAGATTCACATGAAGATTCAAAAGCACTTTAGATAATTGTATTTGAATTAAAATCCAAAAATCCTACTAATATTATAAATGCGATAGTTTGTGAGGATGTATGGATGGATGGATGTTTATTACTCTATAACTCCACAACGAATGAACCGGTTTGGCTGAAATTTGGAATGGAGATAGCTCATACCCAGGATTAACACAAGGGCTATATTATATTTTTATTCCGGAAAATTAGAAGCTCCCGCGGGAATTAAAACCTAAATCCACGCGGACGAAGTCGCGGGTATCACCTAGTAGATAGATAGATAAAAACTTTATTGCACACAAGAAACAAACAAAGGGAACAAAACTTAGAACTACGTATGTAATGCAAAGGCGGCCTTATTGCTAACAGTGCAGTCTCTACCAGGCAACCTTTGGTGCGAGGTGTTTTCGAGGTGCGAGGGTAGTAAAGTGCAACAAGATTTTAGATTTTTTTTTATTCCAATGATGTTGGGCCACAATTTTGTACAATTATTCCAAATTTCATGTCGATAGCTTTAATAGTTATAAAAATAATCGACTGTGACAGACGGACGGACGGAGAAAGTCACACCATAAGTGTTCCATTTTTATCACAACTTACCTAGATATACATATAAATTGTATTTTTTTCTAGCCAAGACAGCTCGAAAGATTGGGACAGAGCTCACAGCGAAAAATTAGATCGAAACCGAAGTAAATATGCAGAAAATAGGTATTTTTTCCTCACAATATAATGTTGCCATTTAGTTCCTTCTTAGAACTTTTTAAAAATATTTTCTATTCATTTTTATGTAATACTAGCTGGTACCCGGCTTGCGTTGCAATGCCACATCTATATATATAAAAGAAAGTGGTGTTAAACTAGCGGCACGCTATGATGGCCGGTTTGACGTTTGTCCGCTCATGAAGTTCCGTATTAATTGATAACGACTTTGAAGGAAATAATTGTATTACTTTATTGACGATAGTGATGTGCAGAGATTCATAAATTTTATCGAATGTTTAGGTTTAGGACTCAAAATTTATTTATTAAATTGATTTCTAAAATGTATACAAGTGTAGAAAAATCAGTTTGCACCATTTAAGGGGTGAATGTACTTGTGAATATGAACAATTTTCACTATGTGGACAAACCTCTGAAATCGCAAAAAAATATCAGCTGTTTCATACAAAAGGTAAAATTTTTATTTTTATATGATATATACCACAACTCGGCATTTGGTTTTCTAAATTGAAAATTTTTAAAAATGGAATCTAATACGATCGTCACATAGGATCGCTGGCTAGCACAACTACTACCTCCGGCAAACTCGCGTCAATGCTCAATGCAAAACAAAGCAGTTTCGAATTGACGTTGCTTCGAAAAGTATAAACTGTCAGTGCAATGCGATTGTGATATAGTTTTGACCTGGCTTTGGATTTCAAATATTGATACTGCATTACTGTTGACCCTTGCTCGTTAATTTGGACTCTGTTCAAGCCCTTTGTTGTGGATTTCGTCGATATGACCGAACGTACGCAGAGAACTGTTCTAAATAGTCAGACACGTGAGTTCGTAATACGCCTTCGTAACTATTTCGATCGTGAAGCTCAAAATGGAGGGCCAATTTTACCTATAACGTCAGTGGTTGAACGCGTAGCTGATGCGCTTAATATTGGACAACGAACTGTTAGACGGATAACTAAAAAAAAGCATTAGAACATGGGCACAGAGTTATACGGTTACCGCCTTACCATTGTGAGTATAATGCGATTGAGTTGGTGTGGGCTCAAATTAAGGGATATGCTGCAAGACACAATACAGAACCCCCATTTACCACAAAAAAAATGCTAAAATTATTAGAAGAAGCTTGTGAACATGTGACTAAAGGAGACTGGGAAAAGGTTGTGAATAGAACTGTTAAATTAATAAGGGAAGATTATGAAAGAGATGTGAAAATAGATAATATTATAGAAAACGAACATATAATTATTAATGTAGGTGATGATAGCAGTGACGACAGTGAAAATAGTAGTATGGACGAATCTGATTAATTATGGCCTTTTGTGGCACCTTTTTTGGTATCTTTTGTATTCATATGTTTCTTGTGTGCATATAAAGTATGTATATTCATTTTCATTCAAATATTCAGTTCGTTCAAATAAATTAAATAAACATATACATTTTTGTTTTATTAAACCTATTTAATCAGGTACAAAAACAAAACTTAATTGTTTTTTGTTCGAGAATAAATTGACATTCCACATCACTATTGTAATGTGTCAAACCGGCCATCATAGCGTGCCGCTAGTGTAGTTACACTATTTATAACTCAAGAACGGATGAACCGATTTGGCTCAAAATTGGTGGAGAGGTAGCTTAGAACCAGGAGACGGACATAGGATACTTTTTATCCCGTTCGACCGCGTTTCCGTCAAGTCACTATAAAACGTGGTATAACAAAAATGACAGCTAAACGTAATTTTGTCTGGTTAATTATGGTAAAAAATTTGACTTATTATAAAAATGATGATAATATCATCAGTAATATGTTTTCTCTTTGAATCATCATTAACAATGCCGCGAGCAAGACGATCAAATGTTTCCTGCTACAAAGCTACGGATTGACGTGATTTATTGGATAGGTATAGTTGAGAACCTGGAGGGTGACTAAAGATTTCCCGCGGGATGTTATGAACTAAATCCACGCAGACGAAGTCGCGGGCATCAGCTAGTAAAGTATAAAAAAATTAAATAAAAAAACCATCGCGGGCGTCCCCAGTACACCCTACCAAAGTTTCATAACAATATTACCAATGGTTTCCGAACGCATAGAGGACAAACATACAAACATTGTATATACAATATTTATATACTTAAATTAATAGGTACCTATTTTTTGTTTCAGAAGCGACAAAGTTAAGTATTCTTCAGAAAGTTTTTATTTCTAATTTTACTATATTTATGGAATTTGTTAAGTATTTAATAAAGTTATCAGACTTAGAATTTGCTTTATTTTTATTTCAAGAATGATATATTTAAAGCATTAATCTTATTATCTTATGGCGTTTTGAAGACTTAGATATGGATGGAGCACGCAGTTAAAAGAATAAACGTCGTTGGGGTCGCAAAGTGCTGGTGTGGTGACCTTGCACCGGATAGCGCAGTATAACAGACCTCCCACTAGGTCGCAACGCAACGCAACATGAAACGTGTCGCACGGATCCGCCATTTAAGTATACATAGTCGGCACAAAACCGACGCATGTAGAATTCCATACAAGACAATATTAAGTATGTCGAGCAGAAGACGTCTATCGATTGAATAAAAAAACATCTTCTTCTTTGTCAACGTCCACAGCTGGAAAAAGGACTCTTGCATGGACTTCCGCAGGCCTCGGTCTTGCACCGCCTGAATGCAGTCACAGTGGCTCCCTGTGACTCGTTTGATGTCGTCGGTCCACCTAGTGGGGACTGGGGGGGTCTGCCAACACTGCGCTTCCCGGTGCGGGGTCGCCACTCCAGCGCCTTGGGAGTTGGGACCCCAACTACCATCAGCTCTTCGAACTATGTGCTCCACCCATACTTGGCCCATCCGAGACTAACTAACGCTAGTCGCTAACTATGGGCCTCATAAGTAGGCTCAGCTCGCTCAGCGGGCGATGAAGAGAGCTATGCTCGCAGTGTCCCTGAGAATCGAATCAGACATGAGGAGATCCGTAGGAGAAAACATTTAAAATCAACAAAAAATTAATAAAAGTATATTATAAAAATTGTATAACGAAAATCATTACAAAAATACAAATAAGAAAGAAAATAGGATAGCAACGGCTACATACTTTCGCTAATAGCACGACTGCAACATAGCTTTATTTCTAGGTTTGGTAAATGATTAAACACAGATTGATCATCCATCAGAAATATCCACAGAATGCTTGCAATCTTTATTAACACTGCAACAATGGTTGCAAACCTTTTCCTCACACCTATTTTTATGATGGCAACAGGTTTTGTAATTATCACATCTATCCTGTTTGTAACAACATCCATGGACAGAATCACCACCTGACATGTGATAACTTGTTTGGCAATGACAACAATCTGGTTTTTCGTTTCTGATATTGTTTATTTCCGAATTATGGGTATTAGTTTTAACAACGGGCAACACTCTTGGACCGTTTCTAATCATTGGTCTATTAGAATCATCTAGGTTTTCCCCCATTTCATGTTTCCGCACAGTGGCAAACATTCTGTTCACTTCTTCAATGGCATCTTTAGATTTAGTTTTCTCTTTCAAAGCATTCTTTAGTTCTTCTAATTTCATCTGAGGTATTGACGATGATTTGTGTTTTAAGTCTATGGAAAATAGTGATTTAATTGTTGTATCCGGTTGGGAATTTATGATTGAAAATTTCCCATTACTATGCATTTCAACGTTTTCTCCTAAAGAGTATAAAAATGTTTTGCTAAAAGATAATTTGGGTTTATTTTTCTGTCTGTCCGTTTCTACGCATGCGTCTTTGAGTATGACAGTTTTACTTGTATCGTCTTTTTTAGTTTCAAGTTGTTTTTTACTTTGGAACACTGTCAGAACTTCGTTGAGCAGAGTCAGGCCTTTAGTAACATCTGGTTGGGATGTTTGTACATTCTTGCCTTTGGTATCTCTGTTAATATTATCAAGTTTTGTGACTTCTTTCTTACCACTGTGTTCATTTTTCTTATGCCCATTTTTGCCATCATCAATTTCACAGTGTTTATGACAAATAGGGCAGGATTTAGATTTTCTTTTACAGCATTCTATATTATTTCTATTGTCTTCTTGTGACGCCTTTTTATTCAGACATATCGAGCAGATGAATCTATTTTGATTACATTTTCTATATCTCTCCATTATGTCCTCGTTCATGGCTTTAGAGTTATAGTGTTCACGTTGTTTCGTCTTATACGTTGTTATATCGATTTCAACGCTTTTATAATTATTACTTAATATCATATGAACGACAACATTGACAATTCTGAAAATATCAAATTATTAATTAGTTTATATATTACTAGCTGATGCCCGCGACTTCGTCCGCATGGATTTAGTTTTTCAAAATCCCGCGGGAACTCTTTCATTATCCGAGATAAAAAGTAGCTCTCCCGGTCAGAGGAACCACTACTACATCCATTACTATACCCATGCAAAAAATCGTATCAATCCGCTGTTCTGTTGCGACGTGATGGAAGGACAAACCAACAAACAAACACACTTTCGCATTTATAATATCAGTAATGCTTTATTATAACACTTTTTATAATTGTCAAATTTTTTACCATACTTAACCAAAGACAAAATAACGTTTAGCTGTCATTTACGTTTTGTTATTCCACTGTCATTTGCGTTTTGTTATTCCATGTCAGATGCGTTTTTCTTATACCACGTTTTATAGTGACATGACGGAAACGCGGTCGAACGGGATAAAAAGTATCCTATGTCCGTCTTCTGGTTCTAAGCTACCTCTCCACCAATTGTCAGCCAAATCGGTTCATCCGTTCTTGAGTTATAAATAGTGTAACTAACACCACTTTCTTTTATATATATAGATTTAAATCTATAAGGAAACTAGCTGACCCAGCGGACTTCGTACCGCCAACAAAAATATTTAGTGGTTGGTCACCCTTATCATTTATGGGTATGAAAAATAGATGTTAGCCGATTCTCAGACTTACCCGATATGCACACAAAATTTCATAAAAATCGGTCCAGCCGTTTCGGAGGAGTTTGGTAACAAACACCGCGACATGAGAATTTTATATACCTATTCGATAACTTTGTTTTTTTAGCTCAATCATTGGCTCAAGCAATCTGTGATTCTCTTCAAATGGAACAAATATTAAGCAGAACTTAGTCAAATTACCGGGAATGTAGACATCATCAAACGACTAGCAAGATGCAGGCTGTGCAAGACATAGGTATGTGTAAGTCTTTATAGTTCAGCAGTGAACGGCTATCGGTTGATAAATAAATACGAACAATTTGTTATGAGGAAAACTTGTACTAGCTACCAAGTTAAAAGAGGGCATATTTTTCAAACAAAAACCCTTGATTCTGGATGATGAAACGTTTTGTTAGGCAAATATTTAAATCTTTGGGTTACAATCCAGGAAAAATAAAACTTACCGAACTTACCACTTGAAAACTCAGCTAATTTACGATTAAACAGAGAAACATAGGAGGAACTAGAAGAAAGACTATCTAATATAGGATGAAATAATGTAAATCATGAGATAAAAAAACTCAATTATAAAAAGCAAAATATAATGCATTGACATCTGACATTAGCTGAAAACTAGAAAGACATTGATTTTTAAGATCATAGGATCTAGCAACAGCTT
This sequence comes from Oeneis ivallda, assembly GCA_029955525.1. Lineage (NCBI taxonomy): Eukaryota > Metazoa > Arthropoda > Insecta > Lepidoptera > Nymphalidae > Oeneis > Oeneis ivallda. The sequence continues at coordinate 5,213,271 of JARPMR010000028.1, forward strand.
GACAACAGCTAAGTATTGACAATTTGGAAAAGTTCGAGCAAAAAGTTTTCATACTTTAATCTAGTGAAGCTTCAACGATACTTGCGTGTTCAAGTAAAAATAAGTGGTGTGCAAATAAGTAATTATTATTGACTAGCTGATAACCGCGATTTCGTCCGCGTGGATATAGTTCGGGAACTCTTTGATTTTCCGGGATAAAAAGTAGCCCATGTCACTCTCCAGGTCCTCAACTATACCCATGCAAAAAATCACGTCGATCCGTAGCTCTGTTGCGGCATGATTGAAGGACAAACCAACAAACAAACACAGTTTCGCATAATTATAACAATATATACAAGAATAACAAGGTTGAACAAACATACAAAAACAGACAAACAAATACACAAGCAAACGAAAACTAAAACTGAGCTTTCAGCAATCTTTCAGCTATATTAAAAAGTAGTTTTTGAAAATATGAAACAAAGGAGATAAATTTCTAAGTAGGTTCTATGGTTAACATTGTTAACATAAATGACAATTTATTGACAGCGAATGACAAAAATAAAATAAAAAAGGAGCTTTGTCTTAGTAAAACAGTTTTAAAAATATCAGAAACACATAATTTTAAATCTCCCAGTGACTGAATATTTAAAAATTATTAGAAAATTAGATTATTAGAGTAAAATAGCAAACCAGTAAAATTTAAAAACACAGTTTCATATAACGTGAATTGAAAAAATGAAAACAAATACAAAAATAATGATAAACAAGAGGAAATGAAATATAGCAAAGCTGTTTATGTAACTTTACGGGACATAGAAGGTAATTTAAATCGTGGATACGATGTGTACTCCAATAGAATTGTTAATAATGAGAGAGGTCACTTAGAAGAACACTACGAAAAGACTAAAGATTTTTCATGTCAATACGATAGCAATAGAGATGCTGTTATATGCACTTGTAAAAGGACGAAGCGAGAAGAATATAGATATTTTGATACGTCGCGTCAGGTGTATAGATCCCAGAGGTACTCAAGTGCAAAAGGTTTCACTGATGTAGGAGTGGGCAGTGTCAAAACTGTGCCGAAGAAAAGAGTAAGAAGGATATACTTATTACCTGACACAGAAGACAGAGGAGTTGGCTCTTCAGATCTATCGTCTTTCATACGTGAGTCAAATCAGCATGTTAATGATGATTATACGAGTCTGCCCGCGAAATTCAAATTTAATTTGGTTTTTCGCAATTTGTAAACTAATACGACAAACTAGGCTAATGGCATTCTAATTGCGCCAGTAGAATTATCATCTTAACAGGTTTACATAAAAATGTTTATGATGTTTTGATTAATTTCTTAAACTGGACACTTTCAAGTAAAGATTTTTATATAAATCTGTGAAGATGATACTGCTATAGTCGCAATTTGAATGCCATAAGCCTACTTTGTCGTATTAGTTTACAAATTGCGAAAAATCAAATTAAATTTGAATTTCGCGGGCAGAACTGTGTCTTCCACCTTAATGTGCTCGTGCTGGGTACACCAGAGGTGCGATTGTCTAAAAATTGCCGTTCAAAATCCTATTCATTTCATCGCATTAGCGTCAAAGTAAAATATTCCTTGATTGTATTGATTTAACGTCTCAAATTCAGTACAACCGATTCTAACATGGAGCGTATCGTACCTACATACCTAAACGTATGAGAATGCATACCTACACGAAATTGAGCTATAATTGAATGCTGTTATGGTTTACTTTCTTCTTCTTCTTGAGGTGCCATCTCCTACCGGAGGTCGGCTATCATATTGGCTATTCGGACCTTACACACAACTGCGCGGAATAAGGATCGAGTACTCAGTCCGAACCATGTCCGGAGATTCTTGAGCCAAGAGGTCCGTCTTCTTCCAGGGGGTCTCCTACCTTGTATTGTATGGTTTACTTTACTTTGACGCTAATGCAATGAAATGAATAAGATATTGATCGGCAACTTTTAGACAATCGGCGGGCTGATCTTTTAGAGTTGGGCTGGGAATCGTGATGCCGTTGCAAATTGCAATTGTAGATATTGTAGATATAAAAAGCTGAGTTTTGTCAGGGCTCGCGTAGTTTTTAAGGTAAGGTTTGTATGGTATTAAGTTCTGTTGCAGCGATGTTAACTCTTAGGTTTTCTAACAGATGGCGTTAGTAGTACAATAATATTCTATTCAATGAATACAAAATTGTTAATGTTCATTTTTGTAATACTTATAAAATTATATTTTTTTTGACAGATAACACATCTGGATATGAAGTTAAATTACTATGTTAAAGCACAAATCTATAGGCGTGATAGTTTTTCAGTAAAGTGTACCACAAAAATGCTCAGTTTGTGGGATAGTGTTAGGCGAGCGAAATGCCCACGACTTTATGCACGTGGATTAAGGTTTTTGATTTCTGCGGGAACTCATTAATTTTCCGTGATTAAATGTAACCTATGTGTTAATCGTGGGTATGAGCTATCTCCATTCCAAATTTCAGCCAAATCGGTTTATTCGTTGTGGCGTGAAAGAGTAACAAACATCCATCCACACAAACTTTCGCATTTATAATATTAGCAGGCTAGTAGGATTTGATGCATCGACGTCAAATTGAAGGTAGAGTAGTTCGGAAGCTAGATGTCGAATAGAGGAAGACTATGCGAATCTTCTGGCAAAGTCTATTTAAATATGGCCATTCCTCTATTGAATATCTCTGCTCAATTCAGTATTCCCTTATTTTTGACTTTTAAAATTGGTTATACTTTACGTAAAATCATCATCATCATTAGCAACCCATCAACGGCTCACTACTGAGCGCAGGTCTCCTCTCAGAGAAGGGTTATAAGCCATAGCTCACCACGCTGGCCCAATGCGAATTGGCGGACTTCACACACCTTCAAGAACACTATGAAGAACTCTCAGGTGTGCAGGATTCCTCACGATGTTTTCCTTCACCGTTGAAGCAAGTGATATTTAATTGCTTAAACGCACTTGACTCCGAAAAGTTAGAGGCGCGTACCCGGGATCGAACCTGCGACCCCCCGAGTAGGAGACCACAGTCCTAACCACTAGGCTATCACTGCTGATACGTAAAATAATAGTAAAAAACTTCGCATCTTCGGCAAGGGAATTCGTTGGTGAAGTTAACACGATTCTTTACTTACTTACGACCTTTACCATCTCTTTTAGCAGAGTGGAATATGCTCAAGTGTCTTCGCAGTCTCAATTGGCCGACGTGGCTGCAATTTGGTCGCGAGGACATTTTTATATACTACTAGCTGCCCGGACAGACTTCGTCCTGTCAAAAGTTAAAACTAAATATTAATTTTTTTTGTTTGTTTTTTTTTAAATATTTTTTATTAAAACCTTCCGTGGACCTTAAGGAACATACAAAAAATAAATTAACCGAATTGGCCTATCCATTCTTGAGTTATGCGCTTACCAACATTCATTTTTATTTATATAGATATAATATAATAATAATAATAATAATAATAATAATAATCTTTATTTATAAAACTCAGTACAGCACAATACTATGAAATCCTGACCCCTAAACTAGGAAAACCCGTATCTTAGGGGCCAGTGCCTTCCCAAACATTGTATAATAATAAGAGTTACAGATCTAGTGCACTTTAACAAATAGAAACATTTCTGTATGTGTTGAGTTTACTAAATATTACATTAGAGCTTTTTCTTGCTTTAAAATTAAAGTTAAGTTTTATAATGAATTAAAAATAAAATAAAAAGTTTGAACAGAAACAATTTTGAAAATATTACATGCTAAATATACCTAGTATCTAAGTTATATGTGTGTGTGTGTGTGTGTGTGTGTGTGTGTGTGTGTGTGTGTTTGTGTGTGTGTGCGTGTGTGTGTGTGTGTGCGTGTGCGTGTGTGTGTGTGTGTGCGTGCGCGTGTGTGCGTGTGTTCGTGTGTTGTGTGTCCGCATGTGTTTTTAAGTGTGTACGCGTGCTGCCTATCATTTTAAACTCATAGAATGTTTTGAATTGAGTATGTATTCATAATTTTTTCAGTATCCTCATAGTTATAGTTAGTCAAGAATTTTTTTAGACTTTTTTTTAATCCATGCCTATTCAAGCGATTAATTTTGAACTTTTTGTTCATGTATCTATACAAGTACGGGCCTAGGTAATTGTACTGTCTTCTTGTAAAGGTTGTTTTAGTGATGGGTAAGGCAATATAAGTTTTGCGTCTATGCTTTCTCTCCTGTAAAATGGGACAAGAACTATGGTGGCGCAGTACAGCATGCAATATGAATAGTTGGCGTATGGTCAAAAGTTGTGAATCTTTATACAGCTGTTCTGATGAATACCTTCGTGGTTTATGCAGCATCACTTTGATTACGGCTCTCTGCGCTCTTTCCACATCTATCATATGACTAGCTGCTGCGCCGCCCCACGCCGGAATACAGTAAATGAGCAGGGATTGGCATAGCGCTGTATAAACATTCAAGAGTAATTTTTTGTCCACGACGTCCCGCAGGTTTTTAAATACAGGTATTAGCCTTCTCACTCTCTTTGCAACCGTTGTAATTTGTGGATGCCAATTTAAGTTTTTGTCTATGATAATACCAAGGTATTTTATTTGGGGTGTCTGTTCTAAGTTTTCACAGGTGCATGAGGTATTTTTGTTTTCTATTGTATTACAAGGGTAGGTATGAAGTTTTAGCTTAAAATTCTGTGGAGGTTGCGATGCACTGGTTATACTAAAGCAAACAAATTTTGTTTTTGTCGCATTTACAGTTAATAGGTTTGCTTCTAGGTTGCTAGTAATTTTTCGGATTCCTTGCTCTGCAGCTTTTTGTACCTCCTCCCAGGTCGAACCGTGAAAAAGGATGGCGGTATCATCAGCAAAAGCAAATATGTGACCGTTTATGATTTCGAGCTTACACAAATTGTTCATGTAAGCTAAAAATAGGGTCGGGCCAAGAGTACTTCCTTGAGGAATCCCATGTGTGATATTGTTACTCTTGCTGCTGACACCGGCAACCCTTACAATTTGGCTCCTGTTCTGTAGGTAGTCCTTAAACCAGTTTAGTGGCGTTCCGCGTATTCCTAGGTCTTCCAACTTCACTATCAGTAGTGGTATCGAAATTGTATCAAAGGCCTTTTTTAGATCCAGGAATACTCCTACGCACTTCTTTCCGTGGTCCATATATTTTGATAGTAAGTTAGTGAATGATATTACGGCATCTTCAGTGGACCTTCCTGCACGAAAGCCGAATTGGTTGTTTGCCAGTAGGTTTTCCTTCTCTAAATATTTAATTAGGCGAGTATTAACAACTTTTTCAAGTATTTTGCTCAACGTGCTTAATAATGAGATGGGTCTATAATTTGAAGGGATTTCTTTCTCACCACTTTTATGTATGGGAATGACTACAGCTATTTTAAATCTATCAGGAAATATACCACTCATAAGGCTAAGATTGCATAGATGTTCTATAGGATGACAGAGTATTTCTCGATTCTTTTTTAGTAAGTCTACTGATATGTTGTCCTGTCCTGGTGCACTATTACTTTTTAATTTAGCTAGAATGCCTTTAATTTCATTTATATTAGTGAGATACATTGGCATAGAGTGTAGTTGCCGTGTATTTGGTTTAACTAATTTAGTCAGTTGGTCTTCACTTTTACTTAACTTATTTAGAATTTCCTTTGCCAGGTTACTTCCCACATTAGTGAAATAGTTATTTACTACGTTAAGGGAATCTGCAGGTGATGTTATGTTAAGAAGTTCATTAGCTACATTTTTTTTTGAAGTTAGGTTGCAAATTTCTTTTAAAATATTCCAAGTACCACCTTTGTTCCCATTTTGTTCTAGAAGTTTGTTTTTATAATATGATATCTTAAGTTTCTTCACAATGTTTTTACAGGTGTTTCTATAATATTTATATTTTAGTTGAGTAGTCAAATCTTCTGGATATTTCTTTGCAAGCATATGAAGTCGATCTCTTTTTTTAAAACATTTAATCAAACTAGGTGTAATCCATGGTTTCATCGGTCTTCTCTTTCGTGATATCGTAATAGTTTCTGTATTATTAATGATAATTTCTTGTAAAACGTTTATTAAGGTATTTGCTGCTTCATTTGTATCTGTGATAGTCAGAAAGTTGTTCCAGTCAAAATTCTCTATACATTTTCCTACAGCTTCGTAATTTATTTTGGTCCGTAAATATGGTCCTGTCGTAGTTTTTCTTTGTGAAGGACAACTGGGGATGGATAGCATTATAGGAAAGTGGTCTGTGATATCTGTCGTAAATATGTGACTTTTCGGTATCCCTCCTAATTTACACATAAAATGATCGAGACACGTTTTACCATGCGTAGGCAAGTATACTGCAGGTGTAAGTCCATGGCTTGCAATTATATCTAGATAATCTAGTGTAGTTTTATTACTAGTGTTTAATATATCTATATTAATGTCTCCGGTTATTATTAAATTTCTAGTGCGTGTTGTAGTAATAGTGATGTCCAATGAATTTAAGAAAGGGGTGGCATCTTTAAAGCAGTATGGTCTATATAATCCTAGTACAGTCATATTTCCTACCTTAGCTGCCAAACAGTTAGCTTCTGTTATATTTACCTCATAAACACTCGCTGTAATATCGGTTTTTATATACATAATAACTCATCAGCTAGTTTATAATATTAGTAGGATTCTTTCTTGTAAGAGTAGTTACTCTAACATACATTTAACATAATTATAATCTTATTATTTTCAAGGGAGAACAAGGCATGGCCCAAGTAGTTATTATGACCAAAAGAAAACTTCGTCTAAATGTGTAGGAGGGGTAATGGAATGTCAAAACACACCTGTAATTAACGAGAGACTCTCCCCAATTTGTAAAACTAAATCTGGATGTACGAGCCCAAGGAAGGCAAGTTTTGAAGGAGAAAAAAATAAAGATAACCATTGCATCATACCGGATCCTGTCGTTAATTTAGTGATAGGAAGGAAACATGCCTCAAGGAACAAAACCAATAAAGAACAAGGCACAACAATACTCCAAGAAACTCCGACATATACTACGCAAGCGGACAAAAAATATAAAGCATCACTGCCCAATACGAGTAAGATAAAACCTACTGTCTCTGTGAGTGAAGAGAAAGACTTTTCATCGGACTCACTTGTGCAACATGTACATAACTTAGAAAACCCTAGCTCATTCAAACACAGCAAAACTTCTATCGATACGATGGAAAATAGATTAGAAAGGGAGTATATAAAAATGTTAGCAACCATACCAAAACAAGACAAGCCTATTGCAGAAGTGCATCCAGTTCGCGACTGCACGAGCGCATCTTTAAGAAAACGATTTGAAGCTTTAAGACTCAGCTTCATTAAAAAAGAAGTTTCTAGAGAACACGGCATTGTAATTAAATCCAGCAGTCATAATAGTGTAGCGAGTAAAAAAGACGTGTCCATAACATCTGATCCGCCGTCTTTAGAAGCGAGATCGTACACGAATACGAAAAAATATTCCCCAGATCCATCACCATATTACAAATATGAAGATGTACCGCAAACTTCTTACAGAGATTCTGTAACTGGCAGAAAAAGAAGCTCTCATTGGTCAACTCACGCCGTTGACAGTAACTGCCAGGATGTAAAAGGCATGTTTAAATTATGGGGAAAGAAATTTAATTTGGAAGAAGATTCCTATAATAAAAGTTCACCTTACACAACGCCAGTAGAGCCGATGAAACAGAAAAAGAAAGTAGAAATTATACTTTCCAAAGAAGTCATAGAAACTCCAAAAAAAGAAGGAAAAAGGTTTTCATTTTTTAGAAGAAAGAACAAAGAGAAAGCAAAACAACCTTACAAGTCAAAGAAAGGTGTGACTGCAGGTCGATGCGAGGTTGGTGACGGTCTTACGATTAAAATTGGAGCAGCCAATGAATTTACACCTGAAGTAACTAGAATAAAATCTGAACATAACCCAGATGGCTATGATGACAATTTGAGAAAGGCTCGGTTACAAAGGTGTTTAAACAAAGAAAATGACTCACGGAACAGTGTCAAAATCAGATGGAATAACGAAATGTACGCAACAAGCAGCAGTACGGTCATCGAGTTGATGGAATATATTTACAAAAATACGGGAATCGTTTTTACATCTAAAAGCGAAGTAACCGCGACCTCCACACCAACGACAACTACAGTGGAAGATCCATCTTATCATCCTCATAAGAATCCGCATGTCAGTTTTATGCAACAATCTATACAAGCTTGGATGATACCGAAAATGATAATAGATAAAACTATAGATATGCCAAAATCGAAAAAGAAAAAGGATATAGAGGTGTCTTTTTCTAATCACAAATGGTTTATAGAGAAGTCGAAAGCATTCTCTCAAAAAATAGAACTTGTTCTACATTCTAAGAATTTTGTAAAGAAAGATGCAGCCAGAAATGCAGAATATATCGTGATAGATATTCCAAAAGGGTATTTCTTGGAGTCTAGTAGCGAAGATGAGGAAAGCCAATCGAGCGATGAACAAGTTTATAATATCGTTGAATATGAGACTGCACCATCCAGTTCATATTTAAAAAAGAAGAGGATCGATCGTAAAATGGACACCGGAGACCACGAAACTGATATTCGTGTTAGAGCTAACGTAAAAGACAATGCGGACAAAGAAACAGATGTCCAAGAGAGAGTGATACAAACACCACTGCTGCATCGAGATGTTGTAGTGCAGGGCAGTAACGTTTATGTACCTAAAAGATGTGACGTCATTAGCGTTGGAATTATAACACAGCACACACACAACAGAGACATAAAAGATATCAAAATACCAGGGTAAGTAGTTAATAGTATCCTATTGCAAATACAATATTTCAGATATACTGAAACGACTTTTTAAATTAAAACACCTTACATCTATATCTTTAGTAGGCAGGTACGTAGGTACATCTCCAATGCGAAACCGCTAAATTACCGCCATGATTTGTTAATTGTAAAAGCCAAACTGCCCGTTCTCACGTTTGTTTTACTGTACTCTTTAATATGTTTCCCGTACGATTACGATGATAATACTCAGTCGCCAGTATCGAACAACTTTGTAAATAAAACTTTGGTACTTCGCGGTGAACATTGGTACAACTTTAGTACATCGCGATTGTATTTTACAGACTCTTTGCCGTACATCAACGGGTTCGCGATCTTCCTAAATTATATTGTGTGTTAGATAATACCTGAATACGTCAAAAAAATCCAAAAGCATCCAAGGTTAAATTTCATTATTCAGGCGCAAATCTTACATATTTTGGTTAGGCGCATGAAATTAAAGTGAATGTTAATACAAAACAATGTTTTCTTTGGCAGTTTAAAAATACAAGATGTTATCACAGATGACGAGTCCACTCACACAATGGCTCCACAGAAAAAATGCGAATTGGCCGAGAACTATTTGCAAGATTACTATCGCCACTGCGTTCCACTTGGTATGGATTTATATTCTTGGTGTATCAGCGATTCTAATTTACGAGCTTCTTCGGATAACAATTCCCTAAACAGCTTCAACAATCAATGCGATGGTACAAAATCTTGCCCGAACATCTACGATGACTTTCAAGCTTCGGCTGTAGTATCCTCATGCACAAACTCGTCCCGTAGCCAAGGTATGGTGGTTGATGAAACAACAACATATTATAACACATTAAAAAAGAAATCGGCAGATGGCAAAAGAGTCTTACCAAAAGATTCCGTTGAAGTCTTAAAGCGGCGTAAAATTTATGCAGCCAATAATGTTAAAGCCGACTGGTGCACGAGTCCAGGATACGAGCCATTGTCTAAGCCGAGTATCTTAGATAAATTTTCTCAGAAATCAACATGTGATGCCGGAAACTCAAAAAATAAGTCAAAAAAACATGTGTCGCTAAAGGATGTATGTAAAATAGGTCCAAGTATTATATCATTCAAGGGATCAGTCGGTAGCACGTGCAAGAAAAGAGAACCATGCATGAAACACGCTCGAGTTGTTCCAGAACCAAAATGCGAGATGTTACCAGCACCCTGTTTAGATACATGTACTAAAGAAAAGAAACCACCGTGTTCGAAAAAAGGCTCTCCTACATGTCTTGTACCCCCGCCACCAATTTGCCCTGTAGGCTCACCTTCTCCCTGTCAACCTGCTTGCCCTCCAAAACCACCTCCTTGTGCCTCATGCCTGGAAGGTAATCCTCCTCCAGCATCCCAATCGCCTCCAACTATGCCTTTCACTTCAAAACGAGGTTTATTTTCAAGATTTCTACCTCGGCGTACCTTCCTTAAACCTTCATGTGTAGATTCATGTTCAAAAATAGAGAAACCACCGAGTTCAACAAAGGATACGTCTCCCTGTGCATCATTTTCGGAAGCAAGTCCTCCGTCACCACGCCGTTCACCTCCTACTTCGCCTCCTGAATCGCCTGATACTTCGCCCCCTCAATCGCCTGATACTTCGCCTAAAGGTTCAGCAACCCCATTATCGCCTCCTCGTGCACGTCTTGCTTCGCCTCCTAATTCACGTCACCGCACAAAATTCTCATCGTCAAGCTCCGAACAAAATCCTCCTTGTATAAAATGTTCAAAAGAAAAAACACCACCGTGTTCGAAAAAAGATTGGTCTCCTTATAGTCCCCATTTGGAAGGAAGTCCACCTTCGACTCCTAGAAATCTTCGTCGCATAAAATCTTCACCCCCTTGTTCACCTAAAAAAACAACTCCACAAAAAATTTCGTCTAATTATTCGCCACCGCGATCAACTCATTTGTGTGGTTGCAATTCTCAGAAGTCGTGTGGTTTACCACAATGTATAAGTAGCACAAAAATGCAATCTGCCAATGAAAAATTCCCTTGGCCATTAAAAAATCAATCACCAAATAACTCTGGTATACATCTTAAACAATCTCCATCAAATAAGTTATCTGAAACATCTAAGTGCTTAGCAAAAAAATCAAATTTGTCAGCAACAAAGAAAGAGGGTGGAGACTGTAGCTCTCAATGCCCGAGTCAAGTTCAAGCTAAAAAAAAAAGAAAAGAACGAACAGAACCGTTGAAACCACCGATTCTTCCGCTACCATCTTGTCAGCCTACTTCACCGAAACCCAGAAGTCAATCGAAAATGAGTGGTTTGCATCTTAAAAAGTTGCCTCTTCCACGAAATACATCTAACGCAAACAAACCAGGTTGCAAAGTAATAAGATTAAATTCGACGGAAAATTTGACTATTAGAATGAAACCACAAACGCCTAGTACAGAAGAAATCAGAGACGGTTGTAACATAAAGATCCAAGATGAAGATGGCCAAACGCTTTACGAAAGACAAGAGTACGAAATGGATACTACCCGTACCAGGAAGCATTTAGTGCCGGATATGTATAGAGATTCCCGAATAAATAGAGTTGCTACGTCAAAGGCGGATATTATGAATGAGAAAAATTTAGAGTCTTGCGAAAGTAAAAGCAACACGAGCCTGTCCAACATTGTTGAAATTAATTTAAGCTTAAAGTTTAAACAAGTTGACAAAACAACAGATATCAATATAAAAAATTGCGGCGATACAGCAAAAGACAATCAAAATCAAAAAGAGATTAGCCAATCATCCAAAGACATCTATGTGCTTCAAGATAAAATAAATCAATCAAATGATCGAATTGAAGATGCGGAGAAAAGAGACGTTAACATAAAAATTATAATTAAAAGCTATCAACATAATCCTAATAAGTCAAAGCCAAAAATAAATCATCCAAATCCAATGACAAATGACGAGTTCTCTAGAAAAATTTCGGATAAATTTCACACCGTTTCAACAGGTTACAGCGATGTAGTGGATCAACAAACATATTCAATACACAGAGCAACTTTCAACTTCACTGATTCTGCTGATGCCAGTAAACATATCATTCAGGCTAGCGAAGAACTAGTTAATGATGAACTTATAGAGAAAGGCTCAATAAATTTAACAGACAATGAATGTGTAACGAAGCAGTCTAAGCATGAACATTCTACTAGTTTACTGACTGCAAATAATATTGAGAAGATATTACCAAGTGACATAAGTCACATTAAATACAGCGAAACAAATCTGGAAAAAACCGTGGATACGTTAGACGAACAAACTGCAATCGTCTTATCTGCGGCTGACAACGAAGAAGCTTTATTTTCTGACGTTGAACACTCAAATATAAAAATACCTAAAATACGCAATAAAGAAGAGAAAAAGAAGATTCTAAAGCAAATATTTGAAGATTCCAATAACATTGGAAACAAAAGTAAAATGCAAAACATACGACAAATGTTGCGAGCAGTACTCACATCAGACAGTAGCGGGTTTGATGATGACTCAGTGAAGCACGAATTAGCAAAGGAATTGGCATACGAGTCGACACCGAATTTCCTTAAGAATTCAGATAGCATGAAGAACTACTATCAATTTGATAGTTCGATGTCAGATAATAGACCGAGCAGTAATGAAATCCAAGAAATCCTATATCCAACAGCAATAAATAATAGTTCAGATAGTGCCGAATCGAGAAATGAAGACGAGCCTTGTCTATGCAGCCATTTGGCTGCGAAATTAAATATATGTGAAAACAAAAATATCAAGGCGTGTTGCTGTCGACGTAACGTTAAAAGAGACCAAGAAATCGATTGCAAACTTATTGATGACGTAACAGCCAAGAATATAGTTAATTACGTCGATGTAGAAACTCAGGATTCAAATATAAAAGGCGAACATAAAAAGTACGGTGTAACGATCGGGTCCAATACAATGAAAATAGAACCGAATGATATTAAGGATAAAAAACGTCGTAAATTATTTAATAAAATACCAAAAAAGTGGTTTACATATTCGAGCAGTGTTACATTGCGTGAGCTAAACAGAGAAACGGTACTCGGTCTTTCCGATGATGATAAAGTAATAATCCTGAACACTGATTCAGACCATTCAATGTCTTGTGAGAAAGATGTATCTGTAGAAAGTAATGAGCTAAAACCAATAGATATTTTGCAATTGTATGAAACAAAGAGGGCGGTTTTAGAAATTTATGCGAAGAAAACAGCTTCGGATGACGAACATTTAGTAGCGAAGCTTCCAAAATTTATTTATAACATGGAAAGTGAAATTATTAATTATGAAGACAATAATATATTTACAGATTTTTGTGAATTCAGTGCAAGGAATGTCGTTATGATGTCCACAACACGTTAGCTACGTCCATAGTAGGTATATATTATTTTGTGTTGTGCTATATTTTTTGAATGGTTATTTTATTTTAAAAGATTCTTGTATTATGCAGTTAAATAAAAATGTTTAGACATGTTTTAATTATTTTTTATTTATTTCTTACAAATAATATAAAAATAGAAAAAAACTAGGAAATAAAAAAATTACATGATTCTTCTGTGGGTGGGTTTTCACACTTGAGACTTTAATGCTTGAGACGAATTGTTCCTTTTAATATGTACGACATGAAAAAAATCGGCCAAGTGCAAGTAGGGCCTAGCTCTTTAAGGGTTCCGTACATATGACACAAAACACTTTTTTTTAAACTAGAAACATATTCAGATATCTTAGTTCTTAGATAGTAGGTACTAAATTAGCATATGGGGAAAAAATGCTCGTTTATTTTGGTCAAAACTTACAAACCGCATTATAAATTGGTGTTTTCAGTATTTTCAGTTTAAATACACTATATAGTACATAATATACAGAAATTTCAAATTCCTAACTAGTTTAGTTTTTTTAAACAATATCGACCCGTAACAAAAATTGTCTTAAATGAGCTCTAAACAAAGACACTCAACATGCCAGGGCAAAAAATAAAATTTTATTTCGACTCCTTTTTCATGTACGGGAGGCCCTATTTATTTTTTAATTTTATTTTATTTTTATAATTTGTTGTTATAGCTGCAATAGAAATACACACTCTGTGAAAACTTAAACTGTCTATCTATTACGGTTTACGAGATACAGCCCGCTGACAGGCGGACGCGACGTATGGTGGACGGACGGACAGCGGAGGCTTAGTAATAGGGTCCCGTTGGCACCCTTTGGGTACGGAACCCTAAAAAGTTAGTCAATTGCGAAAAAGATGAATCATCATACATACAGTCTCAATTGTGATTATCTGAACTTATCGCGTTCCTGCTGCATTATTGCATTTTAGCCAATAGCAAGTGAGTGCGTCTGAGGTGAACGCGATCGTCACACTTGTAATCATTTCTAGACAATCCCATAGCTGTTCTGAGGTACCGATTAATAAAAAAATTACCCATGTCTTTGGTAGGCTAGATCATCTTCCTGTTTCACAAATTCACAATCCTCCTCTTATAATCGTGTCTGCAAAATTAAAGACAAAATATTCAGTAAAACATTCAATGAGATGGAAAAATTACTATTTTAATAAAAATATGTATATGCAATAAATCTTGTCCAAAATAATTGTATATTTATTTAATTTTATAAGTAGTTTGCGCTTAAAATCAGCCTGGCTGTTCTGAATCAGCTACCTACTACTTGATTTGGCACCATGTATAATAATGTGGCTTAAAATCTGCCTTCACATTATTTAAGCTACAAAGACAGGTCTACATAATCTCACCTAGTGGCATCCCTTTCATAATGCTCACTGCAGAAAAGGATAGCACGAGATTTGGACAAGATTTAGTTTAGACATTACGTACTTTTGTTTGTAGATCTTAAAATAATGTGGCTTAAATTCTGTTGTACCTTCACATTATTTAAGCTACAGAGACAGGTCTACATAAATCTCACCTAGTGGCATCCCTTTCATAATGCTCACTGCAGAAAAGGATAGCACGAGATTTAGTTTAGACATTACGTACAACATCTGTTTGTTTGTAGATCTCTCTAAATTGGAGGCTCTTTGTGATTTTAAAATAACCTCTGATTGAATTAAGTGAACTAAATCAAAATCCAAAAACGAAAAAAAAACGTGCTTTTGTCTTTATATTTGTACGAGCTAATTTTTAGAACAGCTAAACCGATTTTGACGGGATTTTCAGACAGAAGATGAATTAATGGGTGTTCATTCCCACTAGAGCAATCTATAAACCATAGTTTATCCCAGAAATGAGTTCTTGATTTAGGTACCTACAATGTGGCTTAATCACTAGACCATACATACATATTTGATAAAGTGGTAACTCATTCTTGTGATGAACATCTTCTTTTAATATCGGTAAGTATCGGTAAATCAAGTTACCACGAGATTTCTACAAAACCGAAATATCCGCTCGGTTGAGGTCACGGACATATTAGTTTTTAATTAAATAAATAATATTATTTATGTAATACTTAAGGTTGATTATACGGGTCTGCCCGCGAAATTCAAATTTAATTTGGTTTTTCTCAATTTGTAAACTAATACGACAAAGTAGGCTTATGGCATTTTAATTGCGCCAGTGGCATTATAATGTAGCAGTTTAAGAATGCAGTTTAAGAAATTCATCAAAATATCGAGTTGGACGTGAGTTACTCACAAATTAGCCGGTATTCCGACTAATTTCTTAAACTGGACACTTTCAAGTAAAGATTTTTATATAAACCTGTGAAGATGATACTGCCACTGGCGCAATTAGAATGCCATAAGCCTACTTTACTACTACTGTCGTATTAGTTTACAAATTGCGAAAAACCAAATTAAATTTGAATTTCGCGGGCAGACGCGTATAATCCACCTTAAGTAATGTGCAAAAGGTGCAAAATGTGACGATTTCTTTCCTTATCTACCATCCACCAAAAACACAGTCATGTTAGCACAAAAACACTTGTGCCAGTGCAAAAAAGAAATACAGACGTGTGATGAGCATTCTTAAAATTAAAAATGGAATCAAATTTTCAACATAAAATTGGCTGAATTTGTGCTTTTTTTCATATTTTAAGCGATAGTGTTAAAGTAAGGCTATTTAACATCGTCAGCAATCCATCAACGACTCACTGCTGAGTTATTCTTTATTGCTAACTCTGTTACACACAATCTCTAAACTTTTATGAGGCTAAAACTAGTGCTATCCTTTTCCACAGGCAGAGTCATGAAAGGGATAGCACGAGATTTAGAGCTGTCAGTTTAGGTTACTATCTAGCAACATTATCGGCCAATCCAAGGTGATTGCGATCGAGACTATCTATAGCTGTCATATTTAGATACTCCCGCGGCCTACTCGGGCTACTAAGTCCCAATTTCACTAACGTCGCGTGATGTTTATCCTCGGAATAAATTGGGCGTTCTGACAGTTTTTGTATTGAAAATTCTGTCAAAATATCAAATTTATACTCGGATAAGACTTATTTTACGTTGGTGAAGTCGGCCCTAAATGTACCAATATCTATCCAATTCCATTATCAACTTAAACTTTTATGGGGCTAAAACTAGTGCTATCCTTTTCCACAGCGAGAATCATGAAAGGGATAGCACGAGATTTAGACCTGTCAGTTTAGGTTATCTAGCAACATTATCGGCCAATCCAAGGTGATTGCGATCGAGACTATCTATAGCTGTCATATTAAGACACTCCCGCGGCCGCTACTAAATGTACAGTTTTTGCAATTCACGAAGGCGAGTGAGCTTTACTTGTGGTTACTTCGTGTACATGCACATTGCATAAGTATGCGTGCCTGTCAAAGCCTAGGTGGGAGCGGGCAGGCGCGAGCATTGCGCTCGCTCACACTTATACAGATACGACACACACACAACCATAAGTCAGTTGCCCTCGTGAATTGCAAGAACTATATCTATCCATTATCTACCAAGAAAAAAAAACAAAATGGAACTTTGAAAAATACACATTTATTCGAAAACACGATATACAAATAAGTACAATCCTTGCAGATACAATACAGCACTAGCGTTCAACAGATACAAAAACACTGTACAATTATAGATTAAACAACAATTATTTATAATAATTATTAATACACTACATTTGAACAAACAGAGAACTGGTTAGATTCCATGTTCTAGTAGATAAATGTTATTAGAATAGGTATAGAATAGAAAATAATTTTAAAAGTCCTTTCGAATAATAATAAAATCAGGTACCTTTAATACCTAAATTAAAAGTTAAAATAAAAAGTATACAATTATGAACAGTTAAAAAAAAGTTAGAAAAATCAGAATAAATTTTTTATAAACACATATCAAAAATTCCGAAGCCAGCGGGATTCGGAATTTTTGATATGTGTTTATAAAAAATTTATTCTGATTTTTCCTTAAGTGTAGGTAAACACTTTAATAAAAATAAAAATAGTAAAAAGCAAGGTGGCATCTCTAGTTCCTAACGAGCTCCATTGCAATATGGGGTCTTGGAAAGTAGATCAATAACTGTAACGTGTTGCTACTAGATGTCGCTAGCAGTTGCTTAAACTGAGAAAGTAGATACATATCACTAATTTCGATGCTGACGTGTAGTTCGACCGTGGCTATAGTGTAAGTGGCTAACACACTCGGGCGCGTTTCCCAAGAGATGTGGGTTCGAATCCCGCTGGCTTCGGAATTTTTGATATGTGTTTATAAAAAATTTATTCTGATTTTTCCTTAAGTGTAGGTAAACACTTTAATAAAAATAAAAAAGTTAGAAAAATTAATAAATTGTAGTACCCACATTTGAATTTAGCCTTTTTCATAAAGTTTAGCCAAATACCTACTTAATAAAAAGTAATTTACCTAGTAATTGTTGATCGTATACCTAGCTGACAAGATTAATTAAAAAACAGCTCAAAGTGTTATTGATATTAATTAAATAAAAGTGTTTTTTTACTTTACTAATCGGAAATTTAAAAATAAATACAAATCAAAATCATTTTTCTACTAGAACATTCCAGTACTCTAAAAGATAGCCTAGAATTTGGGGTCTTTTTGGGTTATATAATGTTGACCCCAGAATGTATATAACCATAACATTAAGGTGGATACATACTTGTCACACGCACTGCCGAAATTCAACGGAAATGTCGATTCACATGTTTTTCCGAAAATTTTTCGTCCATACTAAATAGTAGATGTACTCTCGGTTAAAGTTACATTACGATATTCAGTTTCCTAGTGCAACTTTTTACGAAACATTGTCGTGAACTATATGGGCCTCAAAGTAGGCTCAGGGTCACTAAGCTGGCGATGGTGAGAGCTATGCTCGGAGAATCCCTGCGGGATCAAATCAGAAATGAGGAGATTAGATAAGAACCAAAGTTACCGACATAGCTCATAGAGTCGCGAAGCTGAATTAGAAATGGGCGGTCACATAGTTCGAAGAACTGAATGTATGGTTGTTGGGAACCCAAGGTGCTGGTGTGGCGATCCCGCATCGTAAAGCGCAGTGTTGGCAGACCCCTTACTAGATGGACCAATGACATGAGACGAGTCGCAGCGAGCAACTGGATACTGGCGACAAAAGACCGAGACCTCTGGAAGTCCATGTGGAAAAGACTTTTGTCCAGCTGTGGACGTTAACCGGTCGATAAAGAAGACTAACATGACGAGATAACGTGAGTTTAACTAACATGTATCAAGGTAAATCTGTCATTGATTAGGCATTTGATACTACGTCACACTTCACTTGAATCGTGAAGTCATGTGTTATAAGTATGATACCACCCGTATACTCCTAAATTACGGATACATTTCAAAGCATGTAAATGCGTAATAAATACATTTTATACATAAGTAATTTTATAATGTAAAAAGCGACATACAGATTTTTTTCATTTTTTTTTTGTAAGAGTTTGTATATCGAAGGTAAAATTTAAAAAATAATAATCTAATAGGTACTATAATAGGATTTTTGGCGACAAAGGATACCTAATAATTATCTAAAAAATATTAATTTACTAATTACTTAAATGAAATAAAATAAAGAATAGTAAAAAAAGAATATCAGATCCCGTAAAATCAGTCTCAAAAACATTTTGAATAATTAAATTGTTTTTTCGATTTAAAAACATTAAAAACTAGCAGAGCCTCTTAAAATATAACTAAAGGTTCAACATACTTTAATCATTTAACTTCCACTTTTCTTATTTAGATTGCTTTTTCTTGGTGCCCCACACAGCAGTTGTATAACACAATGACATTTTATAACAATTAAGTTACATTAGCATATTCTCGCTCTCACAGCGGTAAAAAATTTCTTACATGTTATATAACATCGTACAACAAGAAGTGACTATTATACCCTGTCCAACCGTTTATTTTCTTTTTGACAGCTCAGTCCCACTCGCTCTCATATATTGACAGTTCAGTGTCACTCACTCTCACTATGTGCGAGTGAGTGAGACTTAGCTGTCAAAAAAAATAAACGGTTGGACAGGGTTTAATTGCTATTGCAAAATATTGAATAAAAGTTTTAATTTAATTTTCTTGTCAAACTATGATATATAACATGGTAAACTTTTTATTATAACTTGGCATTATTTTGCTATAAAATTTTATCAAAGAAATGGTATACAACAAATTATAACGACCGTGAGGGACCATCTCTATGCGATAAGAACATAGAAAAAATTACAATCAGATTTTTATATTTCTTTCGATTTTGCTAGTAAATTAAAATACTTATTTCCTTAAAAGCTAAAATATCTTAATAAATTTTTCCAATAAATAAGCTATAAGTAACATAATTATGGCAGATGATAATTTATTAATGTAAAGTTAATGTAAGCTGAGTATAACGAAATAATTAATTTTTGGTATTTATATTCTGGCATCATACGAATTTCCAATTTCATAAACATTTTATTAAACAGGTATAGTACCACAAATATAAGTTGGCGGTGGCGTTTTGAGGAACTAATTCGGTCATCCAATTTTTATACTCCATGGCCATATTGAAAATTCACTATTGGATCTCGTTGTGTGCTGTTGCGTTTATTGTGTAAATTAAAAATGTTTTTTCCCAAATTTAGTCTCATGTTCTATAAAATGGCAATAAGTAGTAATGTTGAGCACAGTGGCGCACAGCCGCACCAAGCTAAACTTGTCGCACTGTATGTACACTGTACAGCTTGACAGGAAAGTCCAGAAACAGGACTAATTTTCTTTAATGACAACACTATTGAAATAGTCGTTTGAATTGTTCTGGCAAAATGTTATTGTTCTGGTATTGAATGTTTTGAAATTCGTAAATATTTATTATTAACTAGCTGATGCCCGCGACTTTGTCCGCGTGGATTTAGTTTTTAAAGTCCCTCGGGAACTCCTTGATTTTCCGGGATAAAAAGTAGCCTAGATGTTGACCCGAGTAATAAGCTACCACGGTATAAAATTTTGTAGAAATCTGTGCGGTAGTTTTTACGTGAAAGAAGGACAAACAAACAGACAAAAATTAAATAAAAATCTGTTTTGGGCTCAGTATCGATAGTAAAGCATCCCCCAATTAAAATTTTCAAAATATATTAAATGTACAGAAATCTTCCAGTTACAGTTTTATTATATGTATAGATTTTACGTTATTGTGTAAAATACTCTAAAATCAATTAAATATTAACAAAACTATCTGTAGCCATACTCCATAACTGCGAGAGGTTATTTTCGGGTTGCTACATTTTGCTTGTTACTCTTTGGGGTTGCTAGTTTTAAAATAAATTAGCAATAGTGGCGCCCCTATATTCTTCTACTTTTTTTGCCAAGCTGGAGTTATAATGCTATCAAGGTAAGAATGAAAATAATATATGGAATTAGGAGATACTCCAAAAGAACTCAATAACATTAAGGGCTGATTTTATCAACGTAAAAGACGTCTTATCCGAGAGTAAATTTGATATTTTGACAGTATTTTCAATACAAGAACTGTCAAAACGCCTAATTTATTCCTCGGATAAACGTCACTCGACGATGCTGAAATCGGCACTTAGACTGCATTGCATATGTAATTGATATTTTTGATGAGATTCCGAGATATTTGTAATTAAGTAAATTAAAATAGTACTCGTAGGTAACATACATAAAAAATCTAAGCATCAAAATTAAAAGAATACTGTTACATAGAGAGCTGCTATAAACATGTACTTTATACATTTATACATGTTTACAGTACATGTAAGTAAAAATCCCGCTGTTGGATTGTCTAAAAATGATTGTTATACTTCTCGCTATTGGTTGAAATGCATTGATGCTGCAAGAACGCCATAAGCTCAGCCAATCAGAGATGATTGAAATCTTTATATTGACTATTGTAGCAATTATTTTTAGACAAACCCGAAGCTGCTCATAGGTGTGATTGTCTAAAAATGGCCAGTCAAAATCTTATTCATTTCATGGCATTAGCGTCAAAGTAAAATATTCCTTGACTGTTTTGATTTAACGTCACAAATTCAGTGCAACCGATTCTAACATGGAGCGTTATGGAGCGTATCGTACATACCTAAACGTATGAGAATGCATACACGAAATTGAGCTCTAATTTAATGCTGTTATGGTTTATTTTACTTTGACGCTAATGCCATGAAATGTATGAGATTATGATCGGCAACTTTTAGACAATCGGGGGGGCAAGGTTTTACCGTGCGTGTCATGGCTGACGTTGATTGTGGTATACGATTGTAACTTAGCTATATTTCCCTTCGCTTTGCATCACTTGTTGGACTTCATACGTCGAGATGGAAATACTGGACGTTTCAGATGCTAGATGCGTTATTTCAACCTGCCGGGAAAAAATATTTAACTGTACTTTCCTAGTTCCATGAGGGTACTACCTTAATACTTGTACATATGAAAATAATAGGACAAGTGAGTGTTTTATGGAGGAGGAAAACGTGTGACCGTAAAACATGGAAGTATCTGGGGGAGGCATATACTGACGGGCAAAACAATCGAACATTACCGGTGTCTTAAAAATTTAATATATTATAAATAATTTTGTAAATATTGTATTAAATGTAAGATTGTTAATAAAGGGTAATAATAATAATAATAATTCTCCGTTTTAAATTTCAGTTCCGTTAGTCAAACCGCGGACAGACGGACATACGGAGAGACTTGGCGAAACTATAAGAGTTCCTTATAATTTTGCCTATAAGGGTTTGCGATGGAACCCTAAAAATGAAAGATAAAACAGTGCTATCTCAAAATAGATTACAGAATTCTATCCTATCCTACTCCTGTCCCTGTAGCCAAGTTACACTTTTGATCGATGATCTTTGTATCGATTCTCTTTCTACGATAGTTGTCACTTGAAGTTTTATCTAGAGCTAGACTAGATGGCGCAGCAGCTGATCAAAGACAGAAGTGTATTGATAATATTTTGTGGCATTTTGTATTATAAATGTTTTAAATGCTAAAAAAACACTACAAAAGTGTTCAGTGGGTTTGTGTTCAAAACACTTCCGTCTTTGCTCAGCTGCAGCGCCATCTAGTCTAGCCCTAGCCAAAACTGCAAGTGACAACTATCGTAGAAAGAGAAACGATACAAAGAAGTGTAACTTGTTTACAGGGGCTGATATATAAATGCGAAAGTGTGTCTGTTCTTTTGTCATGCAGTCACACAGCAACGGAGGAACGGATAGACGTGATTTTATTGAAGGGTACAGTTAAGGACTTAGAGTAACATAGGCTACAAGATAAACAGTACCGCGGGATATGAACAAGCTTAACTCCACACGGAAGAAGTCGCGGGCAATATTTAGTCTAAATATACATATAAAAGGAAAAGGTGACTGACTGCTCTATCAACGCACAGCTCAAACCATTGGACGGATCGGGCTGAAAGAACAATGGGAAATTTTGTATGGACCCCATCCCCAGTGGTGCAGCATCTTGGGCTATGTGTGAAAAATAAGATATTAGTCTGAATAAAAAATAATTGAATGAAAGAATGACAAAATAAATGTACGAATGTGGAAAAAAAATTCTCAATTATTTGTATGACTATTCTATTTAT
Organism: Oeneis ivallda; assembly: GCA_029955525.1. Lineage (NCBI taxonomy): Eukaryota > Metazoa > Arthropoda > Insecta > Lepidoptera > Nymphalidae > Oeneis > Oeneis ivallda. The sequence goes on from JARPMR010000028.1 coordinate 5,236,166, forward strand.
GATTATTTTCATGTCTTTAGGTTTTAAATTACATAATCATCATTAGATACGTTATATAAATTAATCTGCATAGATTAATTTATATAAAGCATACAAAGGTTGATGAAATTCACAAAGAAAAAAAAAATAGTTATCCTATCGTCATATGCACATAGTTTTCACGTTGTTTTGTCTCATAAACACTTACATACCGTGTTGCCTTCATTTTATTATAGACTGGCGCTATTCTCGATCGGTATTATTATTTATTTAATTTATTTATTGTGCGCCTAAAAATATTTAATGATAAAATAAATTTATTAGTTTTTTTTTTTCTCTAGGATGAATAATTTTTCCCCCAATTCTTCACAGATTTACTGCCATACAATGAAACGATGTATTTTTTATGCTGTTTCATTTAGCATATGAGAAAAAGTGATACAAGGGTGGGGACGGGTTTCCCAATGTCCTTTGGAATACAGGTAGCTATTACGGACGTAGGCATCCGCTAAGAAAGGAGTTTTGAAAATTCAACCCCTAAAGGGGTTAAAACAGGGTTTTGATAAATCGAACTTAAAAGCTAGTAAAATATGACCTTTAAATCTATTAATTAACAACAAAACATCTTACCTTGTTATACATCTCTGCAAATGTTTGCTAAAAACTTAAAACTATTTCTACCATTTTAGTATGATACTAAAATAAGTTATATGGCAACCCTTACGTTACTGTCAAAATAAGGACATGCAAAAAGCGCGGAATTTAATTCTTCTATACAGTGGGTCCATGCCACTTAGGCTGTGAGGCACAGATCGTACTTTGACTTCTCTTAGACTTTACTTTCGAACTAAGATCTTATTTCTAGTTTTCACTCGAAAGGAAAGACTAACCGAAGGCAAGCCAACACTGGGGGATAATTATGACGTTTTGAGAGTTTTTATTTTCAACTGTCAAAATGACTTTTCGTAAGTTAGTTCATAGTTTACGAGTATCTAGTTATTGAAGAATTTTCCCTTAGTTAAATTGTTTTTAGCTTCCACTATATTATTTATTGGTATACATGCACCTTGTAAGTTTAACTAATAAAGCTGCTGGCCGATTATATGCGTATCCCGCTGGTTAATTGCGTAAAAGCTGCATCAATCATTGCTACAGTTTCAATTGTGGTGACTGACTGAAATTGGGTATTTGACTGTAGTCAAAAAGTTGATCTTCATTATTTAAAATCGAAAATGTAACATGTAAGAATAACATTTGTAAAAACAGAAAATAAATCGGTCCAAAAACAAATAAGTTATACAGCTTTAAAGTTTCCTGTTAGACAGAGAGAGCGCTACCGAAGTGTGATGTCACAATTCAGCAGCTCCATACGCGCTCCATCGAAAATTTCGTTTTAGAAAGAGGCAGACACAGTCATAGTAAAACAGCTTATAATTCCGAGACTAGTAAAGATATTTAAAAAAAATTGGTTGTCTGTAAAGTTGGTCTACGGACGGTAGTTTTACGTGACAACGTCATAAAGAAACATTGATGAACAAAGTTTTGGACCGGGAGCCAGGTACAAATTCGGTCAATTATATATTATCGCGAATATTATGAATATTCGCGACCGTCAGCTGCGACTCCGTGGGTGGGGCGGGCAGTGGGGGCCTCCTACGCATGGAGAAAAAAAAAAGTTTTTTAGTCATTTCCTCCCATTTGAAAATTTGTCAGATTATAGTTAACCTAATATTTTGAAGGAAAAATAAATTCAGCTGACCATAACATGGTGGATTATACTTCAGCTGGCTGCTTGAACATGACAAAAAAAAATTATATTTTCAATGATTTCCTCTCAACTAAAACTTTACCTGGTGATCGTTTATATGCTACTATGAATGAAAATTAATTTCAGCTTGCTGTATCGCGGTGGAAAGTTTGTCAGCTGGTACCTTGAAAGGTGTGACGTAGCAGCATCTATCACCTACTAAATCTTATCAACTGACGACTTTTCCCTTGACTTACAGCTAGCTGATTTTTTTCATTATTTACTAATGCATGTTAACAATCCTCTTATAAGTTTTCATCCAGGAGGAAATCACTTTTCTTAAGTTATTCTCTTTCTTCTTACAGATTGAGGCTATACATAAGCATGGAGGAAAAAAAAAGTTTTTTAGTCATTTCCTCCCATTTGAAAATTTGTCAGATTATGGTTTACCTAATATTTTGAAGGAAAAATAAAGTCAGCTGACCATAACATGGTGGATTATACGTCAGCTGGCTGCTTGAACATGAAAAAAAAATTATATATTCAGTGATTTCCTCTCAACTAAAAATTTACCTGGTGATCGTTTATATGCTACTATGAATAAAAATTAATTTCAGCTTGCTGTATCGCAGTGGAAAGTTTGTCAGCTGGTACCTTGAAAGGTGTGACGCAGCAGCATTTATCACCTACTGAATCTTATCAGCTGACGACTTTTCCCTTGACTTACAGCTAGCTGATTTTTTTCATTATTTACTAAAGCATGTTAACAATCCTCTTATAAATTTTCATCCGGGAGGAAATCACGTTTCTTAAGTTATTATCTTTCTTTTTACAGATTGAGGCTATACATAAGCATGGAGGAAAAAAAAAGTTTTTTTGTCAGATTATAGTTTACCTAATATTTTGAAGGAAAAATAAAGTCAGCTGACCATAACATGGTGGATTATACGTCAGCTGGCTGCTTGAACATGAAAAAAAAATTATATATTCAATGATTTCCTCTCAACTAAAAATTTACCTGGTGATCGTTTATATGCTACTATGAATGAAAATTAATTTCAGCTTGCTGTATCGCAGTGGAAAGTTTGTCAGCTGGTATCTTGAAAGGTGTGACGCAGCAGCATTTATCACCTACTGAATCTTATCAGCTGACGACTTTTCCCTTGACTTACAGCTAGCTGATTTTTTTCATTATTTACTAATGCATGTTAACAATCCTCTTATAAATTTTCATCAATCTATACATATAATAAAACTGTAACTGGAAGATTTCTGTACATTTAATATATTTTACTATCGATACTGAGCCCAAAACAGATTTTTATTTAATTTTTGTCTGTTTGTCTGTTTGTTTGTCCTTCTTTCACGTAAAAACTACCGCACAGATTTCTACAAAATTTTATACCGTGGTAGCTTATTACTCGGGTCAACATCTAGGCTACTTTTTATCCCGGAAAATCCCGGAGTTCCCGAGGGACTTTAAAAACTAAATCCACGCGGACAAAGTCGCGGGCATCAGCTAGTGTTTCTATAAGACGTTATCACGGAAAACTACTGTCCGTAAACCGAGTTTACAGACAACCAATTTATTTCTACCAAAAATCTGCATGTGCACTATACACAATAAAGTACCTTATAATAAAGCCTTTGTCCGTAGTCATGGGTAAAACTTACCCCCTCCAAGTGGACCTTTAGCATTCTATGCTCTGCTATAGCATAGCATCTGGAGAAGGTAATTTTAATCCACAATCTAGCTGCAATATAGAAAGGGCTTATGTATAGCCTCAATCTGTAAAAAGAAAGAGAATAACTTAAGAAAATTGATTTTCTCCTGGATGAAAATTTATAAGAGGATTGAAATTTATAAGAGGATTGTTAACATGCATTAGTAAATAATGAAAAAAATCAGCTAGCTGTAAGTCAAGGGAAAAGTCGTCAGCTGATAAGATTCAGTAGGTGATAGATGCTGCTACGTCACACCTTTCAAGGTACCAGCCGACAAACTTTCCACCGCGATACAGCAAGCTGAAATTAATTTTCATTCATAGTAGCATATAAACGATCACCAGGTAAATTTTTAGTTGAGAGGAAATCATTGAAAATATAATTTTTTTTTCATGTTCAAGCAGCCAGCTGAAGTATAATCCACCATGTTATGGTCAGCTGAATTTATTTTTCCTTCAAAATATTAGGTAAACTATAATCTGACAAATTTTCAAATGGGAGGAAATGACTAAAAAACTTTTTTTTTTCTCCATGCGTTGGAGGCTGCCACTGCCCGCCCCACCCACGGAGTCGCAGCTGACGGTCGCAAATATTCATAATATAAATCCCTAATGCATTTCACGAAGTTTTGATTGGGAGGGACTTGGTCATGAAAATCTGTCACTGGCTCCCGGACCATTTGGGCCGATCGTGCCTCTCTATCGCTTGTTCCGCACTCTCGCTTGCTCTCGTGCATGCAGCCGGTTTTCATTGATTTATAAGACGTTATCACGTCAAAAGAGAAATGGTATTGTGTTATAATATTTAAAAACGTAATTTTAAATAAATAAAAAAAAATCAGTCAAATACCCAATTATGATGTTCTTTCTACAACGATGCATTTTAGCCAGTACCAAGAAAGCATCATTGCAAGCAAGCATTGTCACACTGGAGCAATAATCAATCCAACAGCTGTTTTGCAAAACTTAAAATAGAAAACCAGGTTATAGGTTAGTAATTAATTTTCATAATACTTTAAAATGTTTATTCTACGCTTTATGTTTATAAGTATCTTAAATAGTTAACAACAACAGAATATACATTGGTTTAATAGTAACAACGAACAACGGAACGGTTTTCACACACCATTTTAAGAATTTCCTTTGAAATGTGACCATTAATCTTAACTTAAATAAAGTAAAAGATTTATTCAATGTAATCAGAGATTTTCGTATGGCCAAATGCCTGAAATAAACGCATATTTATTTAATCTCCGTATAAATGATAAAAAAAACTTGAAATTCTTTATTTCGTTATTCACTATATGACACTAAAACAATAGATCTGGTGCCGTAATATCAAGATAAAAATGGAAATGTTAAACCGCCATTTTTCACGTCTCTCTTACACTAAGCAAGATAGAAATAGAAAATAGCTATTTTGCCATTCCTTTTTTTATCTTGATATTTCATTAAAGGGACATAAAAGCCTAATCTGTTAGTAAAATATATGGCTATTAGACACTCTGACATCAGATCAGTGACTGTGAAATGAAAATAAGAATGGTAATGTTAAACCGCCATTTTTTATTTGTCTTGCTCACGCGTGTGTTACACTGAGCCGGATAGAAATAGAAAATGGCAGTTTAATTAGTGGAAAATATGGTTATGTAAATTATTAATTGATTGCACAGATTGGCAACTTTTAGCTATCGCATAGTACTGATAGATGCGAAGTCCTAAGTCGATTGCGCTGGGTAAGTAACACTGATCCAAGTGGAACTGGATGGGTGACCGATTTTAGTCTCCTCCGTGCGTCATCTCGTCTCACTGGAGGGCTTGTTCGCTTTAGGACAGATTCGCTTTAGTATCAAGTGCTCTCCACGGTATAGAATTCACGCTACACGCTTATATATTATATAACATACAGTATACACGCTTACGCATCGAATACACGCTTCTTCTAAAGCAGAGGTTCCCAAAGTAGTTTGGCTAGGGAGGCAGCCCCAACCGTTATCACTAACACGTGATAATTGTCGTTAAACCTAAGAGCTATTAAGATGACGCCTTGGACTAAAAAACACGAAAACGAGTACTTTTGAATGCGTAGTGTGAGTGCAACTAATGATATAATTAGAATTTTAAAAATATCGTAAAAAAAGGGAAAAACCTGTATAATTTCTTAAATCGGACAGAATTTTTAAAAATAGTCTGACTTATTTAAAAAAAAAAGTACAAACTTCACACCAAAAAAGTTCAAATGCTTGGAATTGTCAGCGACAACATCCTATTATTTTTTACGAATAAAATAGCCAGACCGCTATTCTATTTCATAGATCGAGAAATTATTTTATTTAATATTTATGCTTATGTTATGAGTTATGAGTAATTAAATAAAAACCCAGTCAAAGTCACCCGCTGGCACGGTCCGGTCGAGTGCGACGCGTAAAACAAGCCAGGGTGAGCGGAGAGTGCGAGAGAGAGAGCGGTACTCGATTTTTTGAAACAATAGTTTATCAATGCGTCGCCTTAAGAGCCGAAATATTACTCTACTTACTAAACAAGACTTAGTTGCGCGCGGACTATAATATAGTTGACGCGTATGGTGGAGAATTCGAGAACCCATCGGATTATTATCCTAAAAAACCTCTGTCTAATGGTATACTTTTAATATTATACGTGAATAATGGAATGGGTTACAAAATAATTATAGTGATTCGTTCTGATCACATTTCACAAGAAAGTTTTTGTTAAGATTAGTTAATTTGATCTGCAAGTAATTTAAAGGATGAGAACTGCAGAAATGAATAAAAATAAAATATTACTAAATGACCATGCAAAAAATCGTCCCCACCCACCAACAGATTTCAAACGTATATCAGTTAATACATCACGGTAGCCTGATGATTTTTTAGTATGACGACATCCGCCGTAGGATTGGGGTTTTCATGCAAATCAAGTTAGAATTATTTATTTATTCATTTTTCAGTGAAGTGTTTTGGATACCAGTTTAGTAAATTACAACTATAAAAAGAACATACAGGAGCTGAGAGCATTAACCAAATAGATAAAAGCTATTCTAAGATGCAGATGCGTTTCTGAGACACAGAGAAAATACCGCACCGCGCGCTGCCCGCGCTCTCTCTGACCACTTCCGGGCGGACCCTTGCGTCGCCTGTCGAATGCGTAGCGCGCGCGTTCTTCAGCGTGCGTACTTCTTTCAAATTAAAAAAAACCCCAATCATTTTTGGATTGAAAATGGTTATAATTCTTTTTATGGGACGTTACAATAATATTAAAAATCGGCCAAGTGCGAGTCGGGCCTCGCTCTTTTACGGGGTTCCGTAAACCCCCCTTTATTTTTTAATAAAATTTAATTTTTATTATTTGTTGTTATAGCGGCAATAGAAGTACACACTGTGAAAATTTCAACTGTCTACCTATTACGGTTTACGAGATACAGCCCGCTGACAGACGGACGGACAGCGGAGGCTTAGTAATAGGGTCTCGTTGGCACCCTTTGGGTACGGAACTCTAAACATAGTGCCACGTCTGTTGGGGGGTGGGGACAGTGCCCATACAATTTTTTGCATGGTCGTTTCTTTTTAATTTCAAAATATTGTTTAACCTAGACCTCTATAAAATTATTAATCTATGATTAACACTGGACTGGCTGTCATTACAAATGACAGCTTAAATTATGGATTGAATTACAAGCGCCACATTTGACATACGAGTGTCTCTGGAACTAATAATATAGGGATGGAGGAAGTGCCAAAAAGTATCGACTATCAGTTGTCAACTAGTGCCTTCACTAATTTTAGTTCCTTGGACTCTCGTAACTGTTTACAGCGCCAAAATGGCGTCAATCAAGTAGGTCTAACAAAATATGATAACCAGTAATAACCAGTGTTAGCTGACCTCTATGATAAATGGTCAGTAGGAGATTAACTGTTTATGTAATTTCCAACTTGAGACCGTCCAAAAGACTGTAGAAGATAAAATTGCCATTTAAAAAACCATTTTTATTAAAATTCACAGATATTAAAATACTTTCGATAAACGGGTTGGCCAGACGTTACGAAATTGACAATTTGCTACGGACCTCTGAAAATATCTTTAAAAAAATTATTTATACAGCAAATTACTCACAGATCACTAGATTAAATGTACATTATTATTATAACCACTCACATAAAGCAGATTACATTTATTTAAGCGATTATAGATTGCTTTCGTTAACAAACAACCTTTGTGAAAATTGCGATTATATTTCGACTGGCAACACTAAGCTAACAACAGTAACATTGGTCGTCTATACGTTGGCAACACTGAGCATAATTACAAAATGGCGAGATCAATATGACTTGAATAGGCCTCAGTTAGTGTGGGTAACTTTAGATTCGCGTTAAACTTTCAATATTATCTAGGCTGGATAGCCAAGAATCCAGAGCCGAGAAGTGAGCAAACAAATTGAAAAATTGTTGTTGAAACCTTTGAGTATCTATCCAAAGTGTTATAACTTATTTTTAACGTAGGAAATTTATTTGATTTTAAGAACTTTTTCTCTTTTTTTACTAACTATTATTTATATATTTATATATATTTATATCCTTCTCCTTTGCACTTTTACAACTAAAAACAAAGCTATTAAGACCATTAATTTTTATTAACTATGGGGATATAGTATATCGTCATGAATGGATATATTTTATCTAACGCATATTTAATTGATATGCTTTAGATATGAAGTTTATTTTTTTAAGTACTTGATAGTAGTAGTTTACTTTGCAACATATTAAAGATGATATCCCGCAACGCAATGCGCCTTGAGCATAGTGCCCATGATCAAAAATGATCAAAATTGCCACATCACAAAATTGGACAAATCATAGACAATTTGTGTAGGTATACCATAAAAAATTAAAAGAAATGCCAGACCTAAAATTCCCTATTCCCTACACAATAATTTTATTTCTATTAACGTTGTTTTAAAACACGTACTAGATATTCAGTCGTGAGCTTATTTCGAATTTTTTTTTCGAAACAGGAGTTTATTTCATAAATTTTTGCAGAAATTTTCCTTTTTTTCTTCTAAAAAGTTCACCGCACAAAAATATGCATCATCTCTTAAATTTAATTATAAGTAAGTTATAAAAAGAGAGAAATATAAAATAATATAGAAAAATAAAATGTCATTTTGACTATGAGAGTCTTAAAAAGAAGGGAAAAAATTCTGCAAAATTTTACAAAAATATCCTAAAAATATTTTTATTTTTAGTACATTTTATTTACTTTAAAATTACTCACTAAAACGACGACTTATTTTCAAAGGAACACTAAAATTTAATGATTACTAGGGTCCGAACATTTTTGGCATAATAATAATAAAATAATTTTAATTGTATATTATTTGCACAAATATAAAAAAAAACATGTCAATAACATGGCAACACCTATGAGAACATTAATGTTTAAAGTCTATCGTATAACACGATTAGTTCATGGCGATCCGTGGCGAGCTCATCAGCAAAATTAACAATTCAAATTCAAAATTGGGCTATTATATGTCATGTATACCATCTGCCTATTTATATGCATACCTGTAGCTATTATGACAATTTAAGAGTCTACCACTGGTTGGGAAAGCAGATTTTGCTGGGAAGTGCCGGCAAGGAACTCAGAATTTGCTATTTTTAAAACAAAATATTGCAATAATATTACAATAAAAGGAAAGTGTCTGACTGACTGATTTAACGACGCACAGCTCAAACCACTGGACGGATTGGGCTGAAATTTGGCATACAGATAGCTATTATGACGTAGGCATCCGCTAAGAAAGGATTTTTGAAAATTCAACTAATAAAGGGGTAAAATAGAGGTTTGAAAAATCGAATTTAACGTGAGCGAAGCCGCGGAGAGAAGCTAGTAATTAATATATATATAGCTGCTCGTGCTGATTCACTCACTCATTGATCACCTCTCCTGTAAAATTTTGTATGAAAAATTTTTTTTTCACTGATGGTTTCGTGTAGAAGACAAAAATTCATTCGGAGGAAAAATATGGAGAGAGCTGATGATTGAGGATTTCGGAGACGGGTGAGGAGCACGGCCAGGGTATCATAGATAGGTACTCCAACAAATGTCACTCGAAACCTCATCCAATTCGCAGTGAGCTGAAAAAAAATTCAAAATGGCGGAAAAAAGATGGCCGCCATACAAATTTCGTTGGCGTCTATCTCGGAGAGTATAAAAGATGCAAGAGTGCTTCTTTGGCAAAAGATGATCAGGACCCGAAGTTCTACTTAATGAATAGAAAAAAAATTCAAGATGGCGGAATTTATTTTTTCATACAAAATATATGGCGACTATTGAAGAGACTAGAAGCTGGGAACTATGCAAGACTTTGATACGGTTCCCTTTCAAAATTTGTTTTTATAGAAGAATTCTCATTCTGACAAATGATGAGATATGATGATCGAGGGTTTGGAAGGTGGGTGAGGAGCACGGCCAGGGTATTGAAGATAGGTGGGAGGTGCTCAAACAAAAAATACTCGAAACCTCATCCGATTGGCAGTAAGCTGAAAAAACATCAAAATGGTGGATTCAAGATGGCCGCCATACCAATTTCGTCGGCGTCTATCTCGGGGAGTATAAAAGATGGAAGAGTGGTGTTGTGATAGAAAATGATCAGGACCTGAAAGTTTACTTGATGAGAAGAAAAACCGCGGTCCGCTTGCGGGCCGCGCACCCACGCACCCTACTAGTATTATAATATAACTACTCACAATGTAACAATTTATTACACGATTTGTTGCCATTTGTTGCATTCGTGATGGGAAAATGGTCAAAATGGGTGCTAATTTAACTAAGTAGGTACTGTTTTTGGACCTTAGTCAAAATTGGGAACCTCTATATGACTAAAATTATTTCAATTTATATATCGGATTTTATCCAGGAATTTTTTGATGATGCAGTCCAAGATGGTAGCGGGATAACTTGGAAAGGGTATGGGCATTTGAATTAAACCCACACCTCTGATTGAAAGCTTATCGCATTGCTTTATCGTTTCACGCCAGCATCGACTATTGCTGAGGACGTAATCAGCCCCTCTACCCAAGTTACACAGTACACTTCGTTGTATCTATTCTCTTTCTACGATCGTTGACGCTAGAAGTTTTGCTGCGCTGCAGCTGATCAAAGACAGAAGTGTATTGATAATATTTCGCGGCATTTTGTATTTTTTTAGCATTTATAATATTTATAATGCAAAATTCCGCAAAATATTATCACTACACTTCTGTCTTTGATCAGCTGCAGCGCCATCTAGTCTAGCCCCAGCCAAAACTTCAAGCGTCAACGATAGTAGAAAGAGAATAGATACAACGGTCTAACTTGGCTACAGGGGCAGTACAATGTATAACTCGCTCCAGCGATTCATGAGACAATAACTGGCCTGTGTAACACATGATATTTTAAAAAGAGCAACTGCCGAGTTTCTTGCTGGTTCTTCTCGGTTGGAACGGCATTCCGAACCAGTGGTAGATCCACTTGACGATTCGAAAGCACTTTGTAAGAGTTTATTTGAATAAAAAATTATTCTATTCTATTATATTCTATTCTATTACGTCCGATGCGAGTGAATCCTAATTATGACGTCACACGGATTTTTGTACTCTAAATAAAAATCACTGCTTGCGGGGCCGTCTTGTGGTAATACTCTATTCAAATGCTATCTTAACTCACAACTTTAGCTATCGACATTAGTAGAGTGAAGTTAACGTGAGGTGTTAACGTATTTCACCACTGCCAAGTAAACTTTAAACGATGAATATTTGACATTTTAACAGATTACCACTACAAAAACTGTAAATTTTATTCATCAGTTAAAGTTTAATTGGCGATGGTAAATATAGGCCTTTCTTTGAACAGGGTGTTATACGACAACTTTAAATATTAATAGAATTATCATTATTGCTTATATGTTTTTTTTAATATAACAAGTTTTTACGCACTCCACAATATGGGCACCGATTTTGTAGCTTGTCAGCTGCCACTGACAAATTTTTTATCCATTGAAGGCTAGCTAGCAAAATGTTATTTTAATTTCATAGCAAACCTTCAATGGATAAAAAATATATGTCAGTGGCTAAAATTTTTTTATGGGCATTGAGTTACAGAATCGGGGTCATGGAAGCAACATATTTTGTGTTACATAATATAATCCATACTATGTTATCATTACTAATATTAACTTACACACTGCGTATACCTGTAAGATGTAATTGCCTCGTTGGTCTAGTGGTTAGCATATTCGACTACGGATGACGAGGTCCCGGGTTCGATTCCCGAGTCAGGCTAAAAATTGTGTTTTCCTGTCAAAAAATTCTAAGTACTAGCCCAGAGTTAGGAAGTTTGGGGTGTGTCACCCCCGTGCCTCGGAGAGCACGTAAAGCCGTCGGTCCTGCGCCTGATCTCTCGCTGGTCGTGTCGGATTTCAGTCCCATCGGACTATGAGAGTGAGGGAACGGAGTGTACTCCTGTGTTTACACACAAACACTTGTGCAATATAATATATCCCGCGTCATCATCAACCCATCAGCGGCTCACTACTGAGCGCAGGTTTCTTCTCAGAGAAGGGTTATAGGTCATAGTCCACCACGCTGGCCCAATGCGAATTGGTGGACGGACACACGCCTTTGAGAACATTATAAAGAGCTCTCAGGCGTGCAGGTTTCCTCACGACATTTTCCTTCACCGTTGGAACATGTGATATTTAATTGCTTAAACGCGCATAAATTCGAAAAGTCAGTCGTGCGTGCTCGGGATCGAACCTGCGACCCCCCGAATAGAAGACCGCAGTCCTGGCCACTAGGCTATCACTGCTAGATGCCCCACATACAGATAGTTAATCTCTGTGAATATAGGCAGCCGTGGTCGGATTTAGTCAAGAGGACATTATATACATGTGGAATTGCCTCTAGACTAATTTTATTATTTATTGCCTATGAGTGTCAGGGAATAGAGAATGTACCAGAGTTTTCGCAAATAATTGTGCACTAGAATATCTCCTGCATCGGCTGCCGTGGTCGTTCATTCAGGAGCATATTTACGACGTGACCATGTATGAACAGTGTGTAAATTTATTAGTGATGACTTAAGTATGTGCCACTAAAATAATTAATTTTTCCTAATAAAAAACAATTTTTCCTAATAAAAAGCTACCTTCATAAAGAACTGTTTAAGCGAGATTATACATTTTAATCGCCCACGTAAAAATAGGTTATGTCTTTTATGCATTCTGCTTGGTTGTGGCTTCGTTGATCCCAAACGTATGACCTTATTTCAATATTTTTATCTTTTCTCGAATTCTATGCGGTACGCATAATTATCTCATGAAAACCCCTACCATTATGTGAATAATAGAAGGGGTAACCCTTAGCAATGAGAAATTTTGAGTCCGAGTAGAAGTGTGCGGTCTTTAGATTTTATCGTTAAATACCAGTAACCAAAGTATTTTTATTTCAAACTATTACTTTATTTGAACGGTTAATCATCGAAAGTTAACAGTTTTTTCATAACCGGTTCCAATTATATCCTAAAAAGATTCAAATCGTTTTGGTTATTTGGGATATACGATGCCACATGCCGGCGTTTATTCAAATATGTGAATTTTTACTTGTTATCATTTATAATCAAAGTCCACCCTCTGCTTTAATTGCAACTATAAAACCCACCATGAAAGCAGCGTCCAAAAAAAATTATAGCATTAATAGGGTTGCGGGTTAGTGTCTAGACAGACGGACCACACTTCAACTGCACAACTGTTTTTTATTAATTCATGACAATAAAGCCCTTGTAATGTAATCTAAGATGGTAGTGGGTTAACTTGGCAATGTTAATTATTTATTTTTTAATTTAAAAAAGAATATCAGCCAAGTTGAAGTTGGCTAATATCCTCCTCTCCCCTCCAAATAAGCGGAAAGCTTGTGTTAGTAGTGGGTACGACAATAGTGCAACGGGTGGGATTCGAACTTGCGACCTTCCAGTTTTCAGTTCGCACCTTTAACCGTTGGGCTATTGAGGCTTTTAGACCTTTTAGGCTTTTAATTAGACCCATATCCCTCATTGGTTTCTACACGTTATCGTACCGGAACGCTAAATTGGTTTTCGGTACGTCATTGACGGCAGGGTGGTAGCTAGCAGTAACCAATGTCTCCACTAGACTAAAGTTGCGCAGTTGTGTTGTTGTGCAAATTTGCGGGCGAGTTGTAGGCCGTCTGTCTAAGCACTTATAGTAAATATTACACTATTATTACATTATGAGTATTTGCATGTGTTAAATTAAGCATCTCTAAGTCAGAGCATGCTCTACAGATTAGACTTAGGTTCAAGCACTGACCTCTATAATCTATGGTTAACACTAGACAGGCTGCTGTCATACTTTTATTGGAACTACATGATTGACGCCATTTTGGCGCTGTAAACAGTTACGAGAGTCCAAGGAACTAAAATTAGTGAGGGCATTGACAACTGATAGTTGATGCTTTTTGACACTTCCTGCATTCCTATATTATTAGTTCCAGAGACACTCGTATGTCAAATGTGGCGCTTCAAATTGATCCATAATTGAGGCCGTCATTTGTAATGACAGCCAGTCTAGTGTGAATCATAGATTATAGATAACAGTGGGTTCAAGACACGTCACGAAAGTGAAACGGCAACGTTTTTTTTAGAAAGGTTGTTTATAGTTTAGGTTATTTTCAACAGAGGCGTATCTACAATATATTTTTCCTTAACGGTCTTAAAAGGTAAACAAGAAAGTAGAAAAGCGTAAGCGACGCGCTAAGCAAGGCGCATACGACGTTCTTACTGCAACGAAACCGCGCTACAAGTGAAAACCGGTTACGTCGACGGTTATACGTTTCTCCGAAACGTTTTCTCTGATTTGTTTACCTTTTAAGATCAACAGGCGAGGTGTAAAAATACGTCTCACGTCGACTCTCCCGCAATGTGCCTTGATCTTAAGAAGTTAGATACAATGTTCTGCTAGTGCAGTTCATGTAATTTAGTAAGTACTACCTTAACCAATTGTGTAAAAGCGGTTGTAGTTAGTGTGAAACCAGAGTAATCAGTTTAAACTTTCATAAATTACAACAAAATATGTAGTATCACATATTGTGCAATTTTTTTTCGAGGTGTTTATTTAAAATATTTCGCGAGCTAAAATGAAGGCGGTCTGACTGGATTTTCACATAATGACAACTTAAGAAAAGTGTCTTTGGTCGACGAAGAAAATTTATAACTTAACTCTTTAATTTTCCAGGATAAATAGCAGCCTATGTCACTCTCCAGGTCCTCAACTATACCCATGAAAAAAAAACCACGCGATCCGTAGCTCCGTTGCAACGTGATTGAAGGAAAAACCATCAAACCAATAAACAATCGCATCTTACTAATTTCATTATAAATGCGAAAGTGTGTTTGTTTGTTGGTTTGTCCTTCAATAACGCTGCAACAAAGCTACGGATCAGCGTGATTTTTTGCACGGGTATAGTTGAAGACCTGGAGAGTGACATAGGCTGCTATTTATCCTGGAAAATCAAGGAGTTCCCGAGGGATTTTAAAAAACTAAATCGACGCGATTGAAGACGAGGGGATCGGCTAGTTTATAATATTAGTAAGGATTTATATATTCTAGTATAAACTGGTTATCAACCGGTTATGCGCAAGCTGTGTTTGTCGATTGATGCATATAGTTTAAGTAATGCTGTTATCAGTTACATAGATGTTTGGACAATGCAACCTTTAGTTTGGACGTGGCATCATTACTTTTTCTTTGGTTTGTATTTTTTTTTTAATTCATTTTATTGCACAAAAATAGTACAAAAGGCGGACTTAATGCTAAAGCATTTTCTACCAGTCAACCTTGAGATGTGAGACCACACTTATAGGTGTGCAAAAGAGTAGTGTAAAAAGAGAATAATATATAGATATATAATATATAAATATATTGAATATAATAATATACATAGCTATATACATATAGGTACCTAAATATATTACATGATACATAATACATTACGTAATATGACATCGTACATGTGAAACATAAAATTAGTATTATCATAAACAAAGTCTCCCCATAAAGGTGAATGGGTTACATGAACATACACAGATAGCCAATATGTTTTCTGACAAGTTTAAGGGGACGCAAGCCAAGTACCTTCTTCATACAAACGTAGATGAGTGATTACTACATTATTTGATATTGTACGCTCAAAACTAAGTATTATGTCGATTTGCCTCGTCATTATCTAGGTTTATTGATATATAAAATAGTGAAAAAAATATTCGCTAAAAAGTTACGAGCCTCGAAAGATCGTCATTTTCACACTAAATTTATGACAACTTTTGGCGCAAATAAATAACATTAGGAGTATGAAAATTCCAAAAAAAAATATCATTAGACATAGTTTATTTATTCATCAGTTCAAATAACTTTACTTTGTAAACATACATTTAGTAGTTTTTTCTCAAAAACACTTTTCCCAAACGACTGTTCAACCCTATTCGCGCGCTTGATTTCGGTGTAAATTATCGCGCCTCTCACCCGACACGAAGCGGGAGCGGGACGGCAGCACGGAAGTATGCGCGCATGCACTCGCTACACTGAGTCTATCTCTTTCTCACACAATGTTAGGTGAAATAGCAAGCAGGTTACCCACGTGCGCCGGCAACTTCGTTCGCGCATACTGAGCCCCCTTAAAGTTCAATCGCGGCCAACAAACGCAAATTTGGGAACTAAAAATAGTCATCCTTCACACACCCCCGTTAGTTAAACCTGAGTTGCAGTTTACTCCTGACCAGGTGACTAAAATAGTTCGACAAATGAAGCGTGGTAAATCACCAGGTCACGACGAGCTCAGTTTGGAACATGTCCTTTATGGGGGTGAAATCTTGCATACTAAACTATGCAAGTTCTATAATTTGTGTATTAGATACTCTTACCTCCCTCAAGACTAGAAAACAGTGGTGGTGCCGATTGTCAAGAATAAAACCGGAGATCTGAGCTCAGCTAATAACTATCGCCCAATCTCACTAGGTACCATCACTGAAAAAATTTTGGAGCGTTTGATACAACCCGATCTGCTGAAGAATATTTTGATTGATGATGCGAAATTTGGCTTCCGTCCTGGTCTCTCAACAGACTCGGCAATTCTTAGTTTGAAACACACCGTGGACTACTATACGAGTCGAGAAACATCAGTGTACGCCTGTTTCTTGGACTTGAGCCAGGCTTTCGACCTAGTGAATTATAATATTCTCTGGACGAAACTGTACCGATCTCATGTTCCAAATGAAGTGGTAGGTCTCTTGAGATACTGGTACGGAGGCCAAATAAATAATGTCAAATGGGGCGACGCGACGTCTTATTCATACAAATTAGACTGCGGAGTACGTCAAGTAACTTCTCCGGATCTATTTAATGTGTATGTAAATGATTTGATAGAGGAGCTGAGAACCACAAAAATTGGTTGTCATATCGGTAACACGTGTGTCAATAGTCTCAGTTACGCTGATGACATGGTGGTTCTCAGCCCGTCTATCAAAGGGCTTAGAAAGTTACTTTCAGTCTGTGAGTATTATGCCAATACTCATGGGCTGAAATATAATGTCAACAAATCAGAAATGATGGTGTTTCGAGCGGGAAAGGGTCCGGAGAGAGTACCCGAGGTATTACTAGATGGATCAGCAGTTCGGGTTGTAACAAAGTTTAAGTATCTGGGACATGTTCTTACTGAGCACCTGCGAGATGACTGTGACATTGAGAGAGAGAGGAGGGCACTCTCGATTCGTTGCAACATGCTGGCTAGGAGGTTTGGTAAATGCAGCAGGCCCGTCAAAATTACACTGTTTAACGCGTATTGCCAGTGCTTTTACACTTGTCAACTTTGGACTAAGTTTCTCAGAAAGTCCTACACTGCAATGCGCGTTCAGTATAATGATGCTTTTCGCATATTGATGGGTCTGCCCAGATATTGTAGCGCCTCCGGTATGTTTGCGGAATCGAGAGTGCCAGACTTCTACGCAGTTCTGAGAAAAAGAGTAGCTTCCTTCTGGAACAGACTCCGAAAGTCTCAGAACAGTATCCTCAAAATGGTGTGTGACGGGATGCCCAGCAATATTTTTACATATTGGCTATCTGTGCATCAAAATAGTAATAAGAAATAAGATTTTCTCTATGACGCCTGGGATGTAGTTTTTTAACTTTCCCGGATAGTTTTAAGTGTTTAGATCTAGATTGTATTTTTTATGTACTGGGTTTTTTGCCTTTAATAAAAAAAAATATTATTATTAAATATAATAAATATAGAAAAAAGTTACAGCCAGAGGTTACATGGTTTTGAGCAGATGATCCTTCACTTGCAGTTTAAATGAAAATATATTTATTTCATAATAATAATTGTTTTAAGATTGTGTACGGTTGTGCGCGATGATTTCTTCTATTTGAAATGTTTTAAAGTGAGGTTAATTTTAAAGTAACAACAAATAGAGCTAATCTCTATTTATTTCCATCAGAATTTGTACATTAGATTTTGAGAGTTTTGTCGTCTTTTTAAAGACATATATTTTATTGTAAATACTTTTTTATTTATGGCGTTTTTAAAAAAACGCAAATATTAAAAATCACTTCTTTATACAAAACCAATTAATTATACTTATTACTATAATTTTTCAAAAGTGACGCGACTGAAGCAATTTGTCGCGCACTTTATATTTCTTCAAACGCTTCATTTTCTAGACCACGTCTTACTATTTTTAAGTCTAGAAACTGCGCTGCAGGATAAATGTCTTCCTGATATCGCCCTCACCCTAAGTACCATAGGTATATGATGGCCATAACCCAGGGTCCGTTTCGCCCGCGCGACCAAGTACTTCACGTAGGGTCTCATCGAGAGGCTTCTGTCGATGATCTTCTTCTTCTTGAGGTGCCATCTCCTACCGGAGGTCGGCTATCATATTGGCTATTCGGACCTTACACACAACTGCGCGGAATAAGGATCGAGTACTCAGTCCGAACCATGTCCGTTGATTCTTAAGCCAAGAGGTCCGTCTTCTTCCAGGGAATTTCCTACCTTGTATCTTTCCCTGTATTATTAGTTGGAGCGATTTGTACTTATCGCCACGCATTATATGTCCCAGATATTGCAGTTTTAGATGCTTTATTGTCGTTAAAACTTCTGCCTTCTTGTTGACCATCTGCAAAACCCTTTCGTTGGAAACTATCCGTCCATGATATTTTCTCAGAATTCTTCTATACACACACATTTCAAATGCCTCTAATCGATTGCTCATATTTTGCGTTAAGGTCCATGATGTCGATGATCACTCTGAGGTATTTATTTATCGAGGACCATTCAACGATCTCTCCCATCAGTGACACCTGCAGGCCTAGCATGCACGTCGAAGTGATATCTCGCGAAGAGAGAGAGATATTGTTGATGTCGACTGATTTCTCGTTTACTCTTTTAAACTTCAAAATTCGAGAAAATGACGTCGCCACTCGCCATGTTAGAGTTCGCAGAGAAAAATAGAGAAAATAATTTGATCTCTACTTTTGACTTAACAAGACGAATGGTGTGCAACTTGACACAATGTTAGCTTCTATATAGATATAGCGATAATACGAGAAAAGGTGTTGATAAAATTTGACAAATAGACAACAACAACAAAAATTCAAGCTGACGTCGCGTTGAACTCTTTACGCTTGCAGCTGACGTCGCGTTGAACTCTTTACGCTTGCAGCTGACGTCGCGTTGAACTCTTTACGCTTGCAGCTGACGTCGCGTTGAACTCTTTAAGCTTGCAGCTGACGTCGCGTTGAACTCTTTACGCTTGCAGCTGACGTCGCGTTGAACTCTTTACGCTTGCAGCTGGCGTCGCGTTGAACTCTTTACGCTTGCAGCTGACGTCGCGTTGAACTCTTTACGCTTGCAGCTGACGTCGCGTTGAACTCTTTACGCTTGCAGCTGACGTCGCGTTGAACTCTTTACGCTTGCAGCAGACGTCGCGTTGAACTTTTTACGCTTGCAGCTGACGTCGCGTTGAACTCTTTACGCTTGCAGCTGACGTCGCGTTGAACTCTTTACGCTTGCAGCAGACGTCGCGTTGAACTCTTTACGCTTGCAGCTGACGTCGCGTTGAACTCTTTACGCTTGCAGCTGACGTCGCGTTGAACTCTTTACGCTTGCAGCAGACGTCGCGTTGAACTCTTTACGCTTGCAGCTGACGTCGCGTTGAACTCTTTTATGCGCTGCGTAAAATCCAGCCGATAGCGAACATGGTAATGGAGAAGTGTGTGAATAATATTATAATATTGATAATATTATATTATAACTTATTGAATTATACAAATCAAACAAGAACTAAAGGGATAAATAAGTAGATTAAAACAAGTGTAAGTTTAAAATCAGATAGATGGAATTGGGCCCTACTCAACTATTCTCACAGAGTAATAATAATAATATAAAGAGATAAGATGAGATTGTTTGTATGTTTGTACGTTTGTATTTTTGTATGCCTATGGGTACGTTTGTTTGTAATTGAAAAGCAGGGAACCATCAAACGTTATGAGTGAAATAGAAACAAATAAATTAAATGATGACATGAACGTATACATTTTTCATGTTGAAATATGTCAGCTCCGATGCATTTTAGAAAGAAACTTATAAAGAAGAAAATGAATGTCTGGTTATGCTTTTTCTAATAAAAATCTTGAGCGGCCGCAAACTTGAAAAATCATACCACTTTTACCCAAATCCCTTTTCTCTTCTCTTTTTATTCTTCTTTATTAACCAATAGCCGTCCACTGCTGGACAAAGGTCTCTTGCATGGACTTCCACAGGTCTCGGTCTTACGCCGCCTGAATCCAGCGGCTGTCTGCGACTCGTTTGATGTCGTCGGGCCAGACATGGTCATAGAGATATGGTCGCTAACTATGGGCCTCATAAGAAGGCTCAGGGTCACTCAGCGGGCGATGGAGAGAGCTATGTTCGGCGTATCCCTGCGAGATCAAATCAGAAATGAGGAGATCCGTAGGAGAACCAAAGTCACCGACATAGCGCGGCGAGTCGCGAAACTGAAGTGGAAAGGAGATAATTTTTTTAGGCCCACTTGAAATGGTAGCATTTATTAATCATATCATATTTAAAAAAAGTAACCGATTTATTAGTAAAAGGAATTAATGTCATAGAAAAATCTAACCGGAATAGTGAAATCATCAAAAAGAGTCATTTTTGATTTTTATACCTAGTTCTTCAGTTCCGTCAGTCGTAAGTGAGTTAGGGTATTAGGTGAGGTTCAAGTTTGACTGTTGATATCTCAATATTCCGGTTAGATGAGGTTTAGCTACTTTTACTATTCTATTAACGAGATCATAACAAACAAATCAACATTTAAGTTTCACAAATATACGCGACAATTTGAAGTGAGCCCAATCGATATACAAAAAAAAATTGTCTCCTATGCGGGGCACAAAGTTCGAAGAGCTGATGGTCGTTGGGGTCCCAAGGTGCTGGAGTGGCGACCCCGCACCGAGAAGCGCAGTGGCAGACCCCCACTAGGTGGACCGACGACATCTCTTCTCTTTAGGACTTCTTAAATAATACGCTATTAATGACCCGAGTTATGTTTAAATTTTCATTTAAACGGTATGTGAAGGATCATCTGCAGAAAAACCCTGTTACCTCTGTATTGTTGACCTTTTTTCTATATTTATTATATTTAATATTAATTTTATGTATCATATGTACCCTATCATGTTACGTAATGTATCATGTAATATATTAGGTATATGTACATGTAGCAGCAGTGCTGAGCGAGCATTTTGTCGATCGAGTTTTATTAAATGTTTAGAACGGGCTTCGCGTTCAGTTGTCCCTTACCGGCCGCACACATCACACTGTTCCACTGTAGGGTTTAGTAATTTTGTAATTTAATATTAATGTGCAACTGATTAAATATTTAGAGTCACGGAGTAACTTCTTTTAACAAGCCCTATAACCTTGATAGAGAACACGGCGCTGCATACGGAGTAGTAGAGAGATTCCCCTAAGCTGGTGACGCAAGAATCTCCCACATGTACATAATTATCATATTCAGTATATTTATTTAATATTCTCTTTTTGAACCCTACTCTTTTGCACACCTACAAGTGTCTCACATCTCAAGGTAGACTGGTAGAAAACGCTTTAGCATTAAGTCCGCCCATTGTACTATTTTTGTGCGATAAAGTGAATTAAAAAAAATTGGTATATATAATAAAGAAACAGAACTAGCTCGCGACACATCCGCTAACCACAGCGCGCACGCGATGACTGGCGCGCGGCGGCGGCCGCTATCTAGTCACAAGCCAACGCTTGGGCCGATCGTGCCTCTGTATCGCTTGTTCCGCGCTCTCGCTTGCACGCGCAGGCTCAGGCGGAACGTGTCACTTTTTCGTGCGTGCAGCCGGTTTTCATCGATTTATAAGACGTTATCACGTCAAAAATGGCGAAACAAAAAATATGATGCCAAAAAGGTCGCATTGTCCTTTCGTCAGTCGACTTACCATTTCTGTGGTGAGGCAATTGATGGGGGTGGCGCGTGGCGGGGGCGCGGGGCGCGGGGAGCGTCTGCCCGAACTGGGGGTTGGGCCGCGGCACGGTGTTAGGGGGTAGCCTGGAAATATTTATATATACAGGGTTAATTTTAATTTACCAACAACCTCCCACATGTAACTTCTGTGCATAATACTGAACAACATTTGTTCAACGACTTTTCACATCTATTATTATACTAATATATAAAGCTGAAGTTTGTTTGTTTGTTTGCTTGAACGCGCTAACCTCAGGAACTACTGGTCCGATTTGAAAAATTCTTTGAGTGTTAGATAGTCCATTTATCGAGGAAGGCTGGCTAAATATCATCACACTAAGCCCAATAGGAGCGGAACACCAATGAAAAAAGTTTCAAAAAAGGAAAAAAATCTCCCGGTTTTATTTCCTTGTTTTCCTTTTGAGAGCTTCCGCTGCGTGCGCTGCGTTAACGGTTAAAGT
Source organism: Oeneis ivallda (assembly GCA_029955525.1). NCBI lineage: Eukaryota > Metazoa > Arthropoda > Insecta > Lepidoptera > Nymphalidae > Oeneis > Oeneis ivallda. The sequence goes on from JARPMR010000028.1 coordinate 5,258,695, forward strand.
TTCGCAAAAATCATGTGTGACAGAATTGTTCCCCTTTAAAAGTTCTAAAAAAAAAGTCCGCGACAGCACATGTCTATCTTTTAAGGTTGGCTCACTACAACCTTTTTTATGCTAACCAAATTTGTTCCAACATAATGCATTATTTGCGAAAGTGTTTTTGTAAACATAATATTAATCATTGTCCAAATAAATACGTTATTCATCACAAATATTTAATTTAAAACAAAATTGCCCTTTACATCATTCAATTTCAATGAATATCATAATGGCTTCTTGCAGCGGGAAAATTTATCTTTTCTTATAATCTCATAGAAAATCAGAAATTCGTCGCGGGCGACCGCTAGTAACTCATTAAATTCTCCAAAAAACAATTCTAAGTTTTTAAAGTAAAACTTCTTTACGAACGCTTGACTTGGGGAGTAAGCTGGTGAATGCGTTACGAAAAGTGTGATCGGGCGAGGCGAACGGAAGTTGAGAGGGAGATATAAGTTAGTGAAGATAGAAAAAGAGAGAGTCACGTTTCGTATATTACTGTAGGGGCAAGAGAGAGAGGTGCGAGCACACATTTTCTTTCTCTCTTTCTCTCATAGCCAGTTGAGTTTCGTAAGTTTTACTTCAGTTGTGTTTTTTTTTTGATTAAGAGAGAATTAAAAACTAATTACAAACAACTCAGCCATCCTCATGAAACTTGAGTGTTTGTGTTGAAGAGTTTGTCATTTTTTTAACTCTATGGTCATTTTATGTAATGTCTCTTCCACACCTGCATGAAGCGTCGACTACTTACCACGCAACACTTAACCACTTCAAAAAATAGGGGGGTCATCAATTCTACACGTATGTAGGTAATACTAGCTGATGCCCGCGACTTCGTCTGCGTGGATTTCGTTTTTAAAATCCCTCGGGAATTCCTTGATTTTCCCGGATAAAAGTAGCCTATGTCAATCTCCGGGTCCTCAACTATACCCATGCAAAATCATGATTGAAGCATAAACTAACAAACACTTTCGCATTTATAAAATTAGTAAGGATTTTAACCAAGTTCAAAAAAAGCCGGCCAAGTGCGAGTCGGAATCGCGCACCGAGGGTTCCGTACTCCAAAAGTAAAAGTAAAACGATAATATTATATTAATTTGCTTATTTATCGTTAACTTTGTTTGTAGAGGTTTATTGTTAATATAAAAAAAAACTATGCTAGTTAGAGCGTTGGATTTATTTTTCCTGTAAAATATACATAAACCTCTATTGACCATAGAGACCATATCTTTAACATTTCTGCGGTGGTGTCGTGTGATGCGGGTTGTTGCGTTCCCTAAAATATGGTTGAGCGAAGCAATAGCTGGGTCATGCGTCATGCTCGTGAACGGGTGCCACCAGCGGCAATGGGGCTACTTTCTGTCTGCCCGTCTTAACATGTGTTGAATTATAATTAGAAATAATTACGTATGCTGTTGTGGAACTTCCCCTCATATGGCAACTGTGGAAACTCTGCATATTTAGAATAATATCTATTAAGTATATTGTAAAAGTATTTTGAAAAGAGCAACTGCCGAGTTTCTTGCTGGTTCTTCTCGGCAGGAACGGCATTCCGAACCAGTGGTAGACTCATTGACGATTCAAAAGTACTTGTAAAAGTTTATTTGAATAAAAAACATTTCTATTCTATTCTATTCATAATTATTTCAGATTTTTCGATTGGTAAACTTCGGAGATAAGGGGGGGGGGGGGGGGGACGGTAATTTTTTTCTACATTTTGGCCGATTACTCAAAAACTATTATATATAGAAATAAATAAAAAACTGTTTTAAAATGCACAAGTAAAGGCCTTTCATATAATACCCCACTCGGTATAATTATCTTACTTTGAAATTTCAAACCCCTGATTTTCCCCCTTGGGGGGGAGGCGGTATTTTTTTCTACATTTTGGCCGATTACTCAAAAACTATTATATATAGAAATAAATAAAAAACTGTTTTAGAATGCACAAGTAAAGGCCTTTCATATGATACCCCACTCGATATAGTTATTTTACTTTGAAATTTCAAACCCCCGATTTTCCCCCTTTTTTTAATAAAACAAAAAATTATTTTCGATTTTTCTTTATTCCAATGATGTTGGGCCACTTTTTAGGAACCCTAAAAAGGGGGTTTCGCATTGGACCAGCGTGGTGGACTATGGCCTATAGCCTCTGAGAGGAGACCTGCGCTCAGTAGTGAGCCGTTGATGGGTTGCTAAGATGATGATGATACCTTGTTCACTGCTGCTGGACTCCGTAAAGCTGGGAGTACCCTCCGTCCACGTGGGCGTTGAACCCTCAACTGACGCGGGCGGCGTCCAACACACGCTGGAACATACATAATAACAAGTGTTTTTTTTTTATTCGATGACAAGCTAGTCCTTGACTGCGATCTCACCTGATGGTAAGTGACGATGCAGTCTAAGATGGCAGCGGGCTAACTTGGAAGGAGTATGGCAGTGAACATTCAACCCATACCCCTAATTGGTTTCTACACGCCACCGTGCCGGAACGCTAAATCGCTAAGCGGCACGTCTTTGACGGTAGGGTGGTAACGGCGGTCAAAGCCTCCCACCAGACCAGACCAGAGGCAATTCAGAAATTATAAATTCCCAAATTGACCCCGCCGGGAATCGAACCCGAGACCTCCCAGTTAGAAGGCAACAGCGCTCACCACTGAGCCAGGGAGATGGTCAAGTGTAACATCTGCCCCCCGATTGTCTATAGTTCTTTGAATTCACGAGGGTGACTGACTTATGGTTGTGTGTGTGTCGTATCTGTATAAGTGTGAGCGAGCGCAATGCTCGCGCCTGCCCGCTACCACCTTGGCTTTGACAGGCACGCACACTTATGCAATGTGCATGTACACGAAGTAACCACAAGTAAAGCTCACTCGCCTTCGTGAATTGCAAAAACTGTAAAAGTTGACGGTCAAGGCCTCAATAGCCCAACGGGTAAAGGTGCGGACTGAAAACTGAAAGGTCGCAGGTTCGAATCCCACCCGTTGCACTATTGTCGTACCCACTCCTAGCACAAGCTTTCCGCTTATTTGGAGGGGAGAGGAGAATATTAGTCAAGTCCAACTTGGTTGATATTCTTTTAAAAAAACAAAAAACAAAACAAAAACAAAAAAAGCTTATTCATTTCATGCCATTAGCGTCAAAGTAAAATAAACCATAACTGTATTGAATTAGAACTCAATTTCGTGTATGCATTCTTATAAGTTTATCTATGTAAGATACGCTCCATGTTAAAATCGGTTGTACTTAATTTGTGACTTTAAAACAATACTATCAAGGATTATTTTGCTTTGATTCTAATGCCATCGAGTGCGAGTGCAATCGGTAGTATTATAATACTGGTACTATACCAGTACCAGAAAATACTTACATGGTACTCACAAAGGTGTTGTCCAAAATTGGTTTTTTAAATTTGAATTTAATGAACTAGGATGATTTTAATGTAGTTGGATAGAGATCCAAAAACGCTTCTACCAAAATAATTTTCAGATTTTTTTAAAGCCTCCGAAAATAAGAAAAATATTTTTTGTTTTGACTCCATATTCCTAGTTCCATGTTTGACTCATTTAACGACCTTTGCTTGTGATTACACACCGGTATAAAAAAAGACTTGAAAATATCATTTGTCTATGTAAGTTGTCAATGTCCGGTGATTGTCAGGATTGCAGGAATTTCATTTTCGACAATTTTCGTATATTATCGAATGTCGATTATTTTAGATAGTAAAGCCCGTAGTCGTAATTCCTAGTTCCATGGTAAAGCCAAAAAGACAAGATTATCTATTTCCTAGTGCCATGGTTCAAAATGACATTTAGGTGACATTAACAGGTGCCAGATTTGTTAGATCAATAGATTAGAAAAAGTTTTTAGTGTTGCCATCCATCAAAAAATATTTTTTACAAACGATATTTTTCAAAATTAATTTAAAAAAACCGAGGATTCTAAAAATTTTTATTTTTATGGCGTATAATTTTATTTATTTTTCTCTTTCACGTGATGGCAGTTTGGTTCAAGTTCATGGACACTCGGAATAAAAAACCACCCTTCATACTGAACTGGGACATGTCTTTGTTGGTTGTTTTGAGCCTACAATGGGAGCGGAACTTTGTTAGAAACTTCTGTTTTAAGAGCTTTAGTTCGATGCCGGGAAGTACCTAATAAAGACACTTACCTAGCTTCATTACTCCGCGCACTGCTTAACGCAGCTGGGGTCAAGGCTAGCGACGAAGCTGATGACGTGGTCATGACACTCGCAGCACTCGAAGCTCCTCTTCTTCTAGAAACTTCCTACCTACCTAATAAAGACACTTACCTAGCTTCATTGCTCCGCGCACTGTTTAACGCAGCTGGGGTCAACGCTAGCGACGAAGCTGATGACGTAGTCATGACACTCGCAGCACTCGAAGCTCCTCTTCTTCTAGAAACTTCCTACCTACCTAATAAAGACACTTACCTAGCTTCATTGCTCCGCGCACTGCTTAACGCAGCTGGGGTCAAGGCTAGCGACGAAGCTGATGACGTAGTCATGACACTCGCAGCACTCGAAGCTCCTCTTCTTCTAGAAACTTCCTACCTACCTAATAAAGACACTTACCTAGCTTCATTGCTCCGCGCACTGCTTAACGCAGCTGGGGTCAAGGCTAGCGACGAAGCTGATGACGTGGTCATGACACTCGCAGCACTCGAAGCTCCTCTTCTTCTAGAAACTTCCTACCTACCTAATAAAGACACTTACCTAGCTTCATTACTCCGCGCACTGCTTAACGCAGCTGGGGTCAACGCTAGCGACGAAACTGATGACGTAGTCATGACACTCGCAGCACTCGAAGCTCCTCTTCTTCTAGAAACTCAGCGTATCTTTTTCAATGTACAACTGGATTTTAGACGTTCGGAGAAATTCATTGAAGCCAAAAAATATTGAAAAGCTTATGGTTATATATTTTAATTCTCACAAAAGTTATACAGTAATGTCGGAAGCGAACTTCAAATCTTACTGGTAATCAATCGGACAAGGAAAATAATTCTGATGGGCCGTTTGAATAAGCAAAACCTCACGAGTCTAGGCTAGAAGCAAAAGTATTCGCTCGTATTTATAAAAAAGGCGAAATATGCGTATGAGAATTTGCTTAAGACTATCAATAATTTGTATTGAGAATTAATGTAAACTAATAAAAATTGTATGTTAATTATCTTTGTTTTATTTGTCTATCTCTGACGTTCTTATTATTATTTAGTTGTAATATTGTTGGCCACACGGGATTGTCCATTAGAAATCCCGGGAAGGTCCACATTAATATCAACATTTCGATGCAAGTACATAAATAACTCTACCTAATTCCGACCTATGGTCATGACACTCGCAGCACTCGAAGCTCCTCTTCTTCTAGAAACTTCCTACCTACCTAATAAAGACACTTACCTAGCTTCATTGCTCCGCGCACTGTTTAACGCAGCTGGGGTCAACGCTAGCGACGAAGCTGATGACGTAGTCATGACACTCGCAGCACTCGAAGCTCCTCTTCTTCTAGAAACTTCCTACCTACCTGATAAAGACACTTACCTAGCTTCATTGCTCCGCGCACTGTTTAACGCAGCTGGGGTCAACGCTAGCGACGAAGCTGATGACGTAGTCATGACACTCGCAGCACTCGAAGCTCCTCTTCTTCTAGAAACTTCCTACCTACCTAATAAAGACACTTACCTAGCTTCATTGCTCCGCGCACTGTTTAACGCAGCTGGGGTCAACGCTAGCGACGAAGCTGATGACGTAGTCATGACACTCGCAGCACTCGAAGCTCCTCTTCTTCTAGAAACTTCCTACCTACCTAATAAAGACACTTACCTAGCTTCATTACTCCGCGCACTGCTTAACGCAGCTGGGGTCAACGCTAGCGACGAAGCTGATGACGTAGTCATGACACTCGCAGCACTCGAAGCTCCTCTTCTTCTAGAAACTTCCTACCTACCTAATAAAGACACTTACCTAGCTTCATTGCTCCGCGCACTGCTTAACGCAGCTGGGGTCAAGGCTAGCGACGAAGCTGATGACGTAGTCATGACACTCGCAGCACTCGAAGCTCCTCTTCTTCTAGAAACTTCCTACCTACCTAATAAAGACACTTACCTAGCTTCATTGCTCCGCGCACTGCTTAACGCAGCTGGGGTCAACGCTAGCGACGAAGCTGATGACGTAGTCATGACACTCGCAGCACTCGAAGCTCCTCTTCTTCTAGAAACTTCATACCTACCTAATAAAGACACTTACCTAGCTTCATTACTCCGCGCACTGCTTAACGCAGCTGGGGTCAAGGCTAGCGACGAAGCTGATGACGTAGTCATGACACTCGCAGCGCTCGAAGCTCCTCTTCTTCTCCCAGAAGCACTTGAGGAGGTCGTTGATGAAGAGTTTGTGCGACTGGTCCTCGGAGGTAGAGACTCTTCGAAGGGCGGCGGCGGTGTCGAACAACAGGATTGCGGGGCGCCAGCTATAAAGAACTAGCGTTACTAGAGTGCTAGCTTTGATGATGAGCATTTAGGGCAGGCACTTTAAGTGAGATGAGTAGATACTGAAGTTGTCATTGCAGTTACGCAATACAATGAATGCAGATATTTAAAACCGTGCAGTATTTCATACGAAATGAAAGAATATACGATAATACGAAATGAAAATGTTGCACTAGTAAAGAATAACGAGACTTTAGTAATATTAGAACTTTTTATTGCATCCAAATTAAGGAAAAGGGTGCCGGCTATAAAGAACTAGCGTTACTAGAGTGCTAGCTTTGATGATGAGCGTTTAGGGCAGGCACTTTAAGTGAAATGAGTAGATACTGAAGTTGTCATTGAAGTTACGCAGTACAATGAAAACAGAGATTTTAATCCGTAATTTCATACGAAATGAAAGAATGTACTGAAAATCTTTCATTAGTAAAGAATAATGAGTAGAACACTTTATTGCACCACAATAGGAGAAAAGGGTGCCGGCTATAAAGCGTTACTAGAGTGCTAGCTTTGATGATGAGCGTTTAGGGCAGGCACTTTAAGTGAGATGAGTAGATACTGAAGTTGTCATTGAAGTCACGCAGTACAATGAATACAGAGATTTAAATCCGTGCAGTATTTCATACGAAATGAAAGAATATACGATAATACGAAATGAAAATGTTGCACTAGTAAAGAATAACGAGACTTTAGTAATATTAGAACTTTTTATTGCATCCAAATTACGGAAAAGGGTGCCGGCTATAAACAACTAGCGTTACTGGAGTTCTAGCTTAGATGATGAGCGTTTAGGGCAGGCACTTTAAGTGAGATGGGTAGATACTGAAGTTGTCATTGAAGTTACACAGTACAATGAATACAGATATTTAAATCCGTGCAGTATTTCATACGAAATTAAAAAATGTACTGAAAATGTTGCACTAGTAAAGAATAACGAGACTTTAGTAATATTAGAACTGCCGGCTATAAACAACTAGCGTTACTGGAGTTCTAGCTTAGATGATGAGCGTTTAGGGCAGGCACTTTAAGTGAGATGGGTAGATACTGAAGTTATCATTGAAGTTACGCCGTACAATGAATACAGATATTTAAAACCGTGCAGTGTTTCATACGAAATGAAATAATCAACTGAAAATGTTGCACTAGTAAAGAATAATGAGATTTTAGAATAGTTGTAGAAAAGTTTAATGCACCAAAACGTAGAAAAACAAAAAAATAAACAACTAGCATTACTAGAGTGCTAGTTTTGATGACGGGCGTTTACGAGCAGGTACTTTAATTAAGAGAAGTTACGTATGAAGCTACGCATACGTAGACAGGCACTATTGATGTTACGTTGTACAATGAATAAAAAGAAATAGTGCAGCGATCCATACGAAATGAAAGAATGAACTGAAAATGTTGCACTATTAAATTTTAATACTGAGACTTAAGTAATAATAGTTAGTTCTAATTAATTATTATTTAAAGTAACAATTACTGCAAATAGTTCGACACACAAAAAACAAAATTCAGCAAGCTAACGAAAAAGCATATCAATGCAAACATATATACAAAATGCAAATATAAACTACATAAGTGTACAATTACCAATAAAACTAACAAATACAAAAAAAATACGTTTGTATTTTAGAAACAAAAACATGCTTTATAAACTTTCCAATTGCGTTACAAAATCAAACATAACTCGGAATATTCTTCGCGAAGATTTTATGAAAACATGCGATCTAATGTACTCTACACAATTTCTTCAAATTCCTTTCTCATGTCATAATATATTATGTTATTATCATGTAGCTTTATGACACCGCCTGGCTTCTGTTTTTCTATTATCTTAGGTTCGATTTTCGGTGGATTTGGTTCGGGTACAATAGTCACACTGAACTTCCTTATTTTCTCGTGAACATTGCCTGGTTTAGTGTTTAATGGAACTGGATCGGGGGCTCTTCGTTTTTTATGGTAATTCGGTCTCTTATTTACTGTAGGCGCTGGTCTCGGTGGTTCTGGTTCGAAAACTTTCTTAGTTTCCTTGAAAAGGTCTCTACTTTCAGCTGTTGATAGAACACTTTCTCGTGAAGAGCCTACAGAGCAAGTATCTTCCGTTTGAACTTTTAATATATGTTTTTGGAACAAATCTATTTTAGTTTTAGCTTTCTTGTGGCAAACTACTTCATCCTTGCTGGCGTTGTCTCTTGAATGTTCCTCTGTATACGTTTTGATTTCAATTTTAGGTTTGGTTTTCGTACGAGCTAGTTCGCGGTTCTTATCCTTTTTCGACTGGTTGAAGTTGAATTTCCTCGATAGCCCGTACATCAAACCACCTCTATTTTTCTCACCTACTTGATTTCGTTTCTGATTTTCATCTATTTCTGAATCTACATTCATATCCCGTTGTACCGTAGGTATCTTTTTTAAAGTGTTAATTCTTGACATCAAACTAGATTTCACCTTTTGTCCAAGACTCGCTTTAGGTGATTCGTTAGTATACGAATGAGTTTCAGAACCGCTTTCAACAGGAGTGAGAGCGGGTAGAAGATGTTTCGATTTCGGATCTAGCGTGTCAATAACGACTTTGTTGCCTTCAACCATTTCATGTACAATAATAACTTCATCGCTGCTTGAATCAGTGAATGATGCATCATCATAATCGCCTGTATCCAAATGTTCTCTCACAGCGTTATCAATATTAAATTTAGACATCATAGTAGACTGCGCTATCAAATCTTTCCCCGAATTATTTCTCTGTGTGATACTGTCGCCTTCGTCTGCGTAGCCCAAGAAAGAGTTAGACGCTACTAATTTGGTAACTTTTAGTGAATGATCGGATATGGAAGGTGGGAGACGGCATGCAGGTTTTCTAAAATCATGCCCATAGTAAGAAAAATCATCATCACTACTCGTGATAGGTGTCTGCGCTGGTATTTCGTTAATCGATATGTGCAAGCTTTGATATTCACCTTTGGTCTCAAGGCTCGCTTGAGAGACGCCCCCTCCCCTTTTCGTTTTAGGGGAACCACGTGGTGGGACTGGCGGAGGTACTCTCTGTTTTTGAGAGCCCTTCAGAACTGCGGGGAACGCTACGTCTGGTTCCGATGTAGCCGTCTTCGGGACCGCTGGCGCTAGTTTAACGGCTGTAGAAATCGGCGAAGTTACTGATGTAGGCGTTATTTGAGCTGTTACATCGGTTAGTGACACTACAGGGTATAGAAACACTCGGAAAATTTTGTATAGTTTTATTACAATAATAAATAATTAAAATATACACAGTATAAATAAAATATACATCACGTAAATAGTATTGTAATATTGGCACCGGAAGGAGAATTAGTTAAAAGTACGGAGTAACAAAAGTTGTTTTTGTGTGTTCGATTGGAAGCGTAGTTGCATAGTTACGTTTGGCGAAACGGAGACGGTTTATATGTCCAAAATAGCATGTTTATATTTATATTTTTTGTATTGAGCTTGACCGTCAATGTATCGTATTTTTATTATTGGTGCATTGTTAGATTGAGTGTGAATATTATACAGTATAAAAACATAGCATGCAGATTTTAAGGAAGAGAGGTTTAAAGTAAAGTGGTATACCCAATAGTAATAGATCCAATAGGTCAATAGCAGCATGAAAAGAACAGATTTATGACAATAAGATTACTATATGAATTATTATTTGTATTTCTTAGCACATAACCCTCAGCTTTTTTAAATTTTGTCAATATTTCTGTACATATTATAAGCAAATTAACATTCATATTGTGTTTATAATATTTATATGATGCAAATATAATAATCCGATTATACACAGCAATAATTCATATATGTATAAATATAGGCATTTCTTTTATAATATTCCGTCTGTTCTAGGCAAATAATAGTGTTTCATGAGCAGACAAGATATATATACACGTATTTACAGACTGTATAATCAGTGTATAATATAATATTCAGGTACTGTCAGTCTCACCTGCTTTCACGGCGACGCCACTTGACGTTGTAGCGCCTATCCGATTGAATGCGTGCAATTTATTTACTTATTAGTTCACAGAATTATATATTATACCATAGATTTACGATTAGGTAGATACCACCTTTCCTACAAAGAATTGCTCCTTAAATGCATCAACGTAATATCATAGTTTGTTTGAAAACGTCAAACATTGGTTGCTTGAAAAATAAACACAAAGTTAATGAAAGTAAACAACAAAAGGCTTTTAGATATTGTTAAAAATTCATTTCCAGGTAGAGTATAGTTGGAAAGTAAATTTAATTGACCCGTCCAATTGTAGCGCTATCCTTTTCACAATACTTTCTTGCGTAAAAGGATGGCATTACATTTAGAACTGTTAAAATATACGTAGTTCATAAATTATTTACAAAAGAACTAGGATCAATGACTGTACCTATTATTATTAAATTGCTTAGATCATAGCTAAGTAGTAAAATTGAAGTCCTAATTAATGTAATTACCTACTATTTAATGCAGTTACCTATCAAATCTAAAAGTTTTCATCTGAATGGATAATTATTGTAATGCGATCGAGGAAAGAATAGATATGTGAAACAACCATTTTCTAATAATTAGTAGAAGATACAGTGTGAGAAAGGCAGAAATAACAAATTACAATTTAACATTCCTAATCTTAACTTGATTGCATTAACAATACCATAGAAAGTAGAATCCTCTTACATCGGCTATGATCAAGAAGCTCAAATACCAGTTAAAAAGCTTCTGAGCTATGATCATTTCTTACAGTAGGTGATATCACACATCGGTTACCTATCCTTTGCTTATCAAGACTATTGGATATATTTTCAATATTATTTGGTAAAAAGAGAGGGTAAAAACATAAATAAATACAACAGTGGATTTGTATAAAATCTCATTTATTCCAGAATTTTATTTTACATATAACATTATTTTGTGATCACTGTAATATACATATAAAGGCATATTAAAACATAAGCGTAAATGGGCTTTGAGATTGGCTACACCAAATATAAAATTGGCATTTTGGCAATGTGCCGTGGATTAATCCACGTCGATTTAGGCTCTTTAAAATCCCGTACTCAAAAATATAAAACACAGCTTTCATAGAATTACGTCTGTCACAAATTATTTTATTCTGATGTTTATAAATAACAAGTCAATGATATAAAAAAACATTTTTAAACAACCGACTTCAAACTCCCGCTTTACTACATTACACACACTATACAAGGTATGTATTTAATTTATTGTTATTTTAAAAACCGCTCGACCGATTTCGATAAAATTTATATGGGACCACCTGGGGGACCACCCTTTCAAAGAAGAATTTTCCGAATCTTCAAGTAATCGGTGGACATACATAAAAAAAAGATTCCAACGAATTGATAACGTCCTCCTTTTTCGAAGCCGGTTAATTAACTATTAGCAGGCCAGGCGCACTACGAATTCTAGGTATACAGCTTCAAGTACCCGGCGTCACACGTCGTTCCGTCCGGACGGGCCAACTCAATGGGCTAACGTAGTGCGAAGGAATGAGAGTTACGCGATAGAAAGGGAGGAGAGGAGGAGAAATTTGTAGGTGAATATGTAGTAGGTAAGTTATACAGTATAGGTATACAGTAGATAAGTTAGCGCTGTGCGACCTGCCCCTCTAGCCAAGTTACACTTCGTTGTATCGTTTCTCTTTCTACGATCGTTGTCACTTGAAGTTTTGGCTAGGGCTCGACTAGATGGCGCTGCAGCTGATCAAAGACAGAAGTGTATTGATAATATTTCGCGGCATTTTGTATTATAAATGTTTTAAATGCTAAAAAAAACAATATAAAATGCCGCAAAATATTATTAATACACTTCTGTCTTTGATCAGCTGCAGCGCCATCTAGTCTAGCCCTATACAAAACTTCAAGTGACAACGATCGTAGAAAGATAAACGATACAACGAAGTGTAACTTGGCTAGAGCTACTGAATTGCACTTTATTGTGTGGTAGCAAGAGTCGCTATTTACTTAAATGATTTTGCGAACTGAATTGCGAAAACTTTAATGTGACCACGAACTAAGATAAATTATTCTTAAAAAATTTCAATTCTGACTGTTAAAAATTAAAATGTTCTCAGAAATTAAAATTACGCTTATGCAAAGTTCAAGGTATAAAAGAAAGCTTTTATATTTATAGGTATACATTGGTGATTACCATAATGTCTTTTTATACATCCTGTAGTTATTTAGTCTTTTTATAGATTTTTACGCATTGTATAATTTATTAATATTGATTTATAAAATTATAAATATGGTAACAATTATAGCATTGATATAAGATTAATGTCTAGTCGTAAGCTTAAATATTTTTCTTTTATACATCTGTCTAGGAAGTATTTTTTTTACTTGACTATAATTTTTTTGAAATATTTAAGTAAAAGATGCCAATATATACAAACAAGCTTTATGCCAAAATGAGCTAACTCAATTTTTTTCACAATTAAGGCATAAAATCGACTACACCACCACTAAAATTTTTTTTTGTGACAGATTCAATACTTTTTGTGCGCCGTAAGTATTTTACTTTAATATTTTTATTATGTCTTTAATGTTTATTTAATAGACAGTATGTTTTACTTTTACAAAAGTATTTTGTACCTAATATCAAATATATGACAAAAAAAATTTGTTACATTTTCGTCAGTTATATTTGATGAAATATCAAAATCTCAAGCTTGATGAAGCTTGACATTTTGATTAGATATTTAAAATTAAACTTTTTTTTTTATATTATAATTATATTGAAATAACAATTTAATGAAGAAAAGTTTGCCTGCACATTATATTAGGTACATATTTATTTTATCTTACATATTTATTCAGGTATCTTGAGAAGATCTTAATTTTCATATATACAATTTGATATAAAAGAAAACACACTGTATATTTGTGTCAAAGCTTAAATACATTAAAAGTAAGACTTTTATTATTGTACAATTTGTTTAGGAATGTTCTACAGACTTCACTGGTTGAATCAATTGGTACCTAGATACAATAATGTGTACCAAAACCAATTAAATGACCCTAGTTAATAATTTTCTAATTAATAAATAAATAATAATTACATACATAATTTATTGCTACCGCTATATGTCGATATAAATTTTTTAATAAATTTATTAAAAATATATTCATCAAGGAAGTCTTCTACGATTTATTTACCTTTAAAGTAAGCTAATAATAATAAATAGATTAAATTTATTATTCGATAAGCTGGGTATATTTTCTACATTTTTGAAATTCTTGAATTGTATGCCAACACAAGCATTTAATAAATACAGGAAAAACTACCAGAGACTGCTTGAAATTCTCGAAAAGGACCGCTAACATGATTATTTATTTTTATATTACTTATTGTCATTATACAAATAAAGTGAATTGCCATACATACAATTTAGCTACAGCTAAAACTTTCAATTCACGAGACCGGACATTATTGTCAAAAAAAAAATTTTTCGCTAATGTTCAGAACTCACTATAAATTAGGTATGACAATTACATTGTGGTGCATAACAATGTCTACTTTCCAATTCCCGTGATTTATAATTCAGTATAAGTCAAATCTGATCAGGTGAGATTTCTATAAACCAAAAATCAAAGACGTTTTTCTTTAAAGAAAAGAAAATACCTTTAAGAAGTAGCGACAGAAGAGACATACCCTTACCCAAGACAAAAGACTTGAACATTTTTATATAACATAGTGTATTAATTAATTTTATTAAAGCAAAGAATTAAAGTCATCATCATCAGCAACCCATCACTGGCTCACTACTGAGCGCAGATCTCCTCTCAGAGAAGGGTTACAAGCCATAGTCCACCACGCTGGCCCAATGCAAATCGGCGGACTTCACACACCTTAATTATGAGAAAATTATGAAGAACTCATAGGTGTGCAGGTTGCCTCACGATGTTTTCCTTCACCGTTGAAGCTTGTGATATTTAATTTCTTAAACGCACTTAACTTAGAAAAGCCAGAGGTGCCCGGGATCAAACCTGCGATCCCCCGAATAGGAGACCGCAGTACTAACCACTAGGCTATCACTCAACTCTAGCATAAAACCCTTTAAAAATAAATATGCGTTTAACGGCTTTTTTTTAATTTTTTGGGTTAAACCGCATGTTTTAAAAAGTCTTTGTCCATAAACGAATGGTAGAAATTTTCGTTTTAATAGCACAGATTAATAATTATTAATAAAATAAATTAAACACGCTATATGTATTTCATATAATTTAAACAACGTTTTGGTGTAATTATGGCAACAATTTCGGCCAGATTTTTGGTTTAAGAAAACTTATCGTCTTACGGACGCCTAAAGCTCCCACCTTATCAGAGTTGACTATTCAAAAAAACACATCTCTAGAACACCGCGCAAGCGAAGCGAATAGCTTTTACAGCAATCAGAATGCCCATTACACCCTTTTAAAGCTAAATCTCAATCTGCCGGCGGTACAAATATTATAGTACTCCCGCTATCTTTCCCTTGATATATCGCCGCGTTTTCCAAACTCTTCACATAAACAACTTCCTTTATGATTGTTTCTGATCCCGAGTCTTCTATATGTTCGTCACCATTAAGTTGCACGACGGATACGTGTTTCTTCAACTCAATATCGTTGGCGCTACGTATTCTTAAAGGAGATTCTGGTTTGATATAAACAGTTTGCGTAGATCTGACTTTGCGGAATCGCATGTCTTTCGGTAACGTTGAAGCTTCTCTGTTTTCACTGATGGTAGGCGTTACACTTCTTGTTCTATAGCTAGATGTGAGAGATTTCGGTAATGTGTTGGCATCGCGCGCGTTATTGGTATCAGGTGCACTATCGGATTTGACCAGTCCGATGTCCATGAAAAATTTCTTAAACTTCTCTACAAACGTGGGGGATTTCGCTCGGTTTAAGCTACTCGACAGTCTCTCGTTGGAATGTTCTTTGGAGCTAACTTCGTCAATTCTTTCGGGTATGTTGGACATGCTTTTGTGTTTTTCGAGGTTCGTTGGACGTTTCCAAGTTTTCTCTTCGTCGTCATCGATGAAGGGTATTTCTTGAAGGTTGTTGTCGTTCCTAGTATCGACTGCGGCATCTTTAAGGATTTTAACAACCGGGGTGATCGTTTGCGCGTCCGCTACGTATATCTGTGGGACGCTAGTGCTCGTATTGTCCGTCTGTATGCCACTATCTGCCAGACTGCCGTTTATATGTGAACTACCCGCACCGGTGCTTAAGACTTTAGTAAGTTGGTCGGATAGTGATTCCATACGATCGTGTATGGACGATCTGTATACATTGTCGGCGTAAGACGTCCCCGGTGCGGCTAGATTTGACGTGTCGAAGTCTATTCGTCTTTGGAACGTCAGCCTGTCTCTGTCGACTATTTTCACTCTGTCGGACAATACTGAGGGATATTCCAAGGGTATCTGTGGATGCCTTTGGTTCCACGTGGAAATGGTTGTGTCGGTAAAGTCGCTCATGCTAGATCTTAATGAAGACCTCGGCGATAGCCTGGCCTGTTGTCTCAAGTAGTCCGGGTTATAATCCTTTATGGGACGACCGATGACTTTCCCGCCTGTGTATATAAAATCGCCTGTTTTAATTTCGTGGTACATTATGGTACATTTCAGTTTATTTTGTCACCCCGGTCGCCTGTCCTTATGCCGGGTCAATTGAACACCGTTAGCACAGATAACACTCGTTTTTTTTTTTAATTTAAAACAGGCAAAAGATTGCCAATTTTTGACGTTAAAATCACGCGATATAATATTTTTTTAATATTAAAAATACGACAAAATGCACAACAGCTATAAAGGATACCAAACATCGGATAGGAGATAGAGGGGTGGGGATTAAAAAAATAAACTGAAATGTATAATATAATAATATTACTTATGGTAGGTACCAAAAAAATATAAGTCCAAATTCGCTTGTTAGGAATAAGGGAGTCCTAGCTACTATAATGTTAAAACAATACTACTATAATTTTGATAAGTGTATTTTTATTAATACAGTGATAGAAATAAACGTTAATTAATCATGCAAAAATATATATTTATATAAACATGATAAAAATCGACATGCAAAATATGCATAATTACCTTTTTTTCAATTTCCGTGTAGACATTCTTTGCTTTTAAATAATTTTTTTAAAAATAAAAATACACTTTTGAAAACCATTCATTACGTCCAAAGGTCAGAGAATAAAGATTGGCTGCGACGATGCCAAGGACATATCTTCAAAAACCACATTTAATAGTGTAATTATGATTAATATCAAGACAATTTAATGACGACTTTAAGTGCCTTTTTCTTTTAATTTTTTCTCAGCATTCGTCGGAGCCAAAGTTTGACCTCTAACCTTTGGAAGAAGTGACCTTTCCTTCGTAGGGTTAAATAAAAAATACATATATAAGCCATACCTGTATTGTCAATTTCTTCCTGCGGTCTAGTTGGCTTCGCGATACTCTTTCTTTTCGACGGCGAGTGTTTCAGTGCTGTAAAAATAATGTTATTTGTGAGTTACACGGCTTTGATTAGAGCCTTCAAAGTATTATTGTGGTTATGTAGCACAAGCTTTTTAAACAGCATTCGTTATGTAAAAAAAATGAAAATAAAAAATTGGTTGTATCTGTAAAGTCGGTTTACGGACGATAGTTTTACGTGATAACGTCTAGAAATATTGATGAATAAATGTGTCAAAAGCAAACGCTTGGGCTGATCGTGCCTCTCTATCGCCTGTTCCGCGATCTCGCTTGCACTCTCAGGCTCAAGCGGAACGTGACATTTTTTAGTGCGTGCAGCCGGTGCTCATCGATTTATAAGACGTTATCACGTCAAAAATTCGGTATTTACTTCAAAATTTAATCAATTCTATCTAACCTACAAAATATCTAGAATTTATTTACGTTTGGGGTTAATTTATAACATTATTAAATAAAGTATAATCAACCACAAAAATACTTTGTAAGATAAAGATACAAAAGTAACTGATATTTTTTAAATACGATAAGCTCTGAAAAAAAAAGCATCGACATACATATTTTTTTTCTTTGTCTTAGCCGCAAATTAACATTTTTAAAGCTTAAAATAAAGAAAAATAAGAAATAGATAAGATAGAAAGAAAAAAATCGATGAAAATCATGCGAGAAGGTAGAAAAAGGGAAGATAGCACAGGAAACGTACGTATTTAAAAAAATTGCGTCCATTTTTAATTTGAATTTTTTAAAGAAATTATGAATATTTACTTCACCGATAGAGCATTTTCGTAGATATACTTGAAAAATTAAGCCAAATGAACCAGCATTTACGATGTGACACACAATGCAGAATATTTCAAAATATTACTCTGCAAGACAAATTGTTTTGAGAATTTTTTTAAGTCGTAAAATTAACACAAGTAATTTTTTTAAAATCGTCGAAAATAATGTTTCCAAATAGAGATTTTTGAAGTAATATTTTATTTAAATAAAGAGATGTCATTTATTTAAACGTTTCAATGTCACGTAAAGTACCAGCCTGTTCCAAAATGGTACAAAATTATTTTTTTTTTGAAAAAAAAAATAGCATTATGAAAGTCCTAAATGAAAACGACATTTAAAGGTAACACTTCTAACTACAGGGGGACAAAAATATCACACGGAAATCTGCATTCAAAGAAATAAAATTATTATCAGTTAAATAAATCGTAAATGTAAAAAGTTTATGCTTTTTAGCATTTATGAGTTGACAAGAAACTATAGCTTACTACACGATAAAAAATGGGAGAAATAACAAATGTTCAAATAAATAATATAAATCTATGAAATTGTTATAATACAATGAAATAATGTAACTATTATTCTATTTTGATGACATAAATAAATAAAATGTAATGCCCATTTCACCTCAGTGAAACAAGTGAATCAGTCAGGTAAAGTTCGAAACATAAGCTTTATAGTAGCCTCATTTTCTTGGTAATACTAGATTTGCTAATACCATGATGTTAGCACCGTTGTATGTAATAACTAAATTAAATTGACGGGTCTAAATGTATTGCTTTCCTTTACTGTTGGAAACATTCTGCAAAGGATAGCACTAGTTTTTGGACTTGTCAATTAAATTTAGAGATTGTGAACAACAGACTAAATACCTATTTCAATTTGTCATGTTATCAATCAACTGAATGATACTTTAGTTTTCAAGGATATTGCCGATTTATACCCGTGTGTTTTTTATGCTTCTAATATCTTAAGAAGTAATTATAACAATTTCTTGTCAGAAGTACGAGTCGCGAGGTCACGAAAACATTCAAAAATGGACAAAAACATGCTTCATTCAACGCTTAATCGCAAATACCACGACTTACTCAAACCTCCAAAGACGCGCGCCAAAATCCAATTTCGGACAATTTGTGGGAAAAAAAGGGAAAACAGACATTATTCTCGTATAGAAAGAATATTTTTTATTAATTAGGGGCGTGCATGACTTTCATGTTTTAAAAATAAATGGTCATGCGAAACGAAAATAGAAATTAACGAAAAAGTTGGTAATCGAAATACATGCCCTAATTGGTAAAAAAAAAATATGATAATTAAAATTTGCTTTGTAACGAAAACGGTAGATTGATATTATTTTATTAATAAAGGTTAATAATTCAAACTTAACACTCACAATTTGTGAATGCCTACTTAAAATAGGTTTAGGTGTTGGTGTATTGGTCATGTAGTATTTTAACTTTATCGGATCAATTCAAAACTTTGCAATCTCTGTTGGATGTATAAACGAACCATTATAGAGTACGGTGGTTTGTCTGTGGTTATTTGATATTTTTGTACCTGTCAAACGTCAATCAAGTTTCTACTTTCTCTTTGGCCTACGACTGACCATCGGCGGACGTGTTTCTTTGTGCTCCCAATAAATATCCAGTTCAATCTTAATAAACTTTTTTTCTTTACGGCCTACACTGTACAGGTTATGGGCCCAGTTCTTCAGGTTATGGGCCCAGCCCTTCAGACTATTGTAGTTATCAATATTTTGTTAAATAACAAGTAAGTTATAACCTCAATATCCAACAATTTCATGTAACTCTGCCGCTGAACTGTCTAAAACGATTTCCAGTCTGACGATCGCAACCACCTGTATTTGGCCGATAGGCTCTCGCTATTGGCTGAAATTCGTTGTTGCAAGAATACTAAAAATTCAGCCACTCACCACAATTAAGACTGCAACAATGATTGATGAATTTCTCCACAATTTACCAGGTGATGACAATACAATACAACTGACACAGCTGAAGGCAATGAGCACACAATAAGGGCGCTTGTGCACTCTTTCGTATTCGATCCGTAATCGTATTCGTAAAAATACGATTCAAAGTGGCCGTCATACAAAATGTACCTATATAAGCGTGTGCACTCGTTCGATTCGTACTTATACAGATCCGTCAAAATGAAAATCGAATGAGTGCACAGGCGCACGTACATTTGGTATGAGGGCCACTTTGAATCGTATTTTTCACGAATACGATTATGAGTCGAATACGAATGAGTGCACAAACGCCCTAATGATTTTAGACATATTTTGTAGTTTAATGATATAATTTAAACGTTTATAATAATACAAGTACGTACCACGATAATTGTTTTAGTTGGAAATGACGATATTTCCGGATCCGTTTAAATACGAATCGAATGAGCGCAAAAGCGCACGTAAATTTTGTATGACGGCCACTTCGAATCGTATTTTTACGAATACGATTACGAATCGAATACGAACGAGTGCACAACCGCCCCTAGGGTTCCGTGCCGGCGCTTGTACGGTGACTGCAACGGTCAACGACGCAGCCTGGTCGCGAAAATTTGCGTGGTTCCGTAATATTATTATGAGTTTAAATTAGTTTTAGTAAGTTCTTAGTTTACATTAAGTTCAATTTCATAGTTTGTTTGTAAATTTGAAATCAATGACATTATTTAGACTATTTAAAATACGTTTGTATGGAAACTCCGGCGTATAGCGTGATCTCAATCCACCAACACCCGCCCCGTCTTACAACACACACAACAATACCTATGTAGCTGGTGACCAGGGTTCGGAACTTGCGGTGGTTTCCTTTGATCTCCGGTAGGTCCACTGATCAACAATTTTATATACCTTTTACCACTTAAACTCAATTATTTAAGCAAACAAAATTAACAATTAAAACGAATTTCCGAAAAATATTTCATCCCTTACTTTTTTTTTTAATTTTCCTATTTAGTAAACTCGTTCGAATATCTAATATACAGGGTGTAAGTACTAAATGGCTATAGCGAAATTACAAATATCACTTATCTCATAGACGATTCTAAGTTCTAATTGATTAAAAAAAAACTAAGAAGAAATATCAAAACCATGAAAAGTGAAAACATCAAAATTCAAAATTATTTATTTCACGTAGCCAACCTGTGGCTCATATGTCACATGTCACGTCATGACTCTACCACCGGTTCGGAAAGCGGATTCTGCTGAGAAGAGCCGGCAAAAAACTCAGCAGTTGCTCTTTTCAAAATAATCATTTTACAATATTATTATGTAGCTATTTACATTGTAATAAGTTTTTTATACTATCTTGTGGGCAGCTGGATGGCAAGCCGATTTATAATAGAATAGAAATATTTCCAGAATGACAGGAAGCTCCAAAAATGCGTACTACAATAATTCAATACATATTAAGACGGGCAGATATAAAGCATCCCCATTTCCGCCGGTGGCACCCGTTCACGAGCATGAAGCATCGGTGACAAATTCCAATGCTGAGCGACTCAGAATCATGTACTGAATTCCTAGTTTCAGTTTTTGTTAGCATATCCCTATCACCCTGTATATTAAATAAGCCTCTTCAACACAGGTGCGTTTTAATCGATCGATAAAAACGCAACGCATTTTTGCCATACTTGTTCTATAGCGACTTTTTGGCGTCAAATTTTTTCGCAACAGTAATAAAACCGTTTGCGTCCTTAGACAAACTGGATTAAAACAGGCATCGCTATTTCGCAGCACGCACATATGTGGGGAGAGGCTTTATGATGATTCATAATAATGTAAAATGAGTTAAGTATATATTTTTATACAATGTCATAA
The DNA here is from genome assembly GCA_029955525.1 of Oeneis ivallda. Lineage (NCBI taxonomy): Eukaryota > Metazoa > Arthropoda > Insecta > Lepidoptera > Nymphalidae > Oeneis > Oeneis ivallda. The sequence goes on from JARPMR010000028.1 coordinate 5,280,340, forward strand.
AAGTGGCAGATTTTATAACACACTGTATATGGATTTTTTTCTAAGAAATCTAAAAAATCGAACATAAAATCTTTTCATCGTTCATTTTATTTCAGTATTAAACAGCACTTAAATATTAATTGAAAATTATAGTAATTTTAATATGTATTTAAATACATATCTCGATATTTTAATTAACCAAAGTTAGTGATTGCCTCAATTGTATTTTATATAGGCATACTAATTGTTTTACATGTCTTAGAACGGTTTTGAAACATCTTAAAGATTAAGAGAAATACTACTAAGGCGCACTTGCAGAAACGTCTTAACCCAGAGTTAGCAGCTAACTCTGGGTTAAAAGGACAGATTTGACAGATTGCGTATACAGCTTCTGTCAAAATTACAAATTTATTCCTGGGTTAGTTAACTCGGCGTCTCTGCAAGTGGGCCTAAATGGATTAGATACACTGTTATATATTATAATGATTCTAGTACGAAGTGAGCTTTGCCCAAATGAATTATATATTATAATGATTCTAGTACGCAGTGAGCTTTGCCCAAATGAATCGACTTAAATATCGATTTTCGTGATCAAGTTTATTGAGAAATGGCTAAATCAAGGACCTTATACCCCAGTAGACGCCTTTAGGTGTCTGTCCATTGAAGCGGAGTGGAGCGAAGATGTGTTCGGTGGACCAATGATATTACTGAGAAATGACGTAGTAAAATTATCGCGTAATCTTTCAATGGCCTGATTGGTCTGCGGAGCTCGTCTCCGCTCCGCTCCGCTTCAATGGACAGGCACCCTAATACCTATTCAACCGTTATGCAAACAGTTCAGTTAACCAGTTGACGCGGGAACTGAATGCTTATTGGTCCAGTCATGGTCACGATCTGGACGTTACTGGCCAACGACCTTATACCCGGGGTATAAGGTCGTTATTATCATGCGTCATTAATATCACGCGTCATGCTCGTGAACGAGTGCCGCCTACGGGAATGGGGCTACTTTGTGTCTGCCCGTCTTAACATGAACTGAATTGTAGTACTTTTCTTTCTTTCTTTTTTTTTTTTTTGGAACTTCCCCTCATTGTGGAAATATTATATTTTATTCTAACAAAGTTGCATCAGCAAATCGTATAAAAGATAGTATAAAAAACTTATTACAATGTAATAGCTTCATAATAATATTGTAAAATGATGTATTGTTGAATGAAATTGAAATTTTGAAAATTTGAAATATTCAAAGTGGGCGTGAATTTATATAAGTTCATGTTGCCAGATGTGTTTAATTCAATTCAAAATTATTTATTTCACGTAGGCCAACCTGTGGCTCTTATGACACGTCATGACTACAACCGGTTCTGAAAGCGGATTCTGCTGAGAAGAGCCGGCAAGAAACTCAGCAGTTGCTCTTTTCAAAATAATCATTTTACAATATTGTGTAGCTATTACATTGTAATATAAGTTTTTTATACTATCTTGTGGGCAGCCGGATGCCAAGCCGATTTATTCCAAGCAACTTTGTTAGAATAGAATATAATATTTCCACAATGAGGGTACTACAATTAAATTCATGTTAAGGCGGGCAGACAGAAAGTAGCCCCATTCCCGCCGATGGAACCCGTTCACGAGGATGTTGTCTAACAGAGTTCGCCCTGTATTAGGTGTCTACTGGGTATAAGGTCGCTGGCCTCAATAATCAACCTGACCAGCGCAGCGTTGAGCTATAAATCTGGAGACTGACATGTACTGTTTGTTTGTAATGTACCATTCAAAGCGATCTTGTTACAATACGGCAACACAGACCGACTTGTACCTAGCGTGTGTTTGTAACGCATCATTCAAGCTCTTGGCTCAAGTGTGCTACATTAGTGCTTGTGAGCTTGCGACTTGGTCTCGCGATGACGCGACCTGCACTGACTTGTAATGTACTAAACGGTTCTGACCGCGAAATTCAAATTTAATTTGGTTTTTCGCAATTTGTAAACTAATACGACAAAGTAGGCTTATGGCATTCTAATTGCGCAAATGGCAGTATCATCTTCATAGGCTTCATTTCAAGTAAACATTTTTACATAAAGTAAAAATGTTTACTTGAAAGTGTCTAGTTTAAGAAATTAGTCAGAGTATCGACTAATTTGTGAGTAACTCACGTTAAACTCGATACTCAAACTAATTTCTTAAACTGGACACTTCCAAGTAAAGATTTTTATATTAATCTGTGAAGATGATACTGCCATTTGCGCAATTAGAATGCCATAAGCCTACTTTAACGTATTAGTTTACAAATTGCGAAAAACCAAATTAAAGGAGAACGCCAGACCGAGACCCAGCAATTTACAGAAAAAGTAAATTAATTAAAAATATCCTATTAATTTAAGATCGTTTGAAAATAAATCATTTGTATCGTAAAACTAGAGGATAAAAATCCGTAAAAAAAAAGTAATTTTATACAATAAATTATTTCCTGTTATTCTGTCAGACAATTTCATACTTGACACGTCATAATTATAACCTGTAAGTCCAACTTTGACTTTGAATTAATCAAAAACCGCAAGTTATAGAAGTTTTAAAACTTATGTTTATACATTACTGAGCAATTAGCAATAAAATGATGCCTAATTCATTCTTGTAAACGACTTTTCGTATTGTGGGTCAAAGTTCCAAACATTTTTGGCATTGTCCTTTGAATTTTGCGGGCAGACCCGTTTAGTGCGCCAATACTCAAAGGGAATTCTCGAAAAAATCGACAGTCGAGTGGAGCACGCAGCGCTCGCCGCGAATGATACATTACAGACTAATGTTACAAATCAGTCTTTGGTTTGAGTTACAAAAACTAGATACATTACACCAAAATGTTACAAGTCAGTCTCCAGCTTTATATTGTAAAAAAAAGGTCTGTGATTAGATTAATGTTGTATAAAGTACAATAATATAATGAAAGTTTTATTCATCTTTCTAAGAACTATATTTTGGGGATAGATGTACGGTATAAGTAGCCAAATGAGTGGAGTTGATAAGCTTCGATAGGTAATTGAAGTATATAGTAGAGATAAGTTAGGAAGTAGTCCCTAAATTTTTTTCCCCTAGAAAGTCCTTAAAGAAGATATAATCTATTTTTTCTTAACTTAGATAAAAGGTAAACAAGTGGTTTCTCGCAGAAAGCGTAAGCGACGCACTAAGCATGGCGCATAGGACGTTTTAGGACGTTTCTTTCCTGACAATGAAACCATGCTACAAGTGAAAACCCAAACTTAAGAACGTCGTAAGCGTCGTCGTCTACGTTCATCGGTTACGCATTTCTCCGAAACGTTTTCTGCGATTCGTTTACCTTTTAAGGACCGATTTCAACAACGTAAAATAAGTCTTATCCGAGCGTAAATTTGATATTTTGACAGTATGTTCAATACAAAAACTGTCAGAACGCCCAATTTATTCCTTGATATAGCGTCATTCGACGCTGGTGAAATCGGTCATAAGACAGCTAAGCAAAAATTTACGTTAATCAAAAATATATTCGTCACTAAACGATGTCAGCGACCCCACTTAGCACCAAAACTTGCCTATAATAGCAATCTTTGTATCTAGTTGGCAAGGCAAAATTCGGACCTCCAAAATGGGTCACCCATCCATTTACTGACTCGAGACAACGTCGCTTGACAAACTTGCGCACACAAGTTTGGTGCTAGGGGGAGAGATATACTCGACAGCCCCGTACATAGACAATCTAGATCGCAATCGAAATCACAGATTACATAAGACTCTATATACCACAAACTGCCCTGGAAAGATTTTTTTTACAAAATAATTTTAGGCATGCCAAACATTACCAATATTCAACTTTTCCCTTCCAAATAAGCGGAAATCTTGTGTTAGGAGTGTGTACGACAATAGTGCAACGGGTGGGATTCGAACCTGCGACCTTTCAGTTTTCAGTCCGCACCTTTAACCGTTGGGCTATTGAGAATTTTGCACCAACATAACGATCAAAGAACTACAGACTAGAATTTTAAGTTTTAATTTTTTTATTAATTAATTTTTTGTCAGAGATTAGTTAAAAAATATAGATTGCCAATATCCCAACGTATCGTACGTCTTTCAGATGTGACGTCATCTAGTGGACATCAATACAACTACGCGAATAATTGAATATAAAAATTTCTTTTCAAAAAACCGACTTCAAACACCCGCGCCAATGCAAAGTTATATAATTTGTTGTTGATTTTTAAAAATCGCTCGACCGATTTCAATACAATTTAAATGGGACCACCTGGAAAGTATACCCTTCCAAACTAAAAAAGAATTTTCCAAATCTGTTCAGGCGTCTTCAAGTTATCAATTAGGGCAATTATTTGTGGTTAGGAAATCTTGTGTAATCGATCAGTCATTTTAATAACGATCCAGCCCCTCTACAAGCCAAGTTACACTTCGTTGTATCTATTCTCTTTCTACGATCGTTGAGGCTTGAAGTTTTGGCTAGGGCTAGACTAGATGGCGCTGCAGCTGATCAAAGACAGAAGTGTATTGATAATATTTCGCGACATTCTGTATTATAAATGTTTTAAATTCTAAAACAAACACAATACAAAATGCCGCGAAATATTATCATGACACTTCTGTCTTTGATCAGCTGTAGCGCCATCTATTACATAAATGTTCTAAATACAAAAAAAAAAAAAAACACAATACAAAAACTAGATGAGTTTAGCCCTAGCCAAAACTTCAAGCGTCAACGATTGTAGAGAGTAGATACAACGAAGTGTAACTTGGCTACGGGGGCAGATTGACTGAGTACGACTGTGGGATTGTCTAAAAATGATTGCATCACTATAACTATCGCAATTACCTCTGATTTAAGGCGTCCTACGAATAACGAGATAGTTGCCTAAATTTTTTTTTAATAAGAATATCAGCCGAAGTTGACTCTTACCTTCTTCTATCCCCTCCAAATAAGCGGAAAGCTTGTGCTAGGAGTGGGTACGGCAATAGTGCAACGGGTGGGGTTCGAACCTGCGACCTTTCAGTTTTCACCTTCAACCGTTGGGCTATTGAGGCTTCAAAATTGATCCAATCAAAGGGCATTGCAATCGTCACATTGATACAATCATCCTTAGGTCCGCTTGCAGAGACGCCGGGTTAGGTTTAACCCAGGAATAAATTTGTAATTTTGACAGAAGCTTTATACGAAATCTGTCAAAGCAGCAGCTAACTCTGGGTTAAAAAGATAACCCCACGTTTCTGCAAGCGGCCGCTAGACAATCTGTCATACAACTGTCTGAGGATTTCAATGGTACACTTACACGAAGGTATCTTCTTGAATACAGTCTTGCCCATGAAGTCCAGAAATCTCTGCGCGTAGAAGTTGGGCCGGTGCACTGATACAGTGTCCTGAAATTGAAAAATGTTCCTTTTAATCATAGACTTAATATAGACTATATTATAGTAAATAATAGATATTAAAAAAAAAGACATCTCACAATAATGAGAATTAAAGAAGACCCATCCTGTCCAGAGTGTGGTGAGGAAGAGACCAGCTTCCACTTCATAGCTAAGTGCCCTATGTACTCATTGGTAAGATGGGAACTGCAAGGTAAGGATAGATTAAGTGACGGAGACCTTACAAACCTTTCTATATAAGACATCGTTAGGTTTACGAAAGCTACAGGTAGATTTGAGGGCAGTAGGCTGCCTGGGCACCTTTAACCTGTGTCCAAACACGGGGAATTGGGTGGAATAGTTCTGACACAGAACTGATCACCCGCCTGGCGTTAGCAGGCGTCCCCTCCGCAAATACTATAATATATTTACTATAGTACGAAGACATACAAAGGAGTGAGGAGCGAAACGATCTCTTACGGCAATACCTAAAGATAGAAAAGGACAGCGAATCCGTTACGGTCTCGCCAAAATAAGAAGTCTGTAGAAGTTGCACTTATTGATATATCAAAATCGGTAATGCGTTTTGCGGCAATCAGGGGTTCTATTTACGGTAGTAAATATTTAATATTATGTCTATGATTTTAATAGGCGTTTAAAATGAGAATATCTTTGACCAGGTACTTTGTAACTGGAATAGCTCTTTATACAAATAATAGCAAAAGATGGTATCATTCAAATAGTCATGTTATGATGAGCTTAAGTAAAAAAAAAAATGTGGTAGTTAATTTTTGTTTGAAGCAGTGATAACCTAGTGGTTAGTACTGCGGTCTCCTATTCGGGGGGTCGCAGGTTCGATCCCGGTCAACACCTCTGGCTTTTCTAAGTTAAGTGCGTTTAAGAAATTTATAGATAGTTAGCAACCATGTCTCGGATCTATAAGTCATCAATGGCAACACGCACTGTTCGAAGACACTGAGGGATTTTGGACGAGAAGACATCTCGGAGCTTCCCGAACGCTGCTCAGCCGAGTTGGATTCCGATTGATAAAGGTGAAGAATACCGCCCGGCCTGGTGAGTATAACGTATGTAACTGTTTATACTCACGCCGTCGTGTATCATGCTCTTCCAGGTGTGTTCCAGCTTCTTGCGAAGCCGGTAAGACTGCAGGATGTCGATGATACCCAGGAACAGAAGCAGACGCTCGCCGCGCGCGTTCCTCGCTGGAATACCGCCCGGCCTGGTGAAAACAACGTGTTACTGGTGAGTATAACGTATTATTGGTGAGTATAATACAATACTGGTGAGTATTGTATTATAATGTAACGTATTATTGGTGAGAATAATGTATTACTGGTGAGTATAACGTATTACTTGTGAGAATAACGTATTACTGGTGAGAATAACGTATTACTGGTGAGTATAACGTATTACTGGTGAGAATAACGTATTACTGCTGAGTATAATACTGGTGAGTATAACGTATTAATGGTGAGAATAACATATTACTGGTGAGTATAACGTATTACTGGTGAGAATAACGTATTACTGCTGAGTATAATACTGGTGAGTATAACGTATTACTGGTGAGAATAACGTATTACTGCTGAGTATAATACTGGTGAGTATAACGTATTAATGGTGAGAATAACATATTACTGGTGAGTATAACGTATTACTGGTGAGAATAACGTATTACTGCTGAGTATAATACTGGTGAGTATAACGTATTATTGGTGAGAATAACATATTACTGGTGCGAATAACGTATTATTGGTGAGTATAACATAATACAGGTGAGTATGACATACAAAGATAACACTGGGGATAATTTCACAATGAAATTGTAGTAGATTGGTGTATACTGTCGCAAAAATTATATAGTTAGAGCTTACGGGACATCTTCCTCTTCGTCGATGGGTTCACTCTCGGCCTGAATGCTTTCCATTGCGGTCGAATGTGCGACCAGCCTCTGCCGGTTTATGGACCTAGAAAAATACATGAATGAATGAAGGAAAATATTGTTTTTTGTACACCATATCAACAAAAAACAAATAACTGATAAACAAAACAGAGCACAGTGAGTGCCTTTATCACTGAGAAGCGATTTTGTTTCTAAATTTTAATGCTGAACCAATGACCTTATACCCAGTAGACGTTAAATACAGGGTGAACACTTTCAGACAACACATTAGGCAACATTAGCTTATCGCTGCCTTGGAAGAATACTGTTGCAACTCAAAAATGCTATTTTTATCAGGGTAGCTGTTTGAAGTTTATTTATATTATAACCTTTTCTTGCTTACCATAAACTTCCGCAAAGTAAGGCCTGCTTCTATGCAATGTTTATTTATATTTCAAACTGTTATAACTTTTGACCTATTGCACTTTTATTGATGAAAATTTAAATTTAAATTTCATCAAACAACAGTTGCACCAGTATTCTTCCAAAGCAGCGTTATATAAATATAATATACACGCTAACTTTGAACAACGATCTTATACCCAGGGTATAAGGTCGTTGGCTAGTAACGTCCAGATCGTGACGTTGACTGGACCAGTAAGCATTCAGTTCCCGCCGCCCGAGCGCCTCAGCCGCTGATGAATAGAATAGAATAGAATAGAATAGAATAGAAATATTTTTTATTCAAATAAACTTTTACAAGTGCTTTTGAATAGTCGATGAATCTACCACTGGTTCGGAATGCCTTTCCTGCTGAGAAGAACCAGCAGGAAACTCGGCGGTTGCTCTTTTCAAAACAAATTTACAATACAGTAAATACTATGCTATATATGCAGTGTTTCCACAATGAGGGAAGTTCCAAAAATGCATACCGACTAACTTCTATCTTAAGTTGGGCAGACATAAAGTAGCCCCATTCCCGCCGGTGGAACCCGTTCACGAGCATGACGCATGACCCAGCCATTGCTTCGCTCAACCATATTTGAGGGAACGTAACAACCCGCATCACACGACACCACCACAGAAATGTTTAAAGAGTGCGTGACATACTTATGCTACCCATGTTAAGGCATCGAATTGAAAACTAATATTCAAATACTCATTTTAAGACATCACTTAGAATGAATGAATAGGTATTAGGCGTCTACCAAGTATAAGGTCGTTATGCTGAACCTTATCCTTATAGTCTATGTTTCCTTATCATATACAACCTGTTGTTGAATGATTGTTACACTGACGATGATTTTCAATATTTACTTACGGATACCGCACACATAAAATGACAGCTAAAATCAAACTTATAAAACATACAAACACATACACACACACACACACATACACCCACACTAATTAACACACTCACAGTTCTACGTTAAACATATACACCTCACACAGCGAAATATACAAACTTTATTTATTCAGGTCAACCTACAAGGAATAAAGTATGGAAATAAAACCTATTTTTAAACTCTAGAATCTACATTTACCTCAGTCCTCTAAAATCTTAACTCAGAGAGTAACTAAAATTAAATAACGTCATGCAAGACATTTTTATCTTCAAAATACAAAACCATATTAGAACCTACTGATCGCATATTTTACCATCGCCTAATCGCGGAATAAATTTGACATTCTGACAGCTTTGTAAAACGTCAAATTTATCCGTGGTTTAAATTTTAAAAAGGAAATAAAAACGAGTGTGGCGATTGCAAACTTTCATAACACAGAAAATGCTGTTGTTTGTAAGTGTTGGTGTTATATGAAGATTACCATGCATTATTTGAAAATTTTTTTTTAAATTGTATTATTATTCTAGCAAAAGAATTAATTTCTCTAATCTAACAATAGTTTTATTCTATTTTTGTCATTAGAGAACTATTTCTATCATGCAAGTAAACGTGTGATTTAGTATAACACAAGACAAAATGTAGTTTGATTAGACAGAGACAGATATAATATGTATATATCAGTTAGTGCGTTAGACAGAGAAGGGACGATAACGCAGGCATCAATCCCCTAGTACCAAAACTTGATGTAATTAATACGACAATCGCAATTCTTCCTATTGGCTAAGACTTAGGCTGAGATTTTTAGATCGCACTCTCACTCAGCTCACGTTCAAGACAGCTTTAAAACGAGACAGATTTAACATTAAAGCTGCGCGCCGCCATCTTGTGACCTGGCGCGCATCTGCGGCGTGTTCACAAGATGGCGGCTTGCAATAAAAAACCGCTACTTTATCCACCAAAACCTATTTTTCATAAAAAAAAGCACAGACTCAAGTGCCGTGTAATATTTTTTGTCATAGAGTATAGTTATTGTACTTTAATTAGACATAAACACAGATAAAAAATACAAATATCAATATATTTGTGACTTGTTTTAACTTTAACTTAGAGCCTGTGCTCCCGTCAGTTTGGAATATATGAAATATTTTCATTAATTAATTCAAAACAATTTTCCAAGTTGATAGAATTAACGTACACATGGATTTGTATTTTTTTTTTTTTATATTTTTAAGTACTTAGTTAATTTTTTACCATAAAAGAAACAAAAATTTATCACTCAAGACAATGTTTTTCGAGTAATCGGTGGACGTACATAAAAAAAATATTCCGACGAATTGATAAGCTCCTCCTTTTTTTGAAGTCGGTCAAAAAAGAGTACCATAATATCATATTCAGCCAATTACAACAATTGCGATTGTCGCTTTTCTAAAAACACTAGTTTCTCACTGGAAGGGTTGATCTATGCTGAAGTACATATTATTTTTACGGACAAGACAATTAGTTACATAAAAAAAAGAATGAACCATACTGCGTTCTTTTCACTTGTGTCTTAAAATCCTCTTTGCCCTGCTCATTCCTGGAAAATTTGAAAAGAAAAAAAATAGCCGTCACCAATTTAGAATTAAACTAACATGTATTTAGAAAAAAAAGGTATTTTTACAGTGTCCGGATGTCCACAGATTTGTAATAAAATATGCATGAAGAAAAACTTTGAACTGTGGTTGGATGATATTCGAAAATATTATCTACTATTTCGAAAAATATCTTATTTCAGCAAAAAAAAAAACGACCAAGTGCGAGTCGGGCCTCGCTCTTTTAGGGTTCCGTTAAAAAAATTAAATTAAAAGATTTCTATCTACCCACCTACCCATTTTAATTTAATTTTTTTAATTTAATTTAATTTTTATTATTTGTTGTTATAGCGGCAATAGAAATACATAATATGTGAAAATTTCATCTGTCTATCTATTACGGTTTACGAGATACAGCCCGCTGACAGACGGACGGACGGACGGACGGACGGACGGACAGCGTAGGCTTAGTAATAGGGTCCCGTTGGTACCCTTTGGGTACGGAACCCTAAAAAGGTTTGGTAGATAGAATTGCCATTTCAATTTTGAGTTTTAAAATTCACGCAGAAACGCTCGCTGCTGTCATAGCGTCGTTTGCGACGTCACCTCTATGTTTTTCCATTGTAAATTGTCAAAGTTTTAAGATAGATGTGACGTACCGCTCTGATTGGTGTTCAATCCAATATGGCGTATTGCTGTATTTTATAGTTTTATTTTATCAAAATAAATATCAATCTCGAACAAAATTGAAAAATAAATACGTTTTTTATAATCCATGAATCCTATTTCATTTGGTTCTTGGTTACTGTCATCTGCCTAGTGCCAATACACTCGAAAAAGACATTTATTTGCCAACACGATACCCCAGCCCCCCCGATTGTCTGTCTAAATCGTATTCATTTGATGGCATTAGTGTCAAAGTAAAATAAAACAACATTGAATTAGTGATCAATTTCGTGTATGCATTCTTATTCTTTATGTATGTACGATACGCTCCAAAACACTCCATTTTAAAATCGGTTGTGACTAAATTTGTGACTAAATCAATACAGTCAAAATGAATACGATTTTGATCGGCAACTTTTAGACAATCGGGGGGCTGATGTTGTCAAATAATCAAACCAGCAACTCTTTATCATACGTCAAAACAAGCGCATATTGGGGCAACTTGTATAATTTTGAACTGTGACGTCAAACGTATGATGCAATAAAAATCGACGAGGACTCGTCGTCACTGTGGCCTGAGTCCTTACAATTTTGGACCTCGTAAGCTCCCTGCGAGTTTCTATCTTCAGTATAAAAGGGACTAGACGAAAAAAGAGGAAAAAGGTTACCTCCTACCTATTAAGATTCCTTTTAGGCTTTCTATAGACTCCGTCGTTACTTTGGCCTGAGTTCCTGCATTTCCGACCTTCGAGTAAACTCCCTTTAAAACTTAAATACTTCCGACTTTCAGTAAATAGAAGAGAAAAGTTTACCTGGATCTAGTGAGTTTTTTTAGGGTCACTGTCGGCGCCAACGTCATTCTGGCCTGAGACCGTGAAATTTCAGGCCTCGAATTATCGCTTCCAGCCTCATCTTAAATATCCCTGAACATCAGTACAGAAAAGACAAGACTAGAACAAAAAGTTACCTGCTCCTATAGTCTACACTTGTTAGGTTTGCTGGCGGCTTTGTTGTCACTCTGGCCTAAGACCGTCAACTTTCGGGCTTCGAACTTTTCCCTTCAAATCAGAGAGATAAGAAAAAAAAGATTACCTGGCCCTGTTAAGTCCGCTCTTTTTAGGCTCGCCGTCACTCTGGCCTGAGTCCGTGAATTTCCTGCCCTCAAACGTTTCCCTTCGAGCCTCGTCTTAAATATACCTGATCTTCAGTACAAAAGAGACCAAATGAGAACAAAAGGTTACCTGGTCCTATTAAGTCCGCTCTTCTTAGGCTCGCCGTCACTCTGGCCTGAGTCCGTGAATTTCCTGCCCTAAAACGTTTCCCTTCGAGCCTCGTCTTAAATATACCTGATCTTCAGTACAAAAGAGAATAAATGAGAACAAAAGGTTACCTGGTCCTATTAAGTCCGCTCTTCTTAGGCTCGCCGTCACTCTGGCCTGAGTCCGTGAATTTCCTGCCCTCAAACTTTTCCCTTAGAGCCTCGTCTTAAATATACCTGATCTTCAGTACAAAAGAGAATAAATGAGAACAAAAGGTTACCTGGTCCTATTAAGTCCGCTCTTCTTAGGCTCGCCGTCACTCTGGCCTGAGTCCGTGAATTTCCTGCCCTCAAACTTTTCCCTTAGAGCCTCGTCTTAAATATACCTTTTTTTTTATCGCTGGTAAATGCCTTTACGCATCCCGCTTGTATGTGGGACTCGACATGAAAGTAATACCCACTAAAACCCAGCGGCGCCGTCCGCGTCATGAATGGGACGTCTCAGGATCCCGGGCTCGGACTCGACTGAGACGTCTTAAATATACCTGATTTTCAGTACAAAGAGACTAAATGAGAACAAAAGGTTACCTGGTCCTATTAAGTCCACTCTTCTTAGGCTCGCCGTCAGCTTCGTCGTCACTCTGGCCAGAGTCCGTGCTTTTTCGGGCCTCAGACTTTTCCCTTTGGGCTTCATCTAAGTTGTGGATGCCAACCAGAAGTGAGTAGTCCATTATCTGTTGGCGATTCGTTTATTTTATTTTTTATTTTGATTTTGTTAATATATTATATTATATATTTGCATATATAATTGACAAAACAAAATCAAATTAAAAAAATAAATTGCACAAAGTAAATGACCGAAAAAACCATAAAAATCAGCCGGATTTTTATGTTTTTTTCGGTTTCGGCCGGCGGCCTCCACAGAGATAAGCCATCTGCGCGGTAGATATTATAGTGCACAAACACTGGTGCACTGCCTATTCCCTCACTCTAATAGTCCGATGAGGCAGAAATCCGACACGACTGGAGTTATTAGGTGCAGAACTGATCGCCAGCGTCCTTTTTCCGGGCTAGCGCTGAGAATTTATCAGAGGATAAAAAGCAGATTATTTTGGCCGAACCGAACCCGTAACCTCGTCATCCGCAGTCCAACATGCTAACCACTAAACCAACGAGGCGGTTAATTAATAAGAGCACTAAGCTAACCACTATTTTGTCACTAGCTATAAAATGCGTAGTTTCGCGTAGCAAATATTATCGCGTAGTAAATATTAGTTCCCCATTGTAAACTATTATTGTTGCAATCTGTTTTAGGCACTTGAGTAAGTAATTCAATTGTTTTTATTTTAACTTTTGTTAATTTGAATATTTTTATTGATATCGAGTTGAAGTAGGCTCAGGATCGCTCAGCGGGCGATGGAGAGAGCTATGCTCGGAGTCTCCCTGCGGGATCGAATCAGAGATGAGGAGATCCGTAAGAGAACCAAAGTGGTTCATAGTTCGGCGAGTCGCGAAACTGAAGTGGAAATGGGCAGGCACATAGTTCGAAAAGCTGATGGTCGTTGGGGTCTCGAAGTGCTGGAGTGGCGACCCCGCACCGGGAAGCGCAGTGTTGGCAGACCCCCCACCAGGTGGACCGACGACATCAAACCAGTCGCAGGGAGCCGCTGGAATCAGTCGGCGCAAGACCTGTGGAAGTCCATGCAAGAGACCTTTGTCCAGCAGTGGACATCTATCAGTTGACAAAGTAGTAGTTGAACACACATATTTTGGCGAGCAGCCGGTTTTGTGACCTATCTGTTGTTTGTAATGCTATTTTTGTTGAGTTACTAGCTCTTTTGCGTGTCAAATAAATGGGGCTACTTTCTATCTGCCCATCTTAACATGAATTGAATTGTAGTACGCTATTTTGGAACTTCCCCTCATTGTGGAAATATTATATTATATTCTATTCTAACAAAGTTGCATGGGTTAAATCGGTTTGGCATCCAGCTGCCCACAAGATAGTATAAAAAATTGGTTGTCTGTAAAGTCGGTTTACGGACGATAGTTTTACGTGATAACGTCATAAAGAAACATTGACGATGACTGGCGGGCGGCGGCGGGCGCTCTCTAAGCCAACGCTTGGGCCGATCGTGTCCCTATATCGCTTGTTCCACGCTCTCGCTTGCACGCTCAGGCTCAGGCGGAACGTGTCACTTTTTCGTGCGTGCAGCCGGTGTTCATCGATTTATAAGACGTTATCACGTCAAAAACTTATTACAATGTAATAGCTACATAATAATATTGTAAAATAATTATTTTGAAAAGAGCAACTGCTGAGTTTCTTGCCGGCTCTTCTCAGCAGAATCCGCTTTCCGAACCGGGGTGGTAGTCATGACGTGTCATAAGAGCCACAGGTTGGCCTAAGTGAAATAAATAAATTTGAATTTAATTTGAAATAAATAAACCTTCTCCGTTATATTCCCTTAGTCGCCTCGTACGACACCCGCGGGAAGAGGAGGGGTGGTGACAACTGTATTCTGATCTGCCGTCACCACACGGCACTGATATACTAGTGGTTCGCCCCGAACTGAGACCTCGCGGTAACGGTATCCCATGATTATTCATTCAATCGATACATGACGACCAAAACTGACATTATTATTATTATGCCCGTTTTCACCAAACATACCTAAATCATCCCCTATGTAGGAGTCTCTTTACGTAGGTAGCTCCAAAACACAATCCTAAGTCCTAACATCCGTCCCAATGTCCTTTTAGGTGTCCCGTACAGGATCGTGATAAAAAAGTTGACAGTAATCATCACATAACTTATCATAGGTAGCCCGTAAAGGTTAGGGAACGTCAGTGAAAACATTGAATTATTATGTAGGTACTAACGAGTGAAAACGGGTTAGGGGCATCTGTACAAATCGTCATCTATCGACGCGAATAGAAAATATACAAAATGATATTTAACTAAAGAATAATTTTAATTGAATAATATGTTATTATATTATGTACCTAAATAATAATGGTCGACGCAAAACTGTTTTTGGGATAAATCGTAGTCGTAACTCCTAGTTCAATGGAATAGTTAATGACTGCGCCATCTATTAGCATTATTGTGAAGCTATGTGAAATTTACTGATGCTCATTAAAAATTAAATAATCTCGTTTCTTTATAATATTCATATAATTTTAGTATTTGTTGTTCAAGTACAGGATACAAGTGAAGTAAGAAAATAAGTACAACTTGAAAATATATAGAAAATTTTCCCAGAGAGCGTCTTCAAGCGAGCGTATTAAATCGCCACTTTGGAAGCCCCCCATTTCGTCAATTTTAGGAAAAAAATTAAAAAAAAAATACGGTTGTACTCTGTTCCAAATTGTCTTTAAAATGATACACAGAAAACCTATGAATCGCAAATAAAAAAAAATTTCTTCGCATTCGCTTCTATGAGAGCCCCCCTGAAATAAAGATTTTTATAACTTTTTAAGCCATTTTCGGCTGGAGGCCATCGGTTTACATATTATACCTAAATTTGAAGTAATTACGTTCAGTAATTCAAAAGTTATAAGGCTCTGACAGACGGACGGACGGACGGACGGACGGACGGACGGACGGACGGACGGACAAGTGCAAATCGCTCTAGTAAACTCAGAGACCTCGCTTCGCTCGGTCAATAACGAAGAATGGGCAGCAGCGTCCTCTGTGCTACTGCTACCATCTACTGCGATCACCAACCCGTCTGCCCCGCGTGGTGATTATGGGCAAACCCTCCCCTTGGGAGAGGCCTTTAGTCCAGCAGTGGACTGTTATAGGCTATTGATGATGATGATGATGAAATAAACCTTAAAACTCTCCAGCACTCTACAATCCCTCTGCATCGTCTTGATCAGCGCTGTGTAAGTGTCGGCTTCTAGGAAGATGCCCTCCGTATGGTGCTCCATAAAATCTAGATCTTTGTATGTTGGGGAGCTTTTCTGTCTTTCCGTTTTGCTTGCCTGCGAATATCAAGAACAAAGTATAGTTCTTGCAATTCACGAGGGCGACTGATTTATGGTTGTGTGTGTCGTATCTGTATAAGTGTGAGCGAGCGCAATGCTCGCGCCTGCCCGCTCCCACCTAGGCTTTGACAGGCACGCACACTTATGCAATGTACATGTACACGAAGTAACCACAAGTAAAGCTCACTCGCCTTCGTGAATTGCAAAAACTATATTTAGTTTTTAAAACAAGTCATCATCATCTCCTTGTCCCACGCTATGTTAAAACAAGTGTACATCATCAGAACCTGGATATCATCTAGGATCAGAGTACTTGTCAAGACAAATTGAACGAGCCCAAACTCGATGGGGTTACGTCGTTTTATTACAGAGTTCCTAAAGCCACCTTCTAGCTCCATCATCAGAAACCGGATATAATCTAGGACCAGAGTACCTGTCAAGATTTATCAAACGAGTCTGAACTTGATAGCGTTACGTCGCTCGTTTTATTACCCAAGTTGCCAAAACCATCTTTCAGCTTCATCATCAGACCCTAAATATCATCTTGGACCAGAGCACTTGTCAAGACTTGTTAAGCGAGCCCAAGTTCGATGGGAGTTACATCACAGTTTTCTTCCCAACAGAATCGGCTTTCCGAACCGGTGGCAGAATCATGACGTGTCATAAGAGCTACAGGTTGGCCTACGTGAAATAAAAAATTAAGTGGCACTCGGGGACTGCCGCGGTAAAGCTATTGCATAGCATTTTTTACCAACTTATGCAATTATAATATTTATGCAATATTTTTCTTTGCATAATAAAAATTATGCAAAAAAATTATTAAAAAACAAACAAACAAGAAAAGCGCACTGTCAGTCTGTCACTACTTCGCGAGTGAGATTCGAACCTGCGACATCAAACACCATACGGTAAACAAAGCGGCCGCTCGCCCACTGCACCAAACAGAGCTACTTTTGAACCTCTAAAATGTTGAAGGCTTACTGAACGACGCGACGGTGTTAGGTTTATTTTCGTTACGGAATTTCTTGATTCGGTCGCCGCGCTCAAATTGTTTGTCCTAGTTCAAAGCCTGCGATAAAAGCTATGCAATCACTTAATAATTTTGAATTTTTATTTGAATGATCGGTTTAGGGGGTGGCACATTATTCCATCACTTACCTTCCTCTTATAAGTGGATCCCTTAAGATCGTATTTCTGATGTAGTTTGACTGAAGAGGGCAGCAGATTGTTCATGGCTACTAGCCGCACGTTTTTACTGTTGCATTGGTAGCAATATAATCCGAAGAATTTAGGTAGCAACGTGCGGGGGTTCTGTGGACAGGCAAAATAAAAAATGCTTTTTAAAAGAGCTTAAGGTTGATTATACGGGTCTGCCCGCGAAATTCAAATTGAATTTGATTTATCGCAATTTGTTAACTAATAAGACAAAAGTACGCTTATGGCATTCTAATTGCGCCAATGGCAGTATCATCTTCACAGGTTTATATAAAAATCTTTACTTGAAAGTGTCCAATTTAAGAAATTAGTCAGAATATCGAGTTGGACGTGAGTTACTCACAAATCAGTCGATATTCTGACTAATTTCTTAAACTGGACACTTTCGTATAGGTAATGTCTACCTATAGTAGGTAGTGATACTCATAGCTTTTTCTCAGGTAATGATGAAAAATAGTGTGTGTCACTCGGGGCCAAAATATTTTGTCCTCAGGCGGCGTATATTGAATTCCTCTCTACGCTCAGGATTCTACTTTAGAGTCCTTCCCTTTGCTCTGAATACAAAATACGGCCTCGGGGAACAAAAAATTTCTTTGGCCCCATATAACACAAATTTACTTAATTTACAACGAGAAGAAGATTGGGATAATTTCAAGACAGCACAATCCCAATACAAAAAGCTTGTACGGAAGAAAGACAACCGATCATGGCAACGTTTCTGTACAAAACACACGAACACGAACAGGTCAGCCAAACACTCATAGAAACACACTTCCCAGGCTGTAGGATTCTGGACACAGATACAACTGTTTGGACAGAAGAACCTCGGTGGTCACCCACAGAGGCCGACTGGGAGATAGCTAACAAAATAGTTACACATGAGAAGGTTCAGTGGGCAATCGACACCTTCCAACCCTTCAAGTCAGCGGGGTCAGACAATATTTTCCCTGCACTCTTACAATGGGGAGCAGTAAAAATAATACCATGGCTAGTGAAGATCTACTCTTCTTGTATAGCCTATGGCTACATACCCTTAATGTGGAGGGAAGTTAAGGTAGTTTTCCTGCCAAAACCAGGAAAGAATGACTACACACAGCCGAAATCATTCAGACCTATCAGTCTCACTTCTTTTCTGCTGAAAACACTTGAACGACTCGGCGACCGCTTCCTCAGAGACGGAGCCCTGAGACACATACCAATACACCGGAATCAACACGCATACAGCACTGGTAAATCCACGGAGACAGCGCTTCACTCTGTAGTATGCAAGATTGAACATGATATGAACAACAAATTGTCAACCCTAGGAGCCTTCATAGATATTGAGGGAGCCTTTGACAAAACAACGTTCAATAGCATCGATGATGCTCTTGGAAGATACGAAGTACCAATTACATTACGTAAATGGATAAGAGCCCTACTCGAAAAGAGGGCCATCCAACTAGACATAAACGGCACGACTAGAGGCATAGTAGCCAGGGGCTGTCCACAAGGTGGAGTATTATCCCCAATCTTGTGGAACCTCGTAGTGGATGACCTGATAACTAAACTAAACAACAGTGGCTTTTTCACGATAGGATACGCGGATGATCTAACGATCCTCATAAGCGGAAAACATGAAAACACGCTAAGTGCGATAATGCAAAACGCGCTAAGACTCGTAGAGAAATGGTGCAAAGAAAACGATCTTACGGTTAACCCTAAAAAGACGGAGTTAATTCTGTTTACAAACAAAAGAAAACCTGACATCCCTAAGATGCCTGTACTGTTTAGTACAAGTCTGGCACTATCAAAGGAAGTAAAATATCTGGGAGTAATGCTAGACAGCAAACTAAACTGGAAGACACACATAGACACAAAAATACAAAAAGCAACAATCATCCTAAATCAATGCAAACGCATGATTGGGAAAACCTGGGGTCTCAAGCCACGAATAATGAAGTGGCTTTACGAATCAGTCGTAAGAAGCTCATTGACATACGCGTCACTAGTATGGTGGCCAAGAACGCTTCTTACGACAACCCAACAGGAACTACAAAAATTTCAAAGACAAGCGTGCCTGGCGATCACAAGCTGTATGAGCACCACACCATCAAACGCGCTAGAGATAATACTGGGCATACCGCCTCTTCACCTACACATAAGGGAAGAAGCCACCCTTGCAGCTCTCAGGATAAAAACCTACGGGCTGTGGAGAGAAACAATCACACCGCATACCCGGATACTATCACGCGAACAAATGAAGTGTCCACAACTGGGATGGATTTGTGATAAAACACAAAAAGTACATGTAATAGAAAAAGATTACAAGATCAACACGGAAGACATTTCAACTACCACGTCTACCATAGATACCATCGAGGTATACACAGATGGGTCCAAAACAAACACGGGAACAGGAGCTGGAGTCTACTGCCCCGAATTAAATATACACATTGCCTATACACTTGGTAAGAACAATTCAGTTTTCCAAGCAGAGTGTGTCGGCATCACAGCAGCGGCCATCGCCATGGCCAGCAGACAGGTAACAAATTTTAACATCAACATTAACACAGACAGCCAAGCAGTACTGAGGGCCCTAGCTAAAAATACGACCTCCTCAAAACTTGTATTTGACTGTCACAATGCATTACAAACCATAACAAAATCAAACAACGTCACACTGCGCTGGGTAAAAGGTCACAGCGACATTATTGGTAACGATGCAGCCGATGAGTTAGCTCGGCGCGCTTCAGCCCTGAAGGTTATGGGACCGGAACCGATCGCTCCTATACCCTTCTGTGAGTATAAAACATGGTTGCATAACCAAACAGTAAGTACACATGCCGAACTCTGGGCAAACAACACAGACTGTAGACAAACAAAAGAGGCTTTTCCATGCCTCAATCGCCGCCTTACAACAAAACTACTACAACTAGACCGAATAAAATTAAGGATAGTTGTAGGCACGATCACAGGACACTGCTCGCTCAACAAACACCTTTACATTCTAGGTATCACCGACAGCCCTCTGTGCAGAGCATGCATGGAGGGTGACGAGACACCGGAACACGTACTGCTTAAGTGCAGAAGTGTATCCGACCAACGTCACAAATACATTGGCTCTCCAGCTACACTTCCGGAAGTCCTCGCCGACCTGGGTGGCCTGCTCGGATTCTGGAAGGAGCTCGGCTGGCTGGAGTAATCCGGCGGGGAGCTGCACCAGAGGAATCACGCAAAACGGGCGAACATCGCCTACTTGCGGAGACAATTCCCAGGAAGAAGAAGAAGAAGAAGAATAACACAAATTTAATAACTATTTCCGAGTTACTTATAAATAGATATATTTCTCACCTGATCGAGATTTAAGTAGTACCCTGGCAGAAGTTTCTGAAGGAACTCGCCTTCCTTGTGTTGGACCGTCTTGATGATGAACTCGTCATCGTTGGTCAGGTAGAATATGCTGCCGGACGCTCCGGGGTTGCTCAGCTCGCGTAGGGGTGCGCTGCACATTGACATCTGGAACGAAAAGATTTTATTAACGTGCCGTCTTATAAGCAGTGATAGCCTAGTGGTTGTGGTCTCCTATTCGGAGGGTCGCAGGTTCGATCCCGGGTACGCACCTCTGACTTTTCAGAGTCAAGTGCGTTTAAGCAATATCACTTGCTTCAACGGTGAAGGAAAACATCGTGAGGAAACCTGCACACCTGAGAGTTCTTCATAATGTTCTCGAAGGTGTGTGAAGTCCGCCTATTCGCATTGGGCCAGCGTTGTGGACTATGGCCTGTAACCCTTCTCTGAGAGGAGACTTGCGCTCAGTAGTGAGCCGTTGATGGGTTGCTAATGATGATGATGATGATGATGACGTCTTATAAATCGATGAACCCCTGCTGCGCGCACGAAAAAGTGTCACGTACCGCCTGCGCCTGAGCGTGCAAGCGAGAGCGCGGAACAAGCGATAGAGAGGCACGATCGGCCCAAGCGTTGGCTTGTGACTAGAGAGCGCCCGCCGCCGCTCGTCAGTCATCGTCAATGTTTCTTTATGACGTTATCACGTAAAACTATCGTCCGTAAACCGACTTTACAGACAACCAGTTTTTTTAAATCAACTTTAAAAAAGGAGGAGGTTCTCAATTTGTCGGAATCTTTTTTTATGTATGTTCACCAGTTACTCGAAGATGCCTGAACCGATTTGGAAAACTCTTTATTTGTTTCAAAGGGTATATTTCCTTGGTGGTCCCATTTAAATTTTATCGAAATCTGTCGAGCGGTTTAAAAAAAAACAAAATTAAATTATATACTTTGTAGTGGCGCGGGCGTTTGTAGTCGGTTTTTTTTTTAATAATTTTTTTGAGCCTTTGCCTGCGGCTTCGCTCACGTTAAGTTTGATTTTTCAACCCCTATTTCACCTTCTTAGCGGATGCCTAAGTCACAGCTAGCTGTATGTCAAACAGCCCGATCCATCCAGTGGTTTGAGCTGTGCGTTGATAGATCAGTCTATCAGGGCTGGGCAGGATTTTTGAAAATTAACCCCTAAGGGGGTAAAATACGCGATTAACGTGAATGAAGCCGAGGGCAAAAGCTTGTTCTACATAACATACTTGCTGATGCCCGCGACTTCGTCCGCGTGGATTTAGTTTGTATAAATCCCGCGGGATATCTTTGACCTTCCGGGATGCCTATGTCCTGCCTATCCATAAAATCACGTCAATCCGTAGCTTTGTTGCAGCGTGATTGACGGACAAACCAACAAACACACTTTCGAATTTATAATTATGTATTAGTAAGGAAGAATTAATACTATACGATAATAGGCGATCTAAATAAATTTTAAAACACAAAAGCTACTATTGTGACTTAAATATGATAGTTAGATATATTCCCTCAGGGACTTTTTTGTAGAGAATAATGAGTACTTTAATCATGTATGTACTACATAATTTTTATGTATCATCAATAGTTTTCTCAGCACACGCCAAATAATGCATTTTATAGGCATAATTTTGCTACTTTGGGTCACATAATTGCAATTTTCTTAAGGACCTCTAATTTTTTTGAAAATAAATTATAGCCTATGTTACTTCCTGATAACTTAGCTTTCTATTGGCGAAAAAATGGTTAAAATCGGTGCAGTAGTTACAGAGCCTATTCGGTACTAAGGACCTCTAATTTTTTTGAAAATAAATTATAGCCTATGTTACTTCCTGATAACTTAGCTTTCTATTGGCGAAAAAATGGTTAAAATCGGTCCAGTAGTTACAGAGCCTATTCGGTACAAACAAACAAACAAACAAAAAAAATCTTTCCTCTTTATAAAATTAGTGTAGATTAAATAAAAAAATCACAAAACTTAATTACCATTTCCGATAACAATTAAGCTATAAATTCAGTAACTGTAGCGTTTTCAACACTGCTTCACATGTTGTCTTTGAGTATTAAACCAATGTTGTGCCTATAGTATTTTCACGAAGTTACTACTCATTACAATAAAAAGGAAATTGTTTTTAAACATGCGACCATGAGCATTGATAAGCAGTGATGCTGCGTCATTATAACGCTATCGTTGAATAAATATGCGAATTTTTGTGTTAGTTTGAATGAAAATCACTTATGTAAGCATGTACCAGGAAATTTTGCAATTATCAGAACATTGAAGTGTCTCTTCTGCATATTGCTTAATCCTTTTTAAGAAATCAACTGTTTTTGTCATATAGATTATGGTATAATTATTAAGCTAATTATTAGCTTTAATAAGTCGAGGTTATACAGTACGAGAGTACAGTGATAGCCTGGTGGTTAGAACTGCGGTCGCCTATTCGGGGATCGCAGGTTTGATCCCGGGCACGCACCTCTAACTTTTTGGAGTTTTAACTAATTAATTATTAAACTTAATTAAATATCACACTCTTTAAAGGTGAAGAAAAATTGGTTGTCTGTAAAGTCGGTTTACGGACGATAGTTTTACGTGACAACGTCATAAAGAAACATTGATAAAAAAATGCATACCTACTTTTATGAATTGAATTGAATTGAATTATTATCATTGAATTATTATTTTGTATAATACAAAGACAGAGTTAATTGAAAATTACAATTATGACTGGCGGGCTATATACAAGCCAACGCTTGGGCTGATCGTGCCTCTCTATCGCTTGTTCCGCGCTCACGCTTGCACCCTCAGGCTCAGGTGTTCATCGATTTGTAAGACGTTATCACGTCAAAAACATCGTGAGGAAACCTGCACGCCGAGAGTTCTCCTTAATGTTCTCAGAGGTGTGTGAAGTCTGCCAATTTGCATTGGGCAAGCATGGTGGTCTATGGCCTATAACCCTTCTCTGAACCTGCGACCCCCCGAATAGGAGACCACAGACCTAACCACTAGGCTATCTCTTTTAATATGGAAACCTTGATTATTTCACTAGCATTTTCCTGCGACTTCGTCCGCGTGGAGTTTTTTAAAATCCCGCGGGAACCCTTTTTTTGAAAGTTTTTCCGGAATAAGAGTAGCTTTTGTCGCTCTCCAGATCTTCAACTGTCTATGCTCTATCCATAGCTTTGTATCAAGTACGTGACTGAAGAAGTAACTAACAAATAAACACACTTACGCATTTAATTTACTGTAAATCCACGAGGTCGCGGGCATCAGCTAGTACTTCTATAATATAATAAAACTGTAACAGGTCCAATTCTGTACATTGAAGATATTTTGAAAATTTTTGTTTGAGGGCACTCTATAATCGATACTGAAGCCAAAACAATTTTTTTTTAATTTTTTGTCTGTCTGTCTGTCTGTCTGTCTGTCTGTCTGTCTGTCTGTCTGTCTGTATCTTGGCCGCGCATCACGCCGAAACTACTGGACGGATTTAAATGGAACTTGGCACGATTTAAGTTAATACTACGAGGTATAATATAGGATACTTTTTATCCCGAAATTCAGCACCGTTCCCTTGGGAGAGGGGATGAAAGTCAAAATGTGTATTTCGCTGTAATTCATTAAGGCGTATTCCGATTTAATCCATTCTTTTTTTTTTAGAAAGCAGGTTCTTTAGAGATTGTCCTGTAATTATTTCAAGGTCGTCAATTTCGTAGTTCAGAAATTATAGACATCATAATCTTCAGTACAGGTCCAAATAACTTGAACCCCAGAATCTACAGGATACTTTGAATGAACGGCTCATCTTAAGCTGGCATGCGTACTTTATCGTATATAGCCCTCGTGGATAGCCCTATTTTGTCAAAGTCAAACTACTCCAAGTCCAAAGGCGTCAGATTTTGCCAAACGATCATTATACCTACATACTACATAGTAGGTATGGATGTAATACATCGTATGGACTTAATGCTACAGTGTTTTCCTATGCAATTTAATATTCTAATCATATAACTAATATTATAAATGCGAAAGTGTGTTTGTTTGTTGGTTTGTCCTTCAATCACGCCACAACAGAGCCACGGATCGACGTGATTTTTTGCATGGGTGCTATAGTTGAGGACATAGGCTACTTTTTATCTCGGAAAATCAAAGTGTTCACGAGGGATTTTAAAAACTAAATCCACGCGGACGAAGTCGCGGGCATCAGCTAGTCATTAATATGTATAAAAAAATAGTTGAGCTATCACACGTTTTGCGTACGCTAATGTATACGCCCATAATCTTATCAAGGTTTACATGAGAATTATATCATAAATGATGGATTAAACGAGTCGAAAATCCAAAATGTTTTGTTTTTTTGTTAAAATTACAATGCGTTCGTGGAAATTCAGTCGAGTTTTAACTTCATTAGTAGGTACAAGGTTACATTGTTATACCGTTTAATGGATCTCATTATTTTGATCTTTAGGTTTTATTTATTGGTAATATGTACATTTCATTATTTCTAGGCTTTCTATAGGGCTCATAAGAAGGCTCAGGATCGCTCAGCGGGCAATGGAGAGAGCTATGCTCTGAGTATCCCTGTGAGATCAAATAAGGAATGAAGACATCCGTAGAAGCAGAGTATGGTGCGCTCATTACTTTAAATCTTGATAGAGTTTATATGCAAGACCAAACAACTGGGATAGAGATGCAGCTATATGTAAGAGCAGTTACTCACAAAAAAGTTGTCTGGCTGTATCCCGAAAAGGTCCCGAAAATATCGGAACGCTATCGGCGCGAACGTCTTTAACTCGGAGTAGTGTGTGCAGGCGAGTAGTTAGAACCCTCATAAGGGAAGTTGGTGGTCTCGACTGTCATAAAGTCCTAGTACTTCAATTCTTGCCCTAGCTTTTATGATGGGAAATAAGAAAGGGACGCAGCTATAAGTTAGAGGAGTCACTCACAAGGAAGTCGTCTGGCTGTATCCCGAAAAAGTCCCGAAAGTATCGGAACGCTATCGGCGCGAATGTCTTTAACTCGGAGTAGTGTGTGCAGGCGAGTAGTTAGAACTTTCGTAAGGGAAGTTGGTGGTCTCGACTGTCATAAAGTCCTAGTACTTCAATTCTTGCCCTAGCTTTTATGATGGGAAATAAGAAAGGAACGCAGCTATATGTTAGAGGAGTTACTCTCAAGAAAGTCGTCTGGCTGTATTCCGAAAAGGTCCCAAGAATATCGGAACGCTATCGGCGCGAATGTCTTTAACTCGGAGTAGTGTGTGCAGGCGAATAGTTAGAACCTTCATGAGGGAAGTTGGTAGTCTCGACTGTCATAAAGTCCTAGTACTTCAATTCTTGCCCTAGCTTTTATGATGGGAAATAAGAAAGGGACGCAGCTATAAGTTAGAGGAGTTACTCACAAGGAAGTCGTCTGGCTGTATCCCGAAAATATCGGAACGCTATCAGCGCGTATGTCTTGAACACTCGGAGTAGTAAGTAGATGTGTGTTCTGGCGTGTGGTTGGAGCCCTCATGAGGGAAGATCGTGGTCTCGACTGTCATGAAGTCCTAGTACTTCAATTCTTGCCCTAGCTTTTATGATGGGAAATAAGAAAGGGACGCAGCTGTAAGTTAGAGGAGTTACTCACAAGAAAGTCGTCTGGCTGTATCCCGAAAAGGTCCTGAAAGTATCGGACCGCTATCGGCGCGTATGTCTTGAACACTCGGAGTAGTGATGTGTGTGCTGGCGTGTGGTTGGAGCCCTCGTGAGGGAAGTTCGTCGTCTCGACTGTCATAAAGTTCTAGTACTTCAAATCTTGCCCTAGCTTTTATGAAGGTTCATAAGAAAGGGACGCAGCTATATGTTAGAGGAGTTACTCACAAGAAAGTCGTCTGGCTGTATCCCGAAAAGGTCCCGAAAGTATCGGAACGCTATCGGCGCGTATGTCTTGAACTTGAACTCGGAATAGTGATGTGCTGGCGTGTGGTTGGAGCCCTCGTGAGGAAAGTTGGTGGTCTCGACCGTCATGAAGTCTTGCATGAGAAGATCGCGCTCAGGTTTCGATGCTAGGCCTCCTATTGCGTGTTGGATACCTGGAAAAACAGAAAAACTGGATTATTTTTAGTCATCATCATCTTTATTGACAGTTTTTATGGATTACGACACGATATGGGAATGAAAGGTGGCCATGGTAATGAGTACGATAAAAAGAAACAAAACCAAAGGTTTTCTTATGCAAATCTTTACACTTTACTACTGTAAAAAGTACATTAGGTAAAAAGAGCTCGGTAAGACGTCATCATCAGCAACCCATCAACGGCTCTCTACTAACGACATCAGAGCAGGTCTCCTCTCAGGGAAGGGTTATATGCCATAGTCCACCACGCTGGCCCATTGATAAGAGTTAGCGATAGGAAGAGAGAGAAAACTTCTAGGTGAATATGACTGTAGGTAATTTAGCGTTGTGCGACCTGAATTGAGAGAGAGAAAACTTCTATCAAATCAAATCAATCAAATTTATTTGCATAAACATGGGTGCTAACAGTATGGCATAAAGTAGATTATGTTGTAGTTCCAAACATGTATTTAGGTGAATATGACTGTAGGTAATATGACTGTCGGTGAATATGACTGTAGGTAATTGAAGAAAGAGAAAACTTCTAGGTAAATATGACTGTAGGTAATATGACTGTAGGTGAATATGACTGTAGGTAATATGACTGTAGGTGAATATGACAGTAGGTAATTTAGTGTTGTGCGACCTGAATTGCACTTTATTGTGTGATAGCAAGAGTCGCTATATAAACTATAAATTACTAGAATATGATGCCCGCGATTTCGTCCGCGTGATTCCCGCAGGAACTCTTAATTTTCCGGGATAAAATGTAGCTTATTTGGCTCAAAATCACCAAGGTGCAGAATTGGCTTTGCTAGCAATTTAATGTCTTAAATCTTGACTTTATTGAGAAAATAAAAATAATAAAATACTACAACTAACCTGTTTTATGTGTACATCAAACAATGCAATTTAATAATGAAGTAAATTTTAAATTAAATCAATATACATGGATAGAAAGTCATTTCGGGAACGCGTCCTAATGTACGATCTTTCACAACAAGTCCAAAATATTAATGAAAAATTTAAGATATTTAACACAGACCTGTCATTACTTAATATACCGTAAGTTTTATAAAAAATCTAGTTTTAAAGAGGATACTAAAAGATTATTTATTTTTAATTTTAAAAATACAAAAATAGTTTGTCCGATAGCACACGCGTCATGTCAGTGAACGCATCGATAATCGAACAAAAATAATTTTAAGTGAACGCAGCGATTCGGTGTCAAACGTCAGTAGGGAAAGAAAACAATAACAAAGCCGGCTGTCAGTGTATTTATCGTCAAATTAATGATTAAATGAGCTTACCTGTAAGTGAAATTCAATCATAATTATACGAGATGCCTTGTCCGAAGAGATTAGCTGAAATAAAATGTTATTTTATTATAAATATTGTAGTAACACTTGTCAGTTACTACCACAGAACACTGTTTTTAGGGTAGATTTCTTTCTTTTTTTTTTTTTTTGTGGTCAGTTATTACCTACATTTCTTCGTGGGTACCACGGAGTACTATTTATATGTGGGACTCAGTTGTTTAGCCTCATTTATTTTAGAGTTAATCGTATTTTCGGAACAACATTAGGGATTTCCAGGGGGGGAGGGAGCTAATCTCTTCGGACAAGGCATCTCGTATAATTATGATTGAATTTCACTTACAGGTAAGCTCATTTAATCATTAATTATACTCATGCCTTGTCCTCTAGATTAGCTGAAATAAAATGTTATTTTATTATAAATATTGTAGACTTTTAGAGCATGTTCCGAAAATACTGAGGTAATGACTTGTTTACCAGAGTTACAATTTATGTTTACATAACATTTGTAATCTCAATGATATATAATATTATGTTACAATAAAACGTAAACATAATATTATTATTAATTTATAGCTATTTTTTCCTTTCGATGAACCCTTACTTATCATTAATAATAATACAAAACTGAAAAATTAATCATTAAAGTTTCAGATTAAATTTTTATATAATCATCACATTTATTTTATTGCATAATATTTTAATTATTCTATTGTTCTGGCCATAGAAGTATTGTCCTGATTAAAAATATTTTTACTATAACATTTCCAAAAAGTATTCGAGTCATGACTCTAGCCAGCAGTATTGCCAATAGGATCTATATTGAAACCTGAACTTGGCTTTTGAAGTTACAGCATGTCTGGTACTGTGACCAGAAAATATGGAGACATCTATGCCGCTACCTTTTAGCGTGTTTTTAACCCAGCAACTTAATGTTTGTGTTGAAACTGGTTTAAAAGGTTTCTTGTAACTGATAAATAAATAGTCTTGGCTACGCCGTACACAAGTTTCACTTAAATAAGCTTTAAGTGTCTGTGCTGGGTACATAGCTGGTTTTTCAGTTAAGAAAGGTATGATGAGGACGATTTGATTTGAGCCTGGTCTAGATTTTTTGATCAAATCAGGAATTTTGATGATTATTTCTAAAGAGGCTAGAAGGCTTTTTCTATATTTTTTACATTAATTTTCGAAAATGTTTGATTTTTGAGTATTCTTAGAGCTAACAATGTAATACATTTCATTGAAAGTTGGTCCAACGATAAACCCTCATTAATGATGATAATTGGTCAAATGATCTAGATTCTAGAACACAAGCTGTATCCCATGTAAGTTCATATCTCGGAAGAGGGGGTTTTAGTCCAAAGATTCCCTTAATGAATCTTAAAACTCTCGTCTTTAGAAATATTTGAGCCCAGTACTAAAGATAATGTGGCTCTATGAGTATTTAAAGTTCCATACTGAGCTCCACTCTTGAAAAGCAATGTTAGGAAATTTAAGATATCTGGTACTGGTGGTCTAATACGTCTATCGAATAGGGGGACAATGTGTAAACCCCTTTTTTCAAGCAAATGTCGTACTATTTGATGGAACTTCTGCCAGGGATGCCAGCATTATGTCTAACGATGCTGGTGAGAAGTCTCTTCGTAATAACCGCCGTATAATATCTCGGCAAGGTAAGTTGCAATTGTATATCGCGTTTTCTTAAAAAGAGATATTTTAATATTTTCATGTGGGTTTAGAATTATCATGTCAGAAATTAAAAGTGATTGAAAAAGGGGGTACCAAGGTTTCGTCGGCCACCTAGGTAGGTACTACTTTAATTCTTGTTTCTGTCAAAAATAATTTTTTGAAGTGTTTTAAATGTGATTTAAAATGGAGGAAACACATAAAAATAGAAGTTAGACCATCTGATTGTAAAAGCATTTATTGCGAAAGCATCGGGAAACAAATCTTTCGCATTTTTTATTGACGTGAGTTGTAAAAAGATCGATTTGAAGTTGGCCAAAAAGATTGGCAATTCAAGTGAATGCTGGATCGCTGAGTTCCCATTCAATGTCTGCGTGAGTACGTCTTGATTCAGCGTCAGCAATGGTATTTTCAGAGGAGCGAATATAATATGCGTATATAAAAATACTTCGCGATTCACACCATTGCCAAATATTCCTAGACACCTCTGTTAAGTGAGGGTATTGGACACCACCCATACGGTTAATATAACTGCTGGCGGTGGTATTATCGATTCATAGAAGAATCTGACAGTGATGACGTTTAGCAGGAAAAAACTGCAAGAAGTTCTAGTTATTTAATATGTTGGGTCGCTTCCCACTCGAACCACTGTCCGCCTGTGGATTCTGACCCACACGCTGTACCCCATCCCGATGTTGAGGCGTCAGAATATATGTAACTATCTCTGTTTTATAATAGTCACTTCTAATTTTGCGCATAGAACTATTAATGTTATTCAGCCACCAAGCAAAATCCTCGTTTAGCGAATCTGGGATATACATTGTACGATTATAATCCCTGTGACTTAGTAAATTAAGATATTTGCATCTTTCAAAAGCTTTCGCGTATGGCCAGCCATACTCTATGGCAGTACAGGCAGGAATTAATAAACCTATCAATTTTGCAATGTTTGATTAAGACTATTTTGTATTAGTTTGATTCCTAATCTATACTAATTTTTTCCCGAATCTTGGGTCTCTTATCATTAGGTAAATAAACTTTTAAATCATGAGAATCGATTATAAACAAGGAATTTGCAAGAGAGGGATGGTGAAAGATTACTTTTATCGAAATTCACTATAAAGCCTAATGCTGTCAGAAGTTTAATAGTCATATTGATATTTTCATTACATTCAATAGAAGATCTAACGATAGATAAATTAATATCATCAAGCTAATATATTATTAGACATGAAACCTAGACCTAGTCGCAATTCCTAGTTCCATGCATGAAACCAGCTTGACTCAACAGTTTAATGACGGGTTTCATTATTTATGTAAATATGTATGGCACTGTATTTAATCCGAAAGGTAGGACATTAAATTCATATATTTTTCCATTGAATGAAAAGCTTAGGCATTTTCAAGAATCCGGATGAATTTTAATAAAAAATAGGCATCAAGTGTAGCCATAAATGAATTTTAGTTATTAATTTTATAGGTGTGCGTATATCTTTCAATTTAAATGTTGTATGTGATATGTGTAAGTATATGTTTATTGAGATTTTTTAAATTTAATATAAAACGATTTTTATCGTTAGACTGCTATTAGGAATTTATGCTCGATAAGTATTGATCAGCGCACGAGTAGTAGCACGCCAATCGTAAGGAGTTACTTAATTGCCATGTGATAAACTGCCCATTTCTTCAGCGGTATATTCAGAAAAACGATGGGAGGAATTTGCGGAATAACTTTACGTGAAAATGTTAATTAACCCCGAAACCAAGAAATAATCGTTTGATCATTTGTGATTAAGGCCCATTTTAGGGCAAATAATGAAAGTCGACCGGCATATTTTGCCTTATCTTGTCGCGACGTGGATTTCTGTACTGCTGCTGCTGTTGCCGCGACCTTCTTAGGCTACCGCGCTGGAGCAGGCGGGTGGCTCCTCGTTTGGGCCGGCTGCCTGCGCGCCGGCGGTGGAGCTTTGTAGTTTAAAACTTTTGAAGTCGATGGTTGAGGTTGTATCGTTTTTCTTACTGCTGATCTGTTACTCTTGTCCTGACCCTTTATTATATCAAATTTTGATCTTGAGTCAGCTTTTGCTGTTTTTATGGTATCTGCTACGTTTTCACCAAAAATGTAGGTATTTATCAATCTTTATTTGAATAAGGTGGTCATTCACCTCTGTTTTGAGCACAAAGTACATTATACGGACCCTAGGTACGATGAAATGAAATATTTCCCTCATATAGAATCCGAGTATTGTATATTACAGAGCATACGAATGCCTTCCATTATTTCCTTTGTCATTTTGCTGTCTGCATTCTATAGTTGAGTGTCTGCGACCAAGAGAATATAACCACTATCTACGACACGAGCGAGGCCAGAAATTACAGAAGATATCTGTTTCTGTCTGGCTTCCATGCCCTTCTTTCGTTTTAATACGAACTTGGGCAAGACTTTAGTTCCATGTTTAATAAAGGAGCATTAACGCGTTCGCTGTAAGCAGGAACCATATATTTTTTGTTCTGGAACAAATCTTTTCGGACCTCTTTGTCAAGGTCATTTAGTAGGTGTATGATTTAATCGATCGGCCAACTCCTTGTAAATTTCCAGCCCGAATTGTGAAGCGGGTGTTTTTTATTTATCTCCAGTGGGAACCTCCGTAGGTATCTCTGGTGTATATCTTGAATACCTCGCCCAAAGGTGGGTAGTTTGATTATAATTCCATTGAGTGGAATTTACATAATTCCTGTGAATTGATCGTTAATTTAAGGTACAGTGAAAGACTCCGTTGAGTAGTTCGATGCACACAATATAATAATTCCATTGAATGGAATTTACATACAAAGTTTTTATGATGCAATTCCTGTGAATTGATTGTACTTTGTTAATGTAAGGTACGTGAAAGACTCCGTTGAGTAATTCGATGTACATAATATAATAATTCCATTGAATGGAATTTACATACAAAGTTTTTATGATGCAATTCCTGTGAATTGATTGTACTTTGTTAATGTAAGGTACGTGAAAGACTCCGTTGAGTAATTCAATGTACATAATATAATAATTCCATTGAATGGAATTTACATACAAAGTTTTTATGATGCAATTCCTGTGAATTGATTGTACTTTGTTAATGTAAGGTACGTGAAAGACTCCGTTGAGTAATTCGATGCACACAATATAATAATTCCATTGAATGGAATTTACATAGAAAGTTTTTATGATGCAATTCCTGTGAATTGATCGTACTTTGTTAATGTAAGGTACGTGAAAGACTCCGTTGAGTAATTCGATGTACATAATATAATAATTCCATTGAGTGGAATTTACAAAGTTTTTTATGATGCAATTCCTGTGAATTGATCGTACTTTGTTAATGTAAGGTACGTGAAAGACTCCGTTGAGTAATTCGATGTACATTTCAAGTCCAGTAGATGATGAAAATGAGCTCGTAGACTCTTCACTTCTACGTGCCCGCTGTAATTTAATTTCTTATTATACTTGAATATTATTTATAAAAACTAGAATATTAATTAAGAACTATCTGAATATTTAAATATTTGAATGATACAGTGTTGCGTGGCAGAGCACTAAAAAGCGAATGAGGCTAAACAACTGAGTCCCACATATAAATAGTACTCCGTGGTACCCACGAAGAAATGTAGGTAATAACTAACCACAAAAAAAAAAAAAAGAAATCTACCCTAAAAACAGTGTTCTGTGGTAGTAACTGACAAGTGTTACTACAATATTTATAATAAAATAACATTTTATTTCAGCTAATCTAGAGGACAAGGCATGAGTATAATAAATTTTAACTAAGTGGTAAGTAAGTAACCTTTCAATTCATTATTCGTAGAGCGTACATCAATAGTCCGTCAATTCGTGAACGTGTTTATTACATTTAATTATTGATGAAATTCTTTTTTACGACACGAATTATCAAAGTAACGTCAAATATTTTAGTATTGTCAAAGTCAGATCGAATTTAAGATGGCCGCCGTATAATCAAAGCGCGTGCTTATTTGAAATCGTCATTTCGTGAACGGTCATTTCGGGAACGTTCCCGGACATGATACTCAAATTGTAAGAACTGATTAAAACTTTAAGGAGATATAACTATGATTAGAAGTTCCTCTAGACTGATTTATGAAAATGTTATAACTTATTTATAGTAAGAATGTATTAATAGTAAGTGATTTTTCTTAAGTGCAAACAATATGGCAATATAAATAAATAACTTTGTTATTTAAAACGTTGTTTATAATTATAATATTTCCTAACTTATGCCTTATGATATCAATACCATCACTTCCGTAACATTTTTGTCATTCCGGGAACGGTTGATCGTTTCCGGGAACTAAATTTCAATAAAATACGCATAATTTGATCTATTTTTTTAGAAAAAACATATTTTATTACATTAAAAAACTTTCATTCTGTTCATGTAACGTTAATTCGATTATTAGAGTTTTGAATATTTTGAAATTTCTTAAATTTTATCCACGATAATAGCAACTTCTTTAATTTTTTGACGTATTTTACTTGTAGAAGATTTTGTATGTTTTGTTTTCATTATTGTTTATATAGTATAAATATATAATATACCCATGTTATTCAACAAAGCTTAAATTATGACTTTGTTTTGTTTTTGTTAATTTTATCAAATTTAGAAAAACGTTCCCGAAATGATGATTTTCTGTAAGATATTCGCCAAAACGCAATATTACAAAAAAAGTATAGAATTCTGTGCGCTGCCCTGTTAAAATTTATTAATATACAAATTTTGCAACAGTATAAACCAAGAGTCATCATTATAGTTTGCATTTTTTTTTGTCATAAAACCAATCTTGAAATTCGCAACCTTGGTGATTTTGAGCCATTTATGTTTCCAAACAGCCGAATCGATTCATTCGTTGTGGCGTGAAAGAGTAACAAACAAACATCCATCCATCCTCGTAAACTTTCGCATTTATAATACTAGTGGTTCGCCCCGAACTGAGACCTCGCGGTAACGGTATCCCATGATTATTCATTCAATCGATATATGACGACCAAAACTGACATTATTATTATGCCCGTTTTCACCAAACATACCTAAATCATCCCCTAAGTAACTATCATCCGTCCCAATGTCCTTTTAGGTGCTCCGTACGTCATCGTCATCAATTAGTAGGATTTCGCGGTGTGAATCTTCTGTACTTTTAGTTTATCCAAAATCTGACTCTAAATACGATAATGTTCGCAAAGATGGCGGCAATAATGTAAATGTAATGGGCAATGGCGCCTCGAACATTTTCCTATATTGAGGAAGTCATCAAGGCTAGCTTTTATCTCAATGTCAGATGTCAACGCACCCGTCATCTCTGCATTTCCTTTCCAAAATGGGGGAATAAGTGGAAAATTTAGATGACTGATGCCCGTTTTCGTCAACGTTCCCTAAATTTTACGGGCTACCTATGTGGTTAGTCCGAGTTTTAATCGTAATAGTTAACTTCGACAAGGAGGCTGACAGAAGAATTCAGCTGGGCATGGGCAGCATTTTCAAAGCTGCGTCGCTCAGCGCGCTATGGAGCGAGCTATGTTGGGAATCTCTCTCAGGGATAAAATCCGGAACGAGGAAAGTCTCACTACTGAACGCAGGTCTCCTCTCATAGAAGGGTAATAGGCCATAGTCCACCACGCTGGCCCAATGCGAATTGGCAGACTTCAAACATCTTTCAGAACAATATGGAGAACTCTCAGGTGTACAGGTTTCCTCATGATGTTTCCCTTCATCTTTGAAGCTTGTGATAATTAACTTAACCGCACTTAGCTTAGAAAAGCCAGAGTTGCGTGCCCGGGGTCGAACCTGCGACCCCCCGAATAGGAGACCGCAGTACTAACCACTA
Source organism: Oeneis ivallda (assembly GCA_029955525.1). NCBI lineage: Eukaryota > Metazoa > Arthropoda > Insecta > Lepidoptera > Nymphalidae > Oeneis > Oeneis ivallda. The sequence continues at coordinate 5,315,980 of JARPMR010000028.1, forward strand.
GGCTATCACTGCTTCCTTATTTTCTGTACCTGTACTATTCTGTATCTAATAACAGAATCTATTGTCTAAGTCTCTTAAGCCATTCACCGATAAAAAGCCGTATCTTTATAGTAAACAGAGAGAGGTGCCTAGTTAAATATTCTAAAAAAATAATTAATTCATTCACTTTTACATAGAAATCTTTGACTTTTAATTAAAATATTTCAAAACTTTCTATCTAGCAATAAAACTAGACACCGATTTTAGTAATTTGCACTTTTTAGCCGTCTTTCAAATACGCAGGAACTATGCGATTAAAACTCATCAGCAACCTCGAAGGTCTCCTCTCATAGAAGGGTTATAGGCCATAGTCCACCACGCTGGCCCATTGCGAATTGGTAGAGTTCACACTATGGTCGCTAACTATGGGCCTCATAAGAAGGCTCAGGGTCACTCAGCGAGCGATGGAGAGAGCTATGCTCGGTATATCCCTGCGAGATCAAATCAGAAATGAGGAGATTCGTAGGAGAACCAAAGTCACCGACATAGCTCAGCGTGTCGCGAAACTGAAGTGGAAATGGGCGGGGCACATAGTTCGAAGAGCTGATGGTCGTTGGGGTCCCAAGGTGTTGGAGTGGCGACCCCGCACCGGGAAACGCAGTGTTGGCAGACCCCCCACCAGGTGGACCAACGACATCAAACGAGTCGCAGGGAGCCGCTGGATCCAAGCGGCGCAAGAGCGAAGCCTGTAGAGGTCCATGCAGGAGACCTTTGTCCAGCACTGGACGTCTATAGGTTGATAAAGAAGAAGAAGACACACCTTTGAGAGCATTATAGACAACTCTCAGGCGTTCAGGTTCGCGATGTTTTCCTTCACCGCTGAAGCATAAACCCCAATACAATACAAAATAGTAACGCAGTGAGTAACAAACACAATTGCGGATAAGCTGTATCCTAAACAATGATTCACGTTTATTATCTCGGGACATACACAAACAATGTTACATACCTACCTATATTCTCTAGAATCTGTTTTTATACTATTATCTAGAGTCTAGATAATAGTATAAAAACAGCTACACATTATATATACTTGCATATCTACACTATATTAATATTGTAAACAGGAAAGATTTGTTTATTTATTTGTTTGAATTGAATAGGCTCCGAAACTACTGGACCGATATGAAAATTCTTTCACCATTACGATGAACATACGCTATAGAATATTTTCAAAGAAGTTAGGCATCCGTATGAAAACTTCGATAATGTAACCCAAGGTGTGAAAAAATACCAAAAGAAGATCTTATATCGTGTACGCTGCGGAAACTATTCATAATAGAGCAAATCGATGTACTACAGTTTTATAGAATAACTATATCAATATCTACAAAAAAGTCTGCGATACCATTTATGTATTAACTATTCCAGTTATGTCACACTAAGGGAGCCAAGACTTTTCAGACCGTTTTCGTCATTTTATAAAAGCTGAAAGTTCCTGTGCGTATGTCCCCAATAGTCAGAAAGCAGCCCCATTCCCGCCGGTGGAACCCGTTCACGAGCATGACGCATGACCATATAATTCGCGTGAAGTGAGTGCAAAAATTGCTTTGCAATTGTGCATTATGGAGTCAACATCTCCTGATGATGCTCCGGTATCGGAGCGAAACGTAGGTACGTCGAGTGCTAAAAGGTATATTCTTTTTGGCGGATCATAGCAAAGCAATATTAATTTTTCTAATAAATATCATGGAATTCCGCAAAGTAACGCCTGATTCTATTCAATATTTAGGAGTGTCCACATACGCGACATGAGCAAATATAGAATAGAATAGAATAAAAATGTTTTTATTCAAATAAACTTTTTTACAAGTGCTTTTGAATCGTCGATGAGTCTACCACTGGTTCGGAATGCCCTTCCCGCCGAGAAGAACCAGCAAGAAACTCGGTTGCTCTTTTCAAAACAAGTTTACAATTCAATAGATACTTACTATGCTATGTATGCAGTGTTTCCACAATGAGTGGAAGTTACACAAAAGCATACCTAATTATAATTCAACACGTGTCAAGACGGGCAGGCAGAAAGTAGCCCCATTCCCGCCGATGGCACTCGTTCACGAGCATGACGCATGATCCAGCCATTGCTTCGCTCAACCATATTTGAGGGAACGTAACAACCCGCATCACACGACACCACCACAGAAATGTTTAAAGAGAGCGTGACATACTTAGGCTACCCATGTATCGAATTGAAACTAATATTCAAATACTCATTTTAATTTTAATCATGCGTACTGTATCAAACGCGTTAAACCATGTAAACAGTGGGATCGTCGACAAAGTAAATACTAACAGTAGCTTTACTATCGGCAGATCGATGGCTTCCCAATTAAAGAGAGGGTAATGTGTAGGTACTTAGTAACAGCTTAAACCGGTGTGGAATTTCAGGGCAAGGTTAAGCCGCGCTATTCCGTGAAATGTTTATACTTTTTTAAATAATTATATTATGTATCAGCTAAGCTGAACTGCTGGGCAGCGTTCGGGAAGCTCCGACATGTCTTCTCGTCCAAAATCCTTCAGTGCCTGAAGACTTCGAACAGTGAGTGTTGCCAGTGATGACTTACGGATCCGAGACATGGTCGCTAACTAAGAGCCTCATAAGTAGGCTCAGGACCGCTCAGCGGGCGATGGAGAGAGCTATGCTCGGAGTGTTCCTGCTAGATCGAATCAGAAATGAGGAGATCCGTAGGAGAACCAAAGTCACCGACATAGCTTAGCGAGGCGCGAAACTTAAGTGGAAATGGGCGGGGCACATAGTTCGAAGAGCTGATGGTCGTTGGGGTCCCAAGGTGCTGGAGTGGCGACCCCGCACCGGGAAGCGCAGTATTGGCAGACCCCCCACTAGGTGGACCGACGACATCAAACGAGTCGCCGGGAGCTGCTGGATTCAGGCAGCGCAAGACCCTCGGTCTTAGTCCGAGTTTTAATTCGTTTGATCGTACTAGTAAATGATGACATTAGCATCTAAGTAACATGAATCATAATAGTATTGGGTTAGATCTCAATTTCGTGTATGTGTTTACATTTACGAAAACGAAAACGCTCCAAATTAAAATCGTCTGTATTGAATGTATGACTTTAAATCGATACTGTTATGGTTCATTTTACTTTGATACTAATGTCATCGTTTACTATTACGATCAAACGAATTAAAATACGGACTGAGCATACAGTAATGCGAGGCAACGCTCCAAAACAATCAAACGAACTATACCTAATTGTTTTAACGTTAGTATTTCGATACTCGATATCTATCAAGTATCAACGTTGTAGAGATGCATAACTCATACTAAAGTTCGTAGCTCACTAACACGTAAAATAGTGTACATTGAAATGGGTCGAGTCTTGCCCATGTACATACTGATGTGTGGTGTTTTGCCTTTGCAATCGAACTTGAACGATTACCAGAGAACAGGAGGCATGCGCACAGGCATACGTCTGGGTAGTAAGCGCATGCGTCCAAGGGTACGTTTATGCACACGCGAGGCGTAGCGGGGCGCGTGGTGCGTCGCGTCGCGTGGTAAACTCAAACATATGGCCAAGTATGAGAGCGTTCATGCAGAAGCGTTTGCGTTGAACGCGGCAGCGCACGCGGCGGGCACCGCACACCGCGTCGCGTGTGCGTAAACGTACCCTAACGAAAGTTGAAAGCGCATCAGTATATTTAGACCCATTTTAGGTGGAGCCATGCGGGTGCGGCGGCATGGAAGCGGTGTCGCGTAAGTGAGCTATGACCTTTACAATAGGACAGATAATGACGTCACACTAATTAACACACCCCGACCTCGAGTATAACTCGCGACCTACGCTAACTGCTCGAAGTACTTAGTATCTGCATGTGGGACAATGGGTCATGCCAATGTGGCAGAATGCGATTGTTATAGATGGCTTAAGGTGGAAGACACGGGTCTGCCCGCGAAATTCAAATTTAATTTGGTTTTTCGCAATTTGTAAACTAATACGACAAAGTAGGCTTATGGCATTCTAATTGCGCCGATAACAGTATCATCTTCAGAGGTTTATAATATAAACATCTTAACTTGAAAGTGTCCAGTTTAAGAAATTAGTCCGACTATCAAGTTATCAACTAATTTGTGAGTAACCACGTCCAACTCAGTATTTTGATTAATTTCTTAAACTGGTCATTTTCAATTAAAGATTTTTATGTAAACCTATGAAGATGATAATTCCACTGGCGCAATTAGAAGGCCATAAGCCTACTTTGTCGTATTAGTTTACAAATTGCGAAAAACCAAATTAAATTTGAATTTCGCGGGCAGACACGTGTCTTCCACCTTAATACCTGTAATTACGGCGACCTTACAAAAGTCGCAGAATTATGATCGAATCGGGAAGGTCACCAATGTGGATAAACTCACACCAAATCTAAATCTAAATCTTGTCGCGGTGTTTGTTACCAAACTCCGACCGGCCGATTTTTATGAAATTTTGTGTGCATATCGGGTAGGTCTGAGAATCGGCCAACATAAATTTTTCATACCCCTAAATGATAAGGGTGACCCACCCCAAAATATTTTTGTGGGCGGTACGAAGTTCGCTGGGTCAGCTCGTAATATATGATAGGAAAAGGTAACTGACTGACTGACTGATTCATCAACGCACAGCTCAAACTACTTGGGACGGATTGGGCTGAAAGGCTATTTTTGTGGGCGGTACGAAGTTCGCTGGGTCAGCACGTAATATATGATAGGAAAAGGTAACTGACTGACTGACTGATTCATCAACGCACAGCTCAAACTACTTGGGACGGATTGGGCTGAAAGGCGTAAAGAGATAGCTATTATAAGTTATGACGTAGGCATCCGCTAAAAAAGGATTTTTTAAAAATTCGACCCCAAAAAAATTGGGGTTTGAAAAATCGAACTTAACGTGACCAAAGCCGCGGGAAAGGCTAGTAAATACATAAAATTAAAAAAAATTGACTTGCTATAGCTTTGTAGATAAATAAGGAATTCTATGCTACCGCTAAGTATGTACGTAATATTTAAATAATAACGTCCGCCCATCCGAATCCGACCACGGCGGTCAATCTCCGCAGATATTAGCCATCTGCGAGAGATAATATAGTGCAATAATGTTTGCGCAAACACCGGTGCACCTCTATTCCCTCACTCTCATAGTCCGATGGGATGGAGAGTTAAACAAAATATTAGATTAGTGAAAAACGTTTTGTATTTGACTGTACATACTATTTTACTTTACGATTTTAATTTTAATGTCGGTCGAGTTGACCATCAAAAAAAACCAACTCTAAAGTTTAATGAGGTCGAGATGTACAATAAGCAAATCCGCATTACCTACCGGAGAGAGAGAAGGCGCTGGACCGAAGGCTTTACGTTCTCAGAGGCACGGGGGCGACACACCCTAACTCCGGGCTAGTATTGAGTACAGAAAGTGTTGAGTAGTTTCGTGACAGAAAACCGAATACATTGTTTTGGGCCGACCCAGGAATCGAACCCGGAACCGCACTCAGACATGTTTACCACTAGACCAACGAGGCAGGACGCTAGTTTGGTTACTCACAGCGCTAGTGGGCCGTGGGAACAATCAATCGCAAAGCGATTAGATAACGCGGTTGAACCGCTGCACGCTGCGCGGAAACTATGCGCCCGCGTTGTTGCTTGTTTACCTATAGCTATACGGTTTACTTGCGCTTGCGCATACCCAACAGTGAGAAAACGTTAAATATAAGGGCTGGTAGAGCTATGCTCGGAGTATCGTACAATTCATACCTATGTTACAGTTTTTGCAATTCACGAAGGCGAGTGAGCTTTACTCGTGGTTACTTCGTGTACATGCACATTGCATAAGTGTGCGTGCCTGTCAAAGCCTAGGTGGGAGCGGGCAGGCGCGAGCATTGCGCTCCCTCACACTTATACAGATACGACACACACACAACCATAAGTCAGTCGCCCTCGTGAATTGCAAGAACTATAGTTGTTATCGAGAGAGCTATGCTCGGAGTCGGAGATCAAATGAGGAGTTCCGTAGGAGAACCAAAGTTACCAACATAGCTCAGCGAGTCGCGACACTGAAGTGGAAATGCCGCCCATTTCCACATTAAAGAGTTCCCGCGAGAATTAAAATAACCTTAATCCACGCAGACTACGCAGACTAATACAACTACAGACAGACTACTAGTTTTAAATAAATGTTATTACTTATTATACTGTTAATGAATTTATTCAAAAGATTTATTCAGGATAAAAATAAAAAATATTAACGATATTGTTTAATTTCGTACACAGTAATAATATCAGTTGAAAATTAATAAAATTGACATTATAAAACAAATAAAATGGGTATGACATTGAATGAATTTAAACATGGATAGATTTAAGTATTAAATTTTGTATGACTGTTCTTTTGCATGCTTTGCAACTCTGTGGCAGATTGAAGCGTTTAGATAAAACTGTATAAGATCCTATTATCTACTCAATCTCGCAAATAAATCATTTGAATGTAAAGACGATGATAATAAGATGGCGGGCGATGGAGAGAGCTATGCTCGGAGTGTCCCTGCGGGATCTAATCAGAAACGAGGAGATCCGTAGGAGAACCAGAGTCACCGACATAGCTCAGCGAGTCGCGATACTGAAGTGGAAATGGGCGGGGCACATAGTTCGAAGAGCTGATGGTCGTTGGGGTCCCAAGGTGCTGGAGTGGCGACCCCGCACCGGGAAGTGCAGTGTTGGCAGACCCCCCACCAGGTGGACCGACGACATCAAACGAGTCGCAGGGAGCCGCTGGATCCAGGCGGCACAAGACCGAGGCCTGTGGAAGTCCATGCAAGAGACCTTTGTCCAGCAGTGGACGTCTATCGGTTGATAAAGAAGAAGAAGAATAAGATGGCGTACTCAGTACTCACCGAGCTGTATGGAGCCCATGATCTGCGAGGACTGTATCTTCTTGTATGTGATCTCGCCGCCCTCGCCGACGCGCCGGTGCCCGATCTTGCGGTCCGACTTGTGGACCTTGCTGATGGCGCCCGACGGCCCCACCGCCGGCTGGAATACAATAGAATACAAATATTTTTTATTCAAATAAACTTTTTTACAAGTGATTTTGAATCATCGATGAGACTACCACTGCTTCGGAATGCCCTTCCTGCCGAGAAGAACCAGCAAGAAACTCGGCGGTTGCTCTTTTCAAAACAAGTTTACAATACAATAGATACTATGCTATGTATGCAGTGTTTCCACAATGAGGGAAGTTCCAAAAATGCATCATCATCATCATTAACAACCCATCAACGGCTCACTACTGAGCGCAGGTCTCCTTTCAGAGAAAGGTTATAGGCCATAGTCCACGACGCTGGCCCAATGCGAACTGGCGGACTTCACACATCTTCGAGATCATTATGAAGGACTCTCAGATGTGCAGGTTTCCTCACGATGTTTTCCTTCACCGTTGAAGCAAGTGATATTTAATTGCTTAAACGCACTTGACTCCGAAAAGTCAGAGGTGCGTACCCGGGATCCACACCACAGGAGAGATAGGAGACCACAGTCCTAACCACTAAGCTATCACTGCAAAAATGCATACCTACCAGGTACTAACAATGCAATATATCTTAACACGGGTAGACATAAAGCAGTCCCAATCCCGGCGCGGCACCCGTTCACGAGCATGACGCATAAGCGGCATAACCCAGCCGTTGCTTCGCTCAACCATATTTGATGGAACGTAACAACCCGCATCACACGCCACCACCACAGAAATGTTTAAAGAGAGCGTGACATACTTAGGCTAACCCTGTTAAGGCATCGAATTGAATAATATTGGAATATGTATTGACAATATATTGGAATAGAGACAAGTGTAAATTAAACATTTAAAACACCCCCGACATGTGAATCTATAGCTGGACTTTGGTGGGAGGCTTTGGCCGTGGCTAGCTACCAACCTACAGTTAAAGACGTGCCACCAAGCGATTTAACGTTCCGGCACGATGACGTGTAGAAACCGATTAGGGGTATGGGTTTAATGTTCACTGCCAAACCCATTCCAAGTTAGCCCGCTACCATCTTAGGGTAAGATCTATAGATGGCTCTCTCACTCAGCTCAGACTCAAGACTGAGTTAAAACGAGACAGATTTAGGTATGTCAAAACATATTTGTATCTAGTTTTAACTCTATCTTGAGTCTTGAGCAGAGCCAGAGTGCGATCTATAGGTCTCAGCCTTAGGCTGCATCGTCACTTACCATCAGGTGAGATCACAGTCAAGGACTATCTTGTCATCGAATAAAAAAAGGACTATGTATCATATACCCGACATCCTGTTACAAAGTTTTCTGTTGAGACCATTCTGATGAGCCCAAACGCACTATATCTGCTGTAAGGCGCTGAGGAGTTGGGTATCCCGCAGACTACTTTAATCTGTAGCATTAGCTCAATTCACCATACCTTGGAAATAATCAGAAGTAACAGTATTAGGGCCTATATTACCTTCTGATAATGTCGGATAGCCTAACCATAAATTTTGTCACTTTCTTACTTTATGTCAAGTGATAAAGACAAAAAACTTGAGACGTGTCAAGGGACACCCGGATGGAACGAAGTTCCTTTCGATTAATTAGTGAAGGAATAATTAGTGAAGGAATTGAATCGTCTACAGGGTTCTATAACTTATAAATTATAAAAAATTAGGGAAAAATTCCACATGTAGAAATTATCTATATTATCTATATCTATATATCTATATATATATAAAAGAAAGTGGTGTTAGTTACACTATTTATAACTCAAGAACGGATGAACCGATTTGGCTGAAAATTGGTGGGGAGGTATCTTAGAACCAGGAGACGGACATAGGATACTTTTTATCCCGTTCGACCGCGTTTCCGTCAAGTCACTATAAAACGTGGTATAACAAAAACGCATCTGACATGGAATAACAAAACGCAAATGACAGTGGAATAACAAAACGTAAATGACAGCTAAACGTAATTTTGTCTTTGATTAAGTATGGTAAAAAATTTGACAATTATAAAAAGTGTTATAATAAAGCATTACTGATATTATAAATGCGAAAGTGTGTTTGTTTGTTGGTTTTACCTCCAATCACGTCGCAACAGAACAGCGGATTGATGCGATTTTTTGCATGGGTATAGTAATGGATGTAGTAGTGGTTCCTCAGACCGGGAGAGCTACTTTTATCTCGGATAATGAAAGAGTTCCCGCGGATTTTTAAAAACTAAATCCATGCGGACGAAGTCGCGGGCATCAGCTAGTTTAAAATAAAATTGAAAATAGAAAATTCAGTCTGTCGAGCTGGGATTCGAACCATCGACCTTTAACTGTTTAGCGACTGTAGAAACCACAAGGCTACGGAGATCTAATATTGTAATGTGAAAATATTGAACACAATGCCAAATTCTTTCTTTAACAAAAATTCTAAAACAGGACGAAGTCGCGGGCATCATCTAGTATCTAGTCTAGTAATATTATAAAGGCGAAAGTTTGTGTGTATGTTTGTTACTCTTTCACGCAAAAGCTTCTGGACGGATTTAGCTGAAATTTGGAATGGAGATAAATTATACCCAGGATTAACACATAGCATAGGCTACTTTTTATCCCGGAAAATCAAAGAATTCCCGTGAGATTATAAAAACTAATTCGGAAGAAGTTGCGGGCATCAGCTAGTACCGATATAAATTCTCAACTAGTAGGTCGACTAGTCGAGAATCAAGAATGATTCGACTCGTCGAGTTCAAGCGCGGCCGTGACATGCATCTATTGTGGATTCGTCGCCCCCCGCCCCCGCGCACTCGCCCATTATATACAAAATGACAAATACCTACATACAATGGCGATTGAATAGCAACCAACGTAAAGGTCAATGGACTGGCATGCCTATCTCATAACTGTCTCTATTAGATGCCTTAGCTACAAAACGCCGTTAGAGTAGATAGCCTAGTGCTTAATCATGCGTCATGCTCGTGAACGGGTGCCGCCTACGGGAATGGGGCTACTTTGTGTCTGCCCGTCTTAACATGAATTGAATTGTAGTACTTTTCTTTTTGGAACTTCACCTCATTGTGGAAATATTATATTTTATTCTAACAAAGTTGCATAGGTTAAATCGGCTTGGCATCCGGCTGCCCACAAGATGGTATAAAAACTTATTACAATGTAATAGCTTCATAATAATATTGTAAAATGATTATTTTGAAAAGAGCAACTGCTGAGTTTCTTGCCGGCTCTTCTCAGCAGAATCCGCTTTCCGAACCGGTGGTAGAATCATGACTTGTCATAAGAGCCACAGGTTGGCCTACGTGCAATAAATAATTTTGAATTTGAATTTGAATTAAGGCTGAGATCTTATAGATCGTACTCTGGCTCTGCTCAACACTCAAGAGTTAGAATGAGATACAAATATGTTTTGACATAAATCTGTCCCGTTTTAACTCAGTCTTGAGTCTGAGCTGAGTGAGAGTGCAATCTATAGATCTCAGCCTAGAACTTCGGCCAGCCGGTTCAGGGTTCGAATTCCAGACCTGTAACTTTCCGGAGTTACATGCGTTTGATAACGACGACGACGGGATGATTTTGTAATGATGATGATGATTTTGATTGTAATGATGATTTTTGATGGATGTATTTGCAATTCCACCTCGAGGGTGGATAAAAATAGGGGCAGAAAGTTTGTGTGAAAGTCCGTAATCTTTCAAGTTTAAACCATGAAACTTGGTATTTTACTCTTCGATTACAAATGAAGAAATACGTGTTTCAGTTTTTAAAAACTCCACCACCGAAGGAGATAAATGTTTGTAAGAAAATGGTACGAAAGTCCGTCATCTTTCAAGTTTTCGATTAAAAATAAAGATGTTCAGAGTTTTTGAAAATTCTAATACAAAGTCCCGGAGGCAAAAGCTAGTATACAAAATCCTTACTAATATTATAAATGCGAAAGTGTTTGTTTGTTGGTTTCTTGGTTTGTCCTTCAATCACGCCGCAACAGAGCTACGGATCGACGTGATTTTTTGCATGGGTATAGTTGAGGACCTGGAGAGTGACATATAGGCTACTTTTTATCCCGTAAAATCAAAGAGTTCCCAAGGGATTTTAAAAACTAAATCCACGCGGACGAAGTCGCGGACATCAGCTAGTAATACATACACAGACGGCTGAAATCATTAATTTTGCAATAATGCTATCTCTTTCAATAATAATTCAATTTTAACGACTCCTGTTTTAAGAAAATGATTCAATAAGAATTTCTTAAGGTTGAAGACAAGGGTCATAATATCAAAATACTGAGTTGAACGTGAGTTACTCACAAATTAGTCGATATTTTGATTAATTTCTTAAACTGGACACTTTCAAGTAAAATTTTTTATATAAACCTGTGAAGATGATACTGCCATTGTCGCAATTAGAATGCTATAAGCCTACTTTGTCGTATTAGTTTACAAATTGCGAAAAACCAAATTAAATTTGAATTTCGCGGGCAGACCCGTGTCTTCAATCTTAACGGAGTCAGTGAACCGAACGCATCCCGTTACGATATACGTGGAAGGTAACAATGGAGTGTGGGTAGGTGTATGTATTGTACGTTTGTTCCACCGAAGCGCCTAAACTACAGAGCCACGCTGGCCCAGTGCGGATTGGCAGAATCCACTAAGCTTTGACAGCATCAAGATAGACCATAGCCTACCACGCTGGCCCAATACAAATTGGCCACACACATCTTTGAGAACATTATGGAGAACTTTCAAGCATGCGGGTTTCATCACGATGTTTTCCTTCACCGTTACAGTTATATTTACCTAATTCCTTAAAACGCATAATTATTAATCCGAAAGTCTTGGCCGCTCTATCACCGCGCTGTAAAATATGGAACATACTTAAGGTAGTTATTAACTGGTCTTGGCGCGCGGCTTCGCTCACTATTTTACCCTATTAGGGGTTGAATTTTCAAAAATCCTTCTTAGCGGATGGCCTACTTCATAATAGTTGTCTGTATGCCAAATAGCTACCCGTCCAGTGGTTTGAGCTGTGCGTTGATAAATCGATCAGTCAGCAGTCACTCAATCACTCACCTTTTCCTTTTATATATTAAGGTTGATTATACGGGTCTGTCCGCGAAATTCAAATTTAATTTGGTTTTTCGCAATTTGTAAACTAATACGACAAAGTAGGCTTATGTTATTCTAATTGCGCCAGTGGAATTATCATCTTCACAGGTTTATATAAAAATCTTTACTTGAAAGTGTCCAGTTTAAGAAATTAGTCAGAATATCGACTAATTTGTGAGTAACTCACGTCCAACTTACGATATTCTGACTATTTCTTAAACTGGACACTTTCAAGTAAAGATTTTTATATAAACCTGTGAAGATGATACTGCTACTGTCGCAATTAGAATGCCATAAGCCTACTTTGTCGTATTAGTTTACAAATTGCGAAAACCAAATTAGATTTGAATTTCGCGGGCAGACCCCTATCTTTCGCCCGAGACTTCGTTCGCGTGGACTTAGGTTTTTAAAAATCCCGCGGGAACCTTCTTTTTTCAAGAAAAAGGTAGCCTACGTCATTCTCTAAATCCTCAACTACTCTAAAAATCACATCGATCCATGGTTCCATTCTTGCGTGATTGGTGGACAAACAAATACACAAACACAATTTTGCATTTAATATTAGTTGGTCCTAGCTCCTAAGGATGTCTAATGGCGAAGCAGGTAGGTACTATATTCCGCCATAAATTCACACTACAACTATTGGCATCTGGCGGTGCGTGTGCCCACCAATTATAATTTAACTACTCCACAGGGTCACCAACGCTAAGTGCAGAAAAAGTAGTAGTAGAGTCTGTCAATAGAGGGCGCTAGAGGTAGCGATTTGAGATTTATTTCATGAAATTCAGCTTACTAGCGACAAGCGGCAATTATTTGAACTACATTGCAAGATGAAATTATGAATAGTTAGGTTAACAGATGGCGCTTTAAAAATTATAGATCAGAAGATTAACAGATGGCGCTTATTAAAAAATTGATATTTTATTTTATTTATTCATTTAATTTATATGTTTATTTTGGTTCTTTCACATGTATTATAATACTATTGGTACGTTTCAGAGTTATTTTTAAATTTCGTATTACCTAATCCCCTAACCACAGATATTATAACATCTATGTTTTGCCTGTGGTTTTACGATCCCCGTCGATGACAAAGCAATATTGCCAGTGTGACCACTTTTAGTAGATTTCATCTTTTATAGTAGATTTGAAGCAAATAAGACGATAATCTAGTAGGATATTTTAATGTCTGAGTAGAATTTAGTAGAATTAATGAGAAACACATCAGTAGGTTTTGCTATTAATTCGCTATCAAAGAATATTAGGCATCCATGTCCAAAAAGTTTTACTTAATTTTACAGTTGGCAACACTTGAAAGTGATTTGGGGGATTCCCTTATTATTGAATGAACGTTACTGTGGGCACAGACCTTATAATACTGACGTACTGTGGGCATAGCAAATTGAATTTAATTGTCCAATAGATAAATACAATTTTTATAAAATACCTAGGTCTTTCAATCATTTTTAAGTTGCTCCTATAATGACAACATAATAACAACAACATTTTTATTTAGTCGTTTGCATTCGCAGAATCATACATTTATGTATTTAAAATGCGACCTAGTATATTTCAGTAGATTTAGCAGTGTCTTTGGTAGATTCCCTCATTAAAAAGTGGTCACACTGAATATTCCCCAATGTCCATTCTCTTTGGTCTTTGAACTCGACCGCGCTTTTAACTACATAAAAGTTATAGTCGTTTTATTTTCAAAACAACAATATTGATAAGTAATTATTTGTGTTTAACCCTGTGACACAGTTTAACAAAATGCAAGAAATACACAAGCGTAATAAAGCGTATAAATACAAATGTTCATATTACAACTGCTCATCGGTAAATGGTGAAAAAACCATGTTTAAATTTCCATCGATGGACGCAAATCGTTTAAAAAAATGGCTGGAAAATAGCGGTAAGTAATTATTTTTCCACGACGTATATGCATTTATCATAACACTAACAGCACACATTAACTATTATAATATCTATGACCAATGACTATACAGTAATAGTCGGAGCGCGAGCGACGACCTATATAAATCTATGATTTAATGGTTTAAGTATATTAATAGATATCTCCCATAATTAAAATGCTTTCAGTGTACATTGCATTCCATATTACCTATATATCACAATATGCTATATTCTTATTACCCGACTGCAAGAAGGGTTATGTTTTTCGCGCAATTTCTTTATTACCTCGTAGGTATCTTCCAAACAGCTGGATGGATTTTGACGATTGAGGCATTGTTACGAGTAGATTCGTTTCAGCTACCCAAGTGTTCTTAGATAGGTTTTAAAAAAAAAAATATCAATATGCTGGGTTTTTGGCGCCAAAATGTAAGTCATTCAAAAAAATATATTACATATCCAAACCTATCGAGTGGTGTATCAAAATGAAGGGAATTAAAAGGAGATTACAAGAATATATATCATATATTTAAATGTACCTAATTAGGAACTTGGAGTCGGGTTTTTAAAATTTAGACTTAAATGATTGCCATAGAATCTAGATCTTATATAATCTAGATCTTATAGTAGTAGAAACACATAAAGTAAGTATAACGCATCTATTGTTGCTAGCTGTAGAATGGTGTTTTTTTTCTACACTTGCTATATACCTAACTTTCCTCGCGTTTCATCATCAAACTTGAATTGCTTAAGGCCCGTGTATTTCTCAACGGCCTTGAGGGTCTGGGCGGAGCGAGATGTTCTCCCCGCGCCAATCACGCATCCCCTCGAATGATAAATTTAAAGTATAACCACAGACTTTATAATAACAAAACAGAATTTTTTCACTATGGCACAGTATAAGAATATAATATACTAGCTGATGCCCGCGACTTCGTCCGCGTGGAATAAGTTGTTTTATATATATAATATACAATAGGCGGAAATAGCTGTACAATAGGCGGCCTTATCGCTAAGAAACGATCTCTACCAGGCAACTTAAAGAGGAAATAATAATAGAAATATTCGACGATAATATTGGACGTAAATATCTATGATAAAATATTGGTGTTTTTAAGCAAAACTAAAAAATAAAAAATACGTGTTAATTCAATTTCAATAATATATAATATATTGAAATTTGAGCACTAAAAACCAATTTCCTTTTAAATTTCCGTTATATTTCTTGTATAATAAATAGTTCGTCCTTCTTTCTATCTGCCAAGTAAAATGTTTTACAATATAACTGAATTTAAAACAGTCTGAATATTGCTACTGTTATTTTTGCCTGTACATCTGAACATGAATAAGTTTGTTTCAGGCAACATGACTATTGACCATCTACCTCCTAAGTGTTTGGAAAATAAACGCATATGTATTGATCACTTTGATGCAAAACACATAATTCAGAATGGCTTTAGAAAACTCCTGACACCATCAGCTGTACCCGAACCATATCTGAATTCTCAACAACCTCATGGTTTACATTCACGAACTCCTTCACCAGGTACCTATTCATTTTTTAAATTTATAGTTTCAAAAAATCTGAACAAAATTTTTTAAAATTTTAAAGATGTAACCTTTTGAATGCAAAATGAAGAGGTTATTTTCTTTAACAATGTTGAATTTTTCTTACAGTGAATTATGATGACACCAACCTACAAAGGCAACCTCATGAACATTCACGAACTCCTTCTCCAGGTACCTAGGCATTTAAATTTATAGTTTCAAAAAACCTGAACTAAAATTTTTTGAATTTTTAATTATTGTAACAAATATTCTTTCAATGCCCTTTACACACCCAAACCACAGATATTATAGCCCAAACACACACTCACTCACACCCACACACATGTACACAAAAACCACACCACCACCACATCAACCCATTGACGGCTCACTGCTGAAGACGGGTCTCCTCTCAGAACGAGAAGGATTATGCCATAGTCCACCTCGCTGGCCCAATGCGGATTGGTAGACTTTACACACCTCTGAGAACAGTAAGAACTCTCAGGTATGTAGGTTTCCTCACGATGTTACCCGTTCACCGTTCACCGTTAAATCAAGTGATATTTAATTTCTTAAAACGCACATAACTCCGAAAAGTCATCGGTCGTGCCAGGCTCGAACCCGCGACGCCCGATTAGGAGGCCGCGGTGTGTAACCACTCGGCTACCACGGCTTTTTTTACACCCGAAATTACGTTTTCACATTATATTCAGTTCATGGCCTTATTTAATGACTTTAATGTTATTATAAAACCTAGAGTTTTTCTAGTCCTCATTTTTGACTCGACTCTTAAAATTTATTAGTGTTTTTAAAGGTTGGTTGGATCACTTTTTTGTTTCGTTATTATTATTTGTAGGATCACCAGATCTAAAGGTTCTAACACCTAAAAAGGTATATAGTAATAAGCGACGATTTCACGAAGTCGCAGTCGACACAGCTGACGAATCACATGAGGAACTGATTTGGAGCACACCTAAGAAAAGACGGACACGGGAAAAAGATGAGTATACAGATACACCTAGATGTAAGAAACTAAAAACTTTATTAAAAGACACCAATAACAAATTAAGACGTTCTATTATGAAAAATAAATATTTGAGACATAGGGCTATAAATAAGAATATTGTAGATTTGTCAAAACACAAATTTAGAAGTGAATCGAGCAAGTTATTAGCTTTGATGCAATTTAAAAAACCTAGGACAAGTTGGACTGAAGAAGAGAAAAAATTTTGCATGTCCTTGTATTATAAATCACCTGCTGCGTATAAATACATGTTAAAATCGGGGACTGTCTTAGCTTCTATAACGTCAATACAGCGTTGGTTACAAGAAACCAATTGTCTACCTGGTATTAACGAAGAAGTTTTTGAGAATATTAAAAATAAATTTTTACATAAATCTATTAAAGAGCGTGCTTGTGTAGTATGTTTTGATGAAATGAGCATCATGACTAATTTAGAGTACACATCAAAATATGATTTAATTGAAGGGTTTGAAGATTTTGGTAATGGTGAGAGAAATGGAAAAGAAGCTAAATACGCGTTAGTATTTATTGCCAGGGGCCTTTATATTAATTGGAAGATCCCAGTAGCATACTTTTTGGGGTCAAGAACTATTGAGTCCAGTAAATTAAAAACAATAATTGAGAATGTAATTAGTAAATTGTTTGAATCAGGTTTATTACCTAAAGCAACTGTTTGCGATCAAGCAACGACAAACGTAAAAGTAATTAAAGATTTAGGTGCCACTATTAAGTACCCTTTTTATTTCTTAAATGGACGTAAAATTTTTGCAATATTTGATGTCCCACATTTGATAAAAAATGTGAGGACTAATTTAATTAATAATAATTTTTATTTAAATGGAAATCAAATTTCCTTTTCCGACATAGTTTATGTGTATAATACAGATCAAAATAATAAAAGCAAATCTGTACATAAGCTCTCAGCTGCGCACATAAGCCCTAATAATTTTCAAAAAATGAAAGTCAAGCTCGCCACACAAGTTTTAAGTAAATCTGTGTCAGCGGCAATTCAAACTGCCATCCAAAGTGGAGAGTTGAATAACGACACTGCACAACACACAGCTCATTTTGTTAATCTCTGTAATGATTTATTTGATTGCCTTAATTCTAAAAATAAATTTAATAGAAATCCGTACAGATGCGCGATCACAAAAAACCGAAACTCGGAAGTAAATCTAACTTTGATTAAAGGCAAAAAAACTTTTTGTGAATTACAAAAAATAACAATTAATAACAAAAATGAACGGCAGCTAACTCGCCCCCCTTGTTTTGATGGTATGGTTCAGACAATTAATGCCGTTCTTCAACTCTCTGCTGAAGAATTTACACCGGGCACTGGCAATAAATTTTTATTAACATATCGATTAAATCAAGACGTAATTGAAAATTTGTTTGGAATTTACAGATTAAAAGGAGGTTGCAATAGAAACCCCACATCAAGATCACTACGATCAACGTTTCGTTCCAATTTGTTAAATAACTTGATGACATTTGAAAAAACAAATTGTGAATCAGATCAGGATTTGTTCCTACCTACAGCCACTACAAACCAAGAAAATACACGACAGTGTGATTCCATACCGTCAACATCAATGCAACAAGGTTTTATAGGTGAAAATATTGAAGGCCCTTTAACAGAACTTCCAATCCTAACTCAAAGTAGCAATATTATAGAAATTACGCAGTCTCAACAAAATTTATCATTAGAAACGTGTTCTGTTGTGTATTTTGCTGGGTGGATAGGTAAATCTTGCATAGATAAATTTGATTGTTCAGATTGTAAAAAAATATTATTGAACAATCAAGTTGATTTAAATGATAAAAAACAATTACTGTTAATCAACAAAACATACTCCAATATTTCAGTGCCAACACTTAAATCTCCCACTGAATATTTAGTTAATTTAGTTGATAAAATGTTAGACTGTTTTCAGGAAAATATTGACCAATTACATAAAAGTAATGTAATATCTAACTTGATGAATAATTTTAAAAATAAAATAAACTTCCATACTCACTACCATAACCTTGATCATTTTGATTACCTAATTAGGAAATTAATGGAAGTTAAGATTCACGACTTTTGTAAAAGTCGGAAAAAATCTTTACAGTCTGCATCTAAATTAAGAATTCTTCAAAACAAATAATAAATTGGATCGATATGTTGATGGTTACATTTCTTATTTTATTTTAAATTCCGTTACAAAATCTTTAAACTTATCATCTGCAGTATGTCGTTATCGATGGTACGTGTTTCTTATATCATTTTATAGTTTAAAGGTACAGATCCCCCATTTTGCGTGTAGGACTCGCATAGACAAGTTTCCCAAATTTTTTTTCTATTAATTATGAAAATTAAAGTAAAATTATTTTGTGAAAATATGAACGATTGGATATCCTAATCCTAATATCCTAATATCCTTACTAATATTATAAATGGGAAAGTGAGTTTGTTTGTATGTTTGTTCCGCTTTCACGCCGTAACTACTGAACCGATTTGGCTGAAATTTGGAATGGAGATAGATTATACCCTGGAATAGGACATAGGCTACTTTTTATCCCGGAAAAATCCTCGGTTCCCGCGGGAACCAAGTAACCTCAATCCACACAGGCGGCGCCGCGGGCATCATCTAGTTTAAAATATAAGAAGCTATTATAAGTTATTAGTACACATTAAAACACAATATTATGAGTTTCAGAAATTTGCGACGTAGTTCACACCGTTTAGATGGTTTAGATTTAGACAGACGATCGAGATTGGAAGCCGAGGACATGCCGAGGAAGACTAGAATAGGATGGAAGTCCTAATGTGTTGTTTAACGCAATGATTTAATATGTTACTGTCGTAAAAGCTCACTGGTTTAACGTCTGATTAAAGTCATTTGAGAATTTACAAATCAAATTAGAGACATAGTTGTGCCCTTTGATGATAAACCACTGTAATATGGGCCTTATGGGTAGTTTAAACTAAAGGGTAGATGCCACCCAGTTTTCTTGCTGGTTCTTTCTGGCTAGGTTAAGTGGCAATTCCGAACCAGTGTAGATTTAGTTAAATCAAATTAATCAGTAAACCTTGTTTTTTTTTGAAGTCGGTTAAAAAAACCTTCTGTTTTCACTTTTCACTGAGGTAGGCCTTACCGGATTAAAAGTTCAAAATTGTACGTGATTGTATAAAGAAAACTACTGTTTATTATCAAATAATATTTATTAATTATTTTAATTCAGTCAGTCCTCATTGGTACCTGTATTCTTAATAAATAGTTCGTAAGCTTAAATTATATTTTCAGGACAGTTTATTTGCCCACTATACCACAAATTTTGATTGATTATTATAATTATGCCTAAACAACATCAAGCATTGATTATTTATGATTTATGACATTTCTACTTAAAAAATCTACTTAAAATAATTTCTAAACATTAACACAGTTGAAGAAAACACTTGAATTATTTTGTTAATTAAACTTTTAATTTAACAGTTTATCTACGCATTGTTTTATTTCTGAAAGACCTCAATTATATCTTTTATTTTTTCATAGCGCTTACCGCCTTCATATTTTTCTAGCTCTTTTGCAACAAACTGACCAATAAGCGTGTTACCCATCTTTATGTTTTCAAAATTTTCATTGTTGAATGATACCATTATACCGACGTCATTGGATGTTTTCTGCAATGCTAATTTAACTGTACAGCCCGTAACCTTACTAGAATCATTTCCATCTTCCGAATCTGACCACTTTTGGGCGTTATGTCGAAATTCTTCACAATCATTGTTATCGGCCTTTTCGGGGCTCGGTGAAGAAAGACAGTGTGATGAATTTATTAATTACGATTATTATCGAATCGAACGATGGTTTACGACGGCTCTACTTGTAAGTTGTAATGATGAATCATGAAAATGAACGCGCGAGGCGGCGCGGTGAGAGGTGGCGGGCGGGTGGCGGGCGGCGCGGTGTAGAAAACATTTAAGGCTCCTATATTTCCCAACGGCCTTGAGGTTCTGGGCGGAGCGAGATGTTCTCCCCGCGCCAACCACGCAACCCCCTAAATTTTTGGGCGCGCAGTCGGCAGGTATAGAGGTAATGTTTATAATATGTGGAAATACGTAGGTATAGTTATATAATATAAGAGTAGGTAATTAAATAATATAATAAGTAAGGTGAGTGGGGGTAAGTCGAAATGGTTTTTTGATGAGATAAATGTAAACGAATTGCGTTTTGCATATTTTTACGACGTAAATGGCATGTTTTCTTCTTATTTGTTTCATAATAAAACCAACGATATCTTAGCTCAGGAACATAGCTTATATTGTTAAGTTACAAAATAACAACACGAAGTGAAAAACACAACAAATTTTCATTCATCATTTTTGGTATTTACGGAAAAAGACCAAATGTTTAACAAATTCGGACGCTAAATATTGCTGTCGCACCAAGCATGGAGCCGCCTTTCTCAGCCAAATAGAGATAGCAATATACCGGCCGATTTTTGCACGCGCCTTGAATAATTGGAGTTGCGAACTATGTTCGCCGGACCCTTAATTGAAAATTATAGTTATAATACATGTCTGCTAAAATTAGGTACTTACATAGAAGTTTTATTATTATTGTGATTGCAGGTTAAGTTCAATAATGTTTTTTTTTCACATCATGAAAAAAAAATGGCTGATTTTATGTATAATTCGTAAATGTATGATTGGTAGGTATATGATGAATAATATTATGGCACTAAAAACTATATTAAATATGAACGTTTTGTTATTTTCAATAATTAAATTATTTTAAGTATTATTAGTTTTTCGTATTAAATCAAGTGGTCGCCGACTAGACAAGGGGTCGGTCGTAACTCGTAAACTACCAAATGTCGTCGCTAACTTGCATTTCACGTAGTTTTTATAATTTAACTAGCTGACGCCCGCGACTTCGTCCGCGATGTTTAAATAGGTAAATGGGATAAAATGTAGGCTAAGTATGTGTTAAGTCAGGATATAATTTAGCAGGCTATCTCCATTCCAAATTTCAGTCAAATCCTATATAAACATGCTACATGCTCTAAAGGGCCATATTGATCTATATTAAATGCACAATTTATTTAAGGTACATAATGGAATAAGGATTAATACTGTATTGCTTAAAATCGCTTCGTAAATAAGCCATTATTTCTCGTAAAAAGTACCTAAAGGCTAAAAAATGGTTATTGTGAGTTATCCCTAAGAGATAGACATAGTTATATAACTTCGCGGACTTTTTTGTAGACCTTTTTAAGGTGTACAATACTGTAGTCACAGACCTTATAATACTGCTGTAGTACATTATTTTGATCTATCTAGGGTAGGGTAGGGTTCAGCCAGCGTTTGCAATGTAAGCGCAAAAAAATGTGTTTATTTACGACATCACATTAAAAACCTCTAAAATTATCAGTGTTTCTCTACTATATTATGCATGTTATAAACATAAAAACCTTCCTCTTGAAACACTCTATCTATTAAAAAAACCCGCATCAAAATCCGTTGCGTAGTTTTGAAGATCTAAGCATACATAGGGACAGACAGACAGACCGACAGACAGACAGCGGGAAGCGACTTTGTTTTATACTATGTAGTGATAAGTAGGTACATTGACCTAAAAAGTTGAATACTGCGCCATATATTATCTGCGCCACATCTGCGCTAATCCTATTTTGCCTATTTTCTTACTATCTTGCGAAATTGCGAAAAACGAAATAATTGTGATATTGTCCGAGCTGGCAACCTCGCAATACGTTCTAGGTATATCGTATACGAAAATAGACACTATTTCCATTCATGTTAGAACGATATCGCTGTGAAAAAAATACAAACACTTCCGAATATTCTATTGTAGGTACTTGCATACGCCATCTATTAGCGTTTTCATAACTGCAACGACAACAAAAGAACGTCATCTATCGGGGCTCGATCAAACTGTTCCCTAGAGCGCCATCTAATTGTAATCATATTAACTGTTATGAAGCTGCTCGCTACAACAGCGCCATTAATTCCCGTGTTAGCCATCGGGTGGTCCACCCGAGCAATTTAACAGTGTTTCGTTTCTTTGTTCCTGATGGAGTATCTGTACGTCAGTATTATAAGGTCTGTGACTACTCATAGTATTTCCCCAACTAAATATTCCGACGCGCGCGGCGATTCATTCTTCGCCACGAATGAAGTGAAGTATCCGGTTGATGTATTTTGTGCACGAGTTTTTTTCTTCTTTAAGCAGTGATTGATGAGTGGTTTAAACTGCGGTATGATATTCGGGGAGTCGCAGATTCGATCCCGGGCATGCACCTGACTTTTCGGGGTTATGTGTTAAACAGACATATACATAGAAATTAACTTACAATCTGTGCTCATTTGGCACGAGAAAAGCCATTGCGTGGGTATTGAATTATCACTTGCTTCAACGGTGAAGGAAAACATCGTGGGGAAACCGGCACGCTTGAGAGTTCTTCATAATGTTCTCAAAGGTGTGTGAACTGTGAAGTGAAACAATTCGGCCATCGTGGTGGGCTATGGCCTATAACCTTTCTCTGAGAGGAGACCTGCGCTCAGTGGCGAGACATTAATGGGTTGCTGTGTTATACTTCTATGGGGTTGCTCATGATGACGCGCGTTTTGAGCAATTAAATGGGGAGAGGAGAATATCAGTCGAATTTAGCTTATTTAGGGCCTGTATTACCACCTTCTGATAAGTGTCGGATAGCCTAACCGTAAATTTTGTCACTTTCTTACTTTATGTCAAGTGAAAAAGACAAAATATGCGAATAAGCTATCCGACACTTATCAGAAGTTGGTGAAAATGGCCCTTAATGTTCTTTATATGAAACTAGCTGATGCCCGCGACTTCGTCCGCGTGGATTTAGTTTTTAAAATCCCGCGGGAAATCTTTGATTTTCCTATGTCCAGGTTCTCAACTATAGCTATCCAAAAAAAATCGGCCTAGTGCGAGTTGGGCCTCGCTCTTTTAGGGTTCCGTTAAAAAAAAATAAATTAAAATATTTCCATGTACCCATGGAAAGATTTTAATTTAATTTTTTTAATTTAATTTAATTTTTATTATTTGTTGTTATAGCGGCAATAGAAATACATAATATGTGAAAATTTCATCTGTCTATCTATTACGGTTTACGAGATACAGCCCGCTGACAGACGGACGGACGGACGGACAGACGGACAGCGTAGGCTTAGTAATAGGGTCCCGTTGGTACCCTTTGGGTACGGAACCCTAAAAATCACGTCAATCCGTAGCTTTGTTGTAGCGTGATTGACGGACAAACCAACAAAAAAACACACTTTTGCATTTTAATATGTATTAGTAAGGAAAAGGCGATGTAATTAAATTTAAGAACACAAAAGCTATTATTGTGACTAAAATATGATAGTGAGATATATTCTCTCGGGGACGTTATTGTAGAGAATATTGAGTAGTTTAATCATGTAGTACATACATAATTTTTATGTATCATCAATAGTTTTCTCAGCACACGCCAAATAATGCATTTAACAGGCAAAATTTTGCTACTTTGGGTCACATTATTGCAATTTATATAAAAAATAAATTATAGCCTACGTTACTTCCTGATAACTTAGCTTTCTATTGGTGAAAAAATGGTTAAAATCGGTCTAGTAGTTACAGAGCCTATTCGGTACAAACAAACAAATAAACAAACAAAAAATCGGCCAAGTGCGAGTCGGGCCTCGCTCTTTTAGGGTTCCGTTAAAAAAAATTAAATAATAATATTTCCATGTACCCATGGAAATATTTTAATTAAATTTTTTTAATTTAATTTAATTTTTATTATTTGTTGTTATAGCGGCAATAGAAATACATAATATGTGAAAATTTCATCTGTCTATCTATTACGGTTTACGAGATACAGCCCGCTGACAGACGGACGGCCGGACGGACGGACGGACGGACAGCGTAGGCTTAGTAATAGGGTCCCGTTGGTACCCTTTGGGTACGGAACCCTAAAAACATCTTTCCTCTTTATAATATTAGTACATATTTAGTTTAGAAAAATATATCGAATCCCAAGTGTGAATTGCGATAGTAAGAGACAGTTTAGTATTCGATAGACAGCTTACTTGTAAAGAAATTGCTACTCTCACATAATAATATGCTATGTATATCAAAAGCGGAAATAAAATATTGCGGAATCCCGTCTGGCCGGCAGCCAGTTCGACTCCTTGAATGGGCAAATCCAGTCGCGACTGTGACTCACAATATACGAGTAATATTATTTACGTATTTGCATAGGACAACAACCTCTTCACACGATTTCCTTCACGATGCTTTTTAGGGTTCCGTACCCAAAGGGTGCCAACGGGAACCTATTACTAAGCCTCCGTTATCCGTCCGTCCGTCTGTCAGCGGGCTTATCTCGTAAACCGTAATAGATACAGTTAAAATTTTCAAATATTGTGTATTTTTATTGCCGCTATAAGAACAAATAATAAAAATTAAATTAAATTAAAAAATAAAGGGGGGCTCACATACATGGAAAAGGAGTCGAAATAAAGTTTTATTTTTTTACCCTGGCATGTGGGGTGTCATTGTCTAGAACTCATTAAGTTCAAATATATATATTTTTTATTTTTTAGCTACAAAAATGAAGAAATGGGGGGCCGTCAAAGTTGTCGGTTTTAGACCAATTTTGTTAGGGGGTCTATCTCAAAAACTAAACTAGTTAGGAATTTGAAATTTTGGTATATTATGTACTATATAATAGTGTATTTAAACAACAAATACGGAAAACACTGATTTAAAATGTGGTTTGTAAGTTGTGATCAAAACAAACGAGCATTTTTCCTTACATGCTAATTTAGTACTACTAAGTAGAACTATAAGTTATCTAAATATGTATCTAGTTTAAAAAAATGATTTGGTCATATGTAAGGAACCCTAAAAGAGCGAGGCCCGACTCGCACTTGGCCGATTTTTAGGATACATCCGTTACTTATGCCCGTTTTTACTAACCATACCTAACTCATCCCCTAAGTAGAAGTATCTTTACGTAGGTAGCCCTTAAATACAATCACCTACCCAATGTAATTTCCACCTTTAGGTGTTCACTAAAGGTTCGTGAAAACGAAATTGACAGAAAGCGTCACCTAACTTAGCTTAGGTAGGCCGTAAAAGTTAGGGAACGTTGGTGATAACGTGCATAACTTACTTACTTAGTTTTTAGTTTTTACCAACAAATAAATAAAATTCATGTCTTGGATTTGTAATAAACAAGCTTATGCCCATGTGGAGTTAGATTTTAACAATTATAGATTAAAAATTTTATTTTTAAAAAACAAGCTCTGCAGACCGTGGATATCATCTAGGACCAGAGTACTTGTCAAGATGAATCAAACAAGCCCAAACTCGATGGGGTAACTGGTTATGGCGTTTTATTACAAAGTTGCCAGAACCACCTTCCGGCTTCATCATCAGACTCTGGATTATGGATATCATCTAGGACCAGAGTACTTGTCAAGACGAATCAAACAAGCCCAAATTCGATGGGGTTACGTCGTTTTTTTACAGAGTTCCGATAGCCATCTTTGAGCTCCATTATCAGCTCAGCTCCATGTCACAATCATATTGCATTGTCATGTTGTCCAAAATTGTTTTTTTAAATTTGAATTTAATGAACTAGGATGATTTTAATGTAGTTGGATAGAGATCCAAAAACGCTTCTATCAAAATAATTTACAGATTTTTTTAAAGCCTCTGAAAATAAGAAAAATATTTTTTGTTTTGACTCCATATTCCTAGTTCCATGTTTGACTCATTTAACGACCTTTGCTTGTGATTACACACCGGTTTAAAAAAACTTGAAAATATCATTTGTCTATGTAAGTTGTCAATGTCGGGTGATTGTCAGGAATTGCAGGAATTTTATTTTTCTCTTTCACTTGATGGCAGTTTGGTTCAAGTTCATGGACACTCGGAATAAAAAACCACCCTTCATACTGAACTGGGACATGTCTTTTCAGCTCACTTGCAGGAAGTGGTTCTAATTATTCATCTTGCAAGATTTGACCTAAACATACATACATACATTGCAAGTTAAATAAAAGCTTGTAAATATCCGCTGGAACCCTGCTGCTAGCGACTTCAGTCAAGCGCAAAGCTTCACATCATTAAAAAAAATTAAGTGTATGGTTGGATAGACACATCTTATTCTGCGCATCATTTACTGGGTGACTGGATTAAATGCGATCATACATCTGTGACTGTGCTATGCACAAAACATAACGGGAGACTGAGTTGAGACTCTGTTATTACCATCAAATTATAGCTGTTAGAAGCACAATCGTGGATGCGTAGAAAAATCAGTTTTAGTAAGCCTTTAGGGAAGTAGGGAAACACATCGTGCACCCTGAGGAGGCTACACTCATCCCAGCCAAGAAAGTGCTGCTGTTCCTGGCAGCAACGAGTATCGGAGAGGAGCTTTAAAAAGTGGCGAGTACAATGGACCGGCGACGGTCGACGTGCCACAGGGCCTCAGGACCTGCATAGCCGCAAAAAGAAGAAGAAGAAACCTTTAAAGGCAGACAGATTATCAAAAATTACATAAAATAATTACATGGCACTCACACATTCATTGTTTGTTTTGGACATTTGGAGCGGAATTACTTTGTCAGAAACTTCTGTTCTAGGCATTATAGTTCGTTGGTTATTGCTTTAGGCCTATTGGTCCAGGAGCCAGTAACACTGAAAGCCCCATCATGCGAGATCGAAAATTTTTGATGTGAATTAATAGTTCAAAATTATACAAATAAAATAAGCTTGGTATGCGTTAGTTTAAATAGCCGAAAAAAAATTTAAAAATTTAAATGCAAAAATATTTTACCATCATCGCAAATTTTTATTAATAATATATTTAAAACTTTTTTTTTTAAATTCTTTCATGAAGGATTTTACAAACCCCTAACACCATACTAATGAAGTCATGTGCAAAAACTAGTATGTAAATAAAGATGAGATGTGCTATGTTTCATTAGATCTAAATCTGTTTCAGATTGTATTGTCATCAGTGACTAATGAGTTATGACTAACAATCCAATTAGGGAGGGCAACTATAATTACACTTGTAAATACGAGCAATGAATGTGTTCTACAAACAATAACAAAGTAGAGATATTACCTGATATATGTGTATTATTTAGAACTATGAGAATAGATGTAGAACCAGATGTAGAACCAGAGTATACTATCATCATCATCATCAACAACCCATTAACGGCTGACTACTGAGCAAAGGTCTTCTTTCAGAGAAGGGTTACAGGCCATAGTCCACCACAATGGTCCAATACAAATTAGCAGACTTCACACACCTTTGAGAAAATTATGAAGAACTCTCAGGTGTGCAGGTTTCCTCACGATGTTTTCCTTCACTGTTGAAGATTGTGATATTTAACTTCTTAAACGCACATAACTTAGAAAAGCCAGAGGTGTGTACCTGGGATCCAACCTGCGACTCCCCTGAATAGGAGACCGCAGTACTTACCACTACACTATCACTGCTTCTTTACTTGTGCATACTATCATTAATGTGTCCTACAAACAATAACAAAGTAGAGATATCACCTGCCTATGTGTATATATATCTTAGTACTGAGATAAGAATACCTGCAGGAGCATCAGAGTATACTACATAATTCAAAGCCTACAGAACAGAAACTACTTGATGCCTGCAACATTGTCCGTCATCAACATTTTCCGGGATAAAATGTATCCTATTGTCACTTTCCAGGTCCTAAACTCTTCCCATGCAAAAAAAGTCGGTGTACGGACGATAGTTTTACGTGATTACGATGAAAGAAACATTGATGAAAAATTGCATACTTGTATGAATTGAATTGAATTATTATCACTGAATTATCATTATTAATTATTATGTATAATACAAAGGAGTTAATTGAAAATTACAATTTTCTCTAGTCACAAGCCAACGCTTGGGCCGATCGTGCCTCTCTATCGCTTGTTCCGCGCTCTTGCTTGCACGCACAGGCTCAGGCGGAACGTGACACTTTTTCGTGCATGCAGCCGGTGTTCATTGATTTATAAGATGTTATCATGTCAAAATCATGTTGATGTGTAATTCTGTTGCAGCAGGATTGAAGCTCAAACCAATGAAGAAACACACTTTCGCGTTTATAATATTAAGTAAGGACTGCTAGACCATGCAATGAAATACTACAACTTTAGTTTTGGACAGGCATTATTTATATTCAAAAATGCACTTTAAGTTTTTATTAAGTTTCAAATATTAATCTTATCTTTACTAACTGTGTAACTGAGTAAACTGTGTAATTCTAACTATAATCTCTATAGATTCTATGCATATTTTTATAACCACTGTGTACACATATTAAGGGTTGTTACCTGGAACCCAAATCTGATGTTATTGTAACTATTACGTTTATATTTGGTTGCAACCTATTTTGTGTACCTTTTCAATAAATAAATAAATAAACTACATGAACTATGAAACCAAAACAATTAGGCACATGACATGATTGTGGTTACAGTAAGTGATTAATATTAGGTTACAATAACATACGTCATACAAGACTTGGCTATAGGACATGCACTAGGTTTGTGCTATGCATCAATTTGGTAAAATCAATTCAGATTGATTTGGTATTTCACTCCAAGTTCAAATCCTACTAGTTTGTGAGGATGGATGGATGGATGGATGTTTGAATACTATTTTATGTAACAACAAATGCAACGATTTGGCTGAAATTTGGAATGGAGGTGGCTCATACCCAGGATTTTCATTTCATCATTTTCTTCATTAGTAATTTTTTTTTTATTAAAATGTTATTTTATTATTTGTCGTTATAGCGGCAATAGAAATACATAATATGTGAAAATTTCATCTGTCTATCTATTACGGTTTACGAGATACAGCCCGCTGACAGACGGACGGACGGACGGACAGCATAGGCTTAGTAATAGGGTCCCGTTGGTACCCTTTGGGTACGGAACCCTAAAAAGTAGCTCTCCCGGTCTGAGGAACCACTACTACATCCATTACTATACCCATGCAAAAATCGCATCAATCCGCTGTTCTGTTGCGACGTGATTGAAGGACAAACCAACAAACAAACACACTTTCGCATTTATAATATCAGTAATGCTTTATTATAACACTTTTTATAATTGTCAAATTTTTTACCATACTTAACCAAAGACAAAATTACGTTTAGCTGTCATTTACGTTTTGTTATTCCACTGTCATTTGCGTTTTGTTATTCCATGTCAGATGCGTTTTTGTTATACGACGTTTTATAGTGACTATAGGAAACGCGGTCGAACGGGATAATAAGTATCCTATGTCCATCTCCTGGTTCTAAGCTACCTCTCCACCAATTTTCAGCCAAATCGGTTCATCCGTTCTTGAGTTATAAATAGTGTAACTAACACCACTTTCTTTTATATATATAGATTAGTAAATTGCACTTATGTGAAAATGGGGCCGGTATTAGCTAGTAAAACTTAAATAAGTGCTGGAGCTATTAGTGGTTTTTGGGCATGGATAAGCAACATATTTTATTAATTGACTTTAGCTCAGAGACTCAAAGGTCAGTTTCTAGAAATATCTGGTTGCCTTGATCATTTCACAGATCAACTATATTTAGATCCATCTCAAAATTTCAGAATCAGATTTAGAAAAATTTTCAAATATTTCAAATACTTCCCCATAGATTTAGGTTTTATATTTCATAGATTTAGGTTTTATAAGAAATACTGTTGAAATTCTTTAAAATTCCATGATAGAAATATCCTCTCTCCTCTCTCTATCTTCTTGCATAATTTGTTCAGCAATTTAGGCATGAAAAGGTAAGAGACAGTGCATAAATTAATAGTTAAGCCAATTTACAAATTAATTTATAAAAGCCCTTATTGGGAGCTTCATATTTTTGCCTTTTGGGCTGAAGCCTTAACCCTTGAGTTGAGTTCTTTTTGGAAAACTTTCAAAAAAGGTCATCGAGTTAGTTACCTTCACCACAGAATAAGTTTTGCCATCCAAAGGAGCAATGCTGTAATGACTCATTAAAACAAATCAAACAGGTGTCAACCCTGGCGTTAATTACATAAACACAATTAAAAAAAAACAATGCTAATTTACCACTTTTTTCTCACCGCAATGTTTCTCGCATACTAATGATAGGAACTTTCTCTGAGCGTATTCGAGTATGTTTTTCGAGACCGTCATGAATGAAAACGTAAATATATCACAACAACGAGTTACTCACGTCGTAAGGTACATTTTTCTCTGCAATTGAAACTCTGTCGCGATCTGTAAGGGGAGAAATGAACGGATTAAAAAACGTTAAATTAGGTCGTGTACATAAACGTTGCGTATAGTAAATAAGCTTTGTTATGGCTTAGGTATAGCAAGGCAATAAGTACCATCGTCCTCGGAACCCGACTGTCCAGTCGCCTCCGCTTTTTTCACGGTTTCCATCACTTCTATATGATCACTATCACCTGAAGCCATTTTTAATTTCACGGAACACCCCTATTTTGAAGTCACATACATGAATCTTTGCACAATATTATTTTGCATGGTTCACATCACACTTTTGTCGCCAACACAATGATTCACAATAATTTAATTAGAAAAATCAATTAATTTACGCGAAACTGCTCGCCCAAAGCATCCGTTTGACACGATCGCTAACATTGGCTAACATATCGCTAATAGTAACTGTATTGCTAGATTGAAAAATTTGCCGCACGCCACAACGTCCACAAGTTTTTTTTTTGTAATAGCAACTTTACTTTTGCTAAAAAAGGTCTATGGATTAAAGGCCCGTTAACTTTGAGTAATAACCAGCAATGGAGAGGAATTGACGCCTAATTTATTTGCAAAAAAGTCTGTCAATTACGGAGGGGTGCGAGGTAGCACACATGAAAACTTGCTTACTACAGTTGCATTTTTCCATCACGTCGCTATGCACGCACACAATATAATTAGCAAACACTACCTTAAAGGATATGCACACTATCACATTCACACACAGGGACGCTCTATCATTACATGAAACAATCGCATCATTTGTGTAAGCATTTTAGGGATTTGACACTATCGATTATCGACTTTCGATAAGTTTTTCTAATAATTATTTACAACAGAGTTACTTTATTCGAGAGTAAATTTTTTTGTTCGAGATCTTTAACATGGTAGGTATATAGAAGCGCTAGGAAACGAGGTTCTTGCCGTTATTTTAGTCATAATATGCCTTTGCTATTAGATTGACTCTTTGTAGGCTTTTAGTACTTGCGTAAAGATACAGCTAGAAACTTTGGACTATATTGACGCTGGAAAGCGATCTAGCTTATTTCGAAAAATAACAAAATTACTTTTTTATATATTTGGAAGAAAAAGATACTGCGTCGGATTGTCGGATTTTCGTTTTCCTATGACATTATTTTTCTAAGATACTATGTTGACCTTCTCTACATGTTTATATTATATTTTTTGTTATTCATATTTTTCAACGTACTCAAAAACGCTGTAAATACTAAGACACCATCTATTTTTCAATATTATACAGATACTTCAAAAAAGTTATCAATACTTTTTAGCAGTGCAGTGCACTTAGGTGTACCTACTGTAAGGACTTAGGATTATCTGATTATTAACAGATTTTGTAGATACCAAGGTATTTACTCCGTCACTACACTCTCAATCTCATGCTGAAAGCATGCTGTAGGTACCACAGTATATCACCTTAGAGCAGCTGTTTAGTTATGATTTAAGGTTATAAGCCACCAGGGAGTGCTGTACTTTGTCATAGATTTTTAATAATATTGTTTATTAAGTTGAGAGACATTTAATTTTTATTTGAATACGTAGTGGGTATTAATATTGAACACATTGATTTTTTAAGTAATCTTGTTTAAATAAACATACAGCATTTTTAATGAAACATCATTTGTTTTATTTATGTTTAAAGCGAAATTTACGATGTATCTATTTCTAAAAAGTATATTAAGTACAAACTGTTAGGACTACATCATGTTTCCTTAAAAATAAATACAGCATAATTAGCATTTCAGAGTTTAGAGTTATTTCGTGGTTTCATATGTATCAAATACCAAGTTACAGCAACATTGCTTCTTGAAATTGAAAAACTATTAGTCGAAATTGATATAAAACTAATGTATAAAACTAAAGTAATTCTACTTTAGAATTATATAATTAGTATCATCTGATGTGTTACATTAAAAAATATGCTTTTTGAAAAAAATCTGCTCCTGATAGCTTATTATGAGCTGTTATGATTTTTTAAAACGTTATTGGCTCTGGTTTAAAGTTCACTTTTTCGATTTACAAGATCGTTTTCCAGCGTTGAATAATATTCTCTCAGTCCAGTATGGAGGAAACATAAAAAGGAAAAACTGAACCCTAAAAAAAAATTTATTTAAAGTTATGATTGGTAAGTTAAAACTTGTACCTACATACTTTACTTGAAAGGCTTATTTTTTTCATCTACTTCATCTGAACGAAGTGTATATTCATTTGTTTGTAATGCTAGGCTGCCGCCATGGCTATAGTGGCCACCCCATCTGTAATAAAACACCGCCAAGCTATTTAGCTTTCCGGTAAACCTAGCGGGATGAATAAGAAGTATGGGTACTTTAATTCAATTGCCAAGTTTTAATGAACCAAATATGTATAGAATTTAAATATTTTTTTTCGTCAATGAACCATTAGTAAGACGATAAAAATATCTCGGTATAAATAATTTATACAATCCCCCCACCAATATCGACATATGAAATCTTGCTGTCCAGCCCTAATTTTATTGCGGTGTGGCCGACTTCATAAAATTAAAGTCCTAATTTTCGAGTAAGAAAGACTTACGTAGAACTTATCATTATTATTAAACAATTTTTTAGTCTCGTTTTCATTATTTTTTGTATTATATTTGTAAAAATCCTTTCTTAGCGGATGCCTACGTCATAGTAGATTTGCGTTGATAAATCAGTGAGTCAGTCACCTTTTCATTTTATATATTTAGAAAATCATATCACACTGGCTATATGGAAATATATACCTATAAATTTTGAAATAATTGAGTAAAAAAACTAATTTTATGAATTCGCTGAGTTTATGGAGCTCTAGCTGCATCAATGCATTTTAAACAATAGTGGGAGAGTACCAGCCAATCAGACACCATTGCGATCGTTATAATAATGCAATCATTTTAACCGACTTCAAAAAAGGAGGAGGTTCTCAATTTGAATTTTTTGTATATTTGTTACCCAATTATTCCGCCAAATAATGAATCTAATTTGATAATTTTTTTTTGTTTAGTAGGGCATACTTCAGAGGTGGTTCCCATATAAATTTTTGTTGATATAATGTTAGATGTTACTCCATAACTACGTCAAATCTGAACCGATTTCAATTTTTTTTGAAAGAAAGCATAATAAGGTTGGGCCTATTTAAAAGGTGAAGAGAAGATGATTCATATCTTCGGTGATGGAGGAAGGAACTCAATGATTAAGAGCAAATTGCTCGCGATCAGAGATATACACAAAAAAGCTTAAAATAATAATGTAAAAAAAAAATATCTTTAAAAAACCGACTTCATACGCCGATCGGGCAAAGTTGGGCTAGCGTCGCGCATTAGTTTCATCATTTATATTTAGGCCCGCCCGACTTCAACATACATGTACAAATTAAAATTGTTTTATACTTTGTAGTGGCGTTTAAAATCGGTTTTATAGAAAGAATTTTTTATCATTATTTGATAATCCCACAGACGATCAAAGTTCGTATTTATATATCTAGTCATATTTTACTTAAAGCTTATAAATTAGTCGTTCACCCCTTCCTATTCTATCGTGATTTTAATTCTATGGGATCAATTTATAATGCAGTTCAAGATAAAGGTCTCTAAACGAATAGTAAGTAGGAAGATTAATTTTCAATATTTTCCCCAAATTATTTCATGTACGATTAAGTAGCAACATTTTCAGATCGACAGTTTTCTTAAGTTTTCTGCATAAGTATTGCATTATTTGGATAAAATAATACATCAGAAGTAAATAAATGTTATCCTTTAGTAAACTGGATGTTTTAAATATTTTTTTAGAAGAAAATACTCTCATATTCGGCATTTATAGCGGAGCTCATTCCCCGCTAACCATACGTAGTTGAGAGGCGCGTGACTCGAGTCAAACAGTTTTATATAACGAGTAGGACCACTGCTCATACCCAACTTACAGAGGGGTACGCGCGTCAATTCTTCTCCTGTGTTGGTTTATTACTCAAAGCCCGTTAAACTAGCGGCACGCTATGATGGCCCGTTTGACACATTACAATAGTGATGTGGAATGTCAATTTATTCTCGAACAAAAAACAATTAAGTTTTGTTTTTGTACCTGATTAAATAGGTTTAATAAAACAAAAATGTATATGTTTATTTAATTTATTTGAACGAACTGAATATTTGAATGAAAATGAATATACATACTTTATATGCACACAAGAAACATATGAATACAAAAGATACCAAAAAAGGTGCCACAAAAGGCCATAATTAATCAGATTCGTCCATACTACTATTTTCACTGTCGTCACTGCTATCATCACCTACATTAATAATTATATGTTCGTTTTCTATAATATTATCTATTTTCACATCTCTTTCATAATCTTCCCTTATTAATTTAACAGTTCTATTCACAACCTTTTCCCAGTCTCCTTTAGTCACATGTTCACAAGCTTCTTCTAATAATTTTAGCATTTTTTTTGTGGTAAATGGGGGTTCTGTATTGTGTCTTGCAGCATATCCCTTAATTTGAGCCCACACCAACTCAATCGCATTATACTCACAATGGTAAGGCGGTAACCGTATAACTCTGTGCCCATGTTCTAATGCTATTTCGTCAATGACGTATCGGATCTTGGTTGGTTTGTTTTCTTTTAAAAGACGTACTAATTCCGCTTTTAACATATTCATGTTTGCATCTACGCCATTTTTACGAAGCCATGCGACGATATCAGCTTTCTTTTGGGATTGGGCAGGTGGCTTTTCAATTTGCATCGAGTGGTATGGGGCGTTGTCCATAATTATAATAGATGGTTCAGGGAGGCTACACAACATTGAGGTAAACCATTCAGTAAACTTTTCTCCATTCATGTCTTCATGATAGTCTCCAGTGGTTTTTGACGCAAAAGCCATGAGAGAACCTTCGACAAACCCGTTGATGGTTCCGGCGTGACAAATTATAAGTCGCGATCCTTTTCCTACAGGAACTTTGGAAGTAGATGCTGCTGTGTCATCGTTCCAAGAACGGCCTACAGTATGGTTAGCAATAAGCCATGTTTCATCCAAGAACACAACATTTTGCCAATTTTTGATTTCTTTCACTTGCCGTAAAAAAGTATACCTTGCCATCGCTATATCAAATCTTTCCATCAATATTTTGCGTTTGTTACATTTTTTGTATCGAAATCCAATGGTCTTCAAAATCTTCGTTAAAGAACTTTCCCCACCGAAGAATAATCCAGCTTCCTTCAGTGAATGCACCAACTTTTTTCTTGTTGGATACTCCTTCTGTAAATAGTAGCCGTAAACATGTCTTCGGATAGCATCGGCATCAAAGCTATCGATGCCTACGACTGGTTTTGCTCGTTTTCTCTTTTTTGGTGTGTGAAGTTTATTTTCTTCTGTGCCAGTCTCGCCATATTTTTTTTTAGTTATCCGTCTAACAGTTCGTTGTCCAATATTAAGCGCATCAGCTACGCGTTCAACCACTGACGTTATAGGTAAAATTGGCCCTCCATTTTGAGCTTCACGATCGAAATAGTTACGAAGGCGTATTACGAACTCACGTGTCTGACTATTTAGAACAGTTCTCTGCGTACGTTCGGTCATATCGACGAAATCCACAACAAAGGGCTTGAACAGAGTCCAAATTAACGAGCAAGGGTCAACAGTAATGCAGTATCAATATTTGAAATCCAAAGCCAGGTCAAAACTATATCACAATCGCATTGCACTGACAGTTTATACTTTTCGAAGCAACGTCAATTCGAAACTGCTTTGTTTTGCATTGAGCATTGACGCGAGTTTGCCGGAGGTAGTAGTTGTGCTAGCCAGCGATCCTATGTGACGATCGTATTAGATTCCATTTTTAAAAATTTTCAATTTAGAAAACCAAATGCCGAGTTGTGGTATATATCATATAAAAATAAAAATTTTACCTTTTGTATGAAACAGCTGATATTTTTTTGCGATTTCAGAGGTTTGTCCACATAGTGAAAATTGTTCATATTCACAAGTACATTCACCCCTTAAATGGTGCAAACTGATTTTTCTACACTTGTATACATTTTAGAAATCAATTTAATAAATAAATTTTGAGTCCTAAACCTAAAACTACATTCGATAAAATTTATGAATCTCTGCACATCACTATCGTCAATAAAGTAATACAATTATTTCCTTCAAAGTCGTTATCAATTAATACGGAACTTCATGAGCGGACAAACGTCAAACCGGCCATCATAGCGTGCCGCTAGTGTAAACATATTTTTTAAGTTTTTAGCGAACCTTTTAGTAAATATCATTCGTCTATGTAGCGAACATCACCGCCCGCGCCGCCGGTAGTAATATAATACCTATAACATGCCTCTAGATTTCTCTGCTAGACTGAACAAATGGCACAGGCCGGTGTCGGGCAGCAGCGACATCGGCGCGATCAGTCTAGCCCTGCGATGACCAACACGCCTGCACAGCGTGGTCATTATGGGCAAAACCCAAATGGAAAAGAACACAAGGCCAAGGCCCCTAGTTCCCGGCGGCCTCGCTGTGCCTGACCCTGGAAGCGGTCACGGTAATGGCGGGGCAGGGGGTGCTAAGAATCTCCGGATGAGATTCCGCTGCCAACCCCGACTACTGGACCTGGCGACATATAACGCACGCACGTTGAGGACTGACGAGAAGATCATCGAGCTGGAAGAAGCAGTGAGCAAGTTGCGCTGGAATGTTATAGGATTGTCTGAAGTCCGAAGAGAGGGGGAGGACTCGACAATCCTCAATTCCGGCAACTTGGTCTACTACCGGGAGGGCGACCAACAGTCCCAGGGTGGTGTCGGGTTCATCGTCCACAAGTCCCTCGTCAACAACATCGTCGAAGTCAAAAGTGTGTCGAGTAGGGTAGCGTACCTTATACTCAGAATCACCAATCGGTATTCGTTGAAGGTTATACAGGTTTACGCACCGACATCGGCACATCATGACGAGGAGGTGGAGGCGCTGTATGAGGATATATCAAAAGCCATACACGCCTCTACCACTCACTACAATGTTGTGATGGGGGATTTCAACGCGAGGCTGGGTGAACGAAGCGGTGCAGAGACGAGGGTAGGGCAATTTGGTTATGGGCGAAGGAACCAGAGGGGTCAAATGCTGGCCGACTTCATGGAGAAGGAGGGCCTCTTTATGATGAACTCCTTCTTCAGGAAGCGGCCACACAGAAAATGGACTTGGATGAGCCCCGATGGTTCTACGAGAAATGAGATTGACTTCATTATGTCGACCAAGCGCCATATATTCAATGATGTCTCTGTGATCAACAGGGTGAAAACCGGGAGCGATCACCGTATGGTAAGAGGCACATTGAATATTAATGTGAAGCTGGAAAGGGCTAGACTGGTAAAGTCAACTCTCCGACCCTCTCGTGCTCATATCCAAAACCCCGAAAACTTCCAACTCGAACTGCAGAACCGATTCGATTGCCTAGCAGACTGCGTTTATGTGGACGATCTAAACAACAGGTTCGTGGAAACTGTCCATACTGTGGGGTCTAAGTTCTTTAAGACCCATCGCAGGAAAAGAACCGAAAAGTTCTCTGACCATACTCTCAAGCTCATGGAGGAGAGACAAGAGATGAGGCTGCAGTCATCGGTAGACGCGGCTGCCTACCGGCGGATTAATAGGCAGATCTATAAGGCACAAACTTGCGACCTTCGGGTCTTTAATACCAAGTGTATTAAAGATACCATCGAGCGGAACAAAGGCTCAAAAGTGTTCGCGAGAGATTTGTCTATTGGACAGAGCCAGCTGACGCGGCTTAAAACTGATGACGGTCGTCTTGTCTCTTCTCGACCTGAGATTTTGGGAGAGGTCGAGAAGTTCTATGGGCAGTTATATACCACGACACAAAAACCTGTTGAGGATTTGGCCAAAGATCCCAGAGCCAAACTGACCCGACACTATACCGAAGATATCCCGGACGTCAGCCTATACGAGATTAGAATATGGCTGGCTATATGGCTCTCAAACAGCTCAAGAACAACAAGGCGCCAGGTGATGACGGAATCACTGCGGAACTCCTGAAAGCGGGTGGAAAACCGGTACTTAAAATCTTTCAGCGATTGTTCAATTCCGTCATTCACGAGGGTATAACGCCAGAAGCATGGCACAGGAGCGTGGTGGTCCTGTTCTTCAAAAAGGGTGATAATACCTTGCTGAAGAATTATAGACCCATCTCGCTGCTGAGTCATGTTTACAAGTTGTTCTCGAGAGTCATTACGAATCGTCTCGCTCGTAGGTTTGACGACTTCCAGCCTCCCGAACAAGCCGGATTCCGAAAAGGCTTTGGTACCATAGATCACATTCATACGCTGCGGCAGGTTATACAAAAGACTGAAGAGTATAACCGGCCACTTTGCTTAGCGTTTGTGGACTATGAGAAAGCCTTTGATTCGGTGGAAACTTGGGCTGTATTGAGGTCGCTGCAGAGATGCCGGATTGACTACCGGTATATCCAAGTGTTGAAGTGCTTGTACGAAAACGCCACTATGTCAGTACGTATACAGGACCAGACTACGAGACCAATCCACTTGCAGCGTGGAGTGCGACAGGGAGATGTAATCTCCCCGAAGCTATTTACCGCTGCGTTGGAGGACGTCTTTAAGCTTCTGGATTGGAACGGACTTGGCATCAACATAAACGGCGAGTACATCACTCACCTGCGATTTGCCGATGACATAGTAGTCATGGCAGAGACTCTGAGAGATCTCAATACAATGCTCAATGATCTCAGCAGGGTTTCTCAACAGGTGGGCCTGAAAATGAACATGAGCAAGACGAAAATCATGTCCAATGCTCATGCTCCGCTCCACCCAGTAATCGTTGAGAACTCTGCGCTCGAAATTGTAGACGAGTATATATACCTGGGACATACAGCCCAGCTATAGGTAGGTCCAATTTCGAGAAAGAGATTAACCGTCGAATCCAACTCGGCTGGGCAGCGTTCGGGAAGCTCCGAGATGTCTTCTCGTCCAAAATCCCTCAGTGCCTGAAGACTCAAGTCTTCGAACAGTGCGTGTTGCCAGTGATGACTTACGGATCCGAGACATGGTCGCTAACTATGGGCCTCATAAGAAGGCTCAGGATCGCCCAGCGAGCGATGGAGAGAGCTATGCTCGGTGTATCCCTGCGAGATCAAATCAGAAATGAGGAGATCTGCAGGAGAACCACAGTCACCGACATAGCTCAGCGTGTCGCGAGGCTGAAGTGGAAATGAGCGGGGCACATAGTTCGAAGAGCTGATGGTCGTTGGGGGTCCCAAGGTGTTGAAATGGCGACCCCGCACCGGGAAACGCAGTGTTGGCGCCTGCCAACACTGCGTTTCCCGTCCCCCTAATACGACAAAGTAGGCTTATGGCATTCTAATTGCGCTAATGGTAGTATCATTTTCACAGGTCTATACAAAAATCTTTACTTGAAAGTGTCCAGTTTAAGAAATTAGTCAGAATATCGACTAATTTGTGAGTAACTCACGTCCAACTCGATATTCTGACTAATTTCTTAAACTGGACAGTTTCAAGTAAAGATTTTTATATAAACCTGCGAAGATGATACTGCCATTGGCGCAATTGTAATGCCCTAAGCCGACTTTATCGTATTAGTTTACAAATTGCGAAAAACCAAATCGTCGGCCTAATTTGTTAACCTTCTAAGTCCTTTTTTGCGAAGTTTACAGGGGGAAGAAAACTGAATAAAATCATTTCATTTTTACTTATCAAAATTTTTAAATACCCGTTGGTTCTTTTTACTTTCGTTGATATTTTGAAAGTATTAATAGGTTCATATCTTATGCACAGCTCAGTAAATCAAGGAAAACAATTTTTTAGCGGCTATTCGTTGTGAATTTCCGATTTGTTTGAGGACATAGCAGTTAAACGACTTATGGGTATGGAGTATAAATTTAGTTATATTTATAATCAAATTAATTAAATTAATCTTCTTCTTCTTCTTCTTTATCAACCTATAGACGCCCACTGCTGGACAAAAGTCTCCTGCATGGACTTCCACAGGATTCGACCTAGAGCCGCCTGAATCAAGCGGCTCCCTGCGACTCGTTTGATGTCGGCGGTCCACCTACTGGGGGTCTGCCAACACTGCGCTTCCCGGTGCGGGGTCACCACTCCAGCACCTTGAGACCCCAACGA
Source organism: Oeneis ivallda (assembly GCA_029955525.1). Lineage (NCBI taxonomy): Eukaryota > Metazoa > Arthropoda > Insecta > Lepidoptera > Nymphalidae > Oeneis > Oeneis ivallda. The sequence goes on from JARPMR010000028.1 coordinate 5,357,114, forward strand.
CCATCAGCTCTTCGAAATATGTGCCTAGCCCATTTTCGCTTCAGTTTCGCGACTCGCTGAGCTATGTCGGTGACTGTGGTTCTCCTGCAGATCTCCTCATTTCTGATTTGATCTCGCAGGTAAACTCCAAGCATAGCTGTCTTCATCACCCGCTGAGTGACCCTGAGCCTTCTTATGAGGCCCATAGTTAGCGACTATGTCTCGGATCCGTAAGTCATCACTGGCAACATGCACTGTTCAAAAATTTTAGTCTTCATGCACTGAGGGATATTGGACGAGAAGACATCTCGGAACGTCCCGAACGCTGCCCAGCCAAGTTGGATTCGGCGGTTGATCTCTTTCTCGAAATTGGACCTACCTAGCTGGGCTGAGTGTCCCAGGTATATATGCTCTTCCACAATATCGAGTGCAGAGCTCTCAACAATTACTAGGTGGAGCGGAGCATGAGCATTGGACATGATTTTCGTCTTACTTATGTTCATTTTCAGGCCCACCTATTAAGAAACCCTGCTGAGATCGTTGGGCATTATATTGAGGTCTCTCAGAGTCTGCTATAACTACTATATCATCGGAAAAACGCAGGTGAGTGATGTACTCGCCGTTTATCAAGTCCGTTCCAATCCAAAAGCTTAAATACGTCCTCCAACGCAGCGGTAAAGAGCTTCAGGGAGATTACGTCTCCACACTGGTCGCACTCTAAGCTGCAAGTGGATTGGCCTCGTAGTCTGCTCCTGTATAGGTATAGATTGACATAGTGGCATTTTTCAAGTGGAATATGATCTTCAGTGCCAAAGCCTTTTCGATATGCAGCTTGTTCGGGAGGCTGGAAGTCGTTGAACCTACGAGCGAGACGATTCGTAATGGCTCTCGAGAACAACTTATAAATATGACACAGCAGTGAGATTCGTCTATAATTCTTCAACAAGGTATTATCGCCCTTTTTGAAGAACACGACTACCACAGTCCTGTGCCATGCTTCCGGCGTTATACACTCGTGAATGGCGTGAAAGTACCGGTTTTCCACCCGCTTTCAGGAGTTCCGCAGTGATTCCGTCATCACCGCCTTGTTGTTCTTGAGCTGTTTGGGAGCCATATTAATCTCTGAATAGTCCGGGATTTCTTCGTTGTAGTGTCAGGTCAGTTTGGCTCTGAGATATTTGGCCAAATCTTCAATAGGTTTTTGTGTCGTCGTGTATCATTATTGTGGTATTAAGACATTTGATTTAGCCACTAAATGAATAAAAACTTACTTAAAGAATGACAAAACTTTGGACGTCTCAACAAGCATGTGGGCTGGGGAACATTGTCAGTACAAAACCGAGGCCCCAATAGGATAGGATTTAGCAGTTTTTCTTTGGGTAGATTTGCTATTAGTCAGAAAGCAGGTTTTTGAGCATGGCTTTTCTAAACTAGCGGCACGCTATGATGGCCGGTTTGACGTTTGTCCGCTCATGAAGTTCCGTATTAATTGATAACGACTTTGAAGGAAATAATTGTATTACTTTATTGACGATAGTGATGTGCAGAGATTCATAAATTTTATCGAATGTAGTTTTAGGTTTAGGACTCAAAATTTATTTATTAAATTGATTTCTAAAATGTATACAAGTGTAGAAAAATCAGTTTGCACCATTTAAGGGGTGAATGTACTTGTGAATATGAACAATTTTCACTATGTGGACAAACCTCTGAAATCGCAAAAAAATATCAGCTGTTTCATACAAAAGGTAAAATTTTTATTTTTATATGATATATACCACAACTCGGCATTTGGTTTTCTAAATTGAAAATTTTTAAAAATGGAATCTAATACGATCGTCACATAGGATCGCTGGCTAGCACAACTACTACCTCCGGCAAACTCGCGTCAATGCTCAATGCAAAACAAAGCAGTTTCGAATTGACGTTGCTTCGAAAAGTATAAACTGTCAGTGCAATGCGATTGTGATATAGTTTTGACCTGGCTTTGGATTTCAAATATTGATACTGCATTACTGTTGACCCTTGCTCGTGATAGCAGTGACGACAGTGAAAATAGTAGTATGGACGAATCTGATTAATTATGGCCTTTTGTGGCACCTTTTTTGGTATCTTTTGTATTCATATGTTTCTTGTGTGCATATAAAGTATGTATATTCATTTTCATTCAAATATTCAGTTCGTTCAAATAAATTAAATAAACATATACATTTTTGTTTTATTAAACCTATTTAATCAGGTACAAAAACAAAACTTAATTGTTTTTTGTTCGAGAATAAATTGACATTCCACATCACTATTGTAATGTGTCAAACCGGCCATCATAGCGTGCCGCTAGTGTAATCTTTTTAGACGGATTATCGACGTAATTCCTTTACCATAATGTAGGTAATCGTCTGAATTTTTTGACCGTCAAAAAAAGTTAAATTGCTCAAAAATGGGCTTAGCAGGTTAACAAATTAGGCCGACGAAATTAAATTTGAATTTCGCGGGCAGACGCGTATAATCATCCTGAACATCGCTTGTTCTCTTCTACACTAACGGCACGCTATGATGGCCGGTTTGACACATTACAATAGTGATGTGGAATGTCAATTTATTCTCGAACAAAAAACAATTAAGTTTTGTTTTTGTACCTGATTAAATAGGTTTAATAAAACAAAAATGTATATGTTTATTTAATTTATTTGAACGAACTGAATATTTGAATGAAAATGAATATACATACTTTATATGCACACAAGAAACATATGAATACAAAAGATACCAAAAAAGGTGCCACAAAAGGCCATAATTAATCAGATTCGTCCATACTACTATTTTCACTGTCGTCACTGCTATCATCACCTACATTAATAATTATATGTTCGTTTTCTATAATATTATCTATTTTCACATCTCTTTCATAATCTTCCCTTATTAATTTAACAGTTCTATTCACAACCTTCTCCCAGTCTCCTTTAGTCACATGTTCACAAGCTTCTTCTAATAATTTTAGCATTTTTTTTGTGGTAAATGGGGGTTCTGTATTGTGTCTTGCAGCATATCCCTTAATTTGAGCCCACACCAACTCAATCGCATTATACTCACAATGGTAAGGCGGTAACCGTATAACTCTGTGCCCATGTTCTAATGCTATTTCGTCAATGACGTATCGGATCTTGGTTGGTTTGTTTTCTTTTAAAAGACGTACTAATTCCGCTTTTAACATATTCATGTTTGCATCTACGCCATTTTTACGAAGCCATGCGACGATATCAGCTTTCTTTTGGGATTGGGCAGGTGGCTTGTCAATTTGCATCGAGTGGTATGGGGCGTTGTCCATAATTATAATAGATGGTTCAGGGAGGCTACACAACATTGAGGTAAACCATTCAGTAAACTTTTCTCCATTCATGTCTTCATGATAGTCTCCAGTGGTTTTTGACGCAAAAGCCATGAGAGAACCTTCGACAAACCCGTTGATGGTTCCGGCGTGACAAATTATAAGTCGCGATCCTTTTCCTACAGGAACTTTGGAAGTAGATGCTGCTGTGTCATCGTTCCAAGAACGGCCTACAGTATGGTTAGCATTAAGCCATGTTTCATCCAAGAACACAACATTTTGCCAATTTTTGATTTCTTTCACTTGCCGTAAAAAAGTATACCTTGCCATCGCTATATCAAATCTTTCCATCAATATTTTGCGTTTGTTACATTTTTTGTATCGAAATCCAATGGTCTTCAAAATCTTCGTTAAAGAACTTTCCCCACCGAAGAATAATCCAGCTTCCTTCAGTGAATGCACCAACTTTTTTCTTGTTGGATACTCCTTCTGTAAATAGTAGCCGTAAACATGTCTTCGGATAGCATCGGCATCAAAGCTATCGATGCCTACGACTGGTTTTGCTCGTTTTCTCTTTTTTGGTGTGTGAAGTTTATTTTCTTCTGTGCCAGTCTCGCCATATTTTTTTTTAGTTATCCGTCTAACAGTTCGTTGTCCAATATTAAGCGCATCAGCTACGCGTTCAACCACTGACGTTATAGGTAAAATTGGCCCTCCATTTTGAGCTTCACGATCGAAATAGTTACGAAGGCGTATTACGAACTCACGTGTCTGACTATTTAGAACAGTTCTCTGCGTACGTTCGGTCATATCGACGAAATCCACAACAAAGGGCTTGAACAGAGTCCAAATTAACGAGCAAGGGTCAACAGTAATGCAGTATCAATATTTGAAATCCAAAGCCAGGTCAAAACTATATCACAATCGCATTGCACTGACAGTTTATACTTTTCGAAGCAACGTCAATTCGAAACTGCTTTGTTTTGCATTGAGCATTGACGCGAGTTTGCCGGAGGTAGTAGTTGTGCTAGCCAGCGATCCTATGTGACGATCGTATTAGATTCCATTTTTAAAAATTTTCAATTTAGAAAACCAAATGCCGAGTTGTGGTATATATCATATAAAAATAAAAATTTTACCTTTTGTATGAAACAGCTGATATTTTTTTGCGATTTCAGAGGTTTGTCCACATAGTGAAAATTGTTCATATTCACAAGTACATTCACCCCTTAAATGGTGCAAACTGATTTTTCTACACTTGTATACATTTTAGAAATCAATTTAATAAATAAATTTTGAGTCCTAAACCTAAAACTACATTCGATAAAATTTATGAATCTCTGCACATCACTATCGTCAATAAAGTAATACAATTATTTCCTTCAAAGTCGTTATCAATTAATACGGAACTTCATGAGCGGACAAACGTCAAACCGGCCATCATAGCGTGCCGCTAGTGTAGTCTTGAATCTTTGGTGTAAGCCACTGAAGGAGCATAAAAATGTACGATTTTGAAATTCAACTCTAGGAGTGAAATTTACGCAATTTTCAATCTTTTAACTTGTAGGAAAGTATGTAAAAAGATTGAAAATTGCGTAAATTGCTAGGCATTACATCTAAACTTACATCTCATTTTGTAATTTAATCATGGAATCAGGAATTACGACTACGTCTAATTTAATCAAATAATAATATATGGTGTATGGCAATACCACAGACGCCATGTTTAATTCTTTTCTTTGCCATCAGCGTCAATTCGTCAATTCGTGTTTCGTTAACCGCGGTAAGAATTTTATAGGTTAATTCTTATCATTAACATAGCGTCCTTTCAAAATTCTTATAATACTTATAAAATCACTGTAAAAACACTTATTTATTGATCTTAGTGCTAACTTCTGTTCTTTTGCGGTTATAGTATACTTGACGGCAGTGGTTGTCTAAAAACTGAAGAAGTTATTTTGGTTGCCGTTCCAATGAAGATGGGTAAAAAAGTTAGAGAATATAAGGCAGGGGACTTTATATTTGCGAAAGTTAAAGGGTATCCAGCATGGCCTGCAAGGGTGAGTGATATAATTTACATAAAACATGATAGGAAAGTAGCTTTTGGAGTTTGCATTTCTTATCCGATTTTCGGGCGGGAAGACATGTTGAGGTGTATGACGCCTGGATGATGCTTCTGTTCATATTTTGCGTTTTACTATAATAATTAATATTACACTGTCACCATACTATTTTGACTTATTTAAATGTAGTACTTACTATAAAAAGTATTTTTAAAGCAGGTACTTAATTATATATATCGGCGCAAACATGTTGGCCACATTTAAAATAATAACATTAAAAGTATTTAAAACTTAATTAGATAATTGCAACGTTGTTTTAAGTTAAAATTAACTTAAAACAATGTCGGACTGTTTATTGAATCTAAAAAGAACTTGTATTGATTGAAATGAGTATCACTGTAACTCGTGAATTGTAATCGTTTAAGATTATTCTAATTAAAACACTTCAATAATTCATAAATATTATAAAACTACTTTGGCCATGTTAACTTTAATTTTATCTAGTTAAACCATGTATTGATGGATAAATGAACTTGTATTGACTGAAGTAAATATCGTTGTAAGTTATGAATTGTAATAGTTACAGATTACTGTAACTATTACAGTTCAATAATTCCTAAATATTATTAGATGATTTTAGCCGTTGTTACTTTAATTTTATCTTGTAAAACCATTTATTCGTTGATTGAACTTGTACTGACTGTAGTGAATGTCTTTGCAACTTGTGAATTGTAATTGTTTAAGATTACCATAACTATAACACTTCAATAATTCTTTAATATTAAAAGATGGTTTTAGCAGTAGTAACTTTAATTTTATCTAGTTTAATAACTAATTGAGAGTTGCCAAATGGTGGGTAATGCCATCTGAGACGTCAGAGGGCGCCACGTAGGGCAGCTCTCAAGCGAACTACATCGATGCACCGCCATTATTCTGGAGAGTTCGGTGGATCGGTGTGGACACGCTGCGAAAATAAATAAGCTAAGTGTTACTATAATTTTGTTACAAGTATTTTTCGGTTACCAACTTTGCATGATTTTGACTTACTATTTTATTATAATTTTTGAAGTCTTAAAAGTGTGATTCGTTTTACTTTAATTCTGTTGCTTAATAAAATGTAAATACGGTGCTGAACTGTTTTAATTATGTCCAGAAGTTTTGAGTAGATTCAATCGTAATTATTTAAAATATGGGAGATAATGGAGAACATGACGTCAGCCATGCTGACGTCATGCTTTTTAAAAATAGCTTGGGGACCTCGGCGCCGTCATCAGAAGTGGGATCTGATCCCACTCCTGCGATTCCTGGTACATCAGAAACCGTAAGTACCCAGCCTACATTAGCAGCAGATAGGAATTTACCTACTGATATTGCGGGTACTACAGAAAACGTAAGTACCCTACTTTTTCAACCGGCCTCTGCAAATGTGGATATGCCTGCTCATTTGGTTATGCAAATGATGCAGACAATGAAGGAAATGTCTGAACGATTGTCAGCGCCAGCGCGACCTGAAAAGGTTAAAATCAACGACATATTCGACCTACCCTCATTTGATCCCGATGCAAACATAGGCGTTCGAGAATGGTGTCAACATGTTACGCAAGCAGTTGAATTGTACAACCTTAATGATTACGAAGTACGAATGAAGGTAGGTAGTCTTCTCAAAGGACGGGCGAGATTGTGGGTGGATAATTGGCTCGTTACGACCTCGACCTGGATAGAACTTCGAGATAACCTCATCACAACTTTCGAACCTGAATCAAGGTATTCGCGAGACATAGTTAAATTTCGTGAACATAATTATGATTCTAGTAAAGATATATCGGAATTTTTATCTAAAGCGTGGGTTCTCTGGAAACGAGTAACTAAAGACAAATTAGGTGACGAACACGCGGTTGAGGCTGTCATCGGTTGTATAAATGACGAACGTCTTAGAATAGAGTTATTGAGTGCCAGGGCTACATCCGTGCCAGAGTTGATATCTGTTGCCTCCGCGTTACGCGTTAAGCGCCCCCATAATAACAATAACACGTCACAACCTCCAAATAAACGTCCACGTCATAATGAGGCGCAAGTCACGCCTTTTTGCAACATATGTAAAAGGAGTAACCACATGTCACGTGACTGTAGGTTTAAGACTAGCGAGAACCTACAGTTGCCCAGGACTGATAACAAGGACAAACCAAATAACAGTTTAATACCTACAATAAAGCCAGTTTGCACATTTTGCGGCAAAATCGGTCATAATTTTGAAACTTGTTATCGACGTGAAAAAGCCGTCGTCTCAAATGTAAATTGTGTAGGTAGATCGAAATTAAACCATATGGACGTTATCATTGGTGATTTCACGTTTCAAGCGGTTTTCGATAGCGGTGCCGAATGCTCGGTTATTAGCGAGAATGTAGCAGCTAAATTACCGGGCAAAAGAATTCAATGTGTTAATTATTTGCGCGGATTAGGAAAGATTCCAGTGATATCTCTGTTCACGTTAGTTACTGTTTGTGTTATTGATGACGTAAACATTGAAATTAAGTTCTTTGTTGTACCAGACAGTGACATGACTTCAAAGATTTTGATAGGTATGGACTTAACTAGTAATTCTACCCTCAACGTTTTAGTTACTGCAACGGGTACCAAATTAGTTCGACAATGCTCAGTCATGCATGTAAAGTCAAATAACTCAATTTTTGATAAACTTGAATGCGACCTTACTGACGATAGTGAAATCGATTTGCTACGCGTTTTGTTGAATAAATATTCGCATTTGTTTATTAGTGGATTCCCTACTACCCGCGTCAATACAGGGCAGTTAGTAATACGTCTAAAAGATCCCACTAAATTCGTAGAACGGAGACCCTATCGCTTAAGCCCCGTAGAACGCGAAAAAGTACAAAGCATCATCAAAGAATTACTTGAACATAACATTATCAGGGAAAGTACCTCCCCATATTCGAGCCCCATTATTCTCGTTAAAAAGAAAAATGGAGACGACAGGTTATGTGTTGACTACCGCGAATTAAATGCCAACACTCTAAGAGATCACTATCCGCTCCCGTTAATTTCCGATCAGATAGATCAATTGACAAACGGACATTACTATACCACATTAGATATGGCTGCGGGGTTTCATCAGATCCCCATTTCTGAAGAGTCTGTAGAGAAAACGGCATTTGTCACGCCCGATGGCTTATATGAGTATTTGACTATGCCATTCGGCTTGAGCAACGCGTGCTCCGTCTACCAACGTTGCATCAATCGAGCTCTTCAGCAGCTCCTGGGCACTGCAGGCGTTGCTCAAGTTTATGTTGATGATGTATTGAGCAAATGTGCCACCTTTAACGAGGGAATATCTCATTTAGAGAGGATTCTGATGGCACTAGAAAAGGCAGGTTTTTCTATTAATATAGAGAAGTCTGCGTTTTTCAAGCGTAGTATTGAATACCTCGGGAACATAATAGCAGATGGACAGGTTAAACCCAGTCCTCGTAAAGTCGAAGCTCTTGTAAAATCTCCCGTGCCTAAGAATGTAAAACAAGTTAAACAGTTTATTGGTTTAGCTAGTTATTTTCGCCGCTTCATTCCCAATTTTTCTCGCATAATGCTGCCCTTATATGAATTAACCAAGCAAGGTGCTCGTTGGGAATGGAATGAGCGTCATGAAGAGGCGCGTAATAGTATAATTCAGTATCTAACATCCGATCCTGTGTTGTCAATATTTCAGGAAGATTACCCCACGGAACTTCACACTGATGCCAGTAACCTCGGATATGGAGCCGTCCTCATCCAAGTGATCGACGGGCGCAGGCACGCTGTGGCTTACATGAGCAAGCGCACTACAGACGCCGAGAGCCGTTACCATTCGTACGAACTCGAAACGCTCGCAGTGGTGAGAGCTATAAAACATTTCCGTCAGTACTTGTATGGTCGTACGTTTAAAGTCGTGACAGATTGTAACGCACTCAAAGCGTCCAAGCATAAGAAAGAGCCGCTTCCCCGGGTATACCGTTGGTGGGCGTACTTGCAGAACTACAATTTTGAAATAGAGTACAGAAAAGGACAAACACTCCAACACGCAGATTTCTTCAGTCGAAATCCAGGTACGTTGGAGGTTAATATTATGACTAAAGATTTGGATTGGCTGAAAGTGGAACAACACCGTGACCCCGTGCTTCGCTCCAAAATTGACAGTATCTCTCAAGAGCAAGGGGCACCCGGTTACATCTTAAGGGACGATATACTCATGAAGGTTTGGGACGACGCTACCCTAGGGCACCAAGAGGCTGTTGTTGTACCTAAGTCGTTTCAATGGAGCCTTATAAACAGCTATCACAATGCATTAAAACACACTGGATGGGAAAAAACTCTGCAAAAGATTAAAGAAACCTATTGGTTTGATGGAATGAATACCGTCATAAGAACGTTTGTCGATAACTGCATCATATGCAAGACATCTAAAGGTACTTCGGGTGCTGTTCAAGTACAACTTCACCCTATACCCAAACCTACTACTGCTTTTGAAACCATTCATATGGACGTAACCGGTAAACTGGGCACTACTAGCATCCATGACTATGTCATCGTAACAATCGACGCTTTCAGTAAGTACATACTCTTGTACCATGCGACAAATAAAAGTCCACAGAGTACGTTAGCTTTAAAACGTACAATACATTTGTTTGGTACACCGACCCAGGTAATAGTCGACGGCGGACGTGAATTCCTGGGCGATTTCAAAAATTATTGCGAACGGTTTAACATTAACATACATGCAATAGCGCCAGGAGTAAGCCGAGCTAACGGGCAAGTCGAACGGGTCATGAGTGTCCTGAAGAATGCCTTAATTATGATAAAGAATTACGAGACAGAATTATGGCATACTGCTATAGATAGCCTGCAGCTAGCCTTGAATTGCACACCGCATCGTGTAACAGGTACTGCTCCGCTTACTCTACTTACTCGTCGCAAACACTGCGTTCCACCTGAACTCGTCGGCCTGGTAAATATAGAAGATCAAAGCGTTGACATTGAGCGGCTTTACCAACACGTAACTCAAAAAATGACAACAGCAGCAGAAAAGAAGAAGGTACCGTTTGACAAAAACAAAGCCCGAATCCACAGATTTCAAAGAGGTGACTACGTGTTGATAAAGAACAACCCTCGCAACCAAACATGCTTGGATTTAAAATTCAGTGAACCTTATGAGATTTGTCGTGTACTCGAAAATGACCGCTACCTCGTTAAAAGGGTGATTGGACAAGGCCGCCCCCGAAAAGTGGCCCATGACCAGCTTCGGCGAGCACCGCAGCCGGGCCAGCAGGCAACCGTATCGGCGGGGATCGACGACAGCACCGCGGATGATCCTGAGCACTCCCAGCAGCGCGCCGGCACACCGCCAGCAGCCAGCCACGATCCACACGACACCGCAGCTTCGGAGGCGACCAGCCACGACATTCAACCCTCGTCATCATACGAGAGGTTGTAGAAGAGACAGCTGATCAGCTCACCACAGCTCCCGGTGAGATAAACGATTGATACGCTATTTTAAAAAAAACTCTTCCTGCAGTTATACCAATTAGCAGTCATTCTAAAAATATTTTATAACATAAACCATCCACAAGTGATGGTACCTATACTTATAAGCAAACAAAACTGTTGCGCAATCATTTAAATCTTCATACTTAACACAAGTATATTTATAGCTCCCATTATACCTTCAGCTTTCCTGTGTGCATGTTTATATTTTTTTAGAGCCTCTGGGGACCACGGTCATAAAAATAAGGCCTAGACCCCAGCATCGCCCTGTCCACTATTCCTTTAGAGCCTCTGTGTACCACGGCACCGAGACAGGAATGCCTAGAGCACAGCATCAACCCAATTGTTTCAGAGCCTCTGGGGACCACGGTCATAAAAATAAGGCCTAGACCCCAGCTTCGCCCTTTCCCCATTCCTTTAGGGCCTCTGTGTACCACGGCACCGAGACAGGAATGCCTAGAGCACAGCTTCGACCTTTCTACCCTCAAAATATTGTTGGCGTAGTGAGACGTACAACAATATTAAAAAAAAAAAAAAAAAAAAAAAAAATTGACTGAATGACAGAAAACTTATGACTTATTGACTTGACTACAATATATTGCTGGCGTAGTGAGACGTTCAGTAATAAAAAAAATAAAAAAAAAAAAAAAATCCTAATCCTAATCCTTATTTGTGTAATTATCATTGCTAACGTAGTGAGACGTAAAGCAGTATAAACTATCAATATCAAAACTCACTATGGCTGAGATCCATATGAGGATTTATTACAAAAACATTTCCATTCTATAATCATGTTAAAAATCATTTGATTTCATGAAAAATTTTACTACTTGGCTGATGAACCAATGACACTAAGCTACCAGAGCAATAAATTACAGATACGAAATCAAAATCCTTAAAATTTCTGGTTTCAGGCGTGAATAAGTGCAGAGCGCGCACTTTTCACCAGAACGGCCGTATCGGCGCAAACATGTTGGCCACATTTAAAATAATAACATTAAAAGTATTTAAAACTTAATTAGATAATTGCAACGTTGTTTTAAGTTAAAATTAACTTAAAACAATGTCGGACTGTTTATTGAATCTAAAAAGAACTTGTATTGATTGAAATGAGTATCACTGTAACTCGTGAATTGTAATCGTTTAAGATTATTCTAATTAAAACACTTCAATAATTCATAAATATTATAAAACTACTTTGGCCATGTTAACTTTAATTTTATCTAGTTAAACCATGTATTGATGGATAAATGAACTTGTATTGACTGAAGTAAATATCGTTGTAAGTTATGAATTGTAATAGTTACAGATTACTGTAACTATTACAGTTCAATAATTCCTAAATATTATTAGATGATTTTAGCCGTTGTTACTTTAATTTTATCTTGTAAAACCATTTATTCGTTGATTGAACTTGTACTGACTGTAGTGAATGTCTTTGCAACTTGTGAATTGTAATTGTTTAAGATTACCGTAACTATAACACTTCAATAATTCTTTAATATTAAAAGATGATTTTAGCAGTAGTAACTTTAATTTTATCTAGTTTAATAACTAATTGAGAGTTGCCAAATGGTGGGTAATGCCATCTGAGACGTCAGAGGGCGCCACGTAGGGCAGCTCTCAAGCGAACTACATCGATGCACCGCCATTATTCTGGAGAGTTCGGTGGATCGGTGTGGACACGCTGCGAAAATAAATAAGCTAAGTGTTACTATAATTTTGTTACAAGTATTTTTCGGTTACCAACTTTGCATGATTTTGACTTACTATTTTATTATAATTTTTGAAGTCTTAAAAGTGTGATTCGTTTTACTTTAATTCTGTTGCTTAATAAAATGTAAATACGGTGCTGAACTGTTTTAATTATGTCCAGAAGTTTTGAGTAGATTCAATCGTAATTATTTAAAATATGGGAGATAATGGAGAACATGACGTCAGCCATGCTGACGTCATGCTTTTTAAAAATAGCTTGGGGACCTCGGCGCCGTCATATACATTAAGATTTATGGAATAAAGCAGGAACAAATTAAATGTTTGTGTCTTCAAAACCACTTAGTACGATATTGCCTCTAACTCTATTTTTGTTTTGTTGACTTTTTAGGGTTCCATAGTCCCAAAGGGTGCCAACGGGGCACTATTACTAAGCCTCCGCTGTCGTGTGATTTTTTTCACACATAGTTCAATGAATCAATGGTCGTTGAGAGGGAGTCACAACCCTCAGCAATGAGTAATGCGAGTTTGCCATTCAATAAATTGTATGATGTCTTTGCAGGTTCAACGTATGAATGGGAAGAAGTACTTCGTGTATTTCTATGGGACAGGAGAAATGTAAGTAGAAAAACTGCTCAATATTGGTACTTTAAGAAATACAGTTACAAAAAATCTCCTCAAATGCCAAATATTTACTATGGAAATTTTTGACTATCCATTCACATCTATATAATATTTATATAATTCTTTATGTGTGTTTGTCACCTAACTCCTCCTAAATGTCTGTACTGATTTGGATGAAACTGTGTGTATATTTGAAAAACTACTGTGTATAAAAGAACTATTTACTTATCTGCTCATTTAGGTTTTTTAAAAATAAAAATAACTATTTGTTGCTTAAAAATAAAATTTTAAACATATGTACAAACTTACAAAGTACATCAGTTAGTTACCATTATTTTATACATTCGTCAAAAACAGGCAACGTTTGAGACCGGTGGAAGTCCATGCAAGAGACCTTTGTCCAGCAGTGGACTTGTATCGGTTGTCAAAGAAGAAAGAAGATACTATTCTTACAGGCCAGCACAAACCTCTCATTAACAAGTGCCCGAGCCTTTCTGTATCTTCATCAGCAACCCATCAACGGTTTACTACTGAGCGCAGGTCTCCTCTCAGAGAAGGGTTATAGGCCATAGTCCACCACGCTGGCCCAATGCAAATTGGAGGACTTCACACACCTTTTAGAACATTATACAGAACTCTCAGATGTGCAAGTTTCCTCACGATGTTTTCCTTCCCTGTTGAAGCATGTGATATTTAATTGCTTAAATGCACATGATGCTGAAAAGTCAAGTATGCAGTGATAGCGTAGTGGTGAGGACAGTGGTCTCCTATTCAGGGGGTCGCAGGTTCGATCCCTCTCTGTATTTTTTATTTATTTATTTATAAGCCTATATCGGACAATATAAAATATTTTTACTAGTTTATTGCTAGTCTGTGTGCCCTTTGGCAAAGGCCTCCTCCAATCCTTTCCAATCCTTCCTATCTGCTGCTCGTCTCATCCATGTTTTTCCTGCTATAGCATCAATTTCATCTCACCATCTCTTGTTTTGTCATCCCTTCCTTCTCTTTCCCTCTCTGGGATACCAAACACTGACCACTTTGCTCCATTTATCCTCACCCCGTATGGTGTGGCCAGCCCATCGCCATTTACCATTTACTCTCTCTGTATATCTACTCTCAATTCTTTTTACAGTGCCAACCTCCCACCAAACATGATATTTGACTATGCGGAGAATAAGGATAAGTTCTTGGCCAAACCGGTCAAAAGGCGAGACTTCAATGAAGGAGTGAAACAAATAGAGTATGACTTTGCAAATAATGTACCATTGGAACAAGTTATTGGAGTTGCTGTTGAGGTGAGTGATTACGAATATTCTTCTTCTCCTTCATCAACCGATAGATGTCCACTGCTTGACAAAGGTCTCCTGCATGGACTTCTACAGGCTTTGGTCTTGCGCCGCTTGAATCCAGCTGCTCCCTAAGCTTACAAATATCTTTTTCTGTAAAAATTATAAACTGTTTATAACAGTGTCTAGTAAGTCGATTTTGTGCATCACCTCTTTTTTTATAAAGATGAATTATATTATTAAAAATATACTGTAAGTATACCAATCTGTTTAAACTTTTCACAAAGAGATTCGTGTGATACGAGATTATAAATAGATCAGATGGCTCTTTTCTGCAATACAAAAACAGTTTCAATATTAGCTGCTCCCCCGAACCTCCAGAACCGAAACGGGTTATAAAATACTTATCATGATACACCTTTCTTCTTATTCAAGTATTCAAAATTTGATGCTTTAACATGGGTAGCATAAGAGTGAATGAACTCTTTAAACATTTCTGTGGTGGTGTTGTGTTATGCAGGTTGTTACGTTCCCTCAAATATGGTTGAGTGAAGCAACGGCTGGGTCATGCGTCATGCTCGTGAACGGGTGCCACCGGCGGGAATGGGGCTACTTTATGTCTGCCCATCTTAAGATATATTGCATTGTTAGTAGGTATGCATTTGTGGAACTTCCCTCATTGTGGAAACACTGCATACATAGCATAGTATTTATTGTATTGTAAACTTGTTTTGAAAAGAGCAACCGCCGAGTTTCTTGCTGGTTCTTCTCCGTACAGTTCAGTTCAGTGGTACAGTCAGACTATTCAAAAACACTTGTAAAATGTTTATTTGAGTAAAAAATATTTCTATTCTTTTCTATTCTTGGAAGTAGTGTCTATGTACGTTCTTGCATTGCTTTGAATGTTGACAATCTATCAAACAATACATATTTTGAATTATAATATTTGTAGGCGGAGGCAGTGGAAGGTGCGAATGACACAGCCAATGAGACAGTTGATGATTCCATGGCTGACACTACTGCTGCGGACGAGACTATGGCTGACGAGGTAGTTACATCATCATCATCATTGGCAACCCATCCACGGCTCACTACTGAGCGCGGGTCTCCTCTCAGAGAATGGTTTTTAGGCCATAGTCCAACACGCTGGCCTAATGCGAATTGGCAGACTTCAAACACCTTTGAGAACATTATGATGAACTCTCAGGTGTGCAGGTTTGCTCACGATGTTTTCCTTCATGTTGAAGCTTGAGGTGTTTAATTTTTTTAACACACTTAATTTAGAAAAGCCAGAGGTGCCTGCCTGGGATTGTAACTGTTACCCCCCGAATAGGAGACCGCAGTATTAACCACTAGGCTATCACTGCTTCCATAATAATACTATTATTACTGAACAGCTATACTTAAGTCCTTGTTGTTCACTTCTCTTCCAAAAATAACCTTGGAAAGAGGCAGCAATGCCTGAATAAGGTTTACCTGTAAAATATAATAGCTGATACCCGCGACTTCGTCCGCGTTGATTAAGTTTAAAAAAATCCCACGGGAACTGATTTTCTGGGATGAAAATTAAAAAGTAGCATATATGTCACTCTTCAGGTTAGGTCAGGTCAACTTTACCCATGAAAATCACGACAATCTGTAGCTCTGTTGCGGCGTGGTTGAAGGACAAACCAACTTACTGACAAGCAAATACATCTTATTATAATGTTAGGATGAAAAAATTACTGGATTTATTCTTTCAAGTACAACTGAGTTCATTTTGTGTTTGAAAGAAGAAGTATAGAATCCATAGAGTATTAGTCATTAGCCAAAATATTTACTCTAAGTTTGAGCAAGTGTTTGTCGAGAGGACTGACACAACATATCACATTTTTTTTTTATTTTTTTTTTTATTTTTTTATTTTTACATTATTATTTACTAATGAGAACGATATTAAATAAATAAGCTGATAAAATATAAATAATTAATCTAATAAAGTTAAAAGCAACAGATTTTTAACGTAGCATAAACAATTTATGTTTTATCCCAAAAATATAATTCGAAATGCATGAAGTTATTCTTTAACTACACTAGCGGCACGTTATGATGGCCGGTTTGACACATTACAATAGTGATGTGGAATGTCAATTTATTCTCGAACAAAAAACAATTAAGTTTTGTTTTTGTACCTGATTAAATAGGTTTAATAAAACAAAAATGTATATGTTTATTTAATTTATTTGAACGAACTGAATATTTGAATGAAAATGAATATACATACTTTATATGCACACAAGAAACATATGAATACAAAAGATACCAAAAAAGGTGCCACAAAAGGCCATAATTAATCAGATTCGTCCATACTACTATTTTCACTGTCGTCACTGCTATCACGAGCAAGGGTCAACAGTAATGCAGTATCAATATTTGAAATCCAAAGCCAGGTCAAAACTATATCACAATCGCATTGCACTGACAGTTTATACTTTTCGAAGCAACGTCAATTCGAAACTGCTTTGTTTTGCATTGAGCATTGACGCGAGTTTGCCGGAGGTAGTAGTTGTGCTAGCCAGCGATCCTATGTGACGATCGTATTAGATTCCATTTTTAAAAATTTTCAATTTAGAAAACCAAATGCCGAGTTGTGGTATATATCATATAAAAATAAAAATTTTACCTTTTGTATGAAACAGCTGATATTTTTTTGCGATTTCAGAGGTTTGTCCACATAGTGAAAATTGTTCATATTCACAAGTACATTCACCCCTTAAATGGTGCAAACTGATTTTTCTACACTTGTATACATTTTAGAAATCAATTTAATAAATAAATTTTGAGTCCTAAACCTAAAACTACATTCGATAAAATTTATGAATCTCTGCACATCACTATCGTCAATAAAGTAATACAATTATTTCCTTCAAAGTCGTTATCAATTAATACGGAACTTCATGAGCGGACAAACGTCAAACCGGCCATCATAGCGTGCCGCTAGTTTAGGTAATCAAATCAATGAAATTTAGATATTGCTTTTTTATTTTTTATGTTTGATTTTGAGTTTTTTAAATTTATTTTGCTTTTAGACTACGCAAAATGATACGGGAATCGATGACTCTGATGAAACTGGTGCTTTAGTTATCGATGAAGGAAAGGTGGGCTTAATGCTATAATATTAATTTGAACCTTATTTTGCCAGATTATAGTGGACAAGGTGTTGTATTTAACCATTTTTGATTTGACACATACATATGCATGTGTTTATTAGGGCTTCCAAACATACAAAATTTTATAGGTGTATGTGTGTGTTTGTCCATGCATTTCTCCGAAACTATTAATTGGATTGTGATCATTCTTTTTTTATTTGTTTATATTAATTCAACTTAGGGAACAGTAAAGGTTTCATCAAAATCGGTTCAGTAGTTTTCAAGACATTGTCACTTTTATTCAGATATTTCCTTTAAGTAGGTTAACACTTAGGTTAACCTTTGTCCAGCAGTGGACGTTTATCGGTTGATAAAGAAGAAGGTTAACACTTTAATAAAAATTAAATAATCGACTGTGACGGACGGACGGACGGAGAAAGTCTCACCATAAGGGTTCCATTTTTACCATTTTGGTACGGAACCCTAAAAAGATAACAATTGTTAAATAAAAATTAATTATCCATTTAATATATTATAGCAAGCAAAAACCACTCGCAAGTCTGCAGCCAAGACCCCAGCAAAAGAGACCCCCAAAGCCAAGGAAGCTAAGACCCCCCGCGGCCGGGCCAAGAAGGACGAAGAAAGCAAGGAAGAAGTTAAAGAAGATGACAAGAAAGAAGAAGAATTGGTGAGCAGGAGTGGAAGAAAGATACGACCTAAGAGGTAAGGAAGACTAATGTCTATCTGCAGATTTGATCAATATATTATTTAGACCATTCTTGCTAATATTACAAATGCGATGACCTCTGATTGGTCGAAATTATGGCGTTCTTGTTGCATCAATGCATATTAACCAATAGCGAGAGAGTATCAGCCGATCAGAGGTTGTTGTGGTTGTTACACTGATGCAGTCAATTTTAGAGTACACCACCAATGGTTTGATTAGTTAGCAACTACCCTATTATATATTAGATTAATATGGGATTAGCGCATTGACATTGGCCATCCAGATATTGCCAGTGTTTATATTACAATCCTATAGCAAATAAAATATAGTCATTGCTGAAATCAGGTTTTGACGTGATAACGTCTTATAAATCGATGAACACCGGCTGCACGTACGAAAAAGTGTCACGTTCCGCCTGAGCCTCAGGGTGCAAGCGTGAGCGCGGTACAAGCGATAGAGAGGCACGATCGGCCCAAGCGTGGGCAGAGAGCGCCCGCCGCCGCCCGCCAGTCATCGTCAATGTTTCTTTATGACGTTATCACGTAAAACTATCGTCCGTAAACCGACTTTACAGACAACTAATTTTTTAAGCATAAATCTAGTTTGCGATTATGACTGACATTTCATTTTTTCTAGAATGAAAGCCCTATTAATTATTAGATTAATATGGATTGTCGCATTGACATTGGCCGTCTAGATATTGCCAGGGTTTATATTACAATCCTATTGTAAAATATAGTCATTGCTGGAATCAGGTTTTTAAGCATAATTAATCTAGTTTGCGATTATGACTGACATTTCATTTTTCTCTTAGAGTGAAAGCCCTATTAATTATTAGATTAATATGGATTATCGCATTGACATTGGCCGTATAGGTATTGCCAGTGTTTATATTACAATCCTATATTAAAATATAGTCATTGCCGAAATCAGGTTTTTAAGTATAAATCTAGTTTGCGATTATGACTGACATTTCATTTTATCTAGAAAGAAAGAAAGCTCTATTTATTATTGTTATTATTATTAGATTAATATGGATTATCGTATTGACATTGGCTGTTTAGATATTGCCAGTGTTTGTATTACAATCCTATAGTAAAATATAGTCATTGCCGAAATCAGGTTTTTAAGTATAAATCTAGTTTGCGATTATGACTGACATTTCATTTTCTCTAGATAGAAAGAAAGAACATGGTAGAAAACACTAATTAAACAAGAAAAACGTTTAAAACTTGCACTTTTTAATTTTGTTCGTATTAAATGTAGCAGATGTCGCCCGGACCATTATGACGAATCTATTGACACATCGTTCATCAAAATCGGCTCAGCAGTTTAGGCGCTAAGGTGGAACATACATAAATAAACACATACATGCTTACTATATGTATATATTATGTCACCGTTGTGGTCTACTGTTACTTTGAGTTATTTCCATGGCATGCTAACCTTGAGCTGATGCTGCATCATCAAGTAGTCTGGGGGAAACCCAACTCCTCAGCAACTTACAGCAGATATAGAGTGTTTGGGCTCATTAGAATGGTCTCAATGAGTAGGTGTAGTTGATGATCGAGTATCGAGGAGGATCTCTTGATAGAGCAGAATACTGGGTAACAGGATGTCAGGTATATCGTACATACTTGACGACCTCCCTGGCTCAGTGGTGAGCACTGTTGTCTTATAACTGGGAGGTCCCGGGTTCGATTCCCGGCGGGGTCAATTTGGGAATTTATAATTTCTGAATTGTCTGGTCTGGTCGGGTTTTAGCCGTGGCTAGTTACCACCCTACCGTCAGACGTATAGACGCGAGCGATTTAGCGATCCGGCACGATGGCGTGTAGAAACCAATTAGGGGTATGCGTTGAATGTTCACTGCCATACCCCTTCCAAGTTAGCCCGTAACCATCTTAGACGGCATCGTCACTTACCATCAGGTGAGATCGCAGTCAAGGACTAGCTTGTCATTGAATAAAAAAAAAACATAGTCCAGCCAGAGGAGGAAGAGGTTGGAGGTGTATTTTTTTTTTTTGCACTTGTTTCTGTTTATAGATACATTGATGAGCAGACAGAGGAAAACACCACCCTACCCTCTCCAGCGCCCAAGAAACGCCGCGGCACGTCGCCAGTGGAAAAAGATAAAGAAAATAAAGAAAAAGATAAGGAGAGCAAAGAGAAAGATAACAAGGATAAGAATATCAAACATTTCAACGCTGTAACACAGGTATTTTTACACTATTAATTAGTGAAATTATTGATAGCACTTTATACAGACTTGTCAAATTAGTATGATTCTGTACAGCTGAATTAGCATAATTGTTTTTGTTTTTTTTTTACATTGCTAAAATACATTTTGAAAGCTTACGTCGATTTCTTTCATTTTTCAGGCTGAACTTCAAGATTTGAAAGAGCCGTTTGCGCCAGGTAAGTTGTAAAAAAAAACTGAAGTTCGAAATTCGAATTTTGCACAGATTTCACTTTGCCCCAAAATAGATTTCAAATATTTTATGAAAAGTATGGACGAAATAAAAAAATATATTATGATATATTTTTACACCAGACATGGGCTGTATAAGGCATTTTTCATAGAGTCGTGTACGCATCAATAGGGTATTTGACTATAATAAAAATATCGTTTCAACTGGTGTCATCCTAAAATATTATTATCTAAAAACATTATTCCATACGACAAAACTAAAAAATAAAGCTTTATTTAATTAGAAAACATTAAATAAAATTGCTATAATTCTGGCCATGGTCACGTGATCGAAAACGTTCCGTGATCTCGAATGACGTCACAGTCCACACCACCTATGGAATTCTCATTTTGTCAATACATTTCGACGTGTTTGTGCGGCGTAATAGGCTAATTTCGTCTGTTTTTCATCGTTACTATTTTATTAAATACCAAATAGTATGCGACACGCGGCCTAAACACATATTATAAAATTGTCATTGTTTGAAATGTGAACTGTTACGTCATGAGAGCAAATGGAACGTTTCGGCGGCAATTTATTTTTTTGAATTTATTTCTCGATTTTTATGAAAAATAATGAAAATTATGCCGAAATATATGTTTTGTTAGCTTCAGCATAGCATTATTAACAATTTAAGATGATTTTCTAAAAGTAGTCAAATAGCCTATTCGGCTTTTCGATGCGTACACGACTATGTAAAAAATGACAGTTTTTTATGGACAAAATGCGAATCAAAGCGCACAGATGTGATTCCAGCCTAAACCGGTAGATCTTTTACTTAGGTACATTAAATTATAAAAAAAAAAAATAGTTATCTCTGGTCATTACATTCAGATGAATCTTCAAAGATTAGTAACTCTTTTAATTAAAAACAAAAAACAATTCCAAGAATCACGATTATATAATAGGCTTTGCCTTTAGACAACAAGAACAAAATCAAGTCCATGCAGTCTGCTCAGATGTAATCTGAATAGGCTGCATGGTCATTGATCTTTGCCTGTCCTGAAGAGGGTGAATGAAAAACAACAACAACATATCTCTGGTCATTTAATTAGCGCGAAACATAGGTCAAGTCTTAAATATTTAATGGATTACATTATGAATTGAGTGTAAATTGTACATTAAATATTTGAAATTAATTAAAAATCCTTATAATATCATAGTAATAAAAGGTTTCAAGTAAAATAATATTTAAATATGGACAGTGCTAACAATGAATCTAATCTGTTTGACGACGACCTTTTCAGTCAGTTTGACGATAATATTATCGTGGGAATTTTGAACTCTTTAGGCGATAATACTAATATTTTTGCGAAAAATAATGATGAAATGGAAAAAGGTATGTTATTTTTACTTAATTACATGAAAAATTATTTTTGATTGTATTTTTTGTGTCTATTGATTAAAATAATGTTTTCAGTACATAATTACATACCTAGTTGTGTTAACATTATATTTTTCCCTAATTACTTAGGTAATAAGCAAGGAAAAACTACAGTTTTATAATTATTACCGTATTTTTTTCAGATACAAATGCAAGAGAAGATGAAAATATTATATTTGGACAGGCCAAAGTTTCAAATCAACCTATATTAAAAAGGAGTAAGAAATTCACTAAACCAATTAAGAACACTAGCTTAAATACAAAAATATCCAAACAAAACAATTTAGTAGAAAATACTAACATAGATTCCTCCTATACAAACTCTTTAGAAAATTTTCCTATGGAAATCGATGATTTAAATATAGAACAAATTATTAATACTACCAACATTATAGAAGAAACTTTTGAAAACAGAACACAAGAAATAACCAATACAAAATTCAGTCTTGATGGACTATTAGTAGGTTCTTTAAATGTACTGAATGACTTTGAAATCGAAAATTTGTCTCAAGCATTAATTTCTGAAAACCTTTCACAACAACAAGCAAAATTATCTCAAGAATTGAAAAATACAGAATTTACAAGAAGCGAATCATTTAATTCTGTTATTTCTTTGAATAAAACTTACAAGAATCTTGATATGAAAAGCTGTGAAAATATTCAAAGACAAGTAGAGGACGTGTCTGTAAACTATCAAAGTCAAATAGAAGGTTCTTTAAATCCTACCGATTGCAATGATACATATACCAATAATAATTATAAAATACCTACTGATGAGAATTTTGTAAATTTATTTAAGGGTGGATTCACTATAGAGAAACCAATTAAACTGGCGATGTCTACTAAATTCGGTGACATGGGATTAAATGTTAAATATTCGGACTATATAAAAAAAGAGGGATATATAAAAAAAAACTTTGAAGAGGCGGACACCAGCGAGGTAGTTTCGAAGATTCTAGAAACGTATCCGGAGGAAAATGAGTTCGTTAAAAAATGAAGAATTGACGTTTAAAGCTTAATTGAATTGTCTTTATTGAATGTAATGGAAAATAAATTTAGTTTAATTACTTAGTTTACTGTAATTTCGTTACGTCACGTTAGTCTATTTCTAGTAAAGAAATAATATTACTGGGTAGATTTTATTCATGACAAGATAGCCCTTGAATGCAATATCACCTGATGGTAAGTGACGATGGTATCATGCTGCTAGCTTGGAAGGGGGTATGGCAGCCTCTTTTTCTAGAGGTCCGAGAGTCGATCCCAGACAGCTGTAGCTTTTTGGGAGTTATATAAGTTTTTAACAGACTTCAAAAAATACAAAAAGAGGAGGTTCTCAATTCGACGCGTATTTTTTTTTTTTTAGTAAAGGTACAGAAGATTCACTTCGCAAAATCATTAATAAATACGTTAAACACAATGAAGTGCAATTCAGGTCACACAGCGCTAACTTACCTACAGTCATATTCACCTAGAAGCTGGCCTCCCTTTCTATCGCGCAACTCTTATCCCTTCGCACTACGTCAGCCCATTGAGTTGGCCCGTCCGGACGGACGCGCGACGCCGGGTACTTTTAGATTTATACCTGAAATGCTGAGTGGTGATAGTGGGCCTCTGTCTGTCTAACAGGAAACTTTAAAGCTCTTTAACTTTTCTGTTTTTGGACCGATTTATTTTCTGTTTTTACAAATGCTATTCTTACATGTTTTTTGATTATAAATAATGAATATCAACATTTTGACTACGGTCAAATACCCATTTTTTTTTTAAAGAATAGCCAAGTAGAAGTTGACTCATATCCTCCTCTCCCCTCCAAATAAGCGGAAAGCTTGTGTTAGGAGTGGGTACGACAATAGTGCAACGGTGGGATTCGAACCTGCGACCTTTCAGTTTTCAGTCCGCACCTTTAAACGTTAGTTAGTCTGTTGAGGCTTAAAAAATAGATCTTACCAGTGCTCCTTTTGTACGCGTGGCGTGTTTCACAGAGGACCCAGAAAAGGAGAACATAATAATCTGCTACCTGCCTACGGGGCAGTACGTGGGAGTCAGGCTTTTTCAGTCTAGACCAGACAGTTTCAAGAACGACGCCGCTCGACTTCAGTGGGACAAGCAGGCTGCTAGCAACGCTTTGACATTGAAATCGCAGTTAGGTGAGAATATATAGAATAGAATACAAGTGTAAATTAAAAATTTTATTTTTAAATGCAAGTTTTTTGTAGCTATATCATTAGACTCTGGATATCATCTAGGATCAGAGTACTTGTTATGACGAATCAAACGAGCCCAAACTCGATGGGATTACGTCGTTTTATTACTGAGTTCCGATAGCCATCGTCCGTCTCCATCATCAGATCAGCTCAATGTCACAATAATATTGCATTGTCATCCGACTTACACATACATGCAAAATTTCAGCTCGATCAGAAACCGGGAAGTGGGTCTAATTCATCTTGCAAGATTTGATCCA
Organism: Oeneis ivallda; assembly: GCA_029955525.1. NCBI lineage: Eukaryota > Metazoa > Arthropoda > Insecta > Lepidoptera > Nymphalidae > Oeneis > Oeneis ivallda. The sequence goes on from JARPMR010000028.1 coordinate 5,381,808, forward strand.
AAAAAACACAAACAAATAAATAAACTGGTCAAGCTAAATAAAAGCTTGTAAAAATAGACATGGTTTTGTTCAAATAAACTTTTTTACAAGTGCTTTTGAATCTTCGATGAGTCTACCACTGTTTCGGAATGCCCTTCCTGCCGAGAAGAACCAGCAAGAAACTCGGCGGTTACTCTTTTCAAAACAAGTATACAATTCAATAGATACTAAGCTATGTATGCAGTGTTTCCACAATGAGTTCCACAAAAGCATACCTAATTATAATTAAACACATGTTAACACGGGCAGACAGAAAGCAGCCCCATTCCCGCCGTGGCACAAGACATGACTTAGACACAAATAAAGTGGAAACACTGAATAGGATAGAATTATTTTGTAATACAGTTTAATTACCACCTACTGTCTCATGAATCGCTGGAACGAATTTTATCCACGCTTTTTTATCATTTATATAGTCTTCAATTGTATAATGCTTTTTCAAGAGATATTACGGTTTCAAAAAAAGAGGAGGTTCTCAAGCCGTCTGAATCTTTTTTTTTTATGTACTTATGTTCACCGAATTCTCGAAGACGCCTGAACCGATTTGCAAAATTCTTTTCTTGTTTCAAAGGGTGGTCCCATTGAAATTTTATCGAAATCGGTCGAGCGGTTTTTAAAATATCAACAATAAATTGTGTACATACTTATACTTTGTACTGGCGCGGGCGTTTGAAGTCGGTTTTTTTAAAATAATTTTTTATATTAAATTATTTATTTACAACTATAAACTTGTATAAACTTACTCTATAATCGAAGCAGTGATAGCCTAGTGGTTAGGACTGTGGTCTCCTATTCGGGGGGTCGCAGGTTCGATCCCGGGTACTACCTCTGACTTTTCGGAGTCAAGTGCGTTTAAGCAATTAACTATCACTTGCTTCACCATTGCAGCATGTGATATTGACTTTCTTATAAAGACAAATAATTATAAAGACACGAAAAGCCAGTGGTGCCCGGGATCGAACCTGCGACCCCCCCTTTTTCAATAGGTAAACACTTGAAATCTTCACAGAATGTGTGTTTCTATTCCCAAAGGTATTAAATATTTTTTTGTTTTCAGAAAAGGGTCACATAACTCCTCAGTCAGTGATGGCACAATTAGTTACGGATCTCAATTTGACCGATGAAGAAAAGGCTACTTTGGATAAGGATCGAGATACAGGTGTGTATGTGTATATGTTACTAATCATCATCATCAGCAACCCATCAACGGCTCACTACTGAGCGCAGGTCTCCCCTCAGAGAAGGGTTATAGGCCATAGTCCACCACGCTGGCCCAATGCGAATTGGCGGACTTCACACACCTTCGAGAACATTATGAATAACTCTCAGGTGTGCAGGTTTCCTCACGATGTTTTCCTTCAACGTTGAAGCAAGTGATATTTAATTGTTTAAACGCACTTGACTCTGAAAAGTCAGAGGTGCGTACCCGGGATCGGACCTGCGACTCCCCGAATAGGAGACCACAGGCCTAACCACCAGGCTATCACTGCTTATGTTACTAATACAGTAGATTAATTATTATTCTTCGAACAGTGCGTGTTGCCAGTGATGATTTACGGATCCGAGACATGGTCGCTAGCTGTGGGCCTCATAAGTAGGCTCAGGACCGCTCAGCGGGCGATGAAGAGATCTATGCTCGGAGTATCCCTGCGAGATCAAATCAGAAATGAGGAGATCCGTAGGAGAACCAGAGACACCGACATAGCTCAGCGAGTCGTTCATAGCAGAGCACATAGTTCAAAGAGCTGATGGTCGTTGGGGTCCCAATGTGCTGGAGTGGCGACCCCGCACCGGGAAACGCAGTGTTGGAAGACCCCCCCACTAGGTGGACCGACATTTAACGAGACGCAGGGAGCCGCTGGATTCAAGCGGCGCAAGACCGAAGCCTGTGGAAGTCCATGCAGTAGACCTTTGTCCCGCAGTGGACGTCTATAGGTTGATAAAGAAGAAGAATTATTATTCATAAAAACAAATAACGTACAGTGTGGCTGTTAAACTTCACAACTAAACTAATATGATTGCCTCGTTGGTCTAGTGGTTAGCAAGTTCGACTATGGCCGACGAGGTTCCGGGTTAGAATCCCGGGCTGGCAAAAAACGTATCTATTGAGTTTTTCTGTCAAGAAATTCGCAGTACCAGCCCGGAGTTAGAAAGCTAGCGGTGTGTCACCCCCGTGCCTCGGAGAGCACGTAAAGCCGTCGGTCCTGCGCCTGATCTCTCTCCGTTCGTGTCGGATTTCCGTCCCATTGGACTATGAGAGTGAGGGAAGAGAGAGTGCCGGGTGCACTCTGTTTGCAAACACTCTTATGCACTATAATATCTCCAGCGCAGGTGGCTAATCTCCGAGGAGGTTGGCCGCCGGTCGGGCGGGCATTATAATAAAAATTGCCTCAATGGGCAATTTTTATTATACTGAGATAATATTTGACATGTCTTTTACAAGCTTTTATTTTCAGTATATGTACTTAGGTCAAATCTTGCAAGATGAATAATAATTAGAACATGTAATGGCTACATAATAATATTGTAAAATGAATATATTGAAAAGAGCAACTGCTGAGTTTCTTGCCGGCTCTTCTCAGCAGAATCCGCTTCCGAACCGGTGGTAGAGTCATGACGTGTCATAAGAGCCACAGGTTGGCCTACGTGAAATAAATAATTTAGATTTTTTTTTGAATTTTTAAAAAATAAACTTGTTACTTGCAGAGGAGAAGAAATCCCAAGTGCAGTACCTCAAGACAGAGATGAAGCTGATGGAGTTGGACACCAAGATAAAGACATGCCTCTGCTTAGAGAAGGCCGACACCGAGCTCTGTCTTAAGATCCTCGATGAGCTGATAGGTGAGTACCTGCAGGAGTACCTTAGGAAGAGATGGGAAGAAGAAAGAGAGAAATCTTTTTTATTCACCATCATCATCAGCAACCCATCAACGTCTCAATACTGAGCGCAGGTCTCCTCAGAGAAGGGTTACATATTCACACACACACCCAGCAAGCTGAACTTTTGTGTTGTCAACAATTGTTGGTTGACAAAAGTTGGCAACTTTTCTTTGGTGGACACCCAGCTTTACACACGTGCCGCTCTATCCGCGGTTTAAGAGCGCGTGTAACCCCAAAAAAAAATCAGATTTCGCGATGAGATAAAACATAGCCACAACCTCATGTGAGGCGCGACAAAAGAAAGCGTTTTGCATAGGAGTGTAGTAAGCGCCAAAATACTATGTAACTCGTAAAATATTCATTTTCTTTTCAATTCGCTAGGCTACTCTCTTGATAATATCAATCGGAATTTAATGTAAAAAATTTGGCTCTGTAATATGCAACACATTGAAAATAAATGAATATTGGTTAAAAATTAGACCTAACTCCGCGATTTTTTATTATCGAACAAATTTCATCATTTTATGTTTTTGCCCAAACACGTCCCTTGGCAGTATGATGTAATTCTTGCGTGTTTTTTTTCGGATAGTTGAAACTTGATCTACTACTGTAAAAATCAACTGTTACTGTTAACGAGCGCACACCCACTCTTAAACACGTCTGTCCCCACTATACAGTAGTGCCTGTGACATTAAAAGATAACTTGCCATTGCTTCAGAGCTCAACATAAAGCCCTTGATGCTGTTAAAACACCCCAACACGCTGGAGACCATAAAGCGCATGCGCGCGTACGTGGGGAACTCGCCCTCGTGGGAGCTAAACGAGAGTGAGGCGTTGCAGTTCAGCCAGCAGGCGCTCAAGATACGCAAGCGCGCAGAAGCCGTCTACAATCACATGAAGGTGAGAATAGAGTAGTATTTTATTCAAATAAACTAATATACTCTGGTTCCAAATAATGGTTAAGCGTAGCAGCGGCTGGGTCATGTGTCATGCTCGTGATCTTGTGCCGCCGGCGGTAATGGGGCTACTTTCTGTATGCCCATCTTAACGTATTGAATTGTGAGTAGTAAGCATTTTTGAAACTTCCCCTCGTTGTGGGAATACTGCATACATAGCATAGACATCACTCCTGGGCATAGGCATCTCGCCCAATCTCATTAATTTTGGGAAATGCATCGAGTCAAAGGCCAAAACAGCACCCAAAAAACTTGGTATCCTAAACAAGGTGAAACGGTGCTTCACGCCTGAGCAGCGCCTGACTATCAGGCTCAGGTGCGCTTAGCTATGGAGTACTGCTGTGCCACCTCTGGGACGGCTCTGCTAAGTACCAACTCGATGCATTAGACTCAGTAGATCGCCGCGCCCGCCGAATTATAGGTGATCAGTCACTAACGCAGGCAAAAATGCTCAGTCTACAGCACCGTCGCAATGTTGCCTGTCTATCAGTCTTCTATCGGATATACTTTGGAGAGTGTGCTCAAGAACTTCACAACCTTGTGCCCCCTTCACCGTTTCACCACAGAACTTTGAGAAATCGTGAGCTTTGGCGGGTGCCAAAGTAAAAACCACGTAAGGGTTTACGTGGTTGAAATGCAACCTACTCGCACAAAACGCTTCAGTTCAGCGTTTATGAATCGATCCGCTAAGGTGTGGAACGCACTTCCAATATATGTGTTTCCGGCCACGTATAACCTCAGTACCTTCAAGGCAAGAGTGATCAGCTGCAGCGCCATCTAGTCTAGCCCTAGCCAAACCTTCAAGCGTTAACGAACGTAGAAAGAGAATAGATACAACGCAGTGTAACTTGGCCTAGGGGGGCAGAATAGAAAAAGAATAGTTTATTCTATTTCTATTCTATTCTACTGAATTGGAAATCTGCCTTTAATTACGTACCTAGTTCGAAGAGCCGATGGGTCGCTGGTTCGATCCAGGCCACGCACCTGACTTTCATCACATTTCATTTTTTGACATCACATGCTTTAATTAATGGTGAAGGAAAACATTGTGAGGAAACCGGCACACCTGAGTTTCCATAATGTTCTCAAAGGTGTGTGAAGTCCGCCAATTCGCATTGGGCCAGCGTGGTGTACTGTGGCCCGTAACCCTTCTCTGAGAGGAGACCTGCGCTCAGTAGTGAGCCGTTGATGGGTAGCTGATGATGATGAAAGTATTTTTATATATTTCCTTCCAGGAACTATTCTCGACGCCAGAAGGTCTCTCCTTCTGGGAATTCTTTACGGAACGCGTCGCGCAATTCAATAAGGCCACGGCAAAACTCACGGCCGAAGAAATCATGGCACTTATGCACGAACCGATAGGTGAGTTTGACTTTCTCCATTCCGAATTACAACCAATCGGTTGGAAGCTCATACCCAGGATTAACATAGATTAATTACATTTTATCCCGGAAAATTAGTGAATTCCCGCGGGAATTAAAAACCTTAATCCACGCGGATGAATTCGCGGGCATCATCTAGTTTTATACTAAGAGATTGCCCAGTGTTGCAACTTATGTGCGTTTTCACCAACCATACCTAAAACGTCACCTAAGTAGGAGTCTACATTCGTTTTAGGTACGTGGGTAGCCCCTAAATACAGTCCCTTACCCAATGCCATTTCCACCTTTAGGTTTTCCCCAAAGGTTTGTGTAAACGAAATTGACAGAAAGCGTCACCTAACTTATCTTAGGTAGCATGCAAAAGTTAGGGAATGCTTGTGAAAACGGGCATCAGTCTTTCTTAATAATGCAATTATTGTTGATGTGACATGTAGAAATAATGTACATATCTCTGTTACAGAAATGTCTGTCCCTACATCACATACAATGAAAACGGCAATAGAAGAGGCGAATGAAGAGGAGAAAAAGGAAAAGGAAAAGGGAGAAGAAGCTGAGAAAGAAAAGATACAAGAGCCAGAAGAAGAGGTGAAAAAGACTAATTCCACACCAGGTATGAAAAACAACCAATTGTTACTACACATTTGACAATAATGCTTATAAATGTAGGTTAAAAAATTAGTTTTCCGCGTGGACTTAGTTTTTAATAATCCCGTGGGAACTCTGCTTTTCCGCCATTAATACTCGCCTATATCACTCTACATATCCTCAACTATACCAATTCAAAAAATTACGTCTACCCGTTGCTCCGTTGCGACGTGATTGTAGGACAAACCAAAAAACCAACACACTTTCGCATTTATAATTGTTCCTGCGTATTCAATATCAACAATAACTGTATGACGATGATTTGTGAGTTTGAATAAATTAATGACAAAGTTTTGTAAGTTGTTAATGCAAGTTGCAAGGAAGATTAAAATTAGCAAGGATTTTGTTTTTATTCTAGCAAAAGCAAAAAAAGCTGTGAACAACACAGCAAAAACGAAACGACAATCTTCTAGAAATAAACCAGAAGAGAAGGATAAAGAAGAAACACAGACTCCTGAAGATAACACAGAAACAAACGCAGATGCAATCGTAGAACAGAACCAAGAAGAACAAAATAAAGATAAAGATTTAAATGACAAAACAAATGATGCAGATGCGGAAGAGAAAGAAAAAGAAGTAGTAAAAGATAAAAAAGAAAAGAAAAATACTAAAGACAGTAAAGGGAACAAAGAGGAGGATAAAAGCAAAGATAAAGAGAAAGATAAAACATCAAAAGATAAAAATTCAAAAGATAAAAGTTCAAAGGATACAGAGTCATCAAGAGATAAAAGTGACACAGAAGCAAAAGAGAGTGAGGTAAAAGAAAAAACTCCAGAAAAATCTGTGGAGAGTACAGACGATTCTAAAAAAGATGGCACAGAAGAGGAAGAGAAAAAGGAGAATTCGAAAGAGAGTTCTAAAGAAACGGAGAAGGAGAAGAGTACAGAGAAAAGTCATAAGGAAGAGAAGAAAGAAGAAAAAGACAAGTCAGAGGACGAGCCTAGGGCGAAGCGATCGAGAGAGGTATGGAAGAAATCTGACTATTTATTGTAATTTATTTAACATGTAATTTTTGAATCTATTAACAGTCATAACCTTAACATAATCTGGCAAATTATAAATTTTTATTGCCATGCAATAGACATTTTGCTGATGGACAGTCAATCTTTGTCTTAGTACCACTTACTTATATGGTACTTGTAACCAACACCAGCCAGTCAGAGGTGATTGCGATCGTATCTTGACCTATATTAATAGAATAGAATAGAAATATTTTTTATTCAAATAAACTTTTACAAGTGCTTTTGAATAGTCAATGAATCTACCACTGGTTCGGAATGCCTTTCCTGCCGAGAAGAACCAGCAAGAAACTCGGCGGTTGCTCTTTTCAAAACAGATTTACAATACAGTAAATACTATGCTATATATGCAGTGTTTCCACAATGAGGAAAGTTCCAAAAATGCATACAGACTAACTTCTATCCTAAGATGGGCAGACATAAAGCAGCCCCATTCCCGCCGGTGGCACCCGTTCACGAGCATGACGCATGACCCAGCCATTGCTTCGCTCAACCATATTTGATTTATATTCATAGCTTTATTTATTTGCAGAGCAAGAAGACTGAGCCGCCTCCACGGTCACCGAACAAAAGAAAGTCGAAATTTTAACACACAACCACACAAGCAGAGGATTCTATTATACATACAGTCCACAACAGTGGGCGAATGGGGAGGTGAGAAATATTTAAAATTATAATATAGAAATATAGTATAGTGTCCGTATTAATAAATTTAAATAAATAAATAAAAAATAAATAGCAATATAGAAGAAAAAGGTGACTGACTTACTAATTGACTGACTGACTGATCTAATCAACGCACAGCTCAAATAACTGGACGGATCGGGCTGAAATTTTGCACACAAATAGCCATTATGACGTAGGCATCCGCTAAGAAAGGATTTTTGAAAATTCATCCCCTAAGGGGGTAAAATATATACTTACTAATATTATAAATGCGAAAGTGTGTTTGTTTGTTGGTTTGTCCTTCAATCACGCCGAACAGTTGCTGGAGTCTTCTTTAAGTGTGAGGTAAAAACGGAAACCTTATAGAATTGCTCGTTGTCCGTCTGTCTAGGCCCTTTTTCTCAGAACCGGCTTGGGTACTAAGTTTTTACTTTTTATACTGAATACAAAGGTCTGTCGTCAAAGCCTTGCCTCTTCCTCGCTAAAATCACAACACACTTTAGACTATAACCACCCAGAAATACTTACTATCGATTAGGTTAGTGCTAGAACCGAATTCTAGGCGTTGTACATTACGGGGAATAACAATCTTAAAGGTCTCTCATATTGGTCATTTTAAAAAATATCGTGATCTTCTAAATATATAAATGCCTGACTGATCTATCAATGCACAGCTCAAACCACTGGACGGATCGGGCTGAAATTTTGCACACAGATAGATAGATGACATAGGCATCCGCTAATGAAGGATTTTTGAAAATTCATCCCCTAAGGGGGTGAAATAGGGGTTTGAAAAATCGAACTTAACGTGAGCGAAGCTAGTTAAAGCTATGTATAAGACCCAATTAATTACCTATAACATTTATATATATTATAAAATTTATATAACGGTGAAGAAAAACATCGTGAGGAAACCTGCACACCTGAGAGTTCTCCATAATGTTCTCGAAGGTGTATGAAGTCCGCCAATTCGCATTGGGCCAGCGTGGTGGCCTATAACCCTTCTCTGAGAGGAGACCTCGCTCAGTAGTGAGCCGATGATGGGATAATGATGATGATGATGATGATGAACATTTATATGTATATATTTTTTCATATAGGTGACAACGGGCGTGCGAACTTCGGACGTCTAAAACTAACACCTCGGGAAATGCCAACATCGATTATAATCGATGTTGGCATTTGATAATTATCAAAGGACACTTTATAAGATTAGGACACGATATGCGAAATTTATGGCGGCTTACAAACCGTAATATACTCTGACTTTTAATTAAAGACAATAAACTGACGTTTCAAAATGTCATTCTGTAAAATAATGTTGCCTACCTAATCTCAGTAGTGATGTGATACATGTGATTAGGTACATTTCAATGAACAAAACTTCAGTTTAAAGTACCAACTCAATATCATAATTGTATTTATCTTTAAGGTGGTATTCTAATTGCGCCAATGGCAGTATCATCTTCACAGGTTTATATAAAAATCTTTACTTGAAAGTGTCCAGTTTAAGAAATTAGTCAGAGTATCGGCTAATTTGTGAGTAACTTACGTCCAACTCGGTATTTTATAATCTTCTTCTCTCTTATATTTTCTAAATTTATTTTCTTATATTTCTAATTCTCATTTATAATCGTAGCAAGTATCAAGACTGAATAAAATGGTTCACTTTGAACAATTCAAATGATCCCCTATTTTTTTGTTCGTCAAAAAGTAGCAACCCACAAAACGTCAGTTTACTGCGATAATTAAAAGTCCGATTAATGGCCGATTTCACCCACGTCGAGTGACGTTTATCCTCGGATATAATTGGACGTTCTGACAGTTTTCGTATTGAAAATACTTTCAAAATATCGAATTTAAGCTCGGATAAGACTTGTTTTACTTTGGTGAAATCGGCCCTAAGGTAAAAGATGTAACTAAGCAAAATTGTCCCAAGTTTAACTGGGATACTTTGCAGTTAACTACATTTTTTACACCCAATACCTGAATTTACTGTATGTAGGCTACATTTCTAACTGACTTCAAAAGAAGATAGAGGTTCTGCATTTAGAGCTAAAATTCATTTTCAGTTTGATTGCAGTTGACATAGCTGCAATGCAGTTATGTCAACTGCAATAAAACTACTGGTGGATTGTCTAAAAATGATTGCTACAGTGTTCGATCGCGATCATCTCTGATTGGCTGATTATGGCGTTCTCGCTGCGTCAATGCATTTTAACCAATAGAGAGAGGGTACCAGCCAATCAGGGTACCAATTGTCTAAGAGTTATTCCATTGATCGTATTCGTATTCCATGACATTAGCGTCAAAGTATAATAATCCTTGATTGTATTGATTTAAAGTCACAAATTCAGTACAACTGATTCTAACATGGAGCGTTATAGAGCGTATCGTACATACGTAAACGTATAAGAATGCATACACGAAATTGGGCTCAAATTCCATGCTGTTATGGCTTATCGACCGAGCGAAGCGAAGGTCTTTGAGTTAACTAGGGCGATTTGCACTTGTCCGTCCGTTCGTCCGTCCGTCCGTCCGTCTGTCAGAGCCTTATAACTTTTGAATTACTGAACGTAATTACTTCAAATTTAGATATAATATGTAAACCGATGGCCTCCAGCCGAAAATGGCTTAAAAAGTTATAAAAATCTTTATTTCAGGGGGGCTCTCATAGAAGCGAATGCGAAGTAAAAAAAAAAAAAATCGCGTTACATAAAATTGTTACGTATCATTTTAAAGATAATTTTGAACTGAGTACAAAAATATTTTTTTTTTAATTTTTCCCTTAAAATTGACGAAATGGGGGGCTTTCAAAGTGGCGATTTTATACGCTCGCTTGAAGACGCTCTCTAGAAAAATCCGCTATGGATTTTCAAACTGATTTTATGTTTTTAGGTCACTTATATCCTGTACTTGAACAACAAATACTAAAATTATATGAATATTATAAAGAAACGAGATTATTTAATTTTTAATGGGCGTCAGTAATTCATATAGCATCAACATAGCTTCACAATAATGCTAATAGATGGCGCAGTCAGTAACTATTCCCATGGAACTACGAGTTAAATTCAATGTTTGATAAATAATTCAATGTTTTCACTAACGTTCCCTAACCTTTACGGGCTACCTATAAGTTAGGTGATTGATGTTTTCTGTCAACTTATTTATCACGATCCTGTACGGGACACCTAAAAGGATATTGGGACGGATGTTAGGACTTAGGATTGTATTTAGGAGCTACCTACGTTAAGAGACTCCTACTTAGGGGATGATTTAGGTATGTTTGGTGAAAACGGGCATAATAATAATGTCAGTTTTGGTTATCATGTATCGATTGAATGAATAATCATGGGATACCGTTACCGCGAGGTCTCAGTTCGGGGCGAACCACTAGTTTACTTTGACGCTAATGTCATCGAATACGATTACGACCAATGGAATAACTTTAGACAATCCCACCTCAGAGGTGCTTGCGATCGTCACAAAGCAAATCATTTTTTAGTCCATCCCACAGCTGAAAAACCAAACTGTAATTTTGCAATTTGCCTTTTTTTGCAATTTTTCCGTTGCAATGTCTGCTTGCAGTCTGTACAGGTATAAACACTTAGGTATATCGTGTCGTTAAAAAAGAACACAATATTTTATTAAATCTTGTCAACTATATTATTTTTATTGAACCATGTTGAATTTATAAAAATACTTTGTTTTTATTGGACATCTAGATCAAAGAAAAATTGATGAATACTTTGATAAACACAATCTCTAAACTAAACCATATTGACAGGTCTAAATATTATAGTGCCATCTTTTTCATAATATTCCTTACGAAAAGGGATGGCGATATGTTTGTTCTAAAAATGATTGTCCTTTTCCATAGACAACTTTGTGAAGAAGATGGCATTATAATAATTTAAACATGATGATGATGTCCTTTTCCAGGGAATTTTGTGAAAAGGACAGCATTATTTTTACATCTGTCAATTTAGTTGCGTTTAGAGCATGGAGTTAGGAGTAAGTACCTACTTTGGTACAACATTTAGAAATTGTGTACAAGATCATCCAATATACTTTATTGTATTTCCGACAGCTATCGTCTATGGCATAGTGTCACGCTAAAGGGGTTCGAAAATTAGTTGTCTATGGTTTGGGCGCCATCTTGATTTTTCTTAAAAGTAGGCATGGTAGTTCCCATGGAACTAGGAATTACGTCTACGATGGTAGTTCCATGCCTACTTTTAAGAAAAATCAAGATGGCGGAGCGGAATTACGACTACGAGGTATCTTAAAATTGGAAACCTATGTATTTATGACAGCTAAAGAAAAATAGTTTATATCAGTTTGTATCTAAAGAGATAAATAAAGATAAGATAAATCTGACATGAAATAATTAAAACTGTCGGGGTATTCTCCAAAAATTATTGCATCAGTGTAACAATTGCAGTGACCTCAGAGGTGCGAGTGTCCAAAGTTATTCCATTGATCGTAATCGTATTCGATGACATTAGCGTCAAAGTAAAATATACCATAACAGCATCGAATTATAGCTCAATTTCGTTTAAGCATTCTTATACATTTAAGTATTTACGATACGCTCCATGCTAAAATAGGTTGTAGGTACTGACTTTAAATAGATACAATCAAGGATTATTTTACTTTGATGCTAATGTCGTCGAATACGAATACGATCAATGGAATAACTTTTACACAATTGGTAACTTGATTGGCTGGTAATCTCCCGCTATTGGTTAAAATGCATTGATGCAGCAAGAAACGCGATAATTTCAGCCAATCAGAGGTCGTTGCCATCGTTACCCTAATGAAATCATTTTTAGAGAATACCACTGCTGGTTGACATGCTCCTATATGTCTACGTTTGGATACTTTTCTTTCCTGCAGCGTGGGAAGTGAAAGGATGACTGGCGAACCAATAGCGCGGCGACCTAAGACGGCTATATATTTCAAAATGTACCAAGTTAATATATTTTTGTATATTCCATAGAGATTTATGTTTGCACAAAATCTACATTTATACATATTACGTACTATTATGTGAAAACCCCTATACGGTTCTTTGTTTCTTTAAACGTTAAATTATGTAAGTACTTGTTAAGTTAAAAAGTACATTCTTACTTTAAGTTTATTGATAATTAATATAATATACACTGCGGACTGTATACAAGTTGTAAATATTTAAGAGGATTTTTAACTCGAGCGCGCACCATGCTAACGAAGTTTTATTCCTATTTGAATATTAATTAATCAAACACGATGAAACAAACACGGGCTCAAAGATTAACGAACTACTATCACTCAAATGCTGCAACACTGTTTTACCTCCAAATACCAGATTAAAAAAAGGTCCAAAGGTTTAAAAAAAATGTTTTTGTTTACCTTTCAAATGTATTTTTCGTAAAGTATGAATGGAGAGTATGCAATTTTTTCTACATTACTATACTTAAAATCACTACTTTTTCGAGATAAAATCTTGCAGCAAATACAATGTTTCTTAACCCCATTTGAAAATTTTATGTTGAGTTTACTTATTTTTTTTTTGTATAAAAAACGTGATTTTATGAAATAAAACAGTGTTCAACAAATGAGCGATTTTGATTTTAGAGTGTTTATCAATAAAGATTAGTACTACTTCAGTTGTGCACAGCGCCATTGGCTTTGATTGGTTAATATTAAAATAAGAATGATATACATCGTTTGTATGGGGCTCCGGAGTCTAGTATGAGAGGATGCTATTTAGGAGGGTGGAGACATACTCAAGAGCAATATGCTCAATGTTTTGTCAACGGAATACAAATTTTGGTATTACGTATGTTTTTGAAAAACTTATCAATACATATTTAAATGAACTGAATTATTAAGTAAGTATGATTCAAGTTTCGTAATTTTGCAATGTTGTATTTTCTTATATAGTTTATTTTACGCACTAGGTTTTTCGACGTAATATGGTGCGGGTGACAGGTCGTTAATATGTATCTTGTACCTTAATATTAATGCAGATATAAGTTTCAAATTCACACCATTAAAATCTAATGAGACTTATTTTTCAGAAAATCATATCCAGCTTTTCCAGAATCGATACACTGTTTTCGTGATTTGAACCATAAAATCGCAATAATATGGTACAAAATAAGTTACGTAACATTGACCTGTTACCCGTACCATGCTAAAACGTAACACTCTTAAGACGTTTGCGTCATCAAAAACTTTGAAAACAAATATGATTTGTCTGTTGTTTTTTCTTCGGACTAGATAATAAAGAGCTAAAAATCGATATTTGAGGTACTATTGTAGCTTTTCAAGTTGAATTAAGTGGCACTAGGTGTTACTGTAAGGAGATGGAATTTTTTTAATTACATAGGTACGTCGCCTGTATGGATATGACATTTTACGTACAGTTACATAGTTGAAAATTTACACTAAAGTCTCAGATTTAGAATAATTATTAATTTAACAATAAATAATCAGAGTAATAATTGCACGCAAAAGCTCGCAGATAGCGTTTATCTTTTAAGTTCGTAATAAACATTTTTCTAAAAATATATTTTTTGTTTGATTTTTTTCAGACTTGAAAAAAACTATTTTTGGGTGGTCCAAGATCCAAGACACAAATCTCTGATTTTTCGGAGTTACAGTGAAACAAGTATATAAGTTGGCAGTGGCGTTTTGAGGAACTAATTTGGTCATCCAATTTTTATACTCCATGGGCATCTTGAAAATTCACTATTGGATCTCCTTGTGTGCTGTTGCGTTTATTGTGTAAATTAAAATTGTTTTTTTCCCAAATTTAGTCTCATGTTCTATAAAATAGCAATAATAATGTTGAGCACAGTGGCGCACAGCCGCGCCAAGTTATACTTGTCGCACTGTATTTGCGTTTCAAGTAATTACAACCCGTCTGCTTCGAGTTGGCCGTCGACAACCATTGCAAAATGACGTCATACTACACCGCTGACAAAAAAAAATCGTATTTTTTACTATTACTACGACTGATGAATGTTGTCTTTTCTGGCAATGCTTTTCTGACTTCTTGAATGTCGAAGGGTGTTTTTTAATTTCTTATTTTTCTTCTCTTCGAAGAAAGTCATTAATTAAGGTAATAAATAGTCTGTGGTATGTAAAACTTTTCCTATTTAAGTCATCGTAGGTAACAATGGAAGCAGTGATAGCCTAGTGGTTAGGACTGGTCTCCTATTCGGGGAGTCGCAGGTTCGATCCTGGGTACGGTTCGTACCTCTGACTTCGGAGTCAAGTGCGTTTAAGCAATTAAATATCACTTGCTTCAACGGTGAAGGAAAACATTGTGAGGAAACCTGCACACCTGAGAGTTCTTCAAAATGTTATCGAAGGTGTGTGAAGTCCGCCAATTCGCATTGGGCCAGCGTGGTGGACTATGGCCTATAACCCTTCTCTGAGAGGGAGACCTGCGCTCAGTAGTGAGCCGTTGATGAGTTGCTAATGATAATGAGGTTACAATGATGAAAACTTAAAAAAATAATTTTAAACGTACTGAACAACAGTTTAAAAAACACGGTACTTACAATCGCGAGCTGAACGTTGCTATCTGTACTGTGGGTCTGAATTAAACGTACTGAACAACAGTTTAAAAAACACGGTACTTACAATCGCGAGCTGTACGTTGCTATCTGTACTGTGGGTCTGAATTAAGATGCGGTGCGAGCAAGTGCGACGGGAGGCAGCGGTCAACTTGAAGCGGACGGATAGTAAAATATAACACTTGCTATAACTATAAAGGATATAACATCGCGAGGAAACCTGTATGGTTCTCCATAATGTTCTCAAAGGTATGCAAATGGTATGTGAACCAATCTGCACTTGGCCAGCGTGGTGGACTGACCTAAACCCTTCTGAGTTTCATACGAGAGGAGACTTGCCGGCGATGGAATGAGTTATTTAGGAACTCGCGATGCTCTCTGCAGTGAAATAGTATATTACACATCTAGGGCAGTAAAATAAGAAATGTCTCAGATCACATGTAATTGTTGTCCGAGGCGAAGCCGAGGTCAATAAACATGTGATCTGAGGCTTTCTTATTTACTGCCCGTGGTGTGTATTTTTCATTATACCTATTCGAAAAACAAATATTGGCTTCAGAGGATAGCGGGAGCAAAAGACTTATTTCATTTCTCTCTTCTGATTGGTCCGCGTTCGTGCTTTAGTATGTGTCGAAATTCAAAAATGTTTGAGAAGCTGCTGTCTTCGATAAGTCACGCGATCTATTTGTCGATCGGATATACGCCCATACTGCATCCAACATAAATATTAATGTTTAATTATTTAATAATAATTTATTTGTGTTTTATTTTTAACTTTCAATATACGATGTCTATACATAGTAGGTTGATAGGTACTCTTTTTCTCTTAGGTAATGATGAAAAATAGTGTGTGTCATTCGGGGCCAAAATATTTTGTTCTCGGGCGGCGTATATTGAATTCCTCGCTACGCTCTGAATTCAAAATAACGCCCTCGGGGAACAAAAATTTCTTTGGCCCCATATAACACAAATGCATTTTTGCAACATGACATCAACTAATATTAAAGAGTAAATTGAAATACTTCACCAATGAAAATTGCTTTATTAAGTAAAAAAAACAATATTAAACCTAGAAGGTAGTTATACTTAAAAATTACAACGCTTTTGTTTTAAAAATACAACTGTAGTATTATGTAGGTACTTATGTGCTGTTATTAATGTATAGGGAAAGTTTAGAAAACAAACACATCCTACGAAATATAAAGGTTAAGAAAAAAAACATCTATGATAAGTAAAAATAATTAAATAAATAAGAAAAGTTATATTAACGTCTTTGTCTTAGATTATACCTTTCATTTTCTATGGGATACATTGATAGAATTTTCTTAGTTGTTTCTTCTGTTTCAGCAACTGAAAAATAAAATTCAGTTGAATAGAAATTAAAACTAAAATTCCACAATATAATAAAATAGGTAAGTAGTATCTACCATAATTATTATACATAATATTATAGTAACATGGAAAGCGAAATATAGGTACCTACTGTAGGTACTTTAATCATTCTACTATATGTATGAAATATACTATGAATAATTGTAATTAGTATGCATTTTTGGAACTTCCCCTCATTGTGGAAACACGTTCCAAAAATGCATACTACTTACAATTATTCAATAGATATTAAGATGGGCAGACAGAAAGTAGCCTCACTCCCGCCGGCGGCACCCGTTCACGAGCATGACGCATGACACGCTGCTTCGCTCAACCATATTTGAGGGAACGTAATATATTGGCTGAAATGCCTACATTATTGCAGAAGGAACGCGATAAATTCAACCAATCACAACAATTGAAAGTTGAGACTAGCAATAATTGATACAACTTTTACATAAAATCAGCCTGAGTTTGCAACATCCCTATTCGTCTCAATATGACTAAACTTACTTTGTTCTGGAGTACTTTCACACATCATGCTTGCACGCATAGCTGAGTCTACCTCATCAAAATGCACCCTCATGCTAGTCCCCAAACGTGTGGCTTTATTTTCAAAATTGTTCATCGCAGGTGTATAATTTCCTCCAAAAAAGTCGAAATATTCTTCATCGTTTGGAATCCTATGGTTGTCTACATAACTGGTATCGAATTCATCTTTTGTTTTTGATTCTAAACTTTTGAAATAGTGGTAGTAAATTAATTTATCCTCTTCATCAAATTCGGTATATTTCACCATGTTTTGATGATCATGTATTCCTAAAACAGATTTTACTTTGGATAAAGACAATTCTCCATTTTCATTAATACGGCCTTCAAAATTAGGACTGTCATTGGTAGTGGGTATTGCAGTGTCCCCTTCAAAGTTGAATTTATTTTTTGTAGTTGCTTCTCCATAATTAGGTTCATCGGAAAGCCATGTAAAGTTAGGTGCGTTCAATGCTTCATCTTCATCAATAAATTCAAAATCAGATGAATTGTAGCCATCACAATCAGTGCCAACCTCCATCTCTTCAAAATCATTTGTATGTGTAGGATTTTTATGAATATCAAAACATTCTTCTAATACGAATGTATTCGTTTCAGTAGGTTGTCTATTGAAAGGTATGTTACGTTCAACAATTTCTATTGCATCTTCTTCAACTGAACTTGTTATAGAATCATCTTTATTAATTATTGTGTTGGGAATTTCCTTAATTAAGTTAGGCATACTAGTATTCTTTTTATTAAAGTTAGCCTCAATTACTGTATCTTTTTGCAAACTTGACTCTTTTTTGTTGTTCTCTATGAAATTCAATATTGCACTGTCATGTTGGATATAAACTTCTAAATTTTTTACATTTACATCATCTTCATAACTATTATTATGCTCAACTGCATTAAATTCAGTTCCCTTGATGAAATCCTCATAAATAGTCTGCCAATTTTTTAAATTACCCTCTGTAGATGTATTAATTGCACCGGAAGTATTCAAATCATTTAAACTTGCACCTTCTATGGCTATTCCGCATTGAGAATTAATACCTATTGGTTTATTTTGTTTGCAAATATAATCGAGTATTTCATCGAAATCTTGCAAACAGGTTAGAGTTTCTTTTGCAATAGCGCCGTCGTCACCTGCATTTTCGTTACCAACGTTCAAGTCAGCAGGGCCGTTAGAATTGGTTATAATACCATTCAATTCATGTTCGAAGTTGATTTGTTGTTTTTGTTCAATATTCATCTCTGAGTTCTCAGGATTGTTCATCTAAAACGAAAACAAATACGATAAAGAATAAAACAAAACCAACTAGAGCTGACGACCACGATTTCATGCGCGTGGATTTAGGTCTTTGAAAACCCTTTCTCTTTATAATTTTCGGATTTCGAAGATTATTATTTTCCCTTGTCCACCTCAATGCAAGCTGTACCTACTCTGTGCCAGATTTCGTCAATATCCAATTATTAGTCGTTAATTTTATACTTACTTCTTCTTCTTCTTTATCAACCGATAGACGTCCACTGCTGGACAAAGGTCTCTTGCATGGACTTCCACAGGCCTCGGTCTTGCGCCACCTGGATCCAGCGGCTCCCTGCGACTCGTTTGATGTCGTCGGTCCACCTGGTGGGGGGTCTGCCAGCACTGCTGTTCCCGGTGCGGGGTCGCCACTCCAACACCTTGGGACCCCAACGACCATCAGCTCTTCGAACTATGTGCCCCGCCCATTTCCACTTCAGTTTCGCGACTCGCTGAGCTATGTCGGTGACTTTGGTTCTCCTATGGATCTCCTCATTTCTGATTCGATCCCGCAGGGACACTCGGAGCATAGCTCACTCCATCGCCCGCTGAGCGGTCCTGTCCTGAGCCTACTTATGAGGCCCTTAGTTAGCGATCATGTCTCGGATCCGTAAGTCATCACTGGCAACACGCACTGTTCGAAGACTTTATAGTCTTCAGGCACTGAGGAATTTTGGACGAGAAGACATCTCGGAGCTTCCCGAACGCTGCCCAGCCGAGTTGGATTCGGCGGTTGATCTCTTTCTCGAAATTGGACCTACCTAGCTGAACTTATACTTACTAAAATAATAAAATTATTTGGTAGAGCTATGTAACGCCAAACATCTTGACCGCTCTGAACTAGGTACCTACGCGGCGAGATCCACTGACCAATAAACGACCTCGAGCTTGCTTATGGATGATTATATGAGTCTGCCCGCGAAATTCAAATTTAATTTGGTTTTTCCCATTTTGTAAACTAATACGACAAAGTAGGCTTATGGCATTCTAATTGCGCCAGTAGAATTATCATCTTCACAGGTTTACATAAAAATCTTTACTTGAAAGTGACCAGTTTAAGAAATTTATCAAAATACCGAGTTGGCCGTGAGTTACTCACTAATTAGTCAGTATTTTGATTAATTTCTTAAACTGGTCACTTTCAAGTAAAGATTTTTATGTAAACCTATAATCCACCTTATGGGCATGCTAAAGCGCGCGCGCGTGGTTTTGTCAAAACAAGCTTTTAGTAGCTGGCTACATTGTCAGACCCTGGATATCATCTAAGCTAGGACCAGAGTACTTATCAAGACGAATCAAACGAGCCCAAACTCGATAGGCTTACGTAGTTTCATTACAGAGTTCCCATAACTATCTTACAGCTCCATCATCAGACCCAGGATATCATCTAGGACCAGAGTACTAGTCAAGACGATTCAAACGAGCCCAAACTCGATGGGGTTAAGTCGTTTTAGTACTTATCAAGACGAATCAAACGAGCCCAAACTCGATAGGCTTACGTAGTTTCATTACAGAGTTCCCATAACTATCTTACAGCTCCATCATCAGACCCAGGATATCATCTAGGACCAGAGTACTAGTCAAGACGATTCAAACGAGCCCAAACTCGATGGGGTTAAGTCGTTTTAGTACTTATCAAGACGAATCAAACGAGCCCAAACTCGATAGGCTTACGTAGTTTCATTACAGAGTTCCCATAACTATCTTACAGCTCCATCATCAGACCCAGGATATCATCTAGGACCAGAGTACTAGTCAAGACGATTCAAACGAGCCCAAACTCGATGGGGTTAAGTCGTTTTATTACAGTTGCCTAAACCACCTTCCGGCTTCATCATCAGACCCTGGATATCATAAAAGACCAGAGTACTTGTCAAGAGAAATCAAACGAGCCCAAACTTGATGGGATTACGTCATTTTGTTACAGAGTTGCCAAAACCACCTTCTGGTTTCATCATCAGACCCTGAATATCATCTAGGACCTGAGTACTTGTCAAGACGATTCAAACCAGCACAAATTCGATGGGTTTAAGTCGTTTTATTACAGACTTCCCCATCATCAGATCAGCTCCATGCTACAATAATATTGCATTGTCATCTGATATAATATGTACATAATATGCAACCCACTGCAACATATCAGCTCAATCGGAAATCGGGAAGTGGCTCTAATTCATCTTGCAAGATTTGACCTAAACATACAATACCTACCTAAGTACATTGCAAGTTAAATAAAAGCTTGTAATAAAAACGAAAGCGAAAAGTGATCTTTTTCTTTATCAAATTGTCAATAGTCTAATTTTCCTTAGCTAGGTATCTCACAAAAATCCGTATAAGCCCAAGAATACGACACGCTTCACTTATCACCAGTGAAGAACATAAAACCAAACTTAATATGAAGTAATTTGAACGTCATAAGCGCCCGGCTACGGGCGACGTTCGTTGGTTTTCCAAAAACGTTTTCTGCGATTTATTTACTTTTTAAGACAGGTAAGAAAAAATAGATTACAGGATTGGATAAGTGATTTTCGACACCTGCAAGGAAAAACATCGTAACTCACTTTTTAGCGATTTTGAGTTAAAATCACATTCTTAGTAAATAAAGATGCTTTTTGCGACGAAAAATGAGATAAGTAGGTACGATGTTTTTCGTTGCAAGTGTCGTTTTATCATTATGACTATAGGAAACTACATAGTTACACGGGTTAAGTTAACTTATAATCATCAACTCCATTCAGAGAAGGGTTAAACGATAATAGGTTAACTTAATTATTACAAGACTAAAACAATTAGGTTAGGATTGAGTATTTACAAATTTATGTAGGTACCTAAACGTCACATAATGCAAGTACTTACTATTTATGTATGTACACAACACAAAATTAGGTTTTCCACGGTATTTTGAAATCGGTAGACAGGTTTAACTTTCCAAGCATTTAATTAAAAAAAGAATTAGTTAGGTACCTTAAGATATAAGACTTCTTATTTATTTTTCGGTTCCACTTCTAATAAAAATAAGAAAAAGTAAAAAAATAGTTCTTTTCGTTTTTTATACAATAAAAACATACATGTAACTTATAAAAATTACCACGGTTTTTGACATGTGATCGATTTGACAATCAAACTTCAAAAATAGGCGGTAATTATTAACCGACTTCCAAAAAGGAGGAGGTTCTCAATTCGGCCGGTATCTTTTTTTTTTTTTTTTCTATGTATGTCCACCGATTTCTCCGGGATTACTGGACCGATTCGCGTGATTTTTTTTTTAATCGACAGAGTATGTTTGCGAAATGGTCCCATAAAAATTTTAACCTTCAACTCCTCAAGCCTGATGCTGCAGGCTAAAACTATGGCGATTTAGGAAATTTCGATTACGAATTGATATTGTAGGTAACAAGTATGGACTACATCATGGAGCTCCAGGTCCTAGCTCCTCAATCATAGGATACTACACTTAAAAGCTTAAAATAAAAATTCTTTTCAAAAAACCGACTTCTAACGCCACTACAAAGTATAAAAATAATTTTAGTTTGTCCACGTTTGTTGAAGTCGGGCGGGCCTAAAATACAAACTATGAAACCGACTCGCGATGCTCGCTCGACTTCTACAAACGAGTCTATCATATTCTGTAGCGTCGCGCATCGGTTTCATAGTTTGTATATAGGCCCGCCCGACTTCAACAAACGTGGACAAACTAAAATTATTTTTATACTTTGTAGTGGCGTTAGAAGTCGGTTTTTTGAAAAGAATTTTTTTTTCTTAAAAAATAATAGGCAAAAGTATACTTGTGGTTCAGCCTACAAAAGTAATATACAAAAATTAAAAGACAAATTTAATTCGAAACGTATTTATTTATTTAAAAAAATCAATGCATGTAAACAAATGCAAAACTTACAATTTGGAACAGGCACTACACTGTTATAATATACTCAAAGACACTGGCAGTGCATTTGTTACTGATAATGTGTATTGTTATTGAGAGCAATTGGTTGCATGAAAACTAGTTTACTAGAGTTTATGTCAAATGACGAAATGACGCGAATATGGGAACATTAGCATGTCTAGCGGAGTATTTATACAATAGCGACCTTTTAAAAAAAAAATTACCCTCGAGTCTATGAAATGAGATTTTACATTTGAAAAGTAGCAACGTCAGATCAGAGAATCAAGGAAGAGTTACTTATGGAAAAAAATAGTTCTGCGGGTTTCTTATTATATAATACATTTAAACCTAGTTTAGAAATAAATATTTAATGGAAAAATTGATTTCGTCACTTCTTCCCAGATTTTTTTATGCCACCACTGACAAGAGGACCCTTTTGTGAGGCCTTAGCTTTTGCTTCCTGAAAAAAGAACAATTATTTTAACAATATAGTAGCCTATATACACTAGGATTGTCATTGGTTTGATCCGATCCATTGCACTATTGTTGTAACCCTAACACAAGCTTATTTGGAGATGGGGGGAGGGGGGAGGAGAGTATTAGTCAAGTACAGCTTGCCAATATTCTTTTTACACAAAAACATAGTTAACTTATGAACTTGCATTTATTCAGTATGCACTACACTGCTTTATCAAAGACCTTTTGAATGAACTGCAGGGGCATGGGATCTCTTAGAATGAGGAGGCCATAGTTGCTCTAGTTTGGCAGACTTCACACACCTTTTAGAAAATTATGGAGAATTCTCAAGCATGCAGGTTCAGGCAGGATGTTTTCCTTCACCATTCATGTCTTTCAATATAACAATGTGGGTGACGTTTTTCTTTTAACTTACATTTAAGGCTTTCTCCTGTTCCTTTAATTTCTGTTTTAGAGCTAGATCATCATCGTCTAGTTCTCTTGATGGCTTCTTCGGGGCCTTCAAGGGTTTTTTCTTACCACCGTCACGACCAGACATCTGTAAAGTTAAGTTTTTTTATATTAGCCAAGAATATAATAGAATAGAAATATTTTTTATTCAAATAAACTTTTACAAGTGCTTTTTGAATAGTTGATGAATCTACCATTGGTTCGGAATGCCTTTCCTGCCGAGAAGAACCAGCAAGAAACTCGGCGGTTGCTCTTTTCAAAACAAATTTACAATACAGTAAATATTATGCTATATATGCAGTGTTTCCACAATGAGGGAAGTTTCAAAAATGCATACCGACTAACTTCTATCTTAATATGGACTTCTATCTCATGCTAAAGAATATATTAGTCAAGTTCAGTCGTACTAATAATATAAATGCGAAAATGTGTTTGTTTTTCCTTCAATCATGCTGCAACCGAGCTATGGATCAACGTGATTTTTTGCATGAGTAAAGTTGATGACCTGGAGAGTGACATATAAGCTACTTTTTATCCCTGAAAATCAAAGAGTTCTCGAGAGATTTTAAAAACTAAATCCATGTGGACGAAGTTGCAGGCATCAGCTCGTAAAAAGATAAAAAGGTTTGAAAGCCTAGACACTTACAAAATTAAAACTAGCAAGAAGAGGTTAAAATTATTTTGCTATAATCCACCAACAGAAAAAAATCTGTATGGTCAAACATGTAGTTACAAGCTAAGCACTGATTGCCTTCAAAACCAAGCAAGAAAGCCAAGTTCCCAAGCAAGCAATGCCACCACTACTGACAAGCACCACCCCACAAGACTTTTATACTACTCTCCACACACATTTCATCATCAGGAGATGTCGACTTTAGAATGCAATATTGCCAGATAATATTGCATTGTTGTGTATTTGACACACGTTTCATCATCAGGAGATGTCGACTTTACAATGCAATATTGTCAGATAATATTGCATTGTTGTGTATTTCACACATGTTTCATCAGGAGATGTTGACTTTAGAATGCAATATTGTCAGGTAATACTGCATTGTTGTGTATTTGATACACGTTTCATCATCAGGAGATGTCGACTTTAGGTTTAGAATGCAATATTGTCAGATAATATTGCATTGTTGTGTATTTGACACATGTTTCATCATCAAGAGATGTCGACTTTAGAATGCAATATTGTCAGATAATATTGCATTGTTGTGTATTTGACACATGTTTCATCATCAGGAGATGTCGACTTTAGAATGCAATATTGTCAGATAATATTGCATTTTTGTGTATTTGACACACGTTTCATTAGGAGATGTTGACTTTAGAATGCAATATTGTCAGGTAATACTGCATTGTTGTGTATTTGATACACGTTTCATCATCAGGAGATGTCGACTTTAGAATGCAATATTGTCAGATAATATTGCATTGTTGTGTATTTGACACATGTTTCATCATCAAGAGATGTCGACTTTAGAATGCAATATTGTCAGATAATATTGCATTGTTGTGTATTTGACACACATTTCATCATCAGGAAATGTTGACTTTAAAATGCAATATTGTCAGATAATATTGCATTGTAAAGTTGACATCTCCTGATCATGAAACATGTGTTGAGAGTAGTATAAAAGTCTTGTGTGGTGGTGCATGTGAGTGGTGGTGGCATTGCTTGCTTGGGAACTTGGCTATCTTGCTTGGTTGGGAAGGAATAGAATAGAAAAGAAATGTTTTTTATTCCAATAAACTTTTTTACATGTGCTTTTGAATCGTCAATGAGTCTACCACTGGTTTGGAATGCTGTTTCTGCCGAGAAGGACCAGCAAGAAACTCGGCAGTTAGTCTTTTCAAAACAAGTTTACAATATAGTAGATATTATGCTATGTATGCAGTGTTTCCACAATGAGGAAAAAGAGAATTTACAGGTTAATCATTACCTAGAATCTCATGAATCGCTGGAACAAATTATATCCACGCTTTTTTGTCATTTATATAGTATTTAATTGTATAATATGCTTTTTTCATGAGATTGGTTTTAACTGATTTCTTAAACTTGTGTAAAGGCAAGTCGAAGATCGACTGTGGAATTTTATTATAAAACTTCATGCACATTCCCACAAATGTCTTTCGGACCCTCTTGAGGTGCAAACGAGGAATCACAAGCCTGTTTGGATCTCTAACCTGCCTATTGTGTAAATCACCCTTTTTTGTAATTCACAATTCACAATGGTGAGTGGTGGTTAGCTTGTTACTGTATGTTTGACCATACAGGTTTTTTTCTGTTGGTGGGTTATAGCAAAATAATTCTAACCTTTTCTTGCTAATAATGAACTTTTGCAAAGTAACGCCTGCTACTATCAAATATCCAAAACGAACAGTACCAAACTAAAAATGGTAAACCCTAAAATAAAGTAGAGTGGGGTGAAGTTAAATTAAAGTAGAATGTTTGAGGCACTGCCATGATATTTAAAATTAAATTTTAAACACATATCTATGTGAACAACAATTTGATATTGCATTCGGCTTTAAACAACGTAAATATCTTAATATACGTCGGTCTGAACGAATGCATGTTTTATTTGCAATTTTTTTTAATAAACTTTTTTTAATGGTAAGATCTCATTTTTCAAACTGAGCATATTGTAATATGCAAGTCGCAATAAGGTGAGCAAAATATGAAGAAGATTTTTCGTGAACTTGATTTTTAAATTATGTACAACAGTAACTCTTCTTCAGTAGGTACCTACCTAGTGCTTGTAAACATGTAAATAGGTACACAGCCTTGACATCAAAATAAATTAATGAACTGCTAATAAATCGTTGTTAAATGAAAATTTAAAAGATAGGTAACCTGAAAGTGACTCAAAGTTCTAAGCGATACTTCGCCTCAACTATTTACTGTACAACTGTGTCCCTGTTTAAAGCA
Source organism: Oeneis ivallda (assembly GCA_029955525.1). Classification (NCBI taxonomy): domain Eukaryota; kingdom Metazoa; phylum Arthropoda; class Insecta; order Lepidoptera; family Nymphalidae; genus Oeneis; species Oeneis ivallda. The sequence goes on from JARPMR010000028.1 coordinate 5,407,922, forward strand.
AAAGTAGTAAAACCAACTTACGTTCAATGATAGTGCGGAGAAAATTTGCGAAAATTATTATAAAAAGGAAATTTAGCACGTCTCGAGCTTGACGTATGCTTGACGTCTTGATTTGACATTTATAATTTATAGGACCATGAGCGTCGAGCACAGAGTAAATTATTGGTTAAGGCTGGAATTACATCTGTGCGCATCGATTCGCATTTTTCGAGTCGTGTAGGTACGCATCAATTCGGCTTTTCGATGCGTACAATGCGTACGTATGTACTTACTACTTATACACGACAGTCAATTTTCTTCTTCGTTTGTTTAGTGGCTCCGCGCGTCGAGCGTTTGAGCCATAGTCCATAGTTTTTCTGATCCTTTCCAAAATTCCGTTTCTTCTAATCCCGATTCCACCATTACAAAATAAGTTTCTCCGTTTCAAACAAAAATCCATTTCATTAGTTCAATAGTTTCTACAAAATGTGGTTTATTTTATCCATTTTTGGCATGTCGATCTTCTAAAATTATTCATATTGAAATCATGTACATCTATAAAATCCATAGCAAAAATATTTTGTTTACAAAAAATTAAGCTTCATTATTCCACCATATTCAATTTAAATTTTTCTAACCTTGCATTTTAGATAGTCTGCCCAGTCAATTTTATAGACTGTCTACGTTATAAGGGTGGAACCACATATTTTGTGAGGATCGATTCGGATTTTGCCTATACAAAACTGTCATTTTCCATACATTCGTGTACGCATCGAAAAGCCGATTTGATCCGTACACGTTTCTATGGAATTTGACAGTTTTGTATGGGCGAAATCCGAAACGATCCTCACAAATGTGGTTCCACCCTTAACGGACAAAATGCGAATCGATTTGCATTCTATCAACAATCGATTAACAAATACATCGATTAACAAAAAAATTAAGACTTTTACTACACTAGCGGCACGCTATGATGGCCGGTTTGACGTTTGTCCGCTCATGAAGTTCCGTATTAATTGATAACGACTTTGAAGGAAATAATTGTATTACTTTATTGACGATAGTGATGTGCAGAGATTCATAAATTTTATCGAATGTAGTTTTAGGTTTAGGACTCAAAATTTATTTATTAAATTGATTTCTAAAATGTATACAAGTGTAGAAAAATCAGTTTGCACCATTTAAGGGGTGAATGTACTTGTGAATATGAACAATTTTCACTATGTGGACAAACCTCTGAAATCGCAAAAAAATATCAGCTGTTTCATACAAAAGGTAAAATTTTTATTTTTATATGATATATACCACAACTCGGCATTTGGTTTTCTAAATTGAAAATTTTTAAAAATGGAATCTAATACGATCGTCACATAGGATCGCTGGCTAGCACAACTACTACCTCCGGCAAACTCGCGTCAATGCTCAATGCAAAACAAAGCAGTTTCGAATTGACGTTGCTTCGAAAAGTATAAACTGTCAGTGCAATGCGATTGTGATATAGTTTTGACCTGGCTTTGGATTTCAAATATTGATACTGCATTACTGTTGACCCTTGCTCGTTAATTTGGACTCTGTTCAAGCCCTTTGTTGTGGATTTCGTCGATATGACCGAACGTACGCAGAGAACTGTTCTAAATAGTCAGACACGTGAGTTCGTAATACGCCTTCGTAACTATTTCGATCGTGAAGCTCAAAATGGAGGGCCAATTTTACCTATAACGTCAGTGGTTGAACGCGTAGCTGATGCGCTTAATATTGGACAACGAACTGTTAGACGGATAACTAAAAAAAAATATGGCGAGACTGGCACAGAAGAAAATAAACTTCACACACCAAAAAAGAGAAAACGAGCAAAACCAGTCGTAGGCATCGATAGCTTTGATGCCGATGCTATCCGAAGACATGTTTACGGCTACTATTTACAGAAGGAGTATCCAACAAGAAAAAAGTTGGTGCATTCACTGAAGGAAGCTGGATTATTCTTCGGTGGGGAAAGTTCTTTAACGAAGATTTTGAAGACCATTGGATTTCGATACAAAAAATGTAACAAACGCAAAATATTGATGGAAAGATTTGATATAGCGATGGCAAGGTATACTTTTTTACGGCAAGTGAAAGAAATCAAAAATTGGCAAAATGTTGTGTTCTTGGATGAAACATGGCTTAATGCTAACCATACTGTAGGCCGTTCTTGGAACGATGACACAGCAGCATCTACTTCCAAAGTTCCTGTAGGAAAAGGATCGCGACTTATAATTTGTCACGCCGGAACCATCAACGGGTTTGTCGAAGGTTCTCTCATGGCTTTTGCGTCAAAAACCACTGGAGACTATCATGAAGACATGAATGGAGAAAAGTTTACTGAATGGTTTACCTCAATGTTGTGTAGCCTCCCTGAACCATCTATTATAATTATGGACAACGCCCCATACCACTCGATGCAAATTGACAAGCCACCTGCCCAATCCCAAAAGAAAGCTGATATCGTCGCATGGCTTCGTAAAAATGGCGTAGATGCAAACATGAATATGTTAAAAGCGGAATTAGTACGTCTTTTAAAAGAAAACAAACCAACCAAGATCCGATACGTCATTGACGAAATAGCATTAGAACATGGGCACAGAGTTATACGGTTACCGCCTTACCATTGTGAGTATAATGCGATTGAGTTGGTGTGGGCTCAAATTAAGGGATATGCTGCAAGACACAATACAGAACCCCCATTTACCACAAAAAAAATGCTAAAATTATTAGAAGAAGCTTGTGAACATGTGACTAAAGGAGACTGGGAAAAGGTTGTGAATAGAACTGTTAAATTAATAAGGGAAGATTATGAAAGAGATGTGAAAATAGATAATATTATAGAAAACGAACATATAATTATTAATGTAGGTGATGATAGCAGTGACGACAGTGAAAATAGTAGTATGGACGAATCTGATTAATTATGGCCTTTTGTGGCACCTTTTTTGGTATCTTTTGTATTCATATGTTTCTTGTGTGCATATAAAGTATGTATATTCATTTTCATTCAAATATTCAGTTCGTTCAAATAAATTAAATAAACATATACATTTTTGTTTTATTAAACCTATTTAATCAGGTACAAAAACAAAACTTAATTGTTTTTTGTTCGAGAATAAATTGACATTCCACATCACTATTGTAATGTGTCAAACCGGCCATCATAGCGTGCCGCTAGTTTAGCATGACTACAAAATCCTGTAATATAATATGTTTCTATAGAATTTTCTAGATAAACAAATTAATAATGTCCTCCCGACCGAATCCATTTACGGCGGCCAATTCTACGCGGGAGATACCTATTATAGTGACGAAGTGTGTGCGCAAACACGAGTGCTCTCTCTATTCCCTCACTCTCATAGCCTGATGGGACGGAAATCCGACACGACCGGAGATAGATCAGTCGCAGGACCTACGGCTTTACGTGCTCTCCGAGGCACGGGGGTTACTCACCAGTCACCGCTACTTCCTAAGTCCGGGTTAGTATTGAGAATTTCGTGACAGAAACACCCAATTCATTTTTTAGCTCGATCCGGATATCGAACCCGGGACCTCATGATCCGCAGTCGAACATGGTAAACACTAGACTAACGAGGTACTATACCTCATAATAAGCCGGCGACGAACGCCGCGGGCGATCACAGCTCAGCGTACGTTGCGGTTACCAAGAAAAACTATTTATTTATACCGAAAAATTACAATTTTCACCTTTATCACTAAGTGATAAAGATTATAATCCCTGCGCGTGTTTATTTGTGTATACTGGAGGGTGCGTGCAGTGTGCGCGTTTTCATTGTCTACCGAGAATTTTGTCGTTGCAAAAATTTATTAATATTTTTTGTCTTTTTCTAGCTCAGCTAAAGAGACAAAGTAAAGCCTTCACACAACCTATCAGTGATCTGCAGTAACTTTAACTATCTATTTATACAAATAAATAAAATTGAAGTGACTAGCGTACAATATAATTCAGTATACAATATATTATCGAGGGCAACTAGGTGCTCTAAATAACTAAAATAATTGTTTGTCCAAATTCAGCTTAATCAAGCTAACATGTACAAAAAATAGGGATTATTAAAAAAAATATGGCGGATTTTATTTAATGGAGATATGTGTTCATAAGTGCCAAAATTTGGCCGACATGACATAAATGATTTTGAATTTGATTATTTATTTATTTATTTATTTTATTTTATTTTTTTGATTATGATTAATTTGTGGTTATTTTATTTGTCGGCACCTCTCCTCTGGCCGAGCGTCTAATAAGGGCAATTACACACTATCTCAGAACAGAACATCATTCTCAGCAATCATCTTCTCTCAATCATAATAACTACTCACAAAGGAGGTACATTGTAATCTTTACATGACAAGCATGGAACCCAACATCTCCATGTCTAACTAGACAAACCCGGCTAACTAAACTAGCCTAGGCGCAGCCTCCACCATCCCCAATAGCTGCCCGTCTCCACCAAGAGAAGACCCTAAGCAAAACTCCTGTCTAACTCGCTCATGGCCCATCTTAGGCAAAGAGACACTATCATAATTACCATTGCAACAAACTCACCAAATAACCAAATTCATCACTCACTCACTCCACAAGGACTGATCAATCTTTCCGCAGTATCACCAATTACACAATCAATCACTCTAGATTCCAAAAGCATTGCAACCACAAAATCACACCGCATCCAAAACCAAGGACTCTTGTCCATGACAGCTAACCTAGCAATTATTACGTAGTCTCCTAACAGCAACTACTCCGACCATTGCATAATCACTCTACACCAACATTTTATCAGAATTAAATCACTAATCCTACAAATAACCTCAATCCAACCAAATTAATGACAAAACTGCTAAAGACCGCCTGCAACCCTGTCTAACCGAATTCTGCATCCTCGACCATGAACACTAGAATATCTGACCATAGATCACATCGTTACACAGACACCGAGACAAGCATCCCTGACAAATTCCGCCATAGACTACAAACATTAAGGAATGTGACATGATAAACTATCCACAGACAATCGATAACTGATGGAACTGGGAATTACGACTACGTTAACAGATGGCACCTCACCAATATGCTACACGGCCAACCTGACATTCGCACGTCCCCGTGCGTCCGCCTGCCTTCGTGCGTCCGCCAGCACCAAGAGATTTCCGCACAGAAACACAAAGTCGAGTACACCTCTAGACCCGCTCGTCCATCCCTGACCTCTGGACCCGCTCGTCCATCCCTGACCTCTGGATCCGCTCGTCCATCCCTGACACTGCACTTCATCCAAGGCCACCAGTCAAAGTCATAATAATATCATCTGTCCATTGCGTCAATTATCCACACACTTCAACCAGTTAACGTCATTGTCAACTTCAACATCATCTGGCAAGAGTGTGTCCCTTCAACCAACTCCCACGAGTCTGGCCCGGACAGCACTCTCCACCAGGATAAACTCCGGAGCTCATCTGGGAGGCACCAGTGAATCCCTTCAATCAACACAAACAATGTGTATGACCCGGATTGCACCACCAAAGCCCAGGATAGACAGGAAATCATCTGGGAGGCACTAGTGAATCCCTCCAATCAACACAAACAATGCGTATGACCCGGATTGCACCACCAAAGCCCAGGATAGACAGGAAATCATCTGGGAGGCACTAGTGAATCCCTTCAATCAACACAAACAGTGTGTATGACCCGGATTGCACCACCAAAGCCCAGGATAGACAGGAAATCATCTGGGAGGCACTAGTGAATCCCTTCAATCAACACAAACAATGCGTATGACCCGGATTGCACCACCAAAGCCCAGGATAGACAGGAAATCATCTGGGAGGCACTAGTGAATCCCTTCAATCAACACAAACAATGCGTATGACCCGGATTGCACCACCAAAGCCCAGGATAGACAGGAAATGAAACACATACACTAGAACATTCACTTGTCACTCAGTCAAAAAGGTCACGGTCATTGTCATAGTCATTCTCACCTTGATCTAGACTGACAAGTATGTCCTCTCGACCAACCCAGCTCTCCAGGGTCTGGTCCGGACTATACTAGGTCTGATCAACGTCATTGTCATAGTCATGGTCAAATGTAGTCTGTTTGAGAACGTCGACCCATATAGGCCAGTCCTCCAGTCCTTTCAATCAACTGTCTGTAAGTCTGGCCTGAACGATTACATTCCCACATTGATATTCTTAACTTAGCTCAACATTAATCTCAACTTTATTAACCAAGAAGTCTACCAAAGATCATTGACAAAGAATAATAAACACGGATCCTCTCAAAGAATCATTGCATTGACATACGTCAATCAAAATCATGTCAAATAACTTCATTTTTAATCACGAATATCGCAATAGCTTTACCTTCTCAAGTCTCACACATCGACATACTGAATCGCCATAGTCATCGTGCATCCCTACAGGATCGCCCCGACACCATGCATCCAAGTATGCAATTTCCACCAATCACCGTGTATCCACACAAGGATCACACAACACCTGGTTTCCACGAAACCACAAGAATGCAAGCTATTCGATCACACAGGAATCTCATTATCCCTTTATCTTAACTCTACACAATAGTCATCAATGATTCTTTGTTCACCTCATTGCATTGACATTCATCATTCAATCAAAAAATTTTTTTGTTCTTGGTTTTTTCTTCTTTTCTTTCTTTTTTTTGTTTTAAGGAATATCATCTAAGCCGATACTTGACCTATATTCCCTCTTCCCCTCCAAAAAAAAAGAAAAAAAAAAGAAAGAAAGCTAGTGATTCGACCACAAGAAACTTACTGTCCCATTTATCTCAACTTTACACAATAGCAAATCGTCAAAACTCCTGGATTCAACATCAATCAACTTCGAATCAAAAATCTACAGAAGAACCACTTACGTGGACATGAAATTCTAACGTGGGCATGGAATTCTACCGTGGGCATGAAGTACTATATCGTGGGCATGAAGTTCTTTATCCCACGCCTGATGTCGGCACCTCTCCTCTGGCCGAGCGTCTAATAAGGGCAATTACACACTATCTCAGAACAGAACATCATTCTCAGCAATCATCTTCTCTCAATCATAATAACTACTCACAAAGGAGGTACATTGTAATCTTTACATGACAAGCATGGAACCCAACATCTCCATGTCTAACTAGACAAACCCGGCTAACTAAACTAGCCTAGGCGCAGCCTCCACCATCCCCAATAGCTGCCCGTCTCCACCAAGAGAAGACCATAAGCAAAACTCCTGTCTAACTCGCTCATGGCCCATCTTAGGCAAAGAGACACTATCATAATTACCATTGCAACAAACTCACCAAATAACCAAATTCATCACTCACTCACTCCACAAGGACTGATCAATCTTTCCGCAGTATCACCAATTACACAATCAATCACTCTAGATTCCAAAAGCATTGCAACCACAAAATCACACCGCATCCAAAACCAAGGACTCTTGTCCATGACAGCTAACCTAGCAATTATTACGTAGTCTCCTAACAGCAACTACTCCGACCATTGCATAATCACTCTACACCAACATTTTATCAGAATTAAATCACTAATCCTACAAATAACCTCAATCCAACCAAATTAATGACAAAACTGCTAAAGACCGCCTGCAACCCTGTCTAACCGAATTCTGCATCCTCGACCATGAACACTAGAATATCTGACCATAGATCACATCGTTACACAGACACCGAGACAAGCATCCCTGACAAATTCCGCCATAGACTACAAACATTAAGGAATGTGACATGATAAACTATCCACAGACAATCGATAACTGATGGAACTGGGAATTACGACTACGTTAACAGATGGCACCTCACCAATATGCTACATATTTTTTAACCGAATTCAAAAAAGGAGGAGGTTCTTAATTTGCCGGAAGCTTTTTTTATGTATGTTCACCGATTACTCAAAGATGCCTGAACCGATTTGGAAAATTATTTTTTGTTTTAAAAGGTATACTTCCCAGGTGGTCCCATTTAAATTTTATCGAAATCGGTCGAGCGATTAAAATAATATACTTTGTAGTGGCGCGGACGTTTGAAGTCGGTTTTTTTTAAATAAATTTTTAAGCTATTGCATAGCTTTTATCGCAGGCTTTGAGCGCGGCGACCGAAACAAGAAATTCCGTAACGAAAATAAACCTAACACCGTTGTTTCAGTTCGGCAGACTTCGGCACGGTGTTTGTGTGCGTGCGCCTTGCGCAGCTTTACTGCGGCAGTCCCCGAGTGCCACACGTATTGTGGTTAAAGAATTTCATTTTTATTTTTTTATTATTTTTTTTATATTAAACTAGTGGTTCGCCCCGAACTAAGACCTCGCGGTAACGGTTTCCCATAATTACTTATTCATTCAATAGATACATGACGATCAAAATTGACATTATTATTATGCCCGTTTTCACCAACCATACCTAAATCATCCCCTTTGTAGAAGTCTCTTTACGTAGGTAGCCCCTAAATACAATCCTAACATCCCAATGTCATTTTCACCTTTAGTTATCCCGTAGAGGTTTGTAATAACAAAGTTGACAGAAAGTGTCAACTAACTTAACAGTAGCCCGTAAAGGTTAGGGAACTGTTATAGTGAAATCCTCAAGGCCTCAATCAAACTTAGGTATAGTTTTTTGGAACATTCAAATTAAATTACTTGTACACAGCGTCAACTATCGACACGATCAGAAAACATGTAAAAACAAACTGCAACGTGAAGTTTTATTGATGTTTGCTAAATGACTAAATAATAATTTTAATTGAATATATGTTACATATAGCTGCATTTGTTAAATGAGATGAGAGCGCCATCTATTGACATCATTGTGAAGTTCTGTTGTTGCTGCTCATTAAAAGCTCAGAGGGGGCAACCTCTCCCTAAAAGGAGGAAAAAGAAAAGGAAGAGGGAGGCTAGACCACCAATGGCCGGGCCCGCGGCCTCATCAACACCACAACCAAGGCCGACTGCCAGTGTAGATCAACAACCAGATCCCAGGCAGCATACAGCGCCTGTTCAAGAGTCACAGCCGGATGCTGTACCGCCGCAACCGTCACAAGTATCGTCACAACCGTCGCAACCAACTCTGGATTTTCCAACCATCCTCCGGGCGATCACCGAGGCAATCATGGTCGCCCTGACAACATATACCCAAGGCATGGGCCTCATCCAGGCTATAATGCAAGGACTAAACATACTAACGAGGACGATTTCACGTTAAGGGTTCTTTACTGGAACCCGGGCGGAATAAGAGGCCATATCCGAGAGCTAACTCTACTCGCCCAGTCACAGAATATCCATGTCATTCTCCTCGGTGAAACGAAGCTCTCGGAAAACATAGAGCTCCGTATCCCCAACTTTTTCGTCTATCGCCACGATGAAGTTTCTCCCCAAGGTTATGCTTACAGAGGTACGGCAGCCCTGGTGAGGAGGGACATCGTCCACGAAGAAATAGATCATGCACCTTTCCTGAGTCTCCGCACTCAAGGAGTACGTGTTCAGGCTGGAGATAAGGAGCTACGCCTATATGCCGCCTATAAACCACCAGCACAGAATTTTGACGCCTCAGATATCCGAAAGCTCTTCGAATCCCAAGAGGCTACACTGGTTGTGGGTGATTTTAATGCTAAGCACCACGCGTGGGGCTCACGGATCATCACGTCAGCTGGAAGGTGGCTACTTGAGGATAGCGAATGTCAGGGGTATGGTGTACTGGGTCCAGGAGCGCCAACCCACATACCATCCGAAGCTCGCTGTCAACCGGATGTCCTTGATATCGTCCTTCAATACAAAGTGACGTACCCTATCAATGTCGAGGTACTTTACGAACTTGATACGCAACACTTGCCCATTCTGGTCTCGATCACCCTACGTAATGGATTTAAAGCGCCCAGACCCCCTCGTACGAGGGTTGACTGGGAAAGCTACGCTGCAGAGATTATGGGGCTCGAGCTGGCGGGTCCCATCTCTTCTGCTGCCGACGTGGAGGTGACTACAACAAGAATTACTGAAGCTATTAAAAAAGCTAAAGATAATGCAACCACTAACATCACATCGTCCACACCAAATAGGAGGCAAGACCCGCTGCCGCGCTCGCTTCGTGAAAAGCTGCGGAAGAAGCGTAAGCTGCGCAGACTTTGGGCACGTACACGTTGCCCGAGTGTGAAACGAGACCTAAATCGACTTGCAGAGGAGCTGACCCGTGATGTCGTAGCTCTCGACGATGAACATTGGGAGCACATCGTCGATCGAGCATCCGAGAATGAAACCTCACTATTCCACCTCTGTAAGAAGCTAACCGGACAAGATACTCCGTTATACCCACTGCTGGACCAGTCGGGTAAAAGAAGGTACTCCGCCAGCGACAGGGCGGATATACTTGCGGAATACATGGAAGGCCAATTTACCCCGAATCCTCCGAATGAGACAGACGACGATATCACCCGACACCATGCACATGTCAACAAAGAAGTAGAGGAGTTCCTGTCGGCCCCGACTTCATCGCTCCAGGGAGAGTACTTCATCTCCCCGTCAGAATTACGGAAGTTAGTCTTACGTCTACCTAAACGTAAGTCTCCAGGTCCCGATATGATACCTAACATTGCATTGCAACAGCTGCCTAGAAGAGGACTGGTAGCGCTCACCAGACTATTTAATGGGATTCTCCGCACCGGCCATTTCCCCGAGGCGTGGAAGAGAGGGAAGGTCATTGTCCTTCCTAAACCTGGCAAGGATCGCCGCCTACCTGCGAGTTATCGGCCCATCACGCTGCTCTCGCACATCGCCAAGCTGTTCGAGCGCTTGCTGCTGCGTAGACTGGAGCCTCATCTGCCCCTGCGCGAGGAGCAGTACGGGTTCCGCAGCAGCCACTCAACAACGCTCCAGCTGGCAAGAGTGACCAACCACTTGGCCAGCAAACTCAATAACCAGCACTGCACCGTCGGGGTCTTCCTCGATATCGAGAAGGCTTTCGACCGAGTGTGGCACGCTGGGTTGCTGACCAAGTTGATCAACACCACTACGCCGCCAGCAATTGTGCGAGTGCTGGCGTCATTCCTCGAAGGCACTAGATGTTTTCATATCTCTGTAGAGGGCATGGACTCCCAACCACGTCCCATCAGAGCTGGAGTTCCCCAAGGTAGCTGTTTGTCACCACGTCTCTACGCGGCGTACACTGATGATATTCCCACCCTCCGGGACCATCTGCGTGAGGGTGAAGAGGACGTCATGTTGGCCCTATATGCGGATGACAGTGCGTACTTTACTTCGTCCCACCATCAAATCAACGCCACTAACAAGATGCAACGCCTGCTGGATCTGCTTCCGGAGTGGCTGGATAAGTGGAGGATGGCTGTCAACGTCGGGAAGACGGCCGCTCTACTAACCGGCGGCTCCAGGCCGCTGCGCCAGCTCAAATTGCGAGGTCAGGATATAGAGTGGAAGACTTCAGTGCGGTATCTGGGATGTCACATTGACCGAAAGCTGCGCATGGCCCCCATGGTTGATCACGTGGCCTGCCAAGCAGCGGCGGCACGGTCAATGCTCCACTCACTCTTCGCCTCCAAACTTACCACAAGAACCAAACTAAAGGTCTACGGAGCCTACGTCCGTTCGCGCCTGACGTATGCGGCACCAGCCTGGTACGCTCTCTGTCCCGAGTACCAGAAGAAGCGACTCCAGGTCCAGCAGAACAGATGTCTTCGTCTCATTGTAGGAGCTCAGAGATACGTCCGCAATGACGTCATCCATAGGGATACCAGAACACCAACCGTTGAGGAGTATGTCCGTCATCTTGCACGCAATATGTTTGCTCGGGCGGACACAAGTGCGTGCGTACACCTCCACGGAATAGCCCCACTTCAAGAGAGAAAACCGGACGGGCGTCCTCTGCCCCGCGAACTCCTACGTACCCAATTGATGGCGCCGCCCGACTTAAGCATCAGTGACGACGATGGAGAAGACGCATTATACATGACACACATCACACCGGATATGACGATATCTCCAAGGCTGACGCCAGACCGACGCAGCCTCAGCTCCAATTAAAAGGGCTGAAACAAATAGTCCAGGTAGCTGCAGCTATCTGTGAGGACGCGCCCGGGTAAGGAGGCTCAGCCTCGAGACCCGTACCCCCTGACTGACCTGTCAGCCAGAGAAGAACCAACAACAAATTAAAAGTTAAATAATTTAGTTTCCTTATTACATTTATCTAATTTTAGTATTTGTTGTTCAAGTACATGATATTACGCTAAAATTATAAAACTTTCAAGCCCCAGCTTTCAATGGTTATTCCGTTGTGAGGTCAAATATAATCTCCACTTTGAAAGCCCCCCATTTCGTCAATTTTAAGAAAAAAATTAAAAAAAAATACTTTTGTACTCTGTTCCAAATTATCTTTAAAATGACGTACTGTAACCCTATGAAAAGCAAAAAATTTTTTTTTTCTTCGCATTCGCTTCTATGAGAGCCCCCCTGAAATAAAGATTTTTATAACTTTTTAAGCCATTTTCGGCTGGAGGCCATCGGTTTACATATTATATCTAAAATTGAAGTAATTACGTTCAGTAATTCAGAAGTTATAAGGCTCTGACAGACGGACGGACGGACGGACGGACGGACGGACGGACAGACGGACAAGTGCAAATTCACTCAAGTAGACTCAAAGACCTTCGCTTCGCTCGGTCGATTATTGCTATTGTGATACGCAATGGAAACGTGCATTCTGCTTCAAAAGTGCGTATCAAACGTCAAGGTACCCTTATAACTACGTACCTACTACATACATAGGCCTGGTAAATAATTATAGCCTAGGTGTATTACATAAAGCCCCGGTCTAGTGACCGGCCATTGCGGACCGGTTATATTAATGTACTGCCGGGAGCCGGTAATACTAATGTTGTTAGTATTATCGTCTCCTAATTATTATACCAGCTAATGATTACGTTCCTTCAAAAATGGTTGAGCGGAGCAACGGCTGGGTCATGCGTCATGCTCGTGAACGGGTGCCACAGGCGGGAATACGGGCTACTTTATGTCTGCCCATCTTAAGATATACTGCATTGTTAGTAGGTATGCATTTTTGGTACTTCCCTCGTTGTGGAATCACTACATACATAGCATAGTATTTATTGTATTGTAAACTTAATTTGAAAAGAGCAACCGCCGAGTTTCTTGCTGGTTCTTCTCGGCAGGAAGGGCATTCCGAACCAGTGGTAGAGTCAGATAATTCAAAAGCACTTGTAAAAAGTTTATTTGAATTAAATATATTTCTATTTTATTATTTATGGGAATTAGTATAGTAAATACGATTAAATTAAGCTTCATCATCATCATCATCATCATCATCAGCAACCCATCAACGGCTCACTACTGAGCATAGGTCTCCTTTCAGAGAAGGGTTATAGGTCATAGTCAACCACGCTGGCCCAATGCGAATTGGCGGACTTCACACACCTTCGAGAACATTAAGGAGTACTCTCAGGTGTGCAAGTATTCTCACGATGCTTCCCTTCATCGTTGAAGCATGTGATATTTAATTCCTAAATCGCATATTACTTCGAAAAGTCAGAGGCGTGCCCGGGATCGAACCTGCGACCCCCGAATAGGAGACCACAGTCTTAACCACTAGGCTATCACTGCTTCATAGTAGATTTTAGTATGAACATTGGCACAGTATAATTGATTGTTTGCATTTTATGCGATAGAAAACGTAAAAACAACTTTTTTGGCCGGACCGATCTTCCATATTTTGTACGATGGGATAAAGTTTCTCCGTCCTCTTGTGCATTTGCATGTTTATCTGAAAAAGCACGAATATTTCATCGAATACAATGTAAGCTCAAGCCTCAAATATGGTCGAGCGAAGCAACGGCGCTGGATCCTGCGTCATGCTCGTGAACGGGTGCCGCCTACGGGAATGGGGCTACTTTGTGTCTGCCCGTCTTAACGTGAATTGAATTGTAGTACTATTTTATGAACTTCTCCTCATTGTGGAAATATTATATTTTATTCTAACAAAGTTGCATAGGTTAAATCGGCTTGGCATCCAGCTGCCCACAAGATAGTATAAAAAACTTATTACAATGTAATAGCTTCATAATAATATTGTAAAATGATTATTTTGAAAAGAGCAACTGCTGAGTTTTATGCCGGCTCTTCTCAGCAGAATCCGCTTTCCGAACCGGTGGTAGAGTTATGACTTGTCATAACTTCATAAGAGCCACAGGTTGGCCTACGTGAAATAAATAATTTTGAATTTGAATTTGAATTTAGCAATCAATATTTGCGGCGATGTTAAGTACTTAATACCTATACTTTGCTTTAAAAAATGTTTTTTTTTAAACATTTTTTCGGCTACCTATTTTAAAATAAAGCACAGCAAGTTTAATTTAATAGTTTAGTTATTATCTAAATGCTCTTCTTCTTCTTCTTCTGGGCTGGTTTCCACACGTAAACCGTGATGGTCTGTTGTGTGTGACCAATCCATCCATTGTTGTTACTCCAACCATCCCAGATCTCTCCAGAAGCCTAGCAGGCCGCCCAGGTTGCCAAGGACTTCTTGAAGTGAAGCTGGAGATCCGAGGTGGTTCTTGCGTTGTTCTTCCACGCCCGTGCATGACAAGAGCACGTGCGTGGGCGTTTCATCTGTCTCCATGCAGGCCCTGGACAGAGGACACAGTGCTGTGACACCTATGATAAAGAGGTGTTTGTTTAGTGGGCTGTGCCCCGTTATGATTCCCACCACCTTCCTGAGTTTACCTCTGTCCAGGCGGAGTAGTCTGTTTGTTAGTTGTTTGTCTAGATAAGGAAAGGCTTCCTTAGTCTGCTTGCAGTCTGTTGCATTCGACCAAAGTAGGGAATGCTCTCTGAGTGTTAGTTCATGTAGGTAACCATGTCTTGTACTCACTGAAGGGAATGGGAACGATCGGTTCCGGCCCTGCCACCTTCAGCGTCGCGGCCTTACGTGCTAGTGCGTCTGCTGCCTCGTTGCCCCGGTCACCGTCGTGCCCCTTGACCCACCTTAAGGGGATATCGTTGGAGGCGGCGAGCGTAGCCAGGGCTTTATGACAGTCCTGTTCGAGTTTAGATGTTGTCGATGTTCTTGCCAAAGCCTTGAGAGCGGCTTGGCTGTCCGAGTTAATGTTAATTTTAAAGTTTTTTACCTGTCTGTTAATTATAGCTGTAGTTGCTGTTAAGATGCCCACACACTCTGCTTGGAAAACAGAGTTATCCTTACCAAGTGTGTGACTTATCTTCATGTTGAGTTCTTGGCAGTAAGCTCCAGCTCCTGTACCAAGTTTGGTTTTCGATCCATCAGTGTAAACTTCTATTGTATCTTGAAATGCTTTATGAAAAGTGTTGCTTTCAGCATTTACTTTGTAGCTGATGTCAAGTGTGTATTGTTTGCTGGATCTGTCACATTTCCATTCCAGACGTGGTTCTTTTTTGAATCCTTGTGATAGTATTTTGGTGTGTGCTCTGTCAAACATCTTTCCAAAGACCTGAAGTTTTCAGCCTCAGGGCAGACAGTGTTGCTTCTTCTCTAATGTGTAGTTGTAGGGGCGGAATCCCTAGTATTACTTCTAGTGCTTGAGTTGGTGTTGTGCTCATGCAGCCTGTGATGGAAAGACAGGCTTGTCTTTGAAATTTTTGTAGGTCTTGCTGGGCAGTTGTAAGAAGTGTTCTTGGCCACCAGACTAATGCGGCATATGTGAGTGAGCTTCTTACCACTGCTAGGTATAACCATTTCATGATTTTTGGTTTTAAGCCCCAGGTTTTCCCCAGCATGCGTTTGCATTGGTTTAAGATAATGAGTTTTCGATTCTGCATGACGGGAATTTTAATGTTACCGGCTCTCGGACTTTAAGGTCCTTGGACGGATTAAGCTCATGATATATATGGGATTAAGTAATCACTAATCTCTGGGTTGCATAGAATGCCAGTTTAAGCGTAAAAGAGATGCAGAGATATGGAAATAAATGGGTGGAAGCGAGACACGCTCTGTAAAATTTTGTCCCTTCGTGAAATGAAAATATAAAGATTTAAGACAACTTAGGTGAAAATGGGTTTATAATATTTAAGGCGCACTAAACGATTCTAACCGCGGAATTCAAATTTAATTTGGTTTTTCGCAATTTGTAAACTAATACGACAAAGTAGGCTTATGGCCAATGACCTTTATAAAAGGTCATTGCTTATGGCATTCATTTTGCGCCAACAATGGCAGTATCATCTTCACAGGTTTAAAAAAAATCTTTAATTGGAAGTGTCCAGTTTAAGATATTATTAGTCCGAGTATCGAGTTTGACGTGAGTTACTCACAAATTAGCCGATACTTGGACTAATTTCTTAAGGTCGAAGACAAGGGTCTGCCCGCGAAATTCAAATTTAATTTGGTTTTTCGCAATTTGTAAACTAATACGACAAAGTTGGCTTATGATCTTCTAATTGCGCCAGTGGAATTATCATCTTCACAGGTTTACATAAAAATCTTTACTTGAAAGTGGCCAGTTTAAGAAATTAATCAAAATACTGAGTTGGACGTGAGTTACTCACAAATTAGTCGATATTTTGATTAATTTCTTAAACTGGACACTTTCAAGTAACATTTTCTTATATAAACCTGTGAAGATGATACCGCCATTGTCGCAATTTGAATGCCATAAGCCTACTTTGTCGTATTAGTGTACAAATTGCGAAAAACCAAATTAAATTTGAATTTCGCGGGCAGACCCTTGTCTTCAACCTTAACCCCGATAGGTCGATATCGACCACTTTGGGAATTCTTGGTATAGACTTATAGAGTATACCTAGACGAATAACGACCCCGCACCGAGAAAGGCATCGTTCGAAACCTCCACTAGGTGAATAATTGATTATGTTAAAGTTGGTACCTATTTATTACCTACCTACTCGTTTTTACCCAATTAAAAAGTAAAGCCGGGGTGTTAGCTAGATCAGAGGGAACACAAAAATGATCTCACATACGAGTAGGTATACGCAAGGTGTATGATACACCGTGCGATACACTCTATCATCAAAACAACACCGACATCATAGCAAGCATTTTCAGGCCATGCAAAGGCCGCCTGTTACACCGTTTTGACGACTCCCTGGTCTATGAGCGCTGTGGTCTTTGGAATCGATTATCTAGTTCTACCGCAGTCCGCAGGGTGGATAGTCGCTTATCGTTATTAAAGATCTTAGTACAGATTTACAAAAATTGAGACTAGGTAGGTAGATATTCATGTTGATCTAATTTAACACTGAGTATTATTATTATTTTACAACGCTGGAAGCATGGCACTGGAGCGTGGTGGTTCTGCCCCCCCGATTGTCTACAAGTTGCCGATCAAAATCTTAAAATTTGATGGCATTAGCGTCAAAGTAAAAGAAACCCTACCAGCATTGAATTAGAGCTCAAATTCGGGTATGCATTCTTATACGTTTAGGTATTTAAGATACGCTCCATGTTAAAATCGGTAGTTCTCAATTTGTGACTTTAAATCAATACAGTCAAGGAATATTTTACTTTGAAGCTAATGCCGTCAAATGAATAATATCTAGATCATCAACTTTTAGACAATCGCACCTATGTTCTTCAAAAAGGGCGATAATGCTCTTCTTACTTTTCTTCTTGAAGAATTGAAGACACAACTAGCTGCCGAATCATGTTTATAAGTTGTTCTCGAGAGTCATTACGAACCGTCTCGCTCGTAGGTTCTACGACTTCCGGCCTCCCGAACAAGCCGGATTCTGAAAAGGCTTTGTGATGAGAATTGGTAAATAATGGCAGGCGAAAATACTTTGAACTTTAAGTTTAATTTCTAACTTTTTATTTGCTAAGATTACAATAATTGCCGTGCCGTGTGGTGACGGCAGATCAGAATACAGTTGTCACCACCCCTGCTCTTCGCGCGGGTGTCGTACGAGGCGACTGAGGGAATAATAACAGAGAACGGGCAGCAGCGCCCTCTGTGCTACTACTGCCATCTACTGCGATCACCAACCCGTCTGCCCCGCGTGGTGATTATGGGCAAACCCTCCCCTTGGGAGAGGCCTTTAGTCCAGCAGTGGACTTTTATAGGCTATTGATGATGATGACAATAATTAAATTTATTAAAAGCAACAGTGTACATATCACACACAGGTCACGGTGGTATACATAATCATTAATCTGTGGGTCACGGATAAGAGAAGTAAGTATAAAGAACATAGACGATCATTATCATAGAGTTAGGAACTAGACAATGCCATGGAAACCCGCAGGTCCTCTTTTATAGTACCGGACGATGATGTGGATGAGGGATCTGATACAGGACATATAATTCACGATAAATCAGTAATCGATACGAAGAAACTCGTTAACGACATAAGCCGTGAAATTAAAAAAACCTTCCTTGAAGCGATCAGCAACCTGGAATCGTCTCTAGAGTTCTTGAGTGATCAAATTAACACGATGGAAAAGTCTATCAACAACCAAGATGGTAAAATCAAAAATCTTGAACTCAAAAATCAAGACCTCCAAAATAAAAATAAGAATTTGGAACTACGAGTGGCTGTACTGGAGCAGGGGTTGAGACATACAGAGCAGAACGCCCTATCTACATCGATTGAAATAGCTGGCCTGCCGGAATTTTCACCTCTGGAACTTGATAACGTGTTGACCACAATAGCCTTGAAACTAGACGTGGACAAAAGCGAGATCCAGTCATCGCATCGCTTGTTAAGCGGTAAAGATAAGCCATGTTTGATTGTAGTTGAATTGAAAACAAAAACTGCACGGAACAAATGGATTGCATCTAGCAAGGATAAATGTATTTCTGTAGGGAGTGTGTTATCCAATGTGGCGAAAGAAAAGGCTGACGATCGCCTATTTGTGAGAGAGGCGCTAACCAAACACACTAAAACCCTCCTTTATAATACAAAACAACAACTACGTAACTCTTTTCAATTCATATGGTGTAAAGACGGTAAGGTGTGTGCCCGAAAAACAAATAACAGTAAAATCTTCTACATCCGATGCCTAAAAGATATTGAATTAGTTACGAAACAAAACCAGTAAATAGATTACCTATCTATTGTACTTACCCTAATAAGCATTTCGATAATATTATATATCTACCTATTCATAGGAGTTATTAAAATAATTATGTCTAAAGTGAAAGAAATTCATGATTTTAAGTCAGTTAACTATTTCTTTTCGCATCTACCTACCAATAGCAATCTTAGCTTCACGTGCCTACATATAAATATAAGGTCACTAATTAAAAATTTTGCTCAATTGTTACAAGTCATTCATAATTGTTCATTTCCACTTGACCTGATTATTGTTTCAGAAGTTGGCATATCCGATAATATCATTCAGCTTTATAATATATCTGGATATAACATGTACTCAAAACTGCGAATAAATAAAAAAGGCGGTGGCATTATTATTTATGTCAAAAATTACTTAAAATTTACACCGATTCAATATAAGAGCACCACATTTGAAAACGTCACAGGTGTACTAAAACTAGGTCTCGATCAAGATGCAACCGTGTGTGCCGTTTATAGGCCCCCGTCTACGAACAGGGCTATCTTCATTATGGAACTACGTAGGTATATTTCGAACTTTGATCACAAAAATAACATCCTTCTGATCGGTGACACAAACTTAGACCTAAAAAGTAATTCTTCATACATTGATTCATATCTAGAAATACTGAGTGAATCACGGATTACACCAGAGTCGAGAGGAGAAACGATCTTGTCACAAAATCTTGTATTGATCACCTCTTCGCTCGATTCC
Source organism: Oeneis ivallda (assembly GCA_029955525.1). NCBI lineage: Eukaryota > Metazoa > Arthropoda > Insecta > Lepidoptera > Nymphalidae > Oeneis > Oeneis ivallda. The sequence continues at coordinate 5,427,742 of JARPMR010000028.1, forward strand.
CCACATTAGAACCGTACTCCGCAGCCGTCGATCTAGTACTGGCTGATCATCGTGCTATTATATTTACATGCGTAAGCGACGCTGCATCGAAGCGAATACAGGGTGTTTCTCAAACACGTATTGACTATAATATTTTATATAACGAGTTGAGTAAAGTTGATTGGACGCAAACAAATTCTATGAATTCTCCAAACCAAATTTATGATTTTATTAACGACTCGTATAAAAAAGCATGTCATATCTCTAGTAAAAGTTACACCCGTAAATGCAATCGACAATTTCGGGTCCCATGGATAGATTACAATGTTAACCAACTTTGCAGCAAAAGAGATAAACTGTTTAGTCTATGGAAAAAAACCCAAACGACGCTAAATTAAGACTAGATTACAATAAACTGAGAAATAAAGCCAATAAAGTCTTGGAACACCAGAGAAATTTATACTACACCAATCTAATTCAAGCCAATTTTAATAATGTAAAAAAAATCTATAAAATAATTAATGAGATGTTAGGTCGAGTAACACTGTCCATCGACGATGCTATTGTAAAAGCTTTTGCATCCCAGGGACTTACGCACAAAGCTATCGCCGATAACTTTGCGGGGGAATTCAATGAAGCAGTTAAATCCATTATCCCGAATTGCACACGTAAGTTGTTAAATATGAACTCATACCTAAAACCCGTAAATTCCAGTATTTTATTCCAGAAAGCGACCGTTGATAAAATTTTTAAGATTACCAAAGACCTCAATTCTAGAAAAGCACCGGGGGCTGATGGTATAAAAGTGAGCCACATAAAAATGTCTGGCAAAGAAATTTCTGTGGCAATAGCCAATCTAATCAATAGAAGTATTAAGTGCGATGTTTATCCCGATAACTTAAAAAGAGGATATGTGAGACCGATCTTCAAAAAAGGTAAACGTAACGATTTTTCTAATTATCGACCAATTACTCTCTTGTCATCAATAGATAAAATAGTCGAAAAGTATGTCTGCGAGCAAATCCACACATTTTACACAAATAACGAGGTTATGTACTGCAACCAATATGGGTTCCAACGAGGAAAAGGAACAACCAATCTTCTCTCCAAATTTACTGACGAAGTCAATGGATACCTAAATGACAAAAAACATGTACTAGCATTATTCATTGACTTCTCGCGTGCCTTTGACACCTTAAACCATGCTCAACTAATAAATAAGTTAGATACGTGTGGTATACGTGGGCCTCTGCTTGCCTGGTGTGCCGACTATCTCCACAATCGTACATTCACCGTTAACATCTGTAATACCAACAGCGATATCACTGTAGCTAGCGAAGGTACCGCTCAGGGCTCCGTCCTAGGCCCTTTGCATTTTTTAACATATGTGAACGATATGAGTAATGTTGTTGAATATTGCAGGTGTTATCAATTCGCAGACGATACCTACCTGCATTATGTTTGCAGACCGAGATCCCAAAAAGATCTGCGACGTAATACAGGCTGATTTTAACACGTTAACTATGTGGTGCCATGATGCAGGACTAGTACTGAACGCCAATAAAACAAAACTGATCCACATCAGATCACCTCACTTAAAATATACTCCTTTTAAAAATATAATAGCTCACAATCACAACTGTCTGCATACACCCAATTTTAACGATTGTAAATGTCCAACAATTGAATTGGTCGATAATTACACCTATTTGGGACTAACTATTAACTGCAAATTTAACTGGAGTCAACATATTGAGTACGTGTGTAATAAGCTAAGGCAATTTCTTGCTAATATAACTATCCTAAACCAACGTGTTCCTTTCAAAGTGAAATTAATGCTATATAACTCCCTCGCTCAAGCTTACGTACAGTATGGCCTCAGTAGCTACGGCCGTACTTATAATACCTACCTAAATAACATATACAAACTACAACATAAAATTTTAAAAACTATAGCCTCTAAAACTGTGAATCAAAAGTACGAGAAATACGAACTAGGTCTGTTCAAACACTGTAAAGTCTTACCTATTCAAGATCAATTCAAATATACCATCCTCAAAGAGGAATTCTTTAATGCGCAGATCCAACAAAAAATAGAACACCCTGTTCAGACGCGGGCGGTAACTGCAAACCGGTTGCGCACTGAGCGAGCTGTCAATACATACGGCGAAAGAACGACGAAGTACATCGTTCCTCGTCTCATGAACCAACTGCCCCCCGCTTTGTCCGGAGCTGTGACGCGAAATAATATTAAGCGGAAGCTGAAGGACTATTTCCTAGGCAAACTTTGATGACGATAATTATTTATTTATTAACTTTCTTAGCTACCCTACCCATGTATTTTGCTGTTTTTTGGTGCCTTGGAAATAGTTCTCTGGCTTATAGTAATAAGCGTTTTTTGTATGTACCTACCTATTGTGTAAGTGAGTATGTATTAAGTACGATGTAAGGCGCTGTGTGCGGACGGCATTGAGTTCAAACCTCTGTGGTTTTTTTCAATGCCCTCGAATATTTTTTGTGAAAATACAATTATTTTGAACTGTAAATAAATAAATTAAAAAAAAAACTTAGGTAGTAATGTAACATTGTATTTATCCAATACTTTGGCACCCACCGATAAAAATGTAGTACCTATTAGATTTCGTGTTCCGAACACTTACCATGTTCAGTGGTTCAACTGAGTTGTAGCGAATGCCGAACAATACCGTCTTTGTGGCTGACGGCACTCGCGACGTACCTACGAACGCGGGCGCTATTTATGCGATAAAACTTTCTAGCTACCTAATTGTGAATTGAAAAGCCAACAGTGCCTATATTCAAGTAAGTAACGAAAAGTATAGTTATTAATTATAGTGAATAATTAGATATCAACGTCGTAATTCGTAACACTAGATACGAAATAAAAATTATTTTTGATTTTATTTTATTTATTACTTTTTTATTACGAACGACCGATCGGGAAGCGGGATGCGAGCTGCGGCACGCCTCTGCGACCGCGGTCGCGCGAATTGCAACCTTATTTACCATGAATATTAGTTTTCAATTCGATGCCTTAACATGGGTAGCATAAGTATGTCACGCACTCTTTAAACATTTCTGTGGTGGTGTCGTGTGATGCGGGTTGTTACGTTCCCTCAAATATGGTTGCGCGAAGCAATGGCTGGGGTCATGTGTCATGCTCGTGAACGGGTGCCACCGGCGGGAATGGGGCTACTTTATGTCTGCCCATCTTGAGATAGAAGTTAGTCGGTATGCATTTTTGGAACTTCCCTCATTGTGGAAACACTGCATATATAGGATAGTATTTACTGTAATTTAAAGTTTTGAAAAGAGCAACCGCCGCCGAGTTTCTTGCTGGTTCTTCTCGGCAGGAAAGGCATTCCGAACCAGTGGTAGATTCATCGACTATTCAAAAGCACTTGTAAAAGTTTATTTGAATAAAAAATATTTCTATTCTATTCTATTCATGCCGGCTCCCCTCCCTACCTCAGCCCGCGCGATCGAAACTGTACACAGTTCTTATTCCAAATTGCCGCTCTATACATTGAACCCTTTGTTGGCACCATTGATCACAATCATACTCTGCGACAGGATAACATAATGTTATTTTGATGCAAATGTTACATCTCGGTGTAACAGGCGGCCGCCGCTCGCGCTAAGTGCACGCAGCCTTCAAACACAATTTGCCGCGGCTTTTATACCGACCTCGTTTCCGCTATTACACAGTTTTTTTTAACTGCCGAGCTAATGAACTGAATACTGGTTTTACAGTTTCTTACCTATTTACATGTAACGCGAGTAGGTTTCATAGATAGGTATAGGCTATAGCACAGGGATGGCGAACCAATGGCACTGTGGTCGCACACCACATAAATACATAATATATATAATATATATAAATATATATTATATATATTATGTATATATGTAATTATATATTATGTATTTATTATGTATTTTATATTATGTATTTATGTTTTTATTTATGTATTATTTATATATCTACATCTACGTATGTATATGTTACTTATTATATATATTATTATTATTGTTTATATTGTTAAGTTTATTAATAAGTTTTGATTAGGTATCTCATTTCTGTACCTACCTAAAGCATCTTTTTTTTTATACTATACATTTGCAACTGACAAATAATCAAAAATGAAGAACTAATTATTATTATCCAAAGAAGAAAGATAGTGCTGTTTTACTCTAGACTTGAATACGCTGAGTGAAGGGTTGTCCTGGAGCAAGTTCTCCGGGAGAGAATTCCAGAGACGCGCAGCCTGGACAGCAAAGGATTTGGAGGCGAAGATCGTATTGTGTGAAGGTACATTGAGAGCTCTCAGTGTTACACAGGAACGGATCGGACGAGCTCTGGGAGGAGCTACCTGGAAGCGTTCCCGTATGTAGATAGGGGTAGAAGATTGTAGGATTTTAAAAAGCAAGGTGAGGATGTGAACATTCCGGCGAAGGCGAATAGGGAGCCACTTCAGTTGACGTCGAAAGGTGGAGACGTGGTCGAATTTGCGCAGTCCGAATATAAAACGGATGCACAAATTCTGAAGCCGAAAACTATGTTTTCTAGAACTTTAGAAAGGATAGGCAAGATAGAGATTGGACGGTATTGCGTAAATGAAGAGGGATTACATGATTTGGGTAAAGGAATAACATTAGCCATTTTCCAGGTGGTGGGAAAGGTTTTAGAGGCTAAGGAGAAATTAAGAATATGGGCAATGATCGGCACTATAGCGTCAATTACTAGTAAAAGCATGTCGCGACTAATACCATCAACACCCACAGCTTTAGAAGAGATGGACAGGATACCTTTCTTAACGTCACCCTCCGAGATAAGATCGAAAACAAAGGACTCACAATTAGGTGGGGCTACTTGACAAAGTTTGAAGAGCAGAGAATTTTTCCTACTATCTGTGATAGTGGCAGGAGGAGTAAAGAAATGTTTATTGAGAGAGTTCAGGTCGACAGAATGACTAAAAGATTGAGATAGTTTTCCCACACCTAGTGATTTTAAAAAACTCCAAGTTTGACGTGAAGTGAAGTTCTTAATAGAGGAATGTATGTAACGGCGTTTTGCATCCCTACACATTTTATTGCAGCGATTCCGCAGCCGCTTGTAGGCAGCAACATTAGGCTCATTGGGGTCCTTTCTACAGATCCTCTTAGCTTTATTTCGTTTTGACATAAGAGATTTGATCTCCGCAGTCAACCATGGTGCTGGTAGATATTTGACCCTTACAGGACGGGCAGGAGCATGTGAATCAAATAGTCGAGTAAGGGTCGTGTTTAAAATTTCGACTTTTTCATTGACTGAGGTCGCACTGAAAACCGGAGACCAATCAATCAGAGAAAAATCAGTATGGAGATCTTGCAAATTAATACCTCTGAGGTTGCGTCGCAGAATATAATGATAATGATAATCACAAAATCAAAATTACTTGATGGCACGTCTATAACCTCATTTAACATTTCTTTAGAAAAATGGCACGTTGATACGTAAAGGTTCGCCAATCGCCATCCCTGGTATAGCAGGTACAACAAGCAGATATACCTTGTTAGAAGTTTGAGTAAAGAGGGGACTTCTCCAGTTGTCCGGGATGAGCCCAATTGGCGTCGCACAAGGGGGGCACCGCGATGCGTTCGTAAGAGATTTCGGAGCCTTCCCAACATGTGCTAGGTCGGCCACCGGCGCGGGGGGGTTTTAGTAGGTAAAAATCCTACATAACCCGATTTTCCCCCCAAAATCGGGTATCTCAAGATTTCCCCCCCTCAACAAAAAAAAATTACAGTAGGTAAGTTTTCGTGTATGATTTTTCGGAATAAAAGATAGCCTATGTCACTCTCCAGGTCCTCAATACTCGTATGCCCATGCGAAAAAAACCCGAGAGAGAACCGATGTTATGGGCAAATGACAAAGTTACACTTATGGCATTCTAATTGCGCCAGTAGAAGTATCATCTTCACAGGTTTACTTAAAATCTTTACTTGAAAGTGACCAGTTTAAGAAATTAATCAAAATACCTAGTTGGACGTGAGTTACTTACAAATAAGTCGATATACTGATATATGTATTTCCTTAAACTGGACACTTTCAAGTAAAGATTTTTATATACACCTGTGAAGATGATACTGCCATCGTCGCAATTAGAATGCGTTAAGCCTACTTTGTCGTTTTAGTTTACAAATTGCGAAAAGCCAAATTAAATTTGAATTTCGCGGGCAGACCCGTATAATCAACCTTATGATTTGACGGAGATAATATGGAGTAACATCGACGAAAAAAAAATACGCGTCGAATTGAGAACCTCCTCTTTAGGTTTTTTTTTTTGAAGTCGGTTAGTAAAATAGGCTAGGCTTGGCTACCAAGCACTGTATGATCCCAAATGAGAATTTGTATTTAGGCGCGAGAAATAGATGGCGCTGTTGTTTTTTAAATCGCATCGTCACTAGGTGGTATGACAGGATATAAGTAGTTAAGTAAGTTTATTTGTAATTCACTTGTTGAATCGTCACAGATCATGTACAATGATAGATAAATTTTTGACGGGATGCTCTTGTGGTATCCTACACTAGCGGCACGCTATGATGGCCGGTTTGACGTTTGTCCGCTCATGAAGTTCCGTATTAATTGATAACGACTTTGAAGGAAATAATTGTATTACTTTATTGACGATAGTGATGTGCAGAGATTCATAAATTTTATCGAATGTAGTTTTAGGTTTAGGACTCAAAATTTATTTATTAAATTGATTTCTAAAATGTATACAAGTGTAGAAAAATCAGTTTGCACCATTTAAGGGGTGAATGTACTTGTGAATATGAACAATTTTCACTATGTGGACAAACCTCTGAAATCGCAAAAAAATATCAGCTGTTTCATACAAAAGGTAAAATTTTTATTTTTATATGATATATACCACAACTCGGCATTTGGTTTTCTAAATTGAAAATTTTTAAAAATGGAATCTAATACGATCGTCACATAGGATCGCTGGCTAGCACAACTACTACCTCCGGCAAACTCGCGTCAATGCTCAATGCAAAACAAAGCAGTTTCGAATTGACGTTGCTTCGAAAAGTATAAACTGTCAGTGCAATGCGATTGTGATATAGTTTTGACCTGGCTTTGGATTTCAAATATTGATACTGCATTACTGTTGACCCTTGCTCGTTAATTTGGACTCTGTTCAAGCCCTTTGTTGTGGATTTCGTCGATATGACCGAACGTACGCAGAGAACTGTTCTAAATAGTCAGACACGTGAGTTCGTAATACGCCTTCGTAACTATTTCGATCGTGAAGCTCAAAATGGAGGGCCAATTTTACCTATAACGTCAGTGGTTGAACGCGTAGCTGATGCGCTTAATATTGGACAACGAACTGTTAGACGGATAACTAAAAAAAAATATGGCGAGACTGGCACAGAAGAAAATAAACTTCACACACCAAAAAAGAGAAAACGAGCAAAACCAGTCGTAGGCATCGATAGCTTTGATGCCGATGCTATCCGAAGACATGTTTACGGCTACTATTTACAGAAGGAGTATCCAACAAGAAAAAAGTTGGTGCATTCACTGAAGGAAGCTGGATTATTCTTCGGTGGGGAAAGTTCTTTAACGAAGATTTTGAAGACCATTGGATTTCGATACAAAAAATGTAACAAACGCAAAATATTGATGGAAAGATTTGATATAGCGATGGCAAGGTATACTTTTTTACGGCAAGTGAAAGAAATCAAAAATTGGCAAAATGTTGTGTTCTTGGATGAAACATGGCTTAATGCTAACCATACTGTAGGCCGTTCTTGGAACGATGACACAGCAGCATCTACTTCCAAAGTTCCTGTAGGAAAAGGATCGCGACTTATAATTTGTCACGCCGGAACCATCAACGGGTTTGTCGAAGGTTCTCTCATGGCTTTTGCGTCAAAAACCACTGGAGACTATCATGAAGACATGAATGGAGAAAAGTTTACTGAATGGTTTACCTCAATGTTGTGTAGCCTCCCTGAACCATCTATTATAATTATGGACAACGCCCCATACCACTCGATGCAAATTGACAAGCCACCTGCCCAATCCCAAAAGAAAGCTGATATCGTCGCATGGCTTCGTAAAAATGGCGTAGATGCAAACATGAATATGTTAAAAGCGGAATTAGTACGTCTTTTAAAAGAAAACAAACCAACCAAGATCCGATACGTCATTGACGAAATAGCATTAGAACATGGGCACAGAGTTATACGGTTACCGCCTTACCATTGTGAGTATAATGCGATTGAGTTGGTGTGGGCTCAAATTAAGGGATATGCTGCAAGACACAATACAGAACCCCCATTTACCACAAAAAAAATGCTAAAATTATTAGAAGAAGCTTGTGAACATGTGACTAAAGGAGACTGGGAAAAGGTTGTGAATAGAACTGTTAAATTAATAAGGGAAGATTATGAAAGAGATGTGAAAATAGATAATATTATAGAAAACGAACATATAATTATTAATGTAGGTGATGATAGCAGTGACGACAGTGAAAATAGTAGTATGGACGAATCTGATTAATTATGGCCTTTTGTGGCACCTTTTTTGGTATCTTTTGTATTCATATGTTTCTTGTGTGCATATAAAGTATGTATATTCATTTTCATTCAAATATTCAGTTCGTTCAAATAAATTAAATAAACATATACATTTTTGTTTTATTAAACCTATTTAATCAGGTACAAAAACAAAACTTAATTGTTTTTTGTTCGAGAATAAATTGACATTCCACATCACTATTGTAATGTGTCAAACCGGCCATCATAGCGTGCCGCTAGTTTAATATCTTTAGAGGTGTAAAAGTAACGAAAAAAAACGTACCCGACCCCCTATGTATTCGTTACTATACATTCAGTACTCGTTACTATCGTATCGTTACTCGTTACTCCTAATACCTCATAACATGCTATGTTATGCTAGAGAAACAAATCGTTAATCGAGTCGTATTGTTCTTTCTATAATTTTATTATAAGATATGACTTATGTACTAGGTGGCAGGTGCGGCATCGCAGCATTCATAATTTCAATTTGTAGAAATAATACATATTCATTACATGCCAAACTGCATTTTTCACTTTGCCGTAGTTTAAACCAGACTTATGTTTATGTTATAATGAAAAAGCTACAAATAGGCATCCAAAATTATTTATTGCATGCGCAAAACGATCAATAAGAAACGTTTCAATACAAGCATCAACGCAGCGTAACATTGCGTCATTGAAACAGCGTATGTAACATGTAACCATGATACGAAACATGCGAGTAACGAAAATTATTCGTGAGTAACGTTTCGTTACTCGGTACTAGTAGTCCAGGGTAGATAATTTTTGAAAACAAAAAAAATTATAGTGGGATGAAACCCATTGGAAAAGGAAGAGAATGCAACAAAAATTAAAGGAAAAATAAATTACGGGCGATCTGAGGTCGGGAAGTAGGGGGGGAGGGGGGGTTTAAGGGTAAAAAACGGTTTATCTCAATTTCTGGAAAAACTACAAGTCCTATGGAAAAAAGTTAAATGGCAAAGTTGTAGGTAATAAAAAGATCTACAACTTTTGTATTTAAACTTTTTTTACATAACCTCAAAATGTATGTGAAAAATTCAAATAACCAAGTTTTTGGGTTTTTATTTTTAACTTTTACAAAAAAAAATATTTTTTCACGAAATTTGGTGAAAACTTACCTTTTTATGTTCCAAACACACTGTAATTTTTCTGATTTAAAATATTTATTTTTTCACCTTTTTTTTTGACTTAATATTGAAAAAAAAACTAATTTTCAATCGAAAATTCTCCCGTCAAAATATCTGCTTTTTTAAAAAAGTCGGTAAGCTTTTTGTTCGTCGAAATCTCTACTTTCTGATGGTGTAAAAAAAATATACATTACTATGGTAAATGTTCTCAGAAAATGCAGAAACGAAATACGAAATAACAGGTAGTAAGGCCCAGACCCTCCTAGCTCCTTCCCCACTTCTCTATGAAATACATTTTGATGGTCTAAAATTTTCCGTAGGTCACTCAGGTATATAAGTTATCTTAAAATAGCAATAAATAGCCATCTATGCATGTAATTTAAAAGGTATTTGAAACCTTGAAATTTAATAGTTGCGTACACCTTACCATATGTAGGTTTTGAGACAACTTTTAGGGTGTCAATATACAAGTATTTACAGAATTACAGCTGGGTATCTCGAATTCCAAGGTGAACTTACTATAATAACTGGACTACTCGCGCTGAACAAAATAGCTGCGCATGGGGTATTGTCGCGCAACCAATGACAACGGACGGAATGCGACTGGAGAGCCAATCAGCGCCTTGATACCTTATTTTCGACTTCTGCGCACTAACGGCCACCTCTAGACTTTCGAGCCGCTACCTATATGAGCTAATAGCTCAGCCGAGTCTGCCAAATCGGGTCATTCGTTCTGGAGTTATAGAGTAACAAACACCCATCCATCCGAGTAGTATGTTCCTTGCATCCATCCATACATCCTCACAAATTTTCGCATTTATAATATTAGTGGGGTTGGACCAACGTGTTCAACAATACTTCTCTGAGAGGAGACCTGCCTTCAGTAGTGAGCCGTTGATGGGCTGATGATGTTGATTATACTTACTAAATGTAAGAGTAAGAGCGCCTATTTAAGGACCACCATAAGGATTTTCTAAAATAGTGAACATGTAGTTTAAGTTACCTTACATATCTAACTTACCTACTACTCGACCGCTCCAGTTTGGCCGTCGAAGACCGTCACAATCTGACGCCGTTGACAAAAAACCACGACGGTGACGGAAGTTTTCCTTTCTGGCAATGCTTTTCATAATGAGTAATGACACCTAGAATGTCGAAGGGCGTGATTGTTAATTTCTTGGTACTGGACGAATAAATTATATTTATTCGTACAGTTATTCAATTTTTTGGAACGTAAGTTCCTTTTAAATGTGAGTTTTGCATTGTATTCGGTATTTTCGCGGTACAACATTGGGTCTCCGTAGCCTAGTGGCTTCGGCAGTCGCTTAACAGTTACAAGTCGATGGCTCGAATCCCAGCTCGACAGACTGAATTTTCTATTTCGTCCGACTTCTGTACGAATAATTATAAATTGTTCGTACGGTAACCGTATTAATAATTATAAATTGTTCATATAGTACCCGTATTAATAGATTCACTCTTTGTTATTTTCCTCCTCTTCGAAGAAAGTCATTAATTAAAGTAATAAATAGTCTATGCAAAACTTTTATTCCCTTTATACTCATACACGAACAATAGTAACCAAAAGAAAACAAAAGAAAAACGAAAAAGAAAAGAAAAAAGAAAAAGCAAAAGAAAAAGAGAAAAAAGAAAAAAAAGAAAAATGAAGAAAAAGAAAAAAAAGAAAAAAGAAAAAAAAGAAAAGTGAGCAAAAGAAAAGAAAAAAGAAGAATCGATATTCGTCATATATTTTGTATGGAAAAAAAAATCCGCCATCTTGTTTTTTTTTTTCCTGGTCATCAAGTAGACCTTTGGGTCTTGATCATCTTTTGCCAAGAAACTTCTCTTCCATCTTTTATACTCACTGAGATAGACAGCGACGAAGTTTGTATGGCCGCCATCTTGAATCCGCCATTTTGGAATTTTTTTTCAAATAACTGGCAATTGGATGAAGTTTCGAGTGACATTTGTTCGAGCACCCCCACCTATCTTCAATATCCTGGCCGTGCTCCTCACCCGTCTCCGAAATCCTCAATCATCAGCTCTCTCCATATTTTACCTCCGAATGAATTTTTATCCTCTATACGAAACCATCGGTGAAAAAAAAAATATTTCATACAAAATTTTCCAGGAGGAAATTTTTGGGGAAAATCTAAAAAACTACCCCAAATGTGGCAACACTGTTTATATAGCTCGATACTGCCGATCGAGTCACACGATCGATCCATACATGTCAACTTTCTCTAATGTTGGCAACTGCCTCAAAAACATGATCGAAATTTTCAAAACCACAAAGAAAAATACAAAATGGCCGCCACCTCGTTCTACAGAAACATTTCACATAGTTTTATAACTTTCCCATCAACTACAGAATATATCGCTCCCGATGACGTTTCAATTTTTCATCTCGCTCGCACCCAGCCGAAATGATCGCCCCTGAAAAAGGGCCATCTCGAAAATCACTTTTACTTTGATAAATTCCAGTGCTGCCAGACCTCGACGACGAAAATACCCAAATGACATTTGTGCGAGTGAGACACGTGGTTGTTGGTACTCGGATTTTGCAAAAAGTCCGTATTTCGATTTTTTCATTATTGGGGTAAATCTTGAAAATTTCCCGAGAAATGGGGTAATTTTTTTTTCACCAACCCATACCTCGAGTCTGTACACACAATCGCCCCTTACAAGTTGAAATGCTCCGACGTTGCCAACTGAGAGAAATTTGAATTTTAAAATTGCGATTTTTCGTATCTCAAACCGAATGGCCGCCGCGACAGCCGCCATCTTGAATTTTTAAAAACCACTCCCATTCTGTCAAAATACAGGATAATTGTAGCCGAAACAAGAAAAAATTATTATCCTCGACCGCCCCGTTTCGGATCTGTGGCGCCGCGGTTCGGGGTCGAAAAATCAAAAATTTTAAAACACTACAGCTCGGCTGCCATCTTGTTTTTCCAATTTTTTCCACTTTTTCCGTTGATCGTTCACTGATTTCTTCGATTCTTGCGAGTTTGAACGAAATCGGTAGGAAAACAAAAGAGTTGCAAGAATCACGTCGGCCGCCATCTTGTTTTTCCGAAATGGCCGGATAATATAAAAAGTTTTCCTTTAAGTCGATTTAGAAAATCACTATTTGACATGCTTATTGCTTATAGATAAAATGTATTATAAGATTAATGATTACCTAATTGAAGAGTTAAATTGATTTTCCGTATTTAATGACATGTTTTCAATTATTAAGGATTGTTTTTTGCACGCCAAGCTTGGCAGGATATGTTGACGATGTATAATTGTAAACTTAACATCTATGTAAATATGTCTATATTTCATGTACCATATTCTTGCAAAATAAAATGATTGATTGATTGATTGATTGATTGAAGCGGGACACTCGGTAGCGGCCAACTTGAAGCGGACACTTAGTAACTAAAATTATATACCTACATATTAAGTAGGTATAGTTTAACCGTCCCTGCGAGATCAAATCAGAAATGAGGAGATCCGTAGGAGAACCAAAGTCACCGACATAGCTCAGCGAGTCGCGGAACTGAAGTGGAAATGGGCGGCGCACACAGTTCGAAGAGCTGATGGTCGTTGGGGTCCCAAGGTGCTGGAGTGGCGACCTCGCACCGGGAAACGCAGTGTTAGCAGACCCCCCACTAGGTGGACCAACGACATCAAACGAGTCGCAGGGAGCTTCTGGATTCAAGCAGCGCAAGACCGAAGCCTGTGGAAGTCCATGCAGGAGACCTTTGTCAAGCAGTGGACGTCTATAGGTTGATAAAGAAGAAGAAGTTAGACCGTCAACCATGACCTACACAAAATCCGTACCAAATTCCGCACCAATAATTAAAAAGGGACGCAAAATCGTGTTACAAACGCAAAATCACACTTATGTTATTAGAGAGGGTAGAAATGAAATGCGTAGTGAGTGCGCGTGAAAATTCACGCCCCAGCACGGTTACGCGTTTTTTTTTAATTACTACCCCACGGCGCCATTGTTGCCCAACCCTAGGGGAATCTAGCTTTAGGGTTGACGACTTCAATTAGAGGCTTTTTAATTCTTTTTCTGTGTTTAATTAATTTACAAATAAAATAAAAAAAAAACAAGTGTAAAGTAAAAATTTTATTTTTAAAATCATATCATATTTTTAGAACCAGACTACTTGCCAAGACGAATCAAACGAGCCCAAACTCGATGGGGTTACGTCGTTTTATTACAGAGTTGCCAAAACCACCTTCTGGCTTCAATATGAAACCCTGAATATCATCCATCTAGGACCAGACTACTTGTCAACACTAATCAAACGAGTCTAAACTCGATGATATTACGTCATTTTATTACAGAGCTACCAAAACCACCTTCCGGTTTCATCATCAGACCCTGGTAACCATCCAAAAACAGTACTCGTCAAGACGAATCAAACGAGCCGTATCTCGAGAGGGGTCGTAGAGGGGGGAACTAGAGGGGTCGCCACGGGGGGGGGGGAATTACATAATATGTGCGTTGAAGCAATTAAATATCACATGCTTCAACGATGAAGGAAAACGCCAGCGTGGTGGACTATGGCCTATAACCCTTCTCTGAGAGGAGACCTGTGCTCAGTAGTGAGATGATGATAGCTATATGATAGCTATAGAAAATAGATAAATAATAGCATTTAGCATAATAGCAATAAGAGCATTGGAAATGACATCAAAAACTCTGCTGAATTGTTTTGAAATTACTTACTTTTAAGTAAGCATGTAAGTGCTAAATATGCTGCTTTGTTGTTAAAAATAAGTTATTTCTTACCGATTATTACATATAGGGTCTTGGAAATAAATAAATAATCATACAAATTCGAAAGTGTGTTTGTTTGTTGGTTTGTCCTTCAATCACGTTGCATCAGAGGTACGGATCGAAGTGATTTTTGCATGGGTATAGTTGAGGACCTGGAGAGTGACATAGGCTACTTTTTCTCCGGAAAATCAAAGAGTTCCCGAGGTATTTTAAAAACTAAATCCACGCAGACGAAGTCGCGGGCATCAGCTAGTCAAATATAAATAAAAGAGGTGCGTGCATGTATCAACCCTGCGCGAATATCGAACAGGGGGTGTCTCAAAGAACTAGTGCCGTGATATAGAAATACATGCATTCCCACCCGGCGGCGTCTGCGGTGACACGGAAAACTCGGATCATAGAAAATATTACTGTGACATTGATACACTGCGCCCGAAGATATGTGACGGAGCGTCTATAACCAGAGGGCATTGGCAGGCCCTCTAGCGGAGCGTTGCGTAGATGGTAGCGAGGCAGCCATTAGAAAACATTCTCTGGGCAACCGGCGCTCCACGACGGCGACGAACCGCTGGTTTAAATATCATGATCTTAGAAATTACTGCTCAAAGTGGATTATTCAACTGTCGGAAGAATTATTATATTGTGATTGACTGATTTGTTTAATTGGAGATTATAATTTCGTGTTCAAAGGAGAATTCAGTTGTCAAGTTTCAATATACGCCCACATATCGTAGCTCAGCCATAATACTCCATGACATAAGCCATCCTGGCGCCTATATTATATGCTATACTTTAAGTTAGCCTACTAAGGGCACAGAATTGTGTTTCACTTCGCAAAAACATTTAAATCATCATCATCAGCAACCCATCAACTGCTCACTACTGTGCGCAGGTCTCCTCAGAGAAGGGTTATAATAGGCCATAGTCCGTCACGCTGCCCCAATGCGAATTGGCAGACTGCACACACCTTTGAGAACATTATGGAGAACTCTCAGGTGTGCAGGTTTCCTCACGATGTTTTCCTTCACCGTTGAAGCTCCTGAAGCTGAAGAATTTCGCGGGCAGACCCTTGTCTTCCACCTTAAGTTGGCCCGTCAGACGGAATAACTAACTTAACTTTATAACTTAAATGCGGAATACACCTGGCAAGGGCTGATCTTCCTCAATCGACTAGAATCTGTGTATTCACCATCGCCAAGTCACCTTTAACCTATGAATAAATTTGACGTCTTGACAAATTGCCAATACAAAAATTACTGTCAAAACGTCTATTTTGTTAGTCGGCTTTAGACTATTTGGCGAAGATGAAAAATGCCCTTCAATCATCATCATCTCCCTCTCTTTATCCCACGCTATGTGGGATCGGGACAACATGTCATGTAAGCCATGTTGTAAGTGGTTCGGCTTGACATTTTACGACCGGCCGCCGGCCTGACGTCAACCCTCTTTGGGAATGCTTTTGTTGGTGGAAAGGATAGAAAGGCCACCTTTCGGTTCATTAGGGTAGTGCTGGAATCTCCTTTTTTTTAAGTCTCCAGACTCGAGCGCAAGGCTTCGAACTCTGGACTGTATGCGGGCACTATGTATGTGGCGTCCACGCATTGGAGAGCTTCCAGTTCTTTTTTATACGTGGATAGCAATGTGGTATCCTCTGAAGACAGAATAACTTCAGTATCCTCTTTATCATCAAAATGCCCTTCAGTAATTATTCGAAAGTTGTGAACTTAGATTTTACGCAATTTTGTCTAATTATTTATTATCATTATACTATTTTTACAGAAATCTGAAGACCACAGATAAAAGGTCTCAACTCGTTGGTATGTTTTTGTATTTTTGTTACGCGTTAATTCCGCCAAATATAAATTGATTTTTTGATTCTTTTTTGATTCAGCACTTTTTGAAAAAATCACTATGTAAATGAAAAACTCCTTACAAAAGACCAACTTCAAACGCCACTATACGTATACGTATAGTGGCGTTTGAAGTTGGTCTTTTGTAAGGAGTTTTTCATTTAATATTGTATTTTATTTTCCGAGGAACTGTGTATCTTTAAGATTTTTGAATCGATGATTGCAGTACTAAGAGAAAATACTGATATTATTTTAAATGGAGCGTGAGTTTTACAGAACTACTGAATTAAATTGCGATATCTTGTAATATTAAATCATACTAATATTATAAATACGAAAGTGTGTTTGTTTGTTGGTTTATTGGTTTGTCCATCAATCACGCCGCAACAGAGCCACGGATCAACGTGATTATTTGCATGACTATATTTGAGGAGCTGGAGAGTGACATAGGCTACTTATTATCCTGGAAAATTAAAGAGTTCCTGAGGGATTTTAAAAACTAAATCCACGCGGATGAAGTCACGGGCATCAGCTAGTATTATAATATGTTAATATGCAGGAATGCTTACAATATATGGATACAATATGTTTGTACAGTGTGTCGGGCGATGGTTTGAGATGAATGTAAGTGAGCATCCTTACTAATATTATAAATGCGAAAGTGTGTTGGTTTGTCCTTCAATCACGCTGCAATAGAGCTGCGGATCGATGTGGTTTTTTGCACAGGTAAAGTTGAGTTGAGAGTTGAGTAAATGAAAATGACAAAAGCTACTTTTTATCCCGGGAAAACAATCGGTTCCTGCGGAATATTGGCATGCTACTTTCACGTATATATTATCCTCAAATTATGCGGCAAGAGAGTTTTAGATTGACGTGGATATTTACACAGGTATAGTTCAGGACCTGGAGAGAGGTATAGGCTACTATTTATCCCGGTGAAACAAATAGTTCCTGCGGAATAGCATGCAATTTTGCACACATTAGCCCTTAATTTAATTATGCTGCAACGGAGTAACACATTGACGAAACTTATAGCATAGGTATAGTTG
Organism: Oeneis ivallda; assembly: GCA_029955525.1. Taxonomy (NCBI): domain Eukaryota; kingdom Metazoa; phylum Arthropoda; class Insecta; order Lepidoptera; family Nymphalidae; genus Oeneis; species Oeneis ivallda. The sequence goes on from JARPMR010000028.1 coordinate 5,445,146, forward strand.
TGTACATAAACAAGTGTAAATTAAAAAAATATTTTTAAATACAAGCTTTTAGTAGCTACATCATTAGACTCTAGATATCATCTAGGATCAGAGTTCTTGTCATGACGAATCAAACGAGCCCAAACTCGATGGGCTTACATCGTTTTATTACAGAGTTCCGATAGCCATCTTCCGTCTCCATCATCAGATCAGCTCCATGTCACAATAATATTGCATTGTCATCCGATTTACACATACATGCAAAATTTCAGCTGTAGTGGTTCTAATTCATCTTGCAAGATTTGACCCAAACAAACAAATAAATAAACTGGTCAAGCTAAATAAAAGCTTGTAAAAAGTGACATTGAATACTTTCTATTCTATCCCGGAATATATGTGAGTTCCCGCGGGAATTAAAAACCCTCAATCCACACGAACGAAGTCGCGAGAATCAGCCAGTACCTAAATATTTACGCTATTACTTTTTTTTAAAAGAATATTAGTCATATTGAACTTGACTAATATTTCACTCTTTCCAATAAACGAAGATAAAACTTGTATTAGTAGTGGGTAATAAGAAGTATTGCAGTGATAGCCTAGTGGTCACAGCAGTGATAGCCTAGTGGTTAGGACTGTGGTCTCCTATTCGGCGGTCGCAGGTTCGATCCCGGGCATGCACCTCTGACTTTTCGGAGCCAAGTGCGTTTAAGCAATTTACTATCACTTGCTTCAACGGTGAAGAAAAATATCGTGAGGAAACCTGCTCATCTGAGAGTTCTTCATAATGTTCTCGAAGGTGTGTGAAGTCCACCAATTCGCATTGGGCCAGCGTGGTGGACTATGGCCTATAACCCTTCTATGAGAGGAGACCTGCACTCAGTAGTGAGCCGTTGATGGGTTGCTGATGATGATGATGATGATGAATAAGAAGTATAAGAAGTTCACCGGGTGACGATTGAATCGTCGACCATTCAGTTTTCAGTCGCACCCTCAAGCATTGGGCTATTGAGGCTTTTATAGGTATCATCATCATGAACAACCCATCAACAGCTCAATACTGAGTACAGGTCTCAGAGAAGACCCATAGGCCATAGTACACCACGCTCTAGCCCAATACGAATTAGCAAGAAAAGTTTAGAACTATTTTGCTACAATCCGCCAACAGAAAAAATCTGTATGGTCAAACATGCAACAACAACAACAACAACATGCAACAAGCTAAGCACCGCTCACCTTCCCAAGCAAGCAAGAAAGCAAAGTTCCCAAGCAAGCAACGCCACCACCACTCACATGCACCACCACACAAGACTTTTATACTTACTACCTTCGACTCACGTTTCATCATCAGGAGATGTCGACTTTACAATGCAGTATTGTCTAGTGTACTTACTTACTAGCTTGTTACTGCATGTTTGACCATACAGATTTTTTCTGTTGGCAGATTATAGCAAAATAATTCTAACCTTTTCTTGCTAATCATGAACTTCCGCAAAGTAACGCCTGCTTCTATCCTAAATCCAATGCGAATTGGTAGACTTCACAAAATTTTGAGAACATTACGGGAAATTCTCAGGCGTACAGGTTTATACTCACGATATTTTCCTTCACCGTTGAAGCATGTGATATTTAATTGCTTTAATAATATAACTCTGAAAAGTCAGAGGTCCGTGCCCGGGAACGAACCTGCGATCCCTTGAACAGGAAACCGCAGTCCTATCACTGCTCTATATTACCTGTAGATTAGCATTGATATTAGTGTGGCTCTAATTAAAGACTACTTCACAAAGATAGAAGAAAGTAGGTAAGTAGAAAATGTTTTGGACATTTGTGATTCTATAAAAAAAAATACTCCCGAAATCGCTGAATATTGATATTTTGTCCTCTCGGGTAGTCCTTAAAAACCCACATTTTGCATGTTGAAGAACTCTTATTTTTTTCTTAATGGCCACAGACTGAAAAAGGTCAAGTTAGATGCTGAGAGCTCCGCTCAAAGTGCGTCCGGAAGGACATTAAAAACTCTTAAAGGAAACCTTGTTTTAGAAAACAAAATATGTAAGCAAGAAAAAGAAAAAGTTTTCGAAACATTAATTAAATAATATTGTAACAATATTCATAAATTCTTGTTTTGAGCAAAGAATGTTTTTTTGGGTGTTTTTTGATATTTCCGTTTAAGTTTGTAGGTTAAGTTGACTGTTTTTTTTTTAGGAATAAAGGGTAGCCTATGTTGTTCTCCAAGTCCTCAACTACATCCATGCAAACAATCACGTCGATCCATTGCTCCGTTGTTGCGTGATTGAAGGACAAACCAACAAACAAATCAACATTCGCATCCTAACAGAAAATAATTATTTGGCTATACATTTTTTATCACGATTTTTATATCGATAGTACTTTACAAAATTATCTAACACCTTTATTTTGTTTATAATTATTTATAAAAATATATAATAACAAGTGTGATTTGTTTTTAATTTTGTGGCGAAAAAATCTTACGCTTATTTTTTAACGTTACGGACGTTTTTTGCCGGCTAGGGTACCCCTCCGCAACGCCCCATAAGGAACTTCGTTCCAATAAATACATTTCTTATCTTCACTTTTAACTTCGTAGTCTGCGTTAGAAGTTAGAATTGTCTAGGATTACTGAGGGTATTCTACTATTATATTTTTCGCAACCAAAACTCTTTTCTCCCCGCCATCCATTCGAGAGTCCTCACGTTTACACCTAGTTTAAAAGCTAGATTATCTTACATCTAGTCTAGGAACTAGGCGATTGTGCCACACAATACTCTAATGGTACGGCACACGTCACACCCCTATGGTGCCCTTATGTGGTTCCATATAACTTCCTATGTGGGGGAAGGTTATTGAACTCTTTACCCCACTTCTAAGAGTGGGGTAAAGCTAGCGAACGACAATTTTTTATCGCGACATGGTTAAGAGTTAAGGCTGATGCATATTGTACACCCCATGTCACTACATTTATACGTAACGTAGTTCCTTATCGCGCGGTGCTGAAGGGAGCTAGACGGAAAAAATTAAGACAAAATTGAACCGACACTTTTTTGAAACCGACACTTTTTGAATGTGAATTTGGCATTGTGTTGAATATTTTCACAGTACAATATAAGATCTCGGTAGCCTTGTGGTTTCTACAGTCGCTAAACAGTTAAAAGTCGATGGTTCGAATCCCAGCTCGACAGACTGAATTTTCTATTTTCAATTTTATTTTAAATAATTTCTACATGTGGAATTTTTCCATAATTTTTATAACTTAAAAATTAGTTATGTAGAAACCACAAGGCTACGGAGATCTAATATTGTAGTGTGAAAATATTGAACACAATGCCAAAATAATTAATCGAAAGGAACTTCGTTCCATCCGGGTGTCCCTTGACACCTCTCAAGTTTTTTTTATTTATTTATACACTAGCTTTTGGAGTTAGATTTTCAAAGTCCCTCGGGAACACAAGTCTTGTGCTTCTATTCTTTGAATTTAAAACGGATCCGAGATATGGTCGAGCTAATCTAAGGAAAAAGATAAGACTTTAAAAATTGTAATCCGACTAGGTATACCTACGGAAAATTTGATGCAACATGCACGTCATTGATATTGTTCATATTTAAATGTAGCCTATGATTGATGCCTCATGTTGCGTTCCCTAAAATATGGTTGAGCGAAGCAATGGCTGGGTCATGCGTCATGCTCGTGAACGGGTGCCACCAGCGGCAATGGGGCTACTTTCTGTCTGCCCGTCTTGACATGTGTTGAATTATAATTAGAAATAATTACGTATTCTTTAGTGAAAGTTTAGTGGAACTTCCCCTCATTGTGGAAACTCTGCATACATAGAATAATATCTATTAAGTATATTGTAAAAGTATTTTGAAAAGAGCAACTGCCGAGTTTCTTGCTGGTTCTTCTCGGCATGAACGGCATTCCGAACCAGTGGTAGACTCATTGACGATTCAAAAGTACTTGTTAAAGTTTATTTGAATAAAAAACATTTCTATTCTATTCTATTCTATTCTATTCTATTCTATTCTATTCTATTCATCAAAATCGGCTCAGTATTTTAGAGGAAGTAGTTCGGAAGTAGGTAGTAGATTCACTTGACGCAAAAGCATTTTGTTAAAGTTTATTTGAATGAAATGATTTTCTATCCTTCTATACGGTGTAGCATACCTTGCTGAAATCATAATCCTTTAGGTTTTGCCGTAGACGTGTCATAAAAAAATGTTAGTGGTGAGTGTGCTGCTAGCTTATAAATATTTCTAACGCTATGTAGGTACTCCCTATTAAATGACAGAGTATGTAAAATGGCCGCCAACTAACGGCGGGGCGTGAAGCCAACCCACTTCCTGTGATGTTGTTAATAATTAAAATGTGTGTTTGTTTGTTAACAAGTTACCGAGTACCTACTGAATGTTTCAGAAAGGTTTCAGATATTAAAGAGTGGTGTACAAATTAAGGGTTGGTCTAAAACCTCTTAACTTGTATACCATGACTCTAGTCTTGACTTGTCATAAGAGCCACAAGTTGGCCCATGAAATAAATAATTTAGAATTTTGATAACCCAGTGGTTGAGACTTCTCAACATTTTCAAGAGTCCCGGGTTCGATCCCGGGACTTTTAGTGCGTTATGTGCATTTTAAACAATTAAATATCACCTGCGTCGTTTGAAACATCGTAAGGAAACCTGCATACCTGAGATCAAAATCGTAATAAAATTAAAGTCAAATATTATTTCTGTCATGTAGGATATCAGAAGAGTACATGCGACAGAAATGCGTATGTTGAGATGGATGTGGACAAGATTGGATAAGATAAGGAGTGATTATATATAAGAGGAAGTCTGAAAGTAGCGTCAGTGGTAGACAAGATGAGGAGTAATTAGGCTGGTGTGGTATGGGCATGTAATGCGGAGGGAAGTAAACCATATTTTACTAGAAGAATATTGAATATGCATGTGGAAGGACAAAAGAGTAGAGGAAGACCCAAGAAACGATGGATGGATTGTGTGAAAGGGTTGAATGATGACTTGAAGAATGACAGAAGGGAGTGGAACAAAAGGACGTGATGTGCCGACCCCACATAGCGTGGAAAAAGGACAAGATGATGATGAGGCCAACTTGATGCTCTTATGACAAGTGAAAACTCTACCACCGGTTCGGAAAGTAGATTCTTCAGAGAAGAGCCGTCAAGAAACTCAGCAGTTGCGCTTTTCAAAACAAATTGTTACAATATTACCTACTATTAGGTATGTTGTTAAGGAGTAATAGCCTAGTGGTTAGGACTATGCTCTCTTATTCGGGGGAACGCAGGTTCGATCCCAGGACCTCTGACTTTTCGGAGTCAAGTGCGTTTAAGCAATTAAATATCACTTGCTTCTACGGTGAAGGAAAACATCGTGAGGCAAGCTGCACATCATAGCGGTCAAACTTATAATACGTCGCTTTTTTATGTCGGGGGTTAAAAACTAAAGGTTCAAAGGCTGCTTTCTTAGCTTTCATATGGTGTTAAGCGGTTTTTTGCATTTTCTCGACTACTATAGTACTGTACGTACTACCAAACTATTTAAAAAAAAACTGCTTATAATTATTACGATACTAGGTGATGCCCGCAACTTCGTCCGCGTGAATTTAGTTTTTAAAATCCCTCGGGAACTCTTTGATTTTCCGGGATAAAAAGTCATCTAGCCTGTGTCTCTCTCCAGGTCCTCAACTATACCCATGCAAAAAATCACGTCGATCCGTAGCCCTGTTGCGGCGTGGTTGAAGGACAAACCAACAAACAAACACACTTGCGCATCATACTTATATCATCATCATCATCATTAACAACCCATCAACGGCTCACTACTGAGCCAGGTCTCCTTTCAGAGAAGGGTTATAGGCCATAGTCCACCACGCTGGCCCAATGCGAATTGGCGGACTTCACACATCTTCGAGAACATTATGAAGAACACTCAGATGTGTAGGTTTCCTCACGATGTTTTCCTTCACCGTTGAAGCAAGTGATATTTAATTGCTTAAACGCACTTGACTCCGAAAAGTCAGAGGTGCGTACCCGGGATCGAACCTGCGACCCCCCGAATAGGAGACCACAGTCCTAACCACTAGGCTATCACTGCTTACTGCTTATACTTATATTATAAATGCGAAAGTGTGTCTGTTGGTTTGTTGGTTTGTCCTTCAATCACGCCGCAACAGAGCCACGGACCGACGTGATTTTTTGCATGGATATGGGTTGAGGACCTGGAGAGTGACATAGGCTACTTTTTATCCCGGAAAATCAAAGAGTTCCTGAGGGATTTTAAATTTAAATTCATGCGGACGGAGTCGCGGGTATCAGCTAGTTTATAATATTAGTAAGGATTATACCTACATATAACATAGCTGCGATACTAATGATTCTAATCGAAAAATTATCCATTCAAAAAGTTTTTAACCCCCAAAGCTTTCAAAACCTCCAAACTCCTTTCGAACATTGAAAACATATTAAAAAGAGGCGGTTTAATTTCTATTCAGTGGGGGATGAAAGGCGGTCATTTTTAAATTCTAAATTAATGAAAATAAATGCCACATTTTCCGCCATAACGGAAAAAATTGCGTGTGCCCATTTAGTCTGGCACACATTGGAGGTTAATATATCGGCACTTGATATGCTTAAAGCGTGAGAGGCAGCGTTTTTTGCTATTGAACAGCTGTTGGGTTTTCTAAAAAATATTGCAACAATTTGACGAACGCAATGCCCTCTAATTGGCCAATATTCACTCGTTATTGGCATAGATTTAGGATTGGTAGCTTAATTGCTACTAGATACGACCCTTTCTACAAACGAGAGCTCCTTATGTGGAGCAACGTTATAATATGTATACTAGCTGACCCAGCGAACTTCGTAACGCCAGCAAAAATTAATTTTACCGTCAGTGCGTGATAGGCCGATAAAGGCCTGCCGTGATGTTTTTATAGGGAACACCTATAATTTTGACCACAATCTCAAATATATATTTGTCTTTGTCATACCTTTTCAAATACCTGAGATAATCGTTCCGCACCAGCGAGAGGGACATAGTTTTCTTCGTCCGCACCAGTTGAAATTCTGCGGCAGGCTGATTTGGGCCTGATGCGCAGTGAACGTGTTAAATAGTTAAATGTTATATCTTTACTTGAAAGTGTCCAGTTTAAGAAATTAGTCTGGTAGAAACTGGACACTTTCAAGTAAAGATTTTTATATAAACCTGTGAAGATGATACTGCCATTGGCGCAATTAGAATGCCTTATGCCTACTTTGTCGTATTAGTTTACAAATTGCGGAAACCAAATTAAATTTGAATTTCGCGGGCAGACCCGTATAATCAACCTTAAGATAGAGGAAAAATGGATTGAAGATTAAAATAAATATCCAGATAGGTTCAAATCGCTCATCACTTATGCCGCTTGAACACGTTATCGTCTTTCCACTTTGGAAGCAGTTTCAACTAATTAATTACTTTCCAGCGACCGTTCAGACTGCTATATCATTCTACCCGCATTGGGAACACATATTTTTGTCTTCTCTGTAAAATTATCTGTTTCTTTCGAAATAATATTAGGAACTAGCTGATTCCAGCGGCTTCGTTTATTACAGACCGACTACGGTAAAGCCAAAAGGGTTATGAATTTATAATTTTAGCAGTCTATGTATGTAATATGTACTTATGTACGTGTATTTATATAACTGTGTATTTTCCACTACGAATACAACTACTACTACTTCTGACGACCTCCCTGACGCAGTGGTGAGCGCTGTGGTCTTATAACTGGGAGGTCTCGGGTTCGTTTCCCGGCGGGGTCAATTTGGGAATTTACAATTTCTGAATTGTCTCTGGTCTGGTCTGGTGGGAGGCTTCCTTTGGCCGGGGCTACAATTACCACCCTACTGTCAAAGACGTGTCGCCAAGTGATTTAGCGTTCCGGCACGATGGCGTGTAGAAACCGATTAGGGGTATGGGTTGAATTTTCACTGCTTCTTCCAAGTTAGTCCGCTACCATCTTAGACTGCATCGTCACTTACCATCAGGTGAGATCGCAGTCAAGGACTATCTTGTCATCGAATAAAAAAAAACTTTGAGAACATTATGGAGAACTCTCAGGCGTGCATGTTTCCGCACAATGTTTTATTCACCGTTGAAGCGAGTGATATTAAAATTGCTTGAAAGTCTTGAAACACACATAACTCCGAGTAGTTAGGGATCATTCATCATCATCATTTATTCGATGACAAGATTGTCCTTGTCATCGATCTTGTCATCGAATAAAAAAAACTAGGGATCAATTTGAAGCGCCACATTTGACAGACGAATGTCTCTAGAACTAATAATATAGGGATGCAGGAAGTGCCAAAAAGTATCAACAATCAGTTGTCAAAAGTTTTCGTGTGATTTTATAGTGATACGTTTTGTATTTTAATTGTGTTTTTTCTTAAAAAGGTGACATTTCAAAAACCTACTGTAAAAAAAACTACGCTATAGAAAATCTCTATAAACCCATAACACATTGCCCTAGGTTGTTTATCATGTGATTTTTATAGCAGCTGCGTCCAGTGAATGCGAGACCGTGCATGGTAAAGTACCCTTGCGTAGAAGAAACACTGTGTTGTTTAATAATTAATTTGTTTACCCCCAACGTTTGACGTCCGGTCCGTAGGAGGTCAAAGATTAAGTTTTTGGAAATTTATTTACCTAAATGTCTTGTAACATTCGACTTGACCAGTGGGTCTATCCGGTATCTAAATTGCTAGTTGTACACTTGGCAAGTGTCTATCAATTTTAACAATCAAACTTGAGATTCAATATGGTTTCTAGTACCTATGTCCTCTATCTATGCAAATAAATTCTATTTTACAAGCTTTTATTTAGTTTCACCTGCCCCGATGTTTGTCATCAAATCTTGCAAATTGATCCACTTCCCGGGTACCGATTGAGCTGAAATTTTGCATACATGTGTAAATCGCGTGGCAGTGCAATATTATGATGAGATGGTGCTGATGTGATGATGGAGCTGGAAGCTGGCCATAGGAACTTCGCAATGAAACGACACAACATCATCGAGTTTGGGCTCGTTTGAATCGTGTGGACGAGTAGTTTGTCTTTCAATGGTAACCAGGGTCTGGTGATGGAGCTGGAAGGTAGTCATAGAAACTCTGTAATGAAACGATGCAACTCCATCGAGTTTCGGCTCATTTGATTCGTCTTGACTAGGGCTTCCAATACCGGGATCCCGGACTTTTTCAATACCGGTATTGAGGGCTTCCAATACTGGGATCCCGGTATTGGCTAATACCAGGATCCTAGGTCTTTTTCACATTTTTATCAATGTCTGCAGACATGCCTGCAGCCCAATATTGGGTTGATTTGAACTGAAAAACAACTGGAAGCAGAAATGGAGGCTAAAACTAAAAAAAGTATCTAAACCCCAAGCTTCCTCTAGCATTGATAATGAGTCTGTTGTGAGAGTTGAAAAGGGAATTAATTATAAGTCGTCAACATATTTATGGAATTGATTAATTCAATTCAATTCAATTCTTTATTTGCATAATGTGTCTCGACAAGATGGTAAATATAATTATTTTGCAGTCCAGCAAATTAAAGCCGTAGTGGCGTACAAATATTATAGGAGTCTATATTATTTAATTTTTCATTTTTTTATTAATTTTATTTTCACAAATTTCGATATTTTCAAAATGTACATGGTTGGAAGTGGCAAGACCTTGAGCTTTGTGAAAACTGGCCTACACGAATCATATGGTGCCATGCGAAGGATAGCTCTAAGGCATTTTTTTTGACCCATAAAAGCCTTATTAGCCGTTGTTGAATTACCCCAATTTACAAGGCCATAACGGAGTACTGCAGAGACATAACCATGGTACGCAGTAAGAGCCGTTAGAATACTTGTTGTTCTGGTAAGTCTGCGCAGAAAAAAGACAAATCTATTAAGTCTAATACAGACATTGTGTGTTAATAAAATAGAAATAACCTACCGCCCAAACAAGTAAATAATATCTATAAAATCAAAATATTCCCATACAAATTTTCACCCCCTATTGTACTACTCTGAAAGGGTGATTCTCTGAAATAGCTTAAACAGGTTTTTAATACCTAAAACTAATAACTTAAATGCCGATTTTTCATGTCTCTTACTTCAAAATATAGGACTTTCATATAACCCAAATTAAATCCCATTTCAATACCGGGATCCGGGATCCCGGTATTGAAAAAATATTTCCGAGTATTGAAAAAATCCGGTATTCGAAAGCCCTAGTCTTGACGAGTATTTTTAGATGGTTATATTTATGGAATATGGTTTTAGTAACTCTGTAATAAAATGAAGTAATGCCATAGAGTTTAGACTCGTTTGATTGGTGTTGACAAGTAGTCTGGTCCTAGATGATATTCAGGGTCTCATGACGAAGCCGGAAGGTGGTTTTTTCAACTCTGTAATAAAACGACGTAACCCCATCGAGTTTGGGCTCGTTTGATTCGTCTTGACAAGTAGCCTGGTTCTAGATGATAGCCAGGGTCTGACGATGTAGCCAGCTACTAAAAGCTTGTTTTTTAAAAATATTTTTTTAAAATTTACACTTGGTTAAGCTATTATTAATACTAATTTTAAGCTTTATCATGACTTCTATCTTTGATGTACCTATTATCTTCCTCTTACAGCCTCTCCCACTATCTAGGGTCGCTGCTAGAGATCTCTTCTTAAAGAGACTACATATTATAACAAACACTGGATGACGAATTTCTTAGTTGTCTACAGATTTAAGTGTTTCATTGTCCACCATCTTTTTTTTCTTTTAAATATTTTGCTTAGAACACTTAAATCTGTAGATTTAAGTGTTCTAAATTATGAAATTCAAAATTCCAACTATATCAATGTCCATTCTTATTAGGTATTAAATTAAGAAAACAAATGACACCTCTATTCTAAATAAAAATTCTTTTAAAAAAGTAAGATTTTATTAGCTCGGACGGCGGGCAGCGTTCGCTCTACAAAAAAATAATAATTGTCCATCGTCTATGCGCAATTACATGGGGTTGCCAGGTCATAATATATTCAAAATTGGTGTTGCCATTGAGAAAACAATTGCAAGTGCTTAATTCTATGACAATAAATGCTAAAATTCTTCAAACGTTTTGTGTGTTTGATTTTTGCATAGCTTTTGCTTGACCATTACAAAAAGGGGGCTTCATAGGTATTTCCAAAGGTCTTTTGCTATTGAAATTGTTTTGTTTGTTTGTGGGAAGGGAGTTTAAAATGAACTTTGAACGGGCAACGGGTTAAAATTGATTAGGCTAGCTGTCGGCCTTTGATGGAAGGTAGAAAATTAGATTAAGGTTTTGGAGTGTTATGTGAATTCTGCACCGGTCTACTACTACAACAATCATCATTCTCACTAAAATAAATAAAACCATTCCCTTGCCGAGTTCTTCAGTCTGTGAGGCTAATTTCAGAAACTACTGAAGAGATTTAATTAGGTTTTTAACAATAGATGTAGATACCTATAATGTTATATTTTGTTCCAATAAAAAAAACAGAAACACATAAAATACTAAGACATAATGAAGATTTTTATACCGCGGGTACTTTTAATTTTCCGCCATAAAGATGTAGCCTATGTCTTAACTCTGTGTATAAGCTGTGTCCTTTTCAAATTTCAGCCAAATTGGTTCAGTCGTTTTGGTGTGAAGGAGTACCTAACAAACATCCAAACTTAAAAACTTTCACATCTTTTATTATAATACTAGCTGATGCCCGCAACTTCGTCCGCATGGATTTAGTTTTTAAAAATCCCGCGGGAATTCTTTCATTATCCGAGATAAAAAGTAGCTCTCCCGGTCTGAGGACCCACTACTACATCCATTACTATACCCATGCAAAAAATCGCATCAATCCGCTGTTCTGTTGCGACGTGATTGAAGGACAAACCAACAAACAAACACACTTACGCATTTATAATATCAGTAATGCTTTATTATAACACTTTTTATCATTTAGAATTGTCAAATTTTTTACCATACTTAACCAAAGACAAAATTACGTTTAGCTGTCATTTACGTTTTGTTATTCCACTGTCATTTGCGTTTTGTTATTCCATGTCAGATGCGTTTTTCTTATACCACGTTTTAAAGTGACATGACGGAAACGCGGTCGAACGGGATAAAAAGTATCCTATGTCCATCTCCTGGTTCTAAGCTACCTCTCCACCAATTTTCAGCCAAATCGGTTCATCCGTTCTTGAGTTATAAATAGTGTAACTAACACCACTTTCTTTTATTTATATAGATTAGTAGGGTTATAATTATCATTCCACTAATCTAAAGTGTGGTAAAACATCGATAGTTGTTATTCAATCGAAATATGCTAAATTAAATCTGTCTGTCTGTATGTTATCTATTCACGCCGTAAACACTCAACCATTTCGACAAAGTTGATCAAGGCGGATTAGCTAGCTTTTTACACCGGGAAATCAAAGAGTTTTCACAGTTTTTAAAAAAAACCTTAATCCATGCGGGATGTAAAACCTGTTTATTATAAAAATAAAACTCTTGCTTGTACCTATAGAAGTGCTTCAAAGATACGTACCTAATTACTTCATAACACTACCTACACTACACTAGCGGCACGCTATGATGGCCGGTTTGACACATTACAATAGTGATGTGGAATGTCAATTTATTCTCGAACAAAAAACAATTAAGTTTTGTTTTTGTACCTGATTAAATAGGTTTAATAAAACAAAAATGTATATGTTTATTTAATTTATTTGAACGAACTGAATATTTGAATGAAAATGAATATACATACTTTATATGCACACAAGAAACATATGAATACAAAAGATACCAAAAAAGGTGCCACAAAAGGCCATAATTAATCAGATTCGTCCATACTACTATTTTCACTGTCGTCACTGCTATCATCACCTACATTAATAATTATATGTTCGTTTTCTATAATATTATCTATTTTCACATCTCTTTCATAATCTTCCCTTATTAATTTAACAGTTCTATTCACAACCTTTTCCCAGTCTCCTTTAGTCACATGTTCACAAGCTTCTTCTAATAATTTTAGCATTTTTTTTGTGGTAAATGGGGGTTCTGTATTGTGTCTTGCAGCATATCCCTTAATTTGAGCCCACACCAACTCAATCGCATTATACTCACAATGGTAAGGCGGTAACCGTATAACTCTGTGCCCATGTTCTAATGCTATTTCGTCAATGACGTATCGGATCTTGGTTGGTTTGTTTTCTTTTAAAAGACGTACTAATTCCGCTTTTAACATATTCATGTTTGCATCTACGCCATTTTTACGAAGCCATGCGACGATATCAGCTTTCTTTTGGGATTGGGCAGGTGGCTTGTCAATTTGCATCGAGTGGTATGGGGCGTTGTCCATAATTATAATAGATGGTTCAGGGAGGCTACACAACATTGAGGTAAACCATTCAGTAAACTTTTCTCCATTCATGTCTTCATGATAGTCTCCAGTGGTTTTTGACGCAAAAGCCATGAGAGAACCTTCGACAAACCCGTTGATGGTTCCGGCGTGACAAATTATAAGTCGCGATCCTTTTCCTACAGGAACTTTGGAAGTAGATGCTGCTGTGTCATCGTTCCAAGAACGGCCTACAGTATGGTTAGCATTAAGCCATGTTTCATCCAAGAACACAACATTTTGCCAATTTTTGATTTCTTTCACTTGCCGTAAAAAAGTATACCTTGCCATCGCTATATCAAATCTTTCCATCAATATTTTGCGTTTGTTACATTTTTTGTATCGAAATCCAATGGTCTTCAAAATCTTCGTTAAAGAACTTTCCCCACCGAAGAATAATCCAGCTTCCTTCAGTGAATGCACCAACTTTTTTCTTGTTGGATACTCCTTCTGTAAATAGTAGCCGTAAACATGTCTTCGGATAGCATCGGCATCAAAGCTATCGATGCCTACGACTGGTTTTGCTCGTTTTCTCTTTTTTGGTGTGTGAAGTTTATTTTCTTCTGTGCCAGTCTCGCCATATTTTTTTTTAGTTATCCGTCTAACAGTTCGTTGTCCAATATTAAGCGCATCAGCTGCGCGTTCAACCACTGACGTTATAGGTAAAATTGGCCCTCCATTTTGAGCTTCACGATCGAAATAGTTACGAAGGCGTATTACGAACTCACGTGTCTGACTATTTAGAACAGTTCTCTGCGTACGTTCGGTCATATCGACGAAATCCACAACAAAGGGCTTGAACAGAGTCCAAATTAACGAGCAAGGGTCAACAGTAATGCAGTATCAATATTTGAAATCCAAAGCCAGGTCAAAACTATATCACAATCGCATTGCACTGACAGTTTATACTTTTCGAAGCAACGTCAATTCGAAACTGCTTTGTTTTGCATTGAGCATTGACGCGAGTTTGCCGGAGGTAGTAGTTGTGCTAGCCAGCGATCCTATGTGACGATCGTATTAGATTCCATTTTTAAAAATTTTCAATTTAGAAAACCAAATGCCGAGTTGTGGTATATATCATATAAAAATAAAAATTTTACCTTTTGTATGAAACAGCTGATATTTTTTTGCGATTTCAGAGGTTTGTCCACATAGTGAAAATTGTTCATATTCACAAGTACATTCACCCCTTAAATGGTGCAAACTGATTTTTCTACACTTGTATACATTTTAGAAATCAATTTAATAAATAAATTTTGAGTCCTAAACCTAAAACTACATTCGATAAAATTTATGAATCTCTGCACATCACTATCGTCAATAAAGTAATACAATTATTTCCTTCAAAGTCGTTATCAATTAATACGGAACTTCATGAGCGGACAAACGTCAAACCGGCCATCATAGCGTGCCGCTAGTGTAGTCTGCGGTAAAGCTTGTTTTTTTTAATGTTATCTGCATACTTTCCATACGAAAAAGTTCAAACGGAAACTGGGGTAAAAAATACACAGGAGATATAAAGAAAATTTACACCAGAAAGGAGTTTCTTTGAAGTCGGTTGAGCTAGTGTGAAAAAAATAAACTAAATATAACTGGCAACATTCATATAATTCCCCCATGTAGGTAGAAACTTACGCATTTTTCTCCCGCATAGAGATTTTTCTTGCCATGAATGACTGTATATTGCAAGTGCACTTCGCTTTTAAGCGCTTTTGAGATTATTTTACATGGTTTGCAGAGCATTGAAGGCGCGGGTATGAAATGAGCGGATAATAATGACAATAATTAAATAACAGGTGGAATGAAACCTGTGCCGACCAACTAGCTGCATCCAACTAGCCTCCTCTATCGGCAAAGATCCAAGAGCTGCGGCAGCTGGCCTTGGCCAAAGAAATATCATTGGCCATCCAAATGGGCAATGCTGTCAGCATTTTGGGTAGCTGTGGTGATGAGATTTATTTTAGGTTTAGGTTTGCGCTCTAATAATAATAATAATAACGAACGAACGAATCCGATCACGGCGGCCAACCCCCTCAGAGATCAGCCATCTGCGCAGTAGATATTATAGTGCACAAGTGTGTGCGCAAACACAAGTGCACTCTCTGTTCCCTCACTCTCATAGTCCGATGGGACGGAAATCCAACACGAACGGAGAGAGATCAGGCGCAGGACCGACGGCTTTACGTGCTCTCCGAGGCACGGGGGTGACTCACCAACTTCCTAACTCCGGCCTAGTACTTACTGAGAATTTCTTTGGCAGAAAAACCCAATACATTTTTTAACGACCAAACCCGCTATAATATTATTACAATGAAAAACATTTTTAACTGGCTTCAAAAAAGGAGGAGGTAATCAATTCGTCGGAATCTTTTTTTAATGTATGTTCACCGATTACTCGAAGACGCCTGAACCGATTTGGGAAATTCTTTTTTTATTTTGAAAGGGTGTATGTACCTTTTAAAACAAAAAAATCCCAGGTGGTCCCATTTAAATTTTATCGAAATCGGTTGAGCAGTTTTAAAAAATCTGCAATAAAGTATATACGTTGTAGTGGTGCGGGCGTTTGAAGTCAGTTTCTTAAAAATATTTTTTATATTAAATTATTAAGCAGTTCTTTCTATTTTTCGGGGTTAAACCTTTTAAATCTTAATATATATAAATTACGTGTCACGTTGTTTGTCCGCGATGGACTCCTAAACAACTGAACCGATTTAGATCAAACTTCGTAACTATCTGTAATTTGGTCCAACTTGAAAGATAGGATAGTTTTTTTTTTATTATGATAGTGTATTTGTTTTATTTATATAGATAAGTTGGCGGTACGAAGTTCGCCGGGTCAGCTAGTAGTATATAATATATTTATAGTAATAATTTTCCGCTCATAATTTCAGCTGGTTTCATAGCTCAACTTCCGAAGCCTTTGCCACGAAGTTTACATTGTGAGAAAAAAATATTATTTAGGTTTTCTTGTCTATGGGTGAATCTGGGTTTGTTGAGTGAAAGGGCTTAATGCGAAGCCTCCAGTATGGAAATAAATGAGGGTATAGATGTACACTGGTTCGCATTTTTACCCTTCTACCATATTTACAGTTCATTCAACTCAATCCATTGCTGGTCTACTGGTCACAGGTCTCGAATGTGAAGGGTTTACGCCATTGTCTACCACGCTGGCCAAGGGAGGATTGTCAAACTTCACACACCTTTGAAAATTCAAAAAATTCAAAATTCAAAATTATTTATTTCACGTAGGCCAACTTGTAGCTCCTAGGACAAGTCATGACTCTACCACCGGTTCGGAAAGCGGATTCTGATGAGAAGAGCCGGCAAGAAACTCAGCAGTTGCTCTTTTCAAAATAATCATTTTACAATATTATTATGAAGTTATTACATTGTAATAAGTTTTTATACTATCTTGTGGGCAGCCGGATGCCAAGCCGATTTAACCTATGTAACTTTGTTAGAATAAAATAAAATATTTCCACAATGAGGGGAAGTTCCAAAAAAAAAAGTACTACAATTCAATTCGTGTTAAGACGGATTAAGAACGATACGCTCCATAACGCTCCATGTTAAAATCGGTTGTACTGAATTTGTGACTTTAAACCAATACCATCAAGGATCAATTTACTTTGACGCTAATGTCATCGAAAACGAATACGATCAAAGGAATAATTTTTACACAATTGGTACCTAGAAATTATAAATTTCCATATTATCCCCGCTGGGAATAGTAACCGAAGCCTCTCACTTTAAGATCATAGAAAAATACGAAAGTTTGTGAGGATGGATGGATGGAAGGATGTTTGTTTACTCCTTAACGCCACAACGAATTAACCGATTTGGCTGAAATTTGCTATGGAAATAACTCATATTCGAAATTAAGCTACATTTTATCTCGGAAAAACAAAGAGTTCCCGCGGGAATCAAAAACCCTTAATCCACGCGACCAAGTCGCGGGCATCACATAGTTAAACCTGAAACTTTGAAAAAGAAAATAAAAACAAAACAACCTCAACAATGAGGTATCTCGGAAAAAGATTTCCACAAACGTAGAAGTCAGAGTTCATTTTTAAATTTTTCAACGTTTCGCCTGTCACTGTAGGCTTAAGCGGAGAAGTCAAAGGTTATTTATAACTTTCTTTGGATTCATTTCTGAAAAGCAATAGGCTGCGCTAGACTAGTAATTTGACCTACTTTTTCACGAATACAAAAATCTTCTATCCTTTAATTTTTCATCATTTTCCAAAGTGAACTTTAGGTGGAAAAGTAGAGTTAAAAATATATTATAGTAATCTATTTTTCTACGTATTTCTAAGTAACTACTACTTAGAAATACGTAGAAAAATAGATACTAATGTTTAAAGACTTAAAACTTTTAATAAATTTTTGGGAAACGACGTTTTCGCATGGGTATGCCCATAGTTTTAGGATTGCTAGTCGCTTCGCACACTACTAAGTATAAGTACGGTCGTGGGTGAACTAGTAAATTGCGGCAGTTCATAGTATACGCCTGAACTGGCGTACCCACATAGTGTCGTAGCAGCCAATTCTTTCAAACTATTGAATAAAAGACTTGAAGAGTGACACAGGCTGCCATTAATCCAGAATCAAAGGCCTCTGCGTTAATTAAAAAAAAAACCGGCCAAGTACCAACCAACCAAACGTGTCGGGCCACGCGCAGTGTTGGGTTCCGTAGTTGAAAGTCTCAAATATTGTTGCTGACCTAGGATAGTGCTTTTATTTTATTTATGAATATTGAATACATTTTGAGTTCCATGGTTTAAATACTATAATATACTACAAAATATGCAACTTACACTACGTGTAATACCTAACTTAGAAAAAAGAAATATAACTCCTTAACTAATGAACCTCTGACTGATGACTCTAATAACTAGTGGTTCGCCCCGAACTGAGACCTCGCGGTAACGGTTTCCCATAATTACTTATTCATTCAATAGATACATGACGATCAAAATTGACATTATTATTATTATGCCCGTTTTCACCAACCATACCTAAATCATCCCCTTTGTAGAAGTCTCTTTACGTAGGTAGCCCCTAAATACAATCCTAACATCCCAATGTCATTTTCACCTTTAGTTGTCCCGTAGAGGTTCGTAATAACAAAGTTGACAGAAAGTGTCAACTAACTTAACATAGGTAGCCCGTAAAGGTTAGGGAACTGTTATAGTGAAATCCTCAAGGCCTCAATCAAACTTAGGTATAGTTTTTTGGAACATTCAAATTAAATTACTTGTACACAGCGTCAACTATCGACACGATTAGAAAACATGTAAAAACAAACTGCAACGTGAAGTTTTATTGATGTTTGCTAAATGACTAAATAATAATTTTAATTGTTATTTAAATGTTTTTGTTGTTTAATTGTTGTTTAATTGTTTGTTTTGTTTGTTTTTATTGTTGTTTGTTTTGTCTCATATGCTATATGAGATGAGAGCGCCATCTATTGACATCATTGTGAAGTTCTGTTGTTGCTGCTCATTAAAAGTTAAATAATTTAGTTTCCTTATTACATTTATCTTATTTTAGTATTTGTTGTTCAAGTACATGATATTACGCTAAAATTATAAAACTTTCAAGCCCCAGCTTTCAATGGTTATTCCGTTGTGAGGTCAAATATAATCTCCACTTTGAAAGCCCCCCATTTCGTCAATTTTAGGAAAAAAATTAAAAAAAAAATACTTTTGTACTCTGTTCCAAATTATCTTTAAAATGAGGTACTGTAACCTTATGAAACGCAAAAAAATTTTTTTTTCTTCGCATTCGCTTCTATGAGAGCCCCCCTGAAATAAAGATTTTTATAACCTTTTAAGCCATTTTCGGCTGGAGGCCATCGGTTTAAATATTATATCTAAAATTGAAGTAATTACGTTCAGTAATTCAGAAGTTATAAGGCTCTGACAGACGGACGGACGGACGGACGGACGGACGGACAAGTGCAAATTCACTCAAGTAGACTCAAAGACCTTCGCTTCGCTCGGTCGAAAATTAGCACTTTAAAATATCATATTTCACAAACGGACCCCTGAATTGAAAAATGGTGTACCCACACCCGCAATATTTTTGAAAGACCTATGGGATAGACGAGAAAAAAAATTCATCCCCACTTTACATGTAGGGGAGGTACCCTAAAAAAATTATTTTTCACAATTTTATTTCACCACTTTGTCGGCGTGATTGGTATTTATGACAAGGGTTGTCAAACAAATCACAGATTTCTAGTACCAATAGTCTCCGAGCTAAACCGCGGACGGACGTACAGACGGACGGACATGGCGAAACTATAAGGGTTCCTTGTTTACTACGGAACCCTAAAAACCTAACTTAGTAATATAATAGTTTGATTGAGAAAGTGCATTTGTTCGTTGGTTTGCTTTTCAATCAGGCAGCAACATATAAAAACAAATCTAAGTGAATTTTTTCCATGCGTAGAGATGAGGGCCAAGTACCTAACGTAGACTTCTTATCACGGATAAAAGGGCTCCTGCATGAATTTAAAAACTTAACCTAGATAACTGTGAGCTTAGCTGTAAGCTTGTATTCAGCATTATAGGGAAATATTGTTAACTTTTCCCCCGGTAAGTAATCGGTTCCTCCCGCACGGCATTAATGCAGCCGTGTGGTCTAATTTAAGTAGAGAAGTGTGTGCCGAGCCGCCCCCGAGTGATCAAAGAGCGCCGTAGACCTTGTGGCGTATAGACAGGGACAAGCTCAATAAATCCCTACTAAGGTTGTAAATGAGAATGTGTTTATTTTGTTGGTTTTGCTCTTCAATCACGCAGCAAAAGAGCAAATTTCTCACACTTACTTATTCACTCACTCATTCACTAACTCACTCAATTAGTCACTCAATCACTCACTCACTCACTTTTTACATAATTTTATTGTTACAAATACTGCAGTTTACGGCTTTGATCATAGAGTTTACGGCATAGGCTGGAACCACATCTATGCGCATCGATTCGCATTTTGTCCATAATCATCATCATTAGCAATCCATCAACGGCTCACTACTGAGCGCAGGTCTCTTCAGAGAAGGGTTATAGGCCATAATCCACCACGCTGGCTAAATGCGAATGTGCGGACTTCACACACCTTCGAGAACATTATGAAGAACTCTCAGGTGTGCAGGTTTCCTCACGATTTTTTCCTTCACCGTTGAAGCAAGTGATATTATTTTTATTGATTAAGCGCACTTGACTCCGAAAAGTCAGAGGTGCATACCCGGGATCGAACCTGCGACCCCCCGAATAGGAGACCACAGTCCTAACCACTAAGCTATCACTGCACCTATTTTGTCCATACAAAACTGTAATTTTTCACAGAGCCGTGTAGGCATCAATTCTAATCACAGTTTACGGCGCGGCATAATGCGCGATCTGTCCTAGATGCGTCTGAGACACACAGCTCGCGATCTGGCGCCGGGAGCCTGTCTGTTCGCCGCTGTGTCTGTGGCAGCTCGCGGGGTCCGTGGCCGCGCGAGTGCGGTGCGTATAATCACAGTTTACGGCGCGGCATAATGCGCGATCTGTCCTAGATGCGTCTGAGACAGACAGCTCGCGATCTGGCGCCGGGAGCCTGTCTGTTCGTCGCTGTGTCTGTGGCAGCTCGCGGGGTCCGTGGCCGCGCGAGTGCGGTGCGTATAATCACAGTTTACGGCGCGGCATAATGCGCGATCTGTCCTAGATGCGTCTGAGACAGACAGCTCGCGATCTGGCGCCGGGAGCCTGTCTGTTCGTCGCTGTGTCTGTGGCAGCTCGCGGGGTCCGTGGCCGCGCGAGTGCGGTGCGTATAATCACAGTTTACGGCGCGGCATAATGCGCGATCTGTCCTAGATGCGTCTGAGACAGACAGCTCGCGATCTGGCGCCGGGAGCCTGTCTGTTCGTCGCTGTGTCTGTGGCAGCTCGCGGGGTCCGTGGCCGCACGAGTGCGGTGCGTATAATCACAGTTTACGGCGCGGCATAATGCGCGATCTGTCCTAGATGCGTCTGAGACAGACAGCTCGCGATCTGGCGCCGGGAGCCTGTCTGTTCGTCGCTGTGTCTGTGGCAGCTCGCGGGGTCCGTGGCCGCGCGAGTGCGGTGCGTATAATCACAGTTTACGGCGCGGCATAATGCGCGATCTGTCCTAGATGCGTCTGAGACAGACAGCTCGCGATCTGGCGCCGGGAGCCTGTCTGTTCGTCGCTGTGTCTGTGGCAGCTCGCGGGGTCCGTGGCCGCGCGAGTGCGGTGCGTATAATCACAGTTTACAACAGTAACATCGTCATTAGCAATCCATCAACGGCTCACTACTGAGCGCAGGTCTCTTCAGAGAAGGGTTATAGGCCATAATCCACCACGCTGGCTAAATGCGAATGTGCGGACTTCACACACCTTCGAGAACATTATGAAGAACTCTCAGGTGTGCAGGTTTCCTCACGATTTTTTCCTTCACCGTTGAAGCAAGTGATATTATTTTTATTGATTAAGCGCACTTGACTCCGAAAAGTCAGAGGTGCATACCCGGGATCGAACCTGCGACCCCCCGAATAGGAGACCACAGTCCTAACCACTAAGCTATCACTGCACCTATTTTGTCCATACAAAACTGTAATTTTTCACAGAGCCGTGTAGGCATCAATTCTAATCACAGTTTACGGCGCGGCATAATGCGCGATCTGTCCTAGATGCGTCTGAGACACACAGCTCGCGATCTGGCGCCGGGAGCCTGTCTGTTCGCCGCTGTGTCTGTGGCAGCTCGCGGGGTCCGTGGCCGCGCGAGTGCGGTGCGTATAATCACAGTTTACGGCGCGGCATAATGCGCGCGAGTGCGGTGCGTATAATCACAGTTTACGGCGCGGCATAATGCGCGATCTGTCCTAGATGCGTCTGAGACAGACAGCTCGCGATCTGGCGCCGGGAGCCTGTCTGTTCGTCGCTGTGTCTGTGGCAGCTCGCGGGGTCCGTGGCCGCGCGAGTGCGGTGCGTATAATCACAGTTTACGGCGCGGCATAATGCGCGATCTGTCCTAGATGCGTCTGAGACAGACAGCTCGCGATCTGGCGCCGGGAGCCTGTCTGTTCGTCGCTGTGTCTGTGGCAGCTCGCGGGGTCCGTGGCCGCGCGAGTGCGGTGCGTATAATCACAATTTACGGCGCGGCATAATGCGCGATCTGTCCTAGATGCGTCTGAGACAGACAGCTCGCGATCTGGCGCCGGGAGCCTGTCTGTTCGTCGCTGTGTCTGTGGCAGCTCGCGGGGTCCGTGGCCGCGCGAGTGCGGTGCGTATAATCACAGTTTACGGCGCGGCATAATGCGCGATCTGTCCTAGATGCGTCTGTCCTGCTCGTGATCTGGTGCAGGCATCGCAGGGAACGAGGTGAAGTTTGTACGCGTGCATTACACTTGACTCGTATTGGATTTAAATCCTTTTAAGACACTCCTTGCTACCATTTGTAGATTTTATATACTTCTGCCTATTTCCTCAGTACCTAAAAGTCTTCGAGCTGTGCGTGTTGTCAGTGATGACTTACGGATCCGAGACATGGTCGCTAACTGTGGGCTTCATAAGAAGGCTCAGGGTCACTCAGCGAGCGATGGAGAGAGCTATGCTGGGAGTATCCCTGCGAGATCAAATCAGAAATGCCGAGAACTAAAGTCACGGACATAGCTCAGCGAGTCGCTGAAGTGGAAATGGGCGGGGCACATAGTTCGAGAGCTGATGGTCGTTAGGGTCCCAAGGTGCTGGCGAGGCGACCCCGCACCAGGAAGTGCAGTGTTGGCAGACCCTTCACTAGGTGTACCGACGACATCGAACGAGTCGCAGGGAGTCGCTGGCTTCAGGCCAGACCCAGCCATTGCTTCGCTCAACCATATTTGAGGGGACGTAGTAACGCAATGTATAATAATGTAATGTATAATGTATAATCGCGGCGAGAAGTATGTAAAGTTATCCCATAGTATAATTGCAAACTAATCCTTCACATTCTTTGAGTATTTATTACTCAAAGTTCACATTCGAGAATCTTTGGTGTCTCCTTCTTGTGTAACTGATGACGCCTTAGCCTTGGTACCTACTACCGGTAGTCCTGCTGGCACATAGTACTAGTAGGTACTATGGGAGATTTTTGAAGTAAAAACTTCTTTAGGCACGTTGAGCACTTTTTTGGGTGAGCAAAAAAACATTCAGTCACCGTCAGCATCGTCACCTGGAGATTTCAGTAAGCGTTCAACATTTTAGTGATTCTCAAGCAACCTTGTTAGGCGCGGTCGGCCAGAAGCCACCTTCCTTACCGTTTAATGTATGATGTCGCAGGTTCGAATCTCACTGATGAAACGTGACAGTGCGTTTTTTTTTTCCAGTTATTTTTATTATAAACTCGCCGGCATATTTAGCGGAACATAAAGAAAAGGTCCATAATTTAAAAAATATGGTTTTATTTTAAAATCTACTTACTACACTTCTTTTGTTATTTAAAGTTTCATTTGTTTTACTTAAAATGAGATCACATTAAGAACAGATTTTGCGAGTAAAGGCTATTTGTGAAAAATTTTACATTTTTGTACTTTTCATGTAACCGGGAAAAGTGAAATTTTATATTAAAATAACAATTAATTAAATTAGAAAAATGGTGATTAATATCGCGTATTTCCTCCACGTGCTCTTATTAAAGTTTCTACCCGTCTAGGCATACTGAGAATGATGTTATCGATGGTCTCCTGGGATAGTCTCCGCCATTACGGCGATTCGCAGTTCTCCCACGTTGGCAGGAGCTGGAATTCTGGACTTAACTTTTCTTTTCAGCAAGTCCCAAACGTGCTCTATTGGGTTCATATCCGGTGATCTCGCCGGCCACTCCATAACAGTGATATTCATATCATTAAGATAAGCTTGAGTTACCCGAGCGGTATGCGGCCGAGCATTATCCTGCATAAAAACAAAATCGTCACCGATATATGGGGCAAACGGTACGACATTTTCTTCTAAAACTTCTCTGATATAGCGGTCTGCAGTCAGACTCCCTCTGTCAATCACTACCAAGTCTGTGCGAGCTCCCAAACAAATGCCCGCCCAAACCATTATTGATCCACCACTGTATGCAACTGTAGTTTCAAAATTTGTCTGAATGTATCGTTCTCCTTTGCGTCTGTATATTTTTTGCCTGCCGTCTATTTGATTTAAGAGAATTCTGCACCCATCACTAAACAATACCTTACTCCATTGGTCCGCGTTCCAAAGTCGATGTTCCTGAGCAAAAGTTAACCTGTTTCTACGATGATTTACCTCGAGCCTTGGAGCCTTGGCGGGCACAAATGAACCCAAACCAGCTTCTTCGAGCCTTCTTCGTACCGTACGCTCACTCACGGTTACACCCCGCACTGCTTCTAACTCATGTCGGGCTTGGACGGCCGTCAAACGGGGGTTCCTACGTACACGAAGCCGAATGAAACGATCATCCCTACTCGAAGTGCGTCTTTTTCTGCCTTGTCCTGCTCTTCTCACATAAGTACCGGTCTCCCTGAACCGTTGGATACTGCGATGGATCGTTGAAACTGGTCGACGAAGATCTCTGGATATCACTCTGTAGGTTTGACCATTTCTTCGCATTTCGAGTGCCCTGGCAATCTCCGTTGGGGCTAAGTCAGGCATAATTCAGTCATCAACTCCAGAAAGATACGCGATTAAAAAAAAACTAACAAAAAACAGTATTTCAATGAAATTTTAAATCAAACTCAGAAGGAAGAAATACTCGAAGTTCGCTCCAGATAAGGTGTATTTGAATAAAATTAAAACAATTGCATAAAATGTGATGTTCAGTTGTTTTATTAGTTTGAAAATATTTCTTTTTAAATTAAATGACGTATAAACCAGCCAGCAACCTTATATGATACTGATAACAAACCTTTTTTTTATGTTCCGCTAAATATGCCGGCGAGTTTATATTTGTTTTGAATTACATTTAAGCAAATCTAGTTTTTACTTCTATCGGCAATCCCTATGACTGCCAATTTTTTTTTGTAACTACCGTGTCTACCACGGGTAAGACCTGATTGCCCGTGGTACCTACTACCACACACGTCGGTAGTAGCACGGGTAATAGGGAATATGCATAGAATTTAAATTTGTCTCAAATATTTTTTTCTAGATTCTTTATTGCCTTAACATTATACTTAAAAGGTATTTTTTTTATTTAGTTATTATTTAAACCCAGAAAATATTATATAGAAAGTGAAAAATAAAGGAGGGAAATTCAAACTTACAAAACGCGTCGCCATTGGTCGAAACGAAATGTGACGTCATTTGTGTTACGGTTGATTTACGGCGTCGATATTCATACAGTGTTTGTGAGAAAAATTGTTTAAAACTGTATTCCTGTGTGATTACTTGTGAATTTATATTTGTAGTCAATCTAGGTCGATGACAGAAACTGGTTTTGTCAAAGCACAATCGGATAATTTACCGAAAATAGATGCATTTATGATGTCAGTATATTTTGTATCAAATCTCGATTTTACGAGCGCAGAGATCAAAGGAGTGAAAGCTGCAAGATAATTATTATGTTACATGGTATATTTTAGTCCTTAACATAGATTTTTATTCTTATATGTTTAAATAATACTTAAAACAAAACATAACCTTTAAATAACCATCTGTGTTCCTAAACTCCTAATTTACGTCTATATCATGTTATTTTATACGTAATATTATGTTATTGAAGCTCACTCAAGTTTGATATGTTTATATACTTTTAGTAAATAAGTATTAGATAAATACGATATTCCGATTTATATGAACAATTTTCTTACACTTTTTTTTCGTACTTTCGCATCTCGTGGAATACGAAAAAATCGGCCAAGTGCGAGTCGGGCCTCGCTCTTTTAGGGTTCCGTTAAAAAAAATTAAATAAAAATATTTCCATGTACCCATGAAAATATTTTAATTTAATTTAATTTTTATTATTTGTTGTTATAGCGGCAATAGAAATACATAATATGTGAAAATTTCATCTGTCTATCTATTACGGTTTACGAGATACAGCCCGCTGACAGACGGACGGACGGACGGACAGCGTAGGCTTAGTAATAGGGTCCCGTTGGTACCCTTTGGGTACGGAACCCTAAAAACACTTTATCGGGTGTACTAATAATAGTGTTTTTTTGTATTAAGGTATGGTACCTTACAATACTTGTAAGAAGGTTTTTTAACTTCTTCCATGGTTTGTGTAGCAATTAAAATTGAAAATAAGTATGAAGTAACTAAAACGCTATAGTAAACAAACACGGGACATGTCGAATGACGTCATCAAAAGCGCGCGCTAAATGGTGGCGTTTGAACGGCTCAAATTTATTCAATGTTTTAAATTTCACTTTGAAAAATTATTTGACTATTTTCAAACCTATTTATATTTTTTATATGTTATACAGATGTAAATGATTAATTTAAGAAATTAAAAAAAAATCATGCATATTCCCTATTAACAGTTGAAGGAAGGCTTTCGAAGGCTTTCATCAGGATTGATGCATATTCATGCGAAAACTCAAGTCGATGCGTTGCTCCGTTACTAAGGAAAAACCTTTTTAGGCTGCGAACGGAAGCGTTCCCACGGGATTTTTGAAAAACCTACGTTTTGCGCGGACGAAATCACAGGCTATAGCTAATATTATACAAATAAAGGCGCAATTCTCATCGTCGTTCGCTTTTTTATGTGCGACTTTATTCATCTGATTTCCCTACAAATAGGCTGTTTTGTATAAAGCGAGTTTTTGCAAAACAATAAGCTTACATAGATGCTGACGAGATGTTTTGTTCCGCATTATACTGTTTTGTGAGTGTAAAAAAACTAGTAATATCAGATTTTAACTGTGTGGAAAATAAGTAGGATGGACATCTTATTCTAATTCATAGTTTACTATATTTATCTTAACTTAGGTATTACAAATTAGCTCTTTTGCCCGCAACTTCGAGGCATTTTGCTGAATCTTTCTTTGATCGTGGAAAAAATATTTTCCTTAATTTTTACGTACCTAAGGAACTGCTATGGTCAACAGGTACTAATACAAAAAAAAAATAAGCGACAGTTAGTGAACTAAATAAATAAATAAAACACACCTACTCTCGGATTTTTTTAAAGGTTTTTCATTTCGGAACGTCATGCCAATTTATGGATGTAAAAAAATGTTTAAGTACGGGATTTTTCCCGTGAAATACAAAAAGAAATCCGTAGTATACCTACAACTCTACATGGCTAATTTAATAATTAACATTTCAATTTGAAAAAAAAATTGGTTGTCTGTAAAGTCGGTTTACGGATGATAGTTTAACGTAATAACGTCATAAAGAAACATGAACTAGCTCAGGACACATTCGCTAACCACAGCGCGCACGCGATGACTGGCGGGCGGCGGCGGGCGCTCTCTAGTCAAAAGCCAACGCTTGGGCTGATCGTGCTTCTCTATCGCTTTTTCCGCGCTTTCGCTTTCACACTCAGCCTCAGGCGGAACGTGACACTTCGTGCGTGCAGCTGGTGTTCATCGATTTATAAAACGTTATCACGTTAAAAAATACATAATATTGTAGCTGAACAAGTAATCTCAAGGGATTATGAAATAAGCTCGCTAGAGCACCTAGTGTTCTTACAAGCCCAGAGTCATGTAAAAAATCACTGTAAGTTAAAAAAAAGCCGTTTCAAAGACATCCTTAAAGACAGTGTTACCCTCACGAGATGGGTAAGATGGCGGATTCTTTATTCTTGACATATTTTCGCTTCAAAGAGTTTGCACAGGGGTCCAACCCTATACTCGCTTAGCCTATAAAATGGGGGGGAATGGTACAACATCTATCTATTAATAGGTACGACCTGTTTTTAAAAGACTAAAAAGAGGGGTGTTAAAAGATTAACGGTGTGTATGTGACTGTCTGTTCTCTCGTAGCAGCCTCCCCAATGGACCGATTTTGATGCGGTTTTTCTGTTAGAAAGCTAATGTAATCGAGGTAGATCTTAGCTATAGTTTAGTTCAAGCATTTGAAGATTATCAGCTCATTTCCTATTCATTCCATTCCATTTTCCATTACATTTCCTATTTCCATTTTCATTTCATTTCATTCCTACACGATTAAAGAGTCTTACAAACTTTCACTGGTGCGATTGATTTGTTTGGTGTACTGTTACTTCGGATTATTTCCAACAAGATAACCTTGAGCTGAAGCTGCAGCATCAAGTAGTCTGCGGGATACTTTTAACTCCTTAGCAACTTACAGTAGATAAAGAATGGTTTCAAAAAAGAAAATACAAAATTATTTATTTCACGTAGGCCAACATGTGGCTCTTATGACACGTCACGACTCTACCACCGGTTCGGAAAAGCGGATTCTGTTGAGAAGAGCCGGCAAGAAACTCAGCAGTTGCTCTTTTCAAAATAATCATTTTACAATATTAACAAGTAGCTATTACATTGTAATAATTGTAGTAAGTTCCTTATCGCGCGGTACGAAAGGGGGCTAGACGGAAAAAATTAAAATTGAGCTGGGATTCGAACAATCGACTTTGAACTGTTAGGCGACTGCCGGAGCCACTAGGCTACGGAGACTCAATGTTGTACTGCGAAAATAACGAACACAATGTAATCGAAAGGAACTACGTTCCATCCGGGTGTCCCTTGACACCTCTCAAGTCTTTTATACTATCTTGTGGGCAGCTGGATGCCAAGCTGATTTAACCCATGCATCTTTGTTACAATAGAATATAATGTTTCCATAATGAGGGGAAAGTTCCAAGAAAAAAGGTTAAATGAGTAGGTGTTAGATAGAATTAGAATGTATTAGATGATGATCGAGGAGGAGGATCTGATGATGGAGCAGAGATGATGATGGATCCATCAGCAGCAGCAGAAAAACCAGCCAATCAGAGGTCATTGCGTTAGGTACAAAGATGCAAACAATTTTTAACTGACTTCAAAAAAGGAGGAGGTTCTCAATTCGTCGGATTTTTTTTATGTATGTTCACCGATTACTCGAAGACGTCTGAACCGATTTGGAAAATTCTTTTTTTTGTTTCAAAGGGTACTTCCCATTGAAATTTTATCGAAATCGGTCGAGCGGTTATTAAAATATCAACAATAAATTATACACTTTGTACTGGCGCGGGCGTTTGAAAGCGGTTTTTTAAAAATAATTTTTTATATTGAATTTTGTAACTATATGACGGCATCAGAAAGTCGATTTGCATTAGATAGATAAATATTAGATTTTCTAATCTAAACACATTGACATCAGTTGCGATACGGTCGCAATCGATGTGTACACAGCGACATGTGGCGGGCGGCCATTTTTATGATTTTAGCTAATGCAAGCATTTGCAGACATTTCCACTGAATTTTTTATAATGTTTTTTACTATTTGACTGGTCCCGGCAAAACCAAAAGGAAGGAATGCGATTTTAGCAGTCCATGTATGTATCTTCTTCTCTTCTTTATCAACCGATAGACGTCCACTGCTGGACAAAGGTCTCTTGCATGTACATCCACAGGCCTCGGTCTTGCGCCGCCTGAATCCAGCGGCTCCCTGCGACTCGTTTGATGTCGTCGGTCCACCCGGTGGGGGGTCTGCCAACACTGCGCTTGCCGGTGCGGGGTCGCCATTCCAGCACCTTGGGACCCCAACGACCATCAGCTCTTCGAACTATATGTGCCCCGCCCATTTCCACTTCAGTTTTTCGAGTCGCTGAGCTATGTCGGTGACTTTGGTTCTCCCACGGATCTCCTCATTTCTGATTAGGGATACTCACTCCGAGCATAGCTCTGTCCATCGCCCGCTGAGCGATCCTGAGCCTACTTATGAGGCTAACTAAGGGTAACTAAGGGTAGTTAGCGACTATGTATGTATGTATGTGATTATTTACGAATGTTCCACCGTAGCGCATAAACTACTGAGCCGATTTTGATGAATGAGGTGTCAATCGATACGTTGTTATGGTCCGAGTGACATAGGTTACATTTTATACGAACAAAATCAATATGACGTATGTTACATACAATTTTCCCCAGTCGGGTTTCTTCTTCTTCTTCTTCTTCGAGTGCCTACTCCTATCGGAGGTTGGCAATCCTTACGGCTATCTGCACCTTGGACGCTGCTGCTCGGAACAAGGATCGGGTACTTTTCCATACTATTGGCGTAGGTTTCTAAGCCACGATGTTCTCCTCCGGCCCGGTGGTCTTCGGCCAGCTATTTTTACAAGCTTTTATTTAACTTGCAATGTTTGTTTGGGTCAAATTTTGCAAGATGAATTAGACCCACTTCCCGGTTTGTGATCGAGCTGAAATTTTGCATGTATGTGTAAATCGGATGACAATGCAATATTATTGTGACATGGAGCTGATCTGATGATGGAGACGGAAGATGGCTATCGGAACTCTGTAATAAAACGACGTAACCCCATCGAGTTTGGGCTCGTTTGATTTGACATAACAAGTACTCTGATCCTAGATGATATCCAGAGTCTAATGATGTAGCTTCTAAAAGCTTTTAAAAATAAAATTTTTAATTTACACTTGTGCCTTGTATAATGAGCTGCAGGAGGTCGTATTTGTTATTCCTGAGGATATGGCCGAAATACTCAAGCTTCCGCATTTTAAGGTCATAATACATAGTTTCAAGATCTTTGCCTAGCCTCTGCAGCACAGTCGTGTTTTTGACACGCTAAACCCACGAAATTCTCAACATTCTTCTGTAAACCCACATTTCGAAAGCTTCGATGTTTTTACACAAAGTTTCCGTAAGTGTCCAGGCTTCGACTCCATATAAGAGAACGGAGAAAACGTAACAGCGTGCGACTCTTATGCGCAATGGGAGGCTGAGATTGCGATCGCAAAGTATAGTTCTTGCAATTCACGAGGGCGACTGACATATGGTTGGGTGTGTGTCGTATCTGTATAAGTTTGAGCGAGCGCAATGCTCGCGCCTGCCCGCTCCCACCTAGGCTTTGACAGGCACGCACACTTATGCAATGTGCATGTACACGAAGTAACCACGAGTAAAGCTCACTCGCCTTCGTGAATTGCAAAAATCTTGTACGTTTTACGGAAAGCTGCCCGGGCTTGTTCAATTCTGCATTTGATCTCTATGCTATAATCTACTTGATCATTGATTATATTGTACCCAATATTTGTATTGGTTTACCCTGTCTATGCTGGGGTTATTAATAAAACTTGAGAGGTGTCAAGGGACACCCGGATGGAACGAAGTTCCTTTTGATTAATTAGTGAAGGAATTGTAATAAGTGGTGTCATCTAGTACCTATTAAATTGACAAAACCAACCACGCGGATGAAGTCGCGGGCATGAGTTAGTGTCTAATAAAGCTGCAAATGTGTGGAATTTATTTTCATTAATTTTCTACTTAGGTATATAAAGGCAAAAATGAACGCACGATGAAATTAATTTTCACTCCTTTTTCACTTTTACGCAGGCAAATAATTATGAAAAAAAAATGTGAAATTAAAACTCCCCTCATAAAACGAGAGGCATATTAAAATTCAAGAAACTCGCACGAGACCTACCTCAATGTGTTTGCGACACGCACTCTGCTGATTTTTAGGGTTCCGCGGGTGAAATAATAAAACCCTTATATCCTTTTTCACCAACAACACTAAAATCAGCCCCTAAGTATGACTCTTTACGTAGGTAGCACCTAAATACAATCCCCTATACAATGTCATTTCCACCTTAGGTTCCCTACGTGAAAATGAAATGGACAGAAAACGTCATCTAACTTAGCTAAACGTAAGCTAAAAGTAAGGGAAAGTTGGTAAAAATGGACATAAGACTATTAATAATTCTTTTTCATCTTCTCAACCGATAGAAGTTCACTGCTTTACAAAGGTCTCTTTCATGGACTTCCACATGCTTCGGTCTTGCTCCGCCCGTATCCAGCGGCTCCCTGTAACTGGATGTTAAGACGGGCAGGCAGTATCCAAGGAGCAAGTAGCCCCATTCCCGCCGGTGGAACCCGTTCACGATCATGATGCATGACCCAGCCATTGCTTCGCTCAACTATATTTGAGGGAACGTATAATGTCGTCGGTCCACCTAGTAGAGGGTCTGAGCTTCCCGGTGCGGGGTCGCCACTCCAGCAACTTGGGACCCCAACGACCAGGCTCGCTCCCGGGCCCGCTCAGCGGTCTCTTTCTTTACCATAACGGTTTCGCAATAAGAGACCACTGCTCTCCATGCTTCCCCATTTGATAGCATTACTTCTACCACCGTCGATGGGGAAAGGTCTGTTCTCACGTGGCAGATTAGGATGCGGCGTTCGGGGTCCCAAGCAGGGCACTCTTCCAAAGTATGCGGTGCACTGTCCCGCTCCTCATCATAGTGATAACACCGCGGGGCAGCCTCGCGACCGATCCGGCACAAGTACTCGCCAAAGCAACCGTGTCCGGTCAGTACCTCCGTCAGCCTGAAGCTGAGGTTACCACTCTTCCTTCCCAACCAGGCCTCAAAACTCGGCAGAACCACGCTGACAGCGCGCTGGCGCGCATTCTTCTGGCCTTCAAGGCGTGGGGCTTAACCTACCTAGTAGGAAGATACGGAACCCAAAATGCGTAAGCGACTCTCGCTCGGGCCGCACACGTCACACGCAACATCTCGAGTGCGGCGAGGGGAAGGGTTGGAAAGGGGCGTGGCCTAAACGGCTAGGGACGGTTGTAAGGCTACATGTTATCTAGGAAAAATCAATATTTTTACCCGACTGTGCGAAATTCAAAAGGAAGGGTTATGGTTTTTGTAGTCTATGTATGTATGTGAAGGCTTCAGGGTCACTCAGCTATGTGTTCGAAAGAGATCTCGGAGCCTTCCAATATGCGCTGAGGGTGGCCATCGAGGGGGTTTCAGTAGGTAAAAACCCTACGTAACTCGATATTCTGCCTCAGGACATCGGGTATCTTAAGAACCTTTTCAGTAGTTGAAATTAATAATAAGTTATAAGGACAACTATTAACTATGTAACTAATTACAAATTTGCATGCTACTCTGTGGCGGATTGAAGCGAATGTATTATAATTGTTAAGA
Organism: Oeneis ivallda; assembly: GCA_029955525.1. Taxonomy (NCBI): domain Eukaryota; kingdom Metazoa; phylum Arthropoda; class Insecta; order Lepidoptera; family Nymphalidae; genus Oeneis; species Oeneis ivallda. Next base: position 5,478,679 of record JARPMR010000028.1, read on the forward strand.
TCTTAAATGTACTCAATCTGGCAAATAAATAATTTGAATTTGAATTTGATGAAGATTTCCCCCCGTTAACAAAAAAAAGGGTCACTCAGCGGGCGACGGATAGAGCCATGCTCAGAGTGTCCCTGCGGGATCGAATCGGAAATGAGGAGATCCGTAGAAGAACCAAATTCACCGACATAGCTCAGCGAGTCGCGAAACTGAAGTGGAAATGGGCGGGGCACATAGTTCGGAGAGCTGATGGTCGTTGGGGTCCCAAGGTGCTGGAGTGGCGACCTCGCACCGGTAAGCGCAGTGTTGGCAGACCCCCACTAAGTGGAACGACGACATCAAACGAGTCGCAGGGAGCCGCTGGATTCAGGCGGCGCGAGACCGAGACCTTAGGCAGTCCATGCAAGAGACCTTTGTCCAGCAGTGGACGACTATCGGTTGAAAAGAAGAACAGGATGTATGTATGTAACTGTATATTATGAGTCTGTTGACGTATATTTCACCGTAAAAAAAGTTTAAAAACTCTAACCCGACTATGGAAAATTGGGTGTACTTACCTACTTAATCTTAATATATATAAATTACGTGTCACGTTGTTTGTCCGCGATGGACTCCTAAACTACTTAACCGATTTTGATCAAACTTCGTAACTATCTGTAATTTGGTCAAACTTGAAAGATAGGATTTAATTTAATCTATTATACGTAATTGTGCGTACCTATGTATGTGTGGGTGTGTGTGTGTGCGTGCGTGAGTGTGTGAGTGTGTATGTGTATGTGTGTGTGTGTGTGTGTGTGTGTGTGTGTGTGTGTGTGTGTGTGCGTGTGCGAGCGCGTGTGTGCACGTGTACGCGTGTGTGCGTATGCGTGTGTGTGTTTTAAATAATGAAAGGTAGGCTCTACATGAGGGTAAGTTAAAATAGATTTTTTTTGTTTATTGACATTCATCAAAATCGGCTTAGTAGTTTAAACGCTATGATACGTTGCGGCGCCGCAGCGTACAGTGTGGCAACGCCCTTGCATCAACATGCGTGAGTTGCGATTGCGTATTACGTTACACGCATTAAGTTGTATGAAGTTACTAGATTATGCCCGCGACTTCGTCCGCGTGAATTAAGGTTTTTTTACTCTCGCGGGAACTCTGTAATTTTCCTGGGTATAAAGTAGCCTATGTGTTAATCCTGGGTATGAGCTGTCTCCATTCCAAATTTCAGCCAAATCGGTTCATTAGTTGTGGTATTAAAGAGTAACAAACATCCATCCGTCCAAACATCCATACATGCATCCCCACAAACTTTCACATTTATAAATTAGTAGGATTTTGCTTAAAATCAAAATCTTATTTGGATAACTTTATTCAGTAGATACCTACCTAAGTAGATATAAATAAAAAAATACAGATGAGCTGACTAATTTTTAACCGACCTGAAAAAAAGGAGGGGGTTCTCATTTCGCTAGCGTCGCGATTCGGTTTCATCGATTCTATTCAGGCCCGCCCGACTTCAACATTTACTTGTAGGTACAAACTAAAATTATTTTATACTTGGTAGTGGCGTTTGAAGTCGGTTTTTTAATGCTCAAAGAATGCCTTGGAAAATTCGAAGCCGGGTAAAGTTTTTTAAGCTTCTCAGGCAAAATTAATAGCTAATACGTGTACAATAATACCCATAAGAAAAAAAACTCAAAGAAACAAACCCCATCACAATAATTAAGACATTAGACAGCAAAGAAAAAACCCACAATACAGTCTGATAATTCAACGCACGCACATCTCATTCACAATCAAATCCTTCTGCCGCCCCAGCACTTGTAAAACAAAACTCACGGGCGAAAATTATAAAAAATATTACCACCAATATAAAATGAAACTTCCCCTTTACCAAGTTGGGAATGAAGGAACACGCTAGCGATTTGTCTTGCGATAAAATGTTGTTTAATGGTGCGGCTACATTATCGTGCGAACGTTCGTGTCGAGCTGTCGCGATAAATGAGGGACGGAAAGATATACATAGCTGTGTCTCATTCTATCACAGCGGCTACATTAACGTGCGAGTTCACCCGAACTCATTCGCAACACAACGAACTTTGGGAATTTATAATTTCTGAATTGTCTCTGGTCTGGTCTGGTGGGAGGCTTTGGCCGTGGCTAGTTATCACCCTACTGTTAAAGACGTGCCGCCAAGCGATTTAGCGTTCCGGCACGATGGCGTGTAGAAACCAATTAGGGGTATGGGTTGAATGTTCACTGCCATACCCCTTCCAAGTTAACCCGCTACCATCTTAGACTGCATCGTCACTTACCATCAGGTGAGATCGCAGTCAAGGACTAGCTTGTCATCGAATTAAAAAATTAACTACCCGGCTACACTTGTCGAGATTCGCCGAATCCCGATAGTGTAGACGCACCATTACGCTGAAACACTACGACAAACGACAAACTAACTCTTCGTCAACTTTCTACAATGTCTTAAGCTTTCCTAATCCTAAGGTTGCTCAGGTGTCGCTACTAAGAGAAAAAGGCCTCCGTCTTCTTTCTTCTACTACAGCTGAATAGTTCTGGAACAAAAAGTTTCAAAAAGTAACAAAAAGTCTGTTTTTCATTCATTCATTCGTGTCAATCTCAGGTCTCCCCTTCCGTCCGTCCTTCTGTTTAGGCCATAGTCCAAGTTGCACGATGTAGCCAAGTGCGGATTGGTAGACTTCACACACCTTTGGGCTTTGAGAACATTATGAATAACTCATGCAGGTCTCCTTACAGTCAAAGCAAGTGATATTTATCAGCTTAAACTCATAACTCTAGAGATACGTGCTACTAATCTGTCTGTCAATCTGTTTTTAACCTAAACAAATGTCAGTCACATTAGAAAAATTGCGGATAGGAGCCCAAACAAGTTGCTTAAAATGCACAAAACACCGAAAAGTCTAAGATTATCCAGGTATTTGTCTGTCAGTCTGTTTTTAACCTAAGCAAATGTCAGTCACATCACAAAATGGCGGATCGGAGCTCAATCAAGATGGCTGCGGGAGTGTACGTGTTAAACTTCTACAATGCCTATTATATCGAACAAAGAAGTGGGGAACCCTCCTTCACACCTCTCGGCTTTTGATTTCTACTGCAATTGATATTAAATTTGATAGAGGCGTAAATATTATTCGATATTTTCTCACGTTTGTAGTTTCTCAATTGGTTTTTTATGAGGTTTTTTTTCTAGTCTAGCCCTTTGAGCCGAGTAATGAATAGGGCTAGACAAAAAGGGGCTGCGAGGTAAAGAGCATTGACTTCAAATATGTATTGGTTTATCTACGTCAGACTTTCTCTTCATCTATATACTAAGACTAGCTTCTGCCTGCGGCTTCGCTCACGTTAAGTTCGATTTTTCAAACCCCTATTTTACTCCTTAGGGGCTGAATTTTCAAAAATCCTTTTTTAGCGGATGACTACGTCATTAAAGCTATCTATTAAGCAATTAGTAGGTATGCCACACACACACACACAATGATGATACTTATATTATTACCTTATACTTACCTAGTTATTTAATCATATTATTTTATAATGCTAGTGTCTATCGTGTTATATGTTATTATGTATTATTGTGTAATCTGTTTGGCCTTATTTTATAACTATTCTTAATTGTATAATAATTATATGTAACGCTGTTGATTACTTTATAATAAATAAAATAAAATAAAAAAAATAAAAAATAAAATGCCAAACAGCCTTATCCGTCCAGTGGTTTGGGCTGTGCGTTGATAGATCCGTGCAGTCAGTCAGTCAGTCACCTTTTCCGTTTATATAACTAGAAGGTTATGAATAACTACTAGATAGTCGATGCCCGCAACTTCAACCGCGCGGATTAGGGGTTTTTGATTCCCTCGGGAATTCTGTGAAAACAAGGAGTAACAAACATTTACACAAACTTTCTTAAGAACTTAAAAGTATGCAAGATTATCTTGATTGTTTTACCAGACCAGACCATTTTGACTAAATGAAAGTATTCATTTCAGGATACGAATAGGATTCGAATGTTACAGGATTTATTTCAGGAAAATGGTAACAAAAACGTACAAACATACTATAACTTTACAGTGAACCTATAAGTAGGGATTTTTGACGACCTCCCTGGCGCAGTGGTGAGCGCCGTCACCTGGGAGGTCTCGTGTTCGATTCCCGGCGGGGGCAATTTGGAGATTTATATTTTCTGAATTGTCTCTGGTCTGGTGGGAGGCTCTGGCCGTGGCTACTTACCACCCTACAGTCAAACACGTGCCGCCAAGCGATTTATCGTTCCAGCACGATGGGGTGTAGAAAATTAGGGGTATGGGTTGAATGTACACTGCCATGCCCTTTCCAAGTTAGCCGGTTATACCATTTTAGGCTGCATCGTCAGTTACCATCAGGTGACATCGCAGTCAAGGACTATCTTATCATCGAATAAAAAAAAGTAGATGTTCTTAGTTCTGAACGCAGTGAACAAGTGAAAATCTGTATGAAAAATGTGGTCCATTTTTGCTATAGCACACTCCCTTATGCACTACATAATGATGCATAATCTTCTTTAGCATGTCTTTGTGGTGTAATTATGCATGTGGGGGGAATGGGGGGGGGGCGATTCTTAAGTGGTGGATCATGCCTTGAATTCATGAGAGCTGTTAGGCGCGACATGCATTAAAATAATCTCTTTTATTAAAGTAAAAGTATTATGAAGAAAAGTCTAAGACTTTCTTATGACTACAGAAAAGTTAGAGCTAACTTAACTTTTTACAGACCTATTTGGTTAGAATTTTTAACCGACTTCAAAAAAGGAGGAGGTTATCAATTTGTCGGAATCTTTTTTTAATGTTAAACGGATTACTAGAAAACGCCTTAACCGATTTGGAAATCTCTTTTTGGAACGTAGTTCCTTATCGCGCGGTGCGGCAGGGGGCTAGACGGAAAAAATTAAGACAAAATTGAACCGACACTTTTTTGAAACCGACACTTTTTTGAATGTGAATTTGGCATTGTGTTCATTATTTTCACAGTACAATATAATATCTCGGTAGCCTTGTGGTTTCGACAGTCGCTAAACAGTTAAAAGTCGATGGTTCGAATCCCAGCTCGACAGACTGAATTTTCTATTTTCAATTTTATTTTAAATAATTTCTACATGTGGAATTTACCCTAATTTTTTATAACTTATAAAAATAAGTTATAAAAAATTAGGGAAAAATTCCACATGTAGATTGTACTGTGAAAATAATGAACACAATGCCAAATTAATTAATCGAAAGGAACTTCGTTCCATCCGGGTGTCCCTTTACACCTCTCAAGTTTTTTTGTTTGAAAGGGTATACTACCCAGGTGGTTCCATATAAATTTTATCGAAATGGGTTGAAAGGTTTTTAAAATATCAACAATAAATTAAATACTTTGTATAGTGTGTGTTTTTTAATGTAGTAAAGCGGGAGATTGAAGGCGGTTATTTAAAAAGAATTTTTTATATTAAATTATCTATAAAATTTTTTTTTCTTGCGTGACACTTCTATGCAAATTATACTTAGGTCTCCATTCACACCTCACATATCTTCGAAATTGAATACAGGACGCGATTTACAATTAATTTAAAACCAAACCAAAACCTGTTCAATAAGAAACCCACGCGTGTGAAAGGGGTCTTATTATAATACAATTATGTAGGTATAATGAATTAGGTTAATTGTTCTTCCATTAGGGATAAAGACTCAAAGGATTAAGGTAAGTGCGAATTAGATTTAGACTGGTGGGATCCGTACTTTTTCTTTAAACCTTGATTTAAGGTGGAAGACGCAGGTCTGCCCGCAAAATTCAAATTTAATTTGGTTTTTCGCAATTTGTAAACTAATACAACAAAGTAGGCTTATGGCATTCTAATTGCGCCAATGGCAGTATCATCTTCACAGGTTTATATAAAAATCTTTACTTGAAAGTGTCCAGTTTAAGAAATTAATCAAAATATCGACTAATTTGTGAGTAACTCACGTCCAACTCAGTATTTTCTTAAACTGGTCACTTTCAAGTAAAGATTTTTATGTAAACCTGTGAAGATGATAATATTCTACTGGCGCAATTAGAATGCCATTAGCCTATTTTGTCGTATTAGTTTACAAATTGCGAAAAACCAAATTAAATTTGAATTTCGCGGGCAGACTCGTATAATCATCCTTAATGAGCTTTACATCTTTGTTTACATAGACAGATAAATTTTTGGAACGAAGTTCCTTATAGGGCGTTGCGGACGGATACCCTAGCCGGCATAAAACGTCCGTATAATGTTAAAAAATAAAAGCGTAATATTTTTTCGTCACAGTCCTTGTTGTCTTCGTTTATTTTATACATTCCATCAATGCTTCGATGGCGCAGCGGTAAAAAGAAGGAGTGATACTATCGGTTCAGAGGTTCGAATCCTGACTTCAGATAATTATTATTAATTTATTACTATTTATAATTTTATAATTTATAATATTTGGCAAAAAATTAAAAACAAATTACACTTGTTATTTATATTACCTATATATATGACGACACCTCTCCTCTGGCCGAGCGTCTAATAAGGGCAATCACACACTATCTCAGAACAGAACATCATCCTCAGCAATCACCTTCTCTCAAAGATAATAACTATCCACAAAGAAGGTACATTGTAATCTTTACATGACAAGCATGGAACCCAATATTTCCATGTCTAACTAGACAAACCCGGCTAACTACTCTAGCCTAGGCGCAGCCTCCACCATCCCCAAATAGCTGCCCATCTCCACCAAGAGAAGACCCTAAGCAAAACTCCTGTCTAACTCGCTGATGGCCCATCAATAGGCAAAGAGATTCTATTACCAATTAACCAATTCACAAACAGTCATTCCACAAGGACTGATTCACTAATCAATCTTTCCGCAACATCACCAATTACACAATCAATCACTCTAGATTCCAAAAGCATTGCAACCACAAAATCACACCGCATCCAAAACCAAGGACTATGGTCCATGACAGCTAACCTAGCAATTATTACGTAGTCTCCTAACCAGCAACTCTACGACAATTGCATAATCACTCCACAACTACAATTCATCAGAATTAAATCACTAATCCTACAAATAACCTCAATCCAACCAAATTAATGACAAAACTGCTAAAGACCGCCTGCCACCCCGTCTAACCGAATTCTGAATCCTCGACCATGAACATTAGAATATCTGACCATAGATCACATCGTTACACAGACACCGAGACTAGTCTCAACGATAAATGCAACCATAGACTACAAACATTAGGGAATGTAACATGTACAACTATCCACAGACAATTGATAACTGATGGAACTGGGAATTACGACTACGTTAACAGATGGCGCCTCACCAATATGCTACACGGCCAACCTGACATTCGCACGTCCCCGTGCGTCCGCCTGCCTTCGTGCGTCCGCCAGCACCAAGAGATTTCCGCACAGAAACACAAAGTCGAGTACACCTCTAGACCCGCTCGTCCATCCCTGACCTCTGGACCTGCTCGTCCATCCCTGACACTGCACTTCATCCAAGGCCACCAGTCAAAGTCATAATAATATCATCTGTCCATTGCGTCAATAATTATCCACACACTTCAACCAGTTAACGTCATTGTCAACTTCAACATCATCTGGCAAGAGTGTGTCCCTTCAACCAACTCCCACGAGTCTGGCCCGGACAGCACTCTCCACCAGGATAAACTCTAGAGCTCATCTGGGAGGCACCAGTGAATCCCTTCAATCAACACAAACAATGTGTATGACCCGGATTGCACCACCAAAGCCCAGGATAGACAGGAAATCATCTGGGAGGCACTAGTGAATCCCTTCAATCAACACAAACAGTGTGTATGACCCGGATTGCACCACCAAAGCCCAGGATAGACAGGAAATCATCTGGGAGGCACTAGTGAATCCCTTCAATCAACACAAACAATGCGTATGACCCGGATTGCACCACCAAAGCCCAGGATAGACAGGAAATCATCTGGGAGGCACTAGTGAATCCCTTCAATCAACACAAACAATGCGTATGACCCGGATTGCACCACCAAAGCCCAGGATAGACAGGAAATGAAACACATACACTAGAACATTCACTTGTCACTCAGTCAAAAAGGTCAAGGTCATTGTCATAGTCATTCTCACCCTGATCTAGACTGACAAGTATGTCCTCTCCCAACCCAGCTCTCAAGGGTCTGGTCCGGACGATACTAGGTCTGATCAACGTCATTGTCATAGTCATGTTCAAATGTAGTCTGTTTGAGAACGTCGACCCATATAGGCCAGTCCTCCAGTCCTTTCAATCAACTGTCTGTAAGTCTGGCCTGGACGATTACAGTCCCTCATTGATATTCTTAACTTAGCTCAACATTAATCTCAACTTTATTAACCAAAAAGTCTACCAAAAATCATTGAATAAACTCAGAAACTCAAAAATATTTTTGTTCTTTGTTTTCTTTTTTTTTTTTTTTTGTTTTAAGGAATATCATTTAAGCCGATACTTGACCTATATTCCCCCTTCCCCTCCAAAAAAAAGAAAAAAAAGAAAGAAAGCTAGTGATTCGACCACACAAGAAACTTACTGTCCCATTTATCTCAACTTTACACAATAGCAACTAGTCAAAACTCCTGGATTCAACATAAATCAACTTCGAATCAAAAACTTACAATAATTCTTACAAAAATGAAATCTTAACGTGGGCATGAAGTTCTACCGTGGGCATGAAGTTCTTTATCGTGGGCATGAAGTTCTAAAGTGGGCATGAAGTTCTTTATCGTGGGCATGAAGTTCTTTATCGTGGGCATGAAGTTCATCCCACTTCTGATGACGACACCTCTCCTCTGGCCGAGCGTCTAATAAGGGCAATCACACACTATCTCAGAACAGAACATCATCCTCAGCAATCACCTTCTCTCAAAGATAATAACTATCCACAAAGAAGGTACATTGTAATCTTTACATGACAAGCATGGAACCCAATATTTCCATGTCTAACTAGACAAACCCGGCTAACTACTCTAGCCTAGGCGCAGCCTCCACCATCCCCAAATAGCTGCCCATCTCCACCAAGAGAAGACCCTAAGCAAAACTCCTGTCTAACTCGCTGATGGCCCATCAATAGGCAAAGAGATTCTATTACCAATTAACCAATTCACAAACAGTCATTCCACAAGGACTGATTCACTAATCAATCTTTCCGCAACATCACCAATTACACAATCAATCACTCTAGATTCCAAAAGCATTGCAACCACAAAATCACACCGCATCCAAAACCAAGGACTATGGTCCATGACAGCTAACCTAGCAATTATTACGTAGTCTCCTAACCAGCAACTCTACGACAATTGCATAATCACTCCACAACTACAATTCATCAGAATTAAATCACTAATCCTACAAATAACCTCAATCCAACCAAATTAATGACAAAACTGCTAAAGACCGCCTGCCACCCCGTCTAACCGAATTCTGAATCCTCGACCATGAACATTAGAATATCTGACCATAGATCACATCGTTACACAGACACCGAGACTAGTCTCAACGATAAATGCAACCATAGACTACAAACATTAGGGAATGTAACATGTACAACTATCCACAGACAATTGATAACTGATGGAACTGGGAATTACGACTACGTTAACAGATGGCGCCTCACCAATATGCTACATATATTTTTATAAATCAATATAAACAAAATAAAGTGTTAAGATGATTTTGTAAAGCAGTTTTTTTGAGTTTTATCGATGAAAAAAGTCATGGTAAAAAATGTATACTTGAATAATTATTTTCTTTATACCTCGAATATATAGAACTTGAATTTAATATCATCGATCCTATCTGGTGTCCCGCGACACCACACGACTTCTCACACACTATTCATAAGATACTTTAGTTACAAGAGTTTTACTTTGAAATTTGAATGCAAAGTGATATGTCTAATATAGTACTCGTTATTTCGAAATTGCTAAAATGATTGGGATTTATTATTATCATCATCATCATCATCATCAGCAACCCATCAACGGCTCCCTACTGAGCGCAGGTCTCCTCTCAGAGAAGGGTAGGCCACCATTATGGTCCAATGCAAATTGGCAGACTTCACAAACCTTTGAGAACATTATGGAGAACTCTCAGGCGTGCAGGTTTCCACACGATGTTTTCCTTCTCCGATGGAACATGTGATATTTCATCATCATCAATCATCATCAATAGCCTATAGCAGTCCACTGCTGGACTAAAGGCCTCTCCCAAGGGGAGGGTTTGCCCATAATCACCACGCGGGGCAGACGGGTTGGTGATCGCAGTAGATGGTAGCAGTAGCACAGAGGACGCTGCTGCCCGTTCTCCGTTATATTCCCTTAGTCGCCTCGTACGACACCCGCGGGAAGAGGAGGGGTGGTGACAACTGTATTCTGATCTGCCGTCACCACACGGCACGAGATATTTAATTGCTTATAATTCTAAACAGGAGACTGCCATGTCATGACCACTAGGCTATCACTGCACTATATAATCTCCTGCTTATTTAGGTTGGCTACCGGATCATGGAAGTAGGAATTACGAACTTCCATGGTGCCGAACGTGTTTGAAGCTTTGAGTATTAATTAATACTCTAACGTTTGAAGCTTGTTTGAAGGGACCTTTGATAATAGATATTTTTTTATTTTTAAGCTATTGCATAGCTTTTATCGCGGGCTTTGAGCACGGCGACCGAATCAAGAAATTTCGTAACGAAAATAAACCCATGGAATTATTATGTACTACGTACAACTAGTACATAATAATTCCGTGAATAAACCTTACACCCCCCACTACGACCGGCACAGCGGCAGCGTTGAAAGCCGTGCATCGTCTAACGTCGTTTCAGTTCGGCAGACTTCGGCACGGTGTTTGTGTGCGTGCGACTAGACGTATGCATGTAGACTGTACGCTTATTTCAGTTACCATAAACCTATAGTTTCAATGATAAAAATTCCTGAATAACCTACATGTATGGTAAGATAATAAAAATATTTTAAACAATATTAACTTCTCATTTATTCAATAAAAGAAAAAAATTTGTTTTCTTATCGGTCACCACGCTCAAAAAGTGTAACTTGAATTAATATCAAAGAAAAAAATATTGCATAAATATTATAATTGCATAAGTTGATAAAAAATGCTATGCAATAACTTTACCGCGGCAGTCCCCGAGTGCCACACGTATTTTTTTTTTCGATGACAAGATAGTCCTTGACTGCGATCTCACCTGATGGTAAGTGACGATGCAGTTTAAGATGGTAGCGGGCTAACTTGGAAGGGGTACGGCAGTGAACATTCAACCCATAACCCTAATCGGTTTCTACAGGCCATCGTGCCGGAACGCTAAATCGCTTGGCGGCACGGTAATAGAGAGGACAACAGGGACAACATAATAAATCACAGACTACTGATTAACTATTATAATTTATACACGATCATTATATTTTAATCAAGAGTGAATAGGCATCTTCTAGGCAAGCGCGCTCCATCTTAGGCTGAATCTTCACTTACCATCAGGTGAGATTGCAGTCAAGCGCTAGTCTATATACTTATTTAAAAAAAAATCATTAAGCATGGAACTAGGAACATGTCAATATGCTCTCCTTGCATGCACCGGCTTTAAAAATATTCTTTCAAAGGAGGCTTCCAAAAACACTGTCAACGATATCAATAAAAAAGAACCATAAAAAGAAATCAAATCAAGAATGTCTTCTGTCACAAATAAAATTTCCAAAAAAAACATGTCGAAAACTAAAATGTTGATAAATTTGAAAATGTAAAAAAGAAAACCATCCAAAATGGTGAAAATAACCAATAATCATGTGTTTATAAACCAAAATCCGTTGCGTTATTAATTAACAATGTTGTAAAAACAGCCCGAATGGATTTGCAGCGTAATATATTTGGAAATCAAAATTAGCCTACAATACCCAGAGCCTACATAATCAGTCAGAATGAAGGACGATGATGGTATGCCTTTCTTCTTTACCAACCGATATAATAATGTCCTCCCGACCGAATCCGATCACGGCTGCCAACCTCCTTAGAGGTCAGCCATCTTCTTCTTCTTCTTCTTTATCAACCGATAGACGTCCACTGCTGGACAAAGGTCTCTTGCATGGACTTCCACAGGCCTCGGTCTTGCGCCGCCTGAATCCAGCGGCTCCCTGCGACTCGTTTGATGTCGTCGGTCCACCTGGTGGGGGGTCTGCTAACACTGCGCTTCCCGGTGCGGGGTCGCCACTCCAGCACCTTGGGACCCCAACGACCATCAGCTCTTCGAACTATGTGCCCCGCCCATTTCCACTTCAGTATCGCGACTCGCTTAGCTATGTCGGTGACTCTGGTTCTCCTACGGATCTCCTCATTTCTGATTCGATCCCGCAGGGACACTCCGAGCATAGCTCTCTCCATCGCCCGCTGAGTGGTCCTGAGCCCACTTATGAGGCCCTTAGCTAGCGACCATGTCTCGGATCCGTAAGTCATCACTGGCAACACGCACTGTTCGAAGACTTTAGTCTTCAGGCACTGAGGAATTTTGGACGAGAAGACATCTCGGAGCTTACCGAACGCTGCCCAGCCGAGTTGGATTCGGCGGTTGATCTCTTTCTCGAAATTGGACCTACCTAGCCGGACTGTGTGTCCCAGGTAAATATACTCGTCGACAATTTCGAGTGCAGAGTTCTCAACAATTACTGGGTGGAGCGGTGCATGAGCATTGGACATGATTTTCGTCTTGCTCATGTTCATTTTCAGGCCCACCTGTTGAGAAACCCTGCTGAGATCGTTGAGCATTGTATTGAGGTCTCTCAGAGTCTCTGCCATGACTACTATGTCATCGGCAAATCGCAGTTGAGTGATGTACTCGCCGTTTATGTTGATGCCAAGCCCGTTCCAATCCAGAAGCTTAAAGACGTCCTCCAACGCAGCGGTAAAGAGCTTCGGGGAGATAACATCTCCCTGACCCGACACTATACCGAAGATATCCCGGACGTCAGCCTATACGAGATTAGAATGGCTCTCAAACAGCTCAAGGACAACAAGGCGCCAGGTGATGACGGAATCACTGCGGAACTCCTGAAAGCGGGTGGAAAACCGGTACTTAAGATCTTTCAGCGATTGTTCAATTCCATCATCCACGAGGGCACAGGAGCGTGGTGGTTCTGTTCTTCAAAAAGGGTGATAATACCTTGCTGAAGAATTATAGACCCATCTCGCTGCTGAGTCATGTTTACAAGTTGTTCTCGAGAGTCATTACGAATCGTCTCGCTCGTAGGTTCGACGACTTCCAGCCTCCCGAACAAGCCGGATTCCGAAAAGGCTTTGGTACCATAGATCACATTCATACGCTGCGGCAGGTTATACAAAAGACGGAAGAGTATAACCGGCCACTTTGCTTAGCGTTTGTGGACTATGAGAAAGCCTTCGATTCGGTGGAAACTTGGGCTGTGTTGAGGTCGCTGCAGAGATGCCGAATTGACTACCGGTATATCCAAGTGTTGAAGTGCTTGTATGAAAACGCCACAATGTCAGTACGTATACAGGACCAGACTACGAGACCAATCCACTAGCAGCGTCAGCCATCTGCGCGGGAGTGTGTGCGCAAACGCAGGTGCACTCTCTATTTCCTCACTCTCATAGTCCGATGGGACGGAAATCCGACATGACCGGAGAGAGATCAGGCGCAGGACCGACGGCTTTACGTGCTCTCCGAGGCACGGGGGTGACTAACCGACAACTTCCTAACTCCGGGCTTGTACTTAGAATTTCTTTGGAAGAAAAACCCAATACTTGTTTTTTTAACGGCCCGACCCGGGAATCGAACCCGGGACCTCATTATCCGCAGTCGAACAAGCTAACCACTAGACCAACGAGGCAGTTAACCGTTATTATACGTCCACTGCTGGACAAAGTGCTCTTGCATAGACTTCCACATGCCTCGGTTTTGCTCCGCCTGTATTTAGTGGCTCCCTGCGACTCGTATGATGGCATGAAAACGGTTTCTGAAACGAACCGCTAAGGTGTGGAACGCACTTCCAACATCTGTGTTTCCGGCCACGTATAACCTCAGTACCGTCAAGGCAAGAGTGAATAGGCATTTTCTAGGCAAGCGCGCTCCAACTTAGACCTCATCAGTGCTATCCAGTATTGATTGACGACAAGCGTAAACCTATTCCGAAATAAAAATAAAATCTATCGGTGGGAGGTCTGCTAACACTTCGCTTACAAGTGTGAAATCGTTACTCCAGCACCTTGAGACTCAAAGACCTTGGTTCTGCTAATAATGTACGCAATGATGATGAGGTGTGAAGTTAATATACTAATTTGAATATTGGATAGAAGCAGGCGTTACTTTGCGGAAGTTCATGATTAGCAAGAAAAGGTTAGAATTATTTTGCTATAATCCGCCAATAGAAAAAATCTGTATTGTCAAACATGCAATTAAAAGCTAAGCACCACTCACCTACCCAGCCAAGCAAGAAAGCCAAGTTCCCAAGCAAGCAATGCCACCACCACTCACATGCACCACCACACAAGACTTTTACACTACTCTCGACGCACGTTTCGCCCCGACACCGGAGCATCCTCAGGAGATGTCGACTTTACAATGCTGTATTGTCTAGTGACGCTCGTGTCAAATGCGCTACTACTAATTTGATTTAAATTAACTTTTATTATTTTAAACGAAGCAATTAAATATCACTTGCTTTAAGTGTGAAGGAAAACATCGTGAAGAAACCTCTATACCTGAGAATTCTCCGTAATGATCTCAAAGGTGTGTGCCACCGCATTGGGCCAGCGTCGTGGACATACATCTTCTCTTTTAAGAGAAGACGTATCCAGTTGGTTGGTTCTAATTGTAGGTTAATTCCAGACACTACACTACACTACACTGTAAAGAATCGCAACTGAAGTAATAAATAAATAAATAAATAACTACTCGGAGTTATGCGTGCTTCAAGACTTTCAAGCAATTTTAATATCAATCGCTTCAACGGTGAAGGAAAACATCATTAGGAAACCGCACGCCTGAGAGTTCTCTATAATGTTCTCAAAGGTGCGTGAAGTCCGCAAATCCGCACTTGGCCAACTTGGTGGACTATGGACTAACCTTCTACACTAATATTATAAAGAGGAAAGATTTGTTTGTTTGAATTAAATAGGCTTCGAAACTAGTGGACCGATTTAAAAAATTCTTTCACCGTTAGAATCCTACGTTATTCTTCATAAAAATAGGCGATAGAATATTTTCAAAAATTTAGGGATCCGTATGAAAACTTCGATAATGTAACCCATGGTATGCAAAAATGCCAAAAAAATCCTTATATTATTTCATCATTTATACATGTGTTGAATTATAATTAGGTATGCTTTTGTGGAACTTCCCCTCATTATGGGAACTGCATACACAGCATAATATCTATTATATTGTAGACTTGTTTTGAAAAGAGCAACCGCCGAGTTTCTTGCTGGTTCTTCTCGGCAGGAACGGCATTCCGAACCAGTGGTAGACTCATCGACGGTTCAAAAGCACTTGTAAAAAAGATTATTTGAATAAAAAACATTTCTATTCTATTCTATTCTGTTCTATTCTATTCTGTTCTATTCTGTTATATTCTGTTCTATTCTGTTCTATTCTGTTCTATTCTGTTCTATTCTGTTCTATTCTGTTATATTCTGTTCTATTCTGTTCTATTCTGTTCTATTCTGTTCTATTCTGTTCTATTCTGTTCTGTTCTATTCTGTTCTATTCTGTTCTATTCTATTCTATTCTATCATTTTAGAGGAGGAAGACAACACGTTCGGCGTGCAGCGTTACCCGTGCATGCCGTCGCTGGTGGGGCTCCAGCAGATGAGGAACCGGCTGCATCTGGCCTTCCTGGGCCGCAAGCTGATGAAGTGGACCGCGCTGGCCACCGGCCGAGAACTGCGCCGCCTCGCCTCCGAGCTACACGAGTGAGATTGCCGAAATATGGTGTAATAAAAAAAAGTGTGTGTTAGCTCCGGCCTCCGACGCACGACTGGAGTTTACGCGCGACGCTATATCCTTCTCTATGCGCGCGACTCGGGTCCGAGCGCGCCCCGACCGACTTTCGCTTCGGGGACCCGATCGCTACGCGCTCGGCTACCCGAAGCGAAAGCTCTAACCAACCTTATTTACTCAACGTTAGGGTAGAAATTTCAACGTTGTGAAAAACGTAACGAGGTCATTGATAAATTGATTTTACGGCCCGGATTTTTCTCATACCGGGCTGCTAAAATCGATTCTTAAGGAGTAAACTCCAAAACTTGAGAGGTGTCAAGGGACACCCGGATGGAACGTAGTTCCTTTCGATTAATGAATTTGGCATTGTTGTGTTCGGTATTTTGGCGGTACAATAATGCGTCTCCGTAGCCTTGTGGCTTCTGCAGTCGCCTAACAGCCAAAGGTCGATGGTTCGAATCCCAGCTCGACAGACCGAATTTTCCATTTTCAATTTTATTTTAAACAATTTCTACATCTGGACCCAATATTATACCGCGAAAATACCGAACACAACAATGCCAAATTCACATTCAAAAAAGTGTCAATCAGTGTCGAGTGTCGGTTCAATTTTTTCTTATTTTTTTCCGTCTAGCCCCCTTAAGCACCGCGCGATAAGGAACTACGTTCCAATGGCGGTGACCAGCCACCGACATAGCTCAGCGAGTCGCGAAACTGAAGTGGGAATGGGCGGGGCACATAGTTCGAAGAGCTGATGGTCGTTGGGGTCCCAAGGTGCTGGAGTGGCGACCCCGCACCGGGAAACGCAGTGTTGGCAGACCCCCCCACTAGGCGGACCGACGACATCAAACGAGTCGTAGGGAGCCACTGGATTCAGGCGGCGCAAGACCGAGGCCTGTGGAAGTCCATGCAGGACACTTTTGTCCAGCAGTGGACGTCTATAGGTTGATAAAGAAGAAGAAGAATGTTGGTGAATCCGCATGATTAACATACGACAACTGTATTTCAATAGGCATAAATGCGGAAATCCTACGAATTTAGACTTCAAATTGGCGTGACTGATAGCTGTCTATATTACCGTGTTTGTGTGAACTGTAGTCAATCACAAAGAATAATTTCATCATCATCATCATCATCATCATCATCATCATCATCATCATCTACCCATCATCGGCTCACTACTGAGCGAGGTCTCCTCTCAGAGAAGGGTGATTAGGCCATAGTCCACCACGCTTTCCCAATGTGAATTGGCGGACTTCACACACCTTCGAGAACATTATCTGTCATTATCTGTATTCGTTGGTAATGATGTCGTTAGCAACGAATAATTACTATTTTAAGAAGTAGGATCATAAATAGTAGTAATATCAAGTAATATTGAAGTAGGAACATAAATAAGAGTAACAAGTAGTAGTATCTTGGGAATATAAATGAAGTAGGAACAGAAAGTATACTTGGTCCGCGTACGTCCGGACAAAATAAAACTCCTGAAAATGATATATAATGTTTAGACTACCTACCTATTCCTAATTATTATTATAGTAAAAATAAAAGGGTATGAAGTCAACCAATTTGCATTTATGACCCTTCTATGAGAGGAGATCTGCGCTCAGTAGTGAGACGTTGATGGGTTGCTGATGATGATGATGTTTTTACAAGCTTTTCTTTACCTTGCAATGTTTGTTTGGGTCAAATCTTGCAAGATGAATTAGACCCACTTCCCGGTTTTTGATCGAGCTGAAATTTTGCATGTATGTGTAAATCGGATTACAATGACATATTATTGTGACATGGAGCTGATCTCATGATGGAGACGGAAGATGGCTATCGGAACTCTGTAATTAAACGACGTAACCCCATCGAGTTTGGGCTCGTTTGATTCGTCATAACAAGTACTCCGATCCTAGATGATATCCAGAATCTAATGATGAAGCTATACTAAAAGCTTGCATTTAATAATAAATTTTTTAATTTACACTTGTTTCTGTGTATAGAGCGTACGAAGGCTTCAGTGAGGACATGAGGAACGCGTTCATCCTTCTCGCGAGGTGTCGATACTTCTACCCCCAGCTCAACCACATCGTGGTGGAGGATGTACCTAAACGGGTAAAACTTTTGCGGTTTCACCTAAAAAATTAAACGAGGTTCAGTACTTAGTGGCTAAAGATTTCGATCCCGCAGCTTCGGCAACGTGGAGTTTTTCAAATCCCGCGGGATATTTCTGTTTTCCGGGATAAAAAAGGTAGCCTATGTCACAGCAGCAGTGATAGCCTAGTGGTTACGACTGTGGTCTCCTATTCGGGGGGGTCGCAGGTTTGATTCCGGGCACGCACCTCTGGCTTTTCTAAGTGCGTTTAAGAAATTAAATATCACATGCTTTAACGGTGAAGCAAAACATCGTGAGGAAACCTGCACACCTGAGAGTTCTCCATAATGTTCACGAAGGTGTGTGAAGTCCGCCAATTCGCATTGGGCCAGCATGGTGGACTATGGCCTATAACCCTTCTCTGAGAAGAGACCTCGCTCAGTAGTGAGCCGATGATGGGTTGATAATTATGATGATGATGAATGATGTCACATAAGCATATGTGTGGACGCGTTGCCCACACATATTATGCTTATGTGTGGGCAACGCGCGGCAAGAGGGCGAATAGAAAGTGGCCACCTATTTCATACTCTTCACACTTCACTCGCCATCCGCCTATGAAAAACTCGCGAGCGAGGCGAGCCCATGAGGATACAGCACTGATATAAGAGCTCTACCAAAGAGTTCTACGTATAGAGCGGCAATTCGGAATTAAAACTGTGACAAAATAGCTTTAGCAAAATACGGACTGCGCCTGGCCTGGTGATAAACTTAAATGTGACGTAATCGATTTTTTAACCGACTTCAAAAAAGGAGGTTATCAATTCGTCGGAATCTTTTTTTTTATTTATTTATTTGCATCAAACATGGGTTACAGGTAATAGAATAAAATTATTTTTATGGTCCAAACATGTTTTGCCATGTGATGGCGTGCAAATGTTAAGTGCTTATTATAGGTACAATATCTAGTTAAAATGTAATAAATTTTAATAATTTTTATACAAACTGAGACACTTCGCTTACATACTCGTAGTTTATAGAAATTTTATATAACCTTTATGTAGGTATATCAGAAATAATTAATGAGAACATACTTCATCCAATAATAATTAATTCATGTCGATTTAAAATTTTATTGTCATAAAGTGCTAGTCTTTGAGTAATAAACCAACACAGGAGAAGAATTGACGCGCGTACCCCTCTGTAAGTTGGGTATGACCACTGGTCCTACTCGTTATATAAAACTGTTTGACTCGAGTCACGCGCCTGTCAACTACGTATGGTTAGCGGGGAATGAGCTCCGCTATAAATGCCGAATATGAGAGTATTTTCTTCTAAAAAAATATTTAAAACATCCAGTTTACTAAAGGATAACATTTATTTACTTCTGATGTATTATTTTATCCAAATAATGCAATACTTATGCAGAAAACTTAAGAAAACTGTCGATCTGAAAATGTTGCTACTTAATCGTACATGAAATAATTTGGGGAAAATATTGAAAATTAATCTTCCTACTTACTATTCGTTTAGAGACCTTTATCTTGAACTGCATTGTAAATTGATCCCATAGAATTAAAATCACGATAGAATAGGAAGGGGTGAACGACTAATTTATAAGCTTTAAGTAAAATATGACTAGATATATAAATACGAACTTTGATCGTCTGTGGGATTATCAAATAATGATAAAAAATTCTTTCTATAAAACCGACTTTAAACGCCACTACAAAGTATAAAACAATTTTAATTTGTACATGTATGTTGAAGTCGGGCGGGCCTAAATATAAATGATGAAACCAATGCGCGACGCTAGCCCAACTTTGCCCGATCGGCGTATGAAGTCGGTTTTTTAAAGATATTTTTTTTACATTATTATTTTAAGCTTTTTTGTGTATATCTCTGATCGCGAGCAATTTGCTCTTAATCATTGAGTTCCTTCCTCCATCACCGAAGATATGAATCATCTTCTCTTCACCTTTTAAATAGGCCCAACCTTATTATGCTTTCTTTCAAAAAAAAATTGAAATCGGTTCAGATTTGACGTAGTTATGGAGTAACATCTAACATTATATCAACAAAAATTTATATGGGAACCACCTCTGAAGTATGCCCTACTAAACAAAAAAAAATTATAAAATTCCATTCATTATTTGGCGGAATAATTGGGTAACAATTATACAAAAAATTCAAATTGAGAACCTCCTCCTTTTTTGAAGTCGGTTAAAATGATTGCATTATTATAACGATCGCAATGGTGTCTGATTGGCTGGTACTCTCCCACTATTGTTTAAAATGCATTGATGCAGCTAGAGCTCCATAAACTCGGCGAATTCATAAAATTAGTTTTTTTACTCAATTATTTCAAAATTTATAGGTATATATTTCCATATAGCCAGTGTGATATGATTTTCTAAATATATAAAATGAAAAGGTGACTGACTCACTGATTTATCAACGCATATCTACTATGACGTAGGCATCCGCTAAGAAAGGATTTTTACAAATATAATACAAAAAATAATGAAAACGAGACTAAAAACTTGTTTAATAATAATGATAAGTTCTACGTAAGTCTTTCTTACTCGAAAATTAGGACTTTAATTTTATGAAGTCGGCCACACCGCAATAAAATTAGGCTGGAAATGAAATGAAATGAAATGAAATGAAATGAAATGAAATGAAATGTATTTATTTGCAAGAAACATTGTACGTAATAGATGTTAACATAATATTCAATGTCCAGTATGTTTCGTCAATTGACATGCAAAATATAATTATTTTTGATACTTTAGTTTTATACAGTTTTATACAGTTCTGGCAATTTTTATTAGACTCAAGTACACATAATAGTCATACATACACACATCAAAAGTGTCTAGGGATCAACATATATTTTTGCAATAACTTTCTTCTGATTGATATTAATTAAAATTTTCTTTAAGGATTCATCAAATAAAGTGTTTTCGTTTGTCACAGTAACGATAAACCAAGTCACCTTTGCATTAATAAAGAAATTTGCCATTTTCCTAATAAAGGGATTTTTGACATTTGAACCACTAACATTAAAGTTCGAAAAAAAGACTGAAATAACAGTTTTCTTTAAAATTTTATTGGATAACTTAAACAATTAATAATAAGTGTTTCTACCGCGAACACTAACAACACAAGAACATCGGTTTGGCATACTCAAAATGAGTTCATCCAAATCACGCTGTGGAATGGCCGCCCATGTTCGTTGCAACAACAAAAAAAAGTCTTCTTGCCACTGGATACCCTCCATATTCGGCAGAGCTCTTCTCTGTAGCATATCCCATGCATGCTCAATCGGGTTCAAGTCTGGCGACTGAGCAGGCCAGGGCAGGACATTGATGTTAGCTGCGGCGAGAGTCTGTCTTACAACTCTTGCGGTGTGCGGTCGTGCATTGTCATGCATTAACTGAAATAAGGGACCGATTTTCACTTGTAGAGGAACGATGACGTCTGATACAATCGTCTCAGCATAAATTTGAGCGTTGAGGTTGCCTCTGATCCAAATCAACTCAGTTCTTCCGCCGATCCAAATACCCGCCCATACCATGATGGTTCCACCACTATAAGGATGGACTTCCTGGCAGGATTTTAATCGCTGATTATGAAATTATGAAATGCAGCAAAAAGGATCCATATAAATTTATAAAATCATAAATTTATTACAAAGCCACATCTCAATCTCAAGAAATCCGCATAAAAATGCTTGATCCCTAGACACTTTTGATGTGTGTAGAAAATAAAATTAGATTTCTTATTACCTACCATTAGCTTATTTTATAGTACCCAAAATCAAATTCAAAGCAATTAAAATATAAAATGAACAATAAATATAAAAAGTATGTAATTTAATTATCTGTATGATGTCAATAAATTAATAAGTTCAATGTCAAAAAAAAAAACTAATTTGTAACACATTTTGTATTGAAAAATTCTTTTAAACTATAAAAGCATTTATTCATTAACCATTGATGCAGTCTCCTTTTAAATACTTTAATGGTAAATCTTTCAATTCATTAGGCAATTTGTTATATATTTTAACAGACATGCTATAACAACTTTTGCTAAAAGATGCAGTTCTAAAGGAGGGAAATATGAGTCTGTTAGGATACCTTGTATTGAAATTTACCTGTTGGCTTTTTTTTGGGTAGAAATCAGACATATGTTTTTGAACAAATAGGCTTATCTCAAAAATGTACAGGCATGGCAGCGAGAGAATTTTTAATTTTTTGAATAAAGGGCGACAAGAATCAAGGGGGCCGGCTCCACAGATTGCCCTGATACACTTCTTCTGTCCAATAAATAAACGACCTATGCTAACAGAGTTGCCCCATACGACTAGTCCATATCGTAAGGCTGAAACCACAAATGCGTGATATGCCATCAGCGCCGTTTTCTCTCCTACTGTTTTTGATAGGCGCCTGAGGAGATATACATGTTGGTTAATTTTTTTGCCAATTTTTTCAACATGCGACTTAAAGGACAAGTTGTTATCTAAAGTGATTCCTAGAAAATTGACAAATTGTGCTTCTTTAATAATCTCATTATGATAATGAACCTTAATATCTTTCCCTTTCCCATTTTTGTTATAATACTGCATATACATTGTTTTATTAATATTTACAGCCAAGTTATTTTCGGTAAGCCATTCAATTGTGTCATTTATTGTTTTATTAATTTCTAAATTGTATGTCAAATCATTGTTACATTTAATTACAATAGATATGTCATCAGCAAAGAGTGTACAGTTGTATGTAGTAATGCTCGGTAAGTCGTTTATGTAAATAATGAATAGAAGTGGACCTAGTACACTTCCTTGTGGTACACCTTTGATATTAGGTCTAAGTTCTGATCGATAAGATATTACTTCTTGTTTATTATTTAAATTAGTAATTTCAACATATTGCGTGCGGCTGGATAGGTAACTTTTAAGCCACTCATTTGCTTGACCTCGAATACCATATTGATCGCATTTGTCTAAGAGCTTTTCGTGACAAACATGGTCGAAAGCTTTGCTCATATCAAAAAACACAGATGTTACAGGAATTTTTTTGTTCATGCATTCTGATATTTCTTTGATTAGCGAAAAACATGCTAATGTTGTTGATTTTCCTTTTTGGAAACCATTTTGTTCCTTTAAAATGATATTATGTTTAGATAAAAAAGATATTAATCGTTTGTGCATTATCTTTTCAAAAATTTTTGATATAATAGGAATCAGTGTAATTGGCCGATAGTTGTTAACGTCACTTTTATCTCCTGCTTTGAATAAAGGTGTAACTATTGACTTTTTTAAGTTTGATGGGAACTTACCTTCTTCAAAAGATAAATTTACTAAGTAGGCTAAGACTGGAGCTAGCTCCTTTGCACATTCCTTTATTACCTTTGTTGCTATTTCATCATAACCTGTGGAATTCGAATTGTTAAGTGATTTAATAACGGTTATTATCTCTGTTTCATCAGTCGGCATCAAAAAAATACTAGAATTGTTATGCTTCAGTTTATGTAAAGGTTTTTTATTTGTAAGTTTTTGAGTTTTTATGGTAGTATTTATAAAATGATCATTGAAAATAGTGGCAATCTGAGTTGGGTTTTTTATAATTTTATTTTGATAATTAATTTGATCTATACTTTTCAAATTAGAATTATTTTTGTTTTTAATCATATTCCATGACGCTTTGCATTTATTTTTCGAGTTTACTATATATTTGTTGTTACTACTTCTCTGAGCTAGGTCAATACAATTGTTAAGAATCTTTGAATAACTATTAAATTTGTTTTTCTGGACAGCAAGATTTCATATGTCGATATTGGTGGGGGGATTGTATAAATTATTTATACCGAGATATTTTTATCGTCTTACTAATGGTTCATTGACGAAAAAAAATATTTAAATTCTATACATATTTGGTTCATTAAAACTTGGCAATTGAATTAAAGTACCCATACTTCTTATTCATCCCGCTAGGTTTACCGGAAAGCTAAATAGCTTGGCGGTGTTTTATTACAGATGGGGTGGCCACTATAGCCATGGCGGCAGCCTAGCATTACAAACAAATATACACTTCGTTCAGATGAAGTAGATGAAAAAAATAAGCCTTCCAAGTAAAGTATGTAGGTACAAGTTTTAACTTACCAATCATAACTTTAAATAAATTTTTTTTTAGGGTTCAGTTTTTCCTTTTTATATTTCCTCCATACTGGACTGAGAGAATATTATTCAACGCTGGAAAACGATCTTGTAAATCGAAAAAGTGAACTTTAAACCAGAGCCAATAACGTTTTAAAAAATCATAACAGCTCATAATAAGCTATCAGGAGCAGATTTTTTTCAAAAAGCATATTTTTTAATGTAACACATCAGATGATACTAATTATATAATTCTAAAGTAGAATTACTTTAGTTTTATACATTAGTTTTATATCAATTTCGACTAATAGTTTTTCAATTTCAAGAAGCAATGTTGCTGTAACTTGGTATTTGATACATATGAAACCACGAAATAACTCTAAACTCTGAAATGCTAATTATGCTGTATTTATTTTTAAGGAAACATGATGTAGTCCTAACAGTTTGTACTTAATATACTTTTTAGAAATAGATACATCGTAAATTTCGCTTTAAACATAAATAAAACAAATGATGTTTCATTAAAAATGCTGTATGTTTATTTAAACAAGATTACTTAAAAAATCAATGTGTTCAATATTAATACCCACTACGTATTCAAATAAAAATTAAATGTCTCTCAACTTAATAAACAATATTATTAAAAATCTATGACAAAGTACAGCACTCCCTGGTGGCTTATAACCTTAAATCATAACTAAACAGCTGCTCTAAAGTGATATACTGTGGTACCTACAGCATGCTTTCAGCATGAGATTGAGAGTATAGTGACGGAGTAAATACCTTGGTATCTACAAAATCTGTTAATAATCAGATAATCCTAAGTCCTTACAGTAGGTACTTCTAAGTGCACTGCACTGCTAAAAAGTATTGATAACTTTTTTGAAGTATCTGTATAATATTGAAAAATAGATGGTGTCTTAGTATTTACAGCATTTTTGAGTACGTTGAAAAATATGAATAACAAAAATATAATATAAACATGTAGAGAAGGTCAACATAGTATCTTAGAAAAATAATGTCATAGGAAAACGAAAATCCGACAATCCGACGCTGTATCTTTTTCTTCCAAATATATAAAAAAGTCATTTTGTTATTTTTCGAAATAAGCTAGATCGCTTTCCAGCGTCAATATAGTCCAAAGTTTCTAGTAAAAAACTACTAAAGTACTAAAAGCCTACAAAGAGTCAATCTAATAGCAAAGGCATATTATGACTAAAATAACGGCAAGAACCTCGTTTCCTAGCGCTTCTATATACCTACCATGTTAAAGATCTCGAACAAAAAAATTTACTCTCGAATAAAGTAACTCTGTTGTAAATAATTATTAGAAAAACTTATCGAAAGACTTATCGAAAGTCGATAATCGATAGTGTCAAATCCCTAAAATGCTTACACAAATGATGCGATTGTTTCATGTAATGATAGAGCGTCCCTGTGTGTGAATGTGATAGTGTGCATATACTTTAAGGTAGTGTTTGCTAATTATATTGTGTGCGTGCATAGCGACGTGATGGAAAAATGCAACTGTAGTAAGCAAGTTTTCATGTGTGCTACCTCGCCTCCCACCGTAATTGACAGACTTTTTTGCGAATAAACTAGGGGTCAAGTCCTCTCCTGTGTTGGTTTATTACTCAAAGGTGCTAGTCAATGTCAAAGATTAAAATGTCAAGTTCATAGAAAATAATAATAAATAAAAACATTTCAATACAAATATGTCAAATGTTATGTTATTTTTATGTATGTCCACCGATTACTCGAAGACGCCTGAACCGATTTGTGAAATTCTTTTTTTGTTTGAAAGGGTATACTTCCCAGGTGGTCCCATAATATAAATTTATCGAAATCGGTGGAGCAGTTTTTAAAATATCAACTATAAATTATATACTTTGTATAGTGTGTGTGTGTAATGTATTATAGCGGGAGTTTGAAGTCGGTTGTTTAAAAAGAATTTTTATATTAAACTAGCTGACCCGGCGAACTTCGTACCGCCAACTTACCTATATAAATAAAATGAATAAATTATCTTAATATAAAAAAAACTATCCTATCTTTCAAGTTGGACCAAATTACAGATAGTTACGAAGTTTGATCAAAATTGGTTCAGTAGATTAGGAGTCCATCGCGGACAAACAACGTGACACGTAATTTATATATATTAAGATTATCTCGCCAATCTAATCTGTCCTTTTCAAACGAGTTGCTGGCAATTTTTAGACCTTTTTGCTGTAGCGTCTAGATAGGTATGGCTAGACCTTGTTCCCCTTCTATTATTAAACTCTTCACATTTGTCTAGTCTTGCTCCCCCTCCAATTAAACACTACAATACTATTCTTTAAGTACAACTATTGTTACTTTTGCTTTTTATTCTGCAACATCTTTGTTATTAACTAGCTTTTACCCGCGGCTTCGCTCCCGCCATCTATTTTTAACCGACCTCAAAAAAGGAGGAGGTTCTCAATTCGTTGGAATCTTTTTTTAGGGTTCCATACCAAAATGGTAAAAATGGAACCCTTATGGTGAGACTTTCTCCGTCCGTCTGTCCGTCCGTCTGTCACAGTCGATTATTTCAGTAACTATTAAAGCTATCGACATGAAATTTGGCATAGTTATGTATAACAGAGACCCAAAATCATTGGAATAAAGAAAAATCAAAAATTATTTTTAGTTTTATTAAAAAAAGGGGGGAAATCGGGGGTTTGAAATTTCAAAGTAAAATAACTATATCGAGTGGGGTATCATATGAAAGGCCTTAACTTGTGCATTCTAAAACAGTTTTTTATTTATTTCTATATATAATAGTTTTTGATAAATCGACCAAAATGTCGAAAAAAATATCGTTCCCCCCCCCTTATCTCCGAAGTTTACGAATCGAAAAATCTGAAATAATTATGGTCAATAGAGGTTTATGTATATTTTAAAGGAAAAATAAAAGCAACGCGAAAATTATTTTAGTTTGATTAAAAAAGGGGGAAAATCGGGGGTTTGAAATTTCAAAGTAAGATAACTATACCGAGTGGGGTATCATATGAAAGGCCTTCACTTGTGCATTCTAAAACAGTTTTTTATTTATTTCTATATATAATAGTTTTTGAGTAATCGGCCAAAATGTCGAAAAAAAATACCGTTCCCCCCCTTATCTCCGTAGTTTACCAATCGAAAAATCGGAAATAATTATGGTCAATAGATGTTTATGTATATTTTACAGGAAAAATAAAACCAACGCTCTAACTAGCATAGTTTTTTTATATTAACAATAAACCTATACAAACAAAGTTAACGATAAATAAGCAAATTAATATAATATTATCGTTTTACTTTTACTTTTGGAGTATGGAACCCTCGGTGCGCGAGTCCGACTCGCACTTGGCCGGCTTTTTTATATGTATGTTCACCGATTACTCAAAGACGCCTGAACCGATTTAGAAAATTCTTTTTTGTTTGAAAGAGTATACTTTCCAAATGGTCCCATTTAAATTTTATCGAAATCGGTCGAGCGGTTTTAAAAAAATCTCGGTTTAAACAAAATAAAATTTAAATTGGCTCTTTAGTGGCGCAGGTGACTGAAGTTTTTTAAAAATAATTTTTTATACTAAATTATAAAAGTAATCGGAAGTGGTGATTTCTATATAATATTACCAATATTGATTTTTTTAATTTTACAGCTGTTCTTTTGAGGTTTCCCTATTTTTTTTTATTCTTAAACCACTCCTGTATTATATATAACAAAATAAGAATTATTCAAATCGGTTAAGCCGTTTTTAACGTTTCGTACCAAAATGGTAAAAATGGAACCCTTATGGTGAGACTTTCTCCGTCCGTCCGTCCGTCCGTCTGTCACAGTCGATTAAAATAAAATTAAACAAGGGTCTTTATTATTTTTTATTTATTATTCACAATATAATAATTACCGCATTTATCAAATTTACCGTAACAATAACACTAGGTCGCTTTGTGAAAAAGTGGTTGTATCTTAGGCAGAAGCGCGGTAGGTACGTTACATTTTCGCAATCACAATAGGTATAATTACTTATTAAAAAAAAATCTTTTTAAACAACCGCCTTCAAACTCCCGCTTTACTACATTACACACACACTACACAAAGTATTCAATTTATTGTTGATATTTTAAAAACCACTCGATCGATTTCGATAAAATTTATATGGGAACACCTGGGAAGTATAATACCCTTTGAAACAAAAAAAGAATTTTTAAAATCGGTTCACACGTCTTCGAATAATCGGTGAACATACATAAAAAAAAAGATTCCGACGAATTGAGAACCTTCTCCTTTTTTGAAGTCGGCTAAAAAGGAAAAGGTGACTGACTAACTGACTGACTGACTGATTGACTGACTGAAATTTGGAATTGAGATAGGTCATACCCAGAATTTCCACCCGCGGGAATTAAAAGCCTTAATCCACGCGGACGAAGTCGCGGGCATTATCTAGTAGACTAGGTAATGATAAAAATTGATAACTAATTTCGCTCTATCGTACATCTGCCTCCGTGGCGCAATCGGCTAGCGCGTTCGGCTGTTAACCGAAAGGTTGGTGGTTCGAGCCCACCCGGGGGCGAAAAAATTTTTTACCCATAAAAAATTTTTAACCCCTAAAAATTTTCGCCCACGAGAATTATTTTCCCCTAATTTTTTACGCCCCGAGATTTTGGTTTATGTTTTAGTGTTTTTGGAACTAAAACTACCTGATCCCGCGACTTTGTCCACGTGGTATTTGGTTTTATAATATCCCGCGGGATTATTTTCCTGGGATTTAAAGTATCATAGATTTAGGATTGGCAGTCGCTTCGCACCTTCTAGATACCATCGGCGTACTAGTACATTGCGGCAATTCTACGCCTGAACTGGCGTCATATCACGTAGCAACCAAATGTTTGACGATTTCTAGCAAACTGATATTTATGGTACTTTTCTTTGTACGAAGGGCGGTATCTAGTAGCGAAGCTACCGATACTAACTCTATGAAAGTATCATTATTATGTTACTAACAAGTCAATTAATTCCCTTTGCTGCGTGATTGAAGGACAAACTGAAGGACACTAAAACTTTCCCATTTCTAAAACTTACCTTATATGCCCGGGACATTTATTTTTAATAATCAATTATTATTTTTTTCCTGCTAAACAGTAGCCTTTATGTTACTCTCCACTCTATAGGTCCACAACGATAGCTTATCCGTTGCTATGTTGTGGTTTAATTGAAGGACCAACCAACCAACTAACAAATGCACTTTCGCATTTATAAAATTAGTACCTATAAATAGAAAGTATGATTATTTTTCTCACTATAATAACTGGTTATCACATCTGACTTTTCAGAATATCACATGCTTTAACGGTGAATGAAAACATCGTGAAGAAACCTGCACGCCTGAGACTTTCTCCATAATGTTCTCAAAGGTGTGTGAAGTCCGCTAATTCGCATTGGGCCAGCGTGGTGGACTACGACGTATAGCACTTCTCTGAGTGGAGACCTGCGCTCAGTAGTGAGCCGTTGATGGGTTGCTGATGATAATCATTTATTTCAGGCCGCTGTATTGGTCAAGCAATCAACAAAACAGGTGTCAAGTGTCAAGATTCTTCAATTTGACATAATAGAAGTAAGTACGTAACCTAGAAGGAGTAGTAGGTAATTACGAACTGAGTCGATTTTGATGCGGTTTTGCATTGCATCATCTTAGAGCCAGGTTCATAGAACATACTCGTATGTTTTAAGGCTTGCAAGTTTTCGATTTTTTAGTAGGTTTATTTATATTTCCCGAAAAATTACTGGGGCGATTTTAGCGAGGTGTGGCGTGAGCTTTAGTTCAACCTTTCTGAAACAAACCGCGCTAAGGTGTGGAACGCACTTCCGGCGTCCGTGTTTCCGGCCACGTACAATTTGAGTACCTTCAAGGCAAGAGTGAATAGGCATCTTCTAGGCAAGCGCACTCCAATCTAGACCTCATCGGTGATTTCCATCAAGTTTATCCGTACTAAAAAAAAGTGTTTTCTTTTGCATTACCCAGATATCATCTCAGAGTATGTCCTTTTACTTACCCAGATATCATCTCAGAGTATAATATGTCCTTGATATGTTTTCTTCTTCTTCACAACCAATAGACGTCCACTGCTGCACAACAGTCTCTTGCATAGACTTCCACAGGTTTCGGTCTTATGCCGCCTGAATCCAGCGGCTCCCTGCGACTCGTTTGATGTGGTCGGTCCACCCTAGGGGGGTCTGCCAACACTGCGCTTCCCGGTGCGGGGTCGCCACTCCAGCACCTTGGGACCCCAACGACCATCAGCTCTTCGAACTATGTGCCCCGCCCAATTCCACTTCAGTTTCGCGACTCGCTGAGCTATGTCGGTGGCTGGTCTCCTACGGATCTCCTCATTTCTGATTTGATCTCGCAGGGATACTCTAGCTCTCACCATCGCCCGCTGTGACCCTGAGCCTTCTTATGATATGTTTTAAAATGTGTTAATTTGGTGCAGACGGAATATCCGCCCTACGAGCACTTGGGCATAGGGAAAGGTGGCCAGACCATCTTGGAGACGAAGAAAGCTTGGCTTGAACTGCTCAAGAGGATCATCATGATGCTGCAGCTCCGATCCAGCTTCCTCATGGTGGAGATTGCGAACAAGAACGCTACCAAGTAAGTGAATATGTTCAAGGAAACAAACAAGGTTACTTTGCTATATTCCGCCGAATCAGAAAAATCTGTATCATTACATCTATGGCAAAGTTACGGATCAGAGGTGCTATTGTCTAAAAGTTGCCGATCAAAATCTTATTCATTTGATGGCATTAGCGTCAAAGTAAAAAATTTCCCTGACAGTATTGATTTAAGAGAAGCAGTGATAGCCTAGTGGTTAGGACTGTGGTCTCTTATTCGGGGGGTCGCAGGTTCGATCCCGGGTACGCACCTCTGACATTTCGGAGTCAAGTGCGTTTAAGCAATCAAATATCACTTGCTTCCACGGTGAAGGAAAATATCGTGAGGAAACCTGCACACCTGAGAGTTCTTCATATTAATGTTCTTGAAGGTGTGTGAAGTCCGCCAATTCGCATTGAGCCACCGTGGTGGACTATGGCCTATAACCCTTCTCTGAGAGGAGACCTGCGCTCAGTAGTGAGCTGTAGATGGGTTGCTAATGATGATGATGATTTTAAACCAATCATCACAAATTCAGTACAACCGATTTTAATATGCTGGACTGTATGTACCAGGACCAGATATATATACTCGTCTACAATTTCGAGTGCAGATTTCTCAACGATTACTGGGTGGAGCGGAGCATGAGTATTGGACACGATTTTCGTCTTGCTCATGTTCATTTTCAGGCCCACCTGTCGAGAAACCCTGCTGAGATCATTGAGCATTGTATTGAGATCTCTCAGAGTCTCTGCCATGACTGAGATGGAGCGTATCGTACATACCTAATTGTATAAGAATGCATACACGAAATTAAACTCTAATTCAATGATGTTATGGTTTATTTTATACTTTGACGCTAATACCATCAAATGAATACGATTTTGATCGGCAATTTTTAGACAATTGGGGGACTGGTGTGCGATTCTCTAAAAATATTTCTACATTGTGACGAATGCAATCGCCTCCGATTGGCCGATGCTCACTCGCTATTGGCTGAAATGCGTTGTTGCAGAAAGAACGCGATAAATGCAGCCAAACAACAATAATTGAGTTTGTAGCAATGATTGATACAGCTTTTACGTAATCGGATCCTTCTGCAAGACATGCATTTCACCGGGGAGCGTTTTGCATATTATACTAAACACAGCGACACAACAGAAGAGCAGCTGACTGTATCTTTCTCGCTCGGGTACACTCGGCGGTCCCGAGTTCACCCGATCGAGCCTTTCACCTCAGAGCGTGACGGATCAGCCTAACTTACTACCCACGTAAAAATATGTGAGCCAAAAGCAGTTTTCACTTCAAAAAAGTAAAAACATGACTTAGAAGGTAAATGATACATTAAGATTTTTTCTGTTTTGGCGGAATTTAGCAAATTAAGCTTGTTTTTCATACCATAGATTAGTGCAAAGTAAAGCCTGCTTCTATTCTATCCAACGATTAACAAAGTTTCATATAAAAGAGTATCTCAAAGTGTAGATATGAATATGGAACCTTGTTGTTTAAAATAGAAGTAGCGATAGGCGCACCCCTATGATATCGCTATAAAAAATAACGTGATAACGTAATAACCTTGCTTCTATGTTATAACGTTATATTCGACAAAATTTTAATGAAAGGAAGTTTAGTGTTTGATTTTTAACTATTTTTCGTCTATTAGTAGCAGGAGGGATCAATCGCTCACAATGTTATTTAAAACAGTACAGATAAAGTTGGCGTTAAGTAAGGAGAACTCTGCCCTCTGAGCACAAAAATTGTGGTTATAGCTTAGATAATTGTGAGGCTAAAGTTAACAACATCAGAGGAGATGATAATATGTAAGCGTTGGAAACTTTAGCTTGACCGACGCACCAATACACGGCGAAACAGACTCCTTGATTTTGACATCGAGCCTCTCTTTGTATTTTTCTCTTTGATTCAAGGTCAGAGCTCTTTTTATTTGACACCAACTGTACCATCACGTCATTTGAGACCTTGGGATCAGGTGTCAAGTCATGTGGTAGGTAATGTTTAGACCCATAATTACCTGACGTTTGATGCTGTAATTTAGTTACATGGCGACCATAAATATAATTTACAACGACGTAGTTATGCACAAGCAGCTTAATCTGCTATTAGTGCATCATGATCAATATTATGAGTCCCTTGTATTATATTATTTGAAAGCGCAAATCAAGTAATTAATTAATTATTATTTTCTTAATCATCATTTATTACATCAACAACGTGCATAACATCAGTACTTAATTTAGATCTGAATATAAAAAAATACATACGAAAGCAATGAAGCAATTAAGTATTTGCCACTTGCTTTGATGGTTAAGGAAAACAACGTAAGGAAACCTATCCTGTATTCTATTGTTTGGCAATCTCATTACTTTTTTCTGGGCTACTAAAATTACTGTCTATGTAAATTATATTACGGTCTAGATGTTTTAGAAAAACACTAAAATTGTTTGCAGTAAATTTTTGACGTGATAACGTCTTATAAATCGATAACACCGGCTGCACGCACGAAAAAGTGTCACGTTCCGCCTAGCCTGAGCGTGCAAGCGAGAACGCGGAAAAAGCGATAGAGAGGCACGATCGGCCCAAGCGTTGGCAGAGCGCCCGCCGCCTGGCCCGCCAGTCATCGCATGCGCGCTGTGGTTTGCGGTCATCAATGTTTCTTTATGACGTTATCACGTAAAACTATTGTCAGTAAACCGACTTTACAGACAACCAATTTTTTTTAAGTGGCCAATCGTTCAGGTATTCTATGGGTAGAAAAAGTAGTAGTAAGTAGTTAGAAATGTCCTTCGTAAGGGCAAAGCTGCCGATGAACTCACCCTTCCTCTCTTAAGGATTGGACGCATTCTTTTCCCCCTCTTTTTCTTGGTTTTATCGTTTTTATCACAATGTATGACTATTTTAACCCGATATGATTTTAGTATTTCAATAACATAAAATATTAAAGTAAATTTATCCTTGTTCCAAATCAACGTTAAGGTGTTACGTTTATGGCATTCTAATTGCGCCAATGGTAGTATCATCTTCACATGTTTATATAAAAATCTTTAATTGAAAGTGTCCAGTTTAAGAAATTAGTCAGAATATTGACTAATTTATGAGTAACTCACTTTCAACTCGATATTCTGACTAATTTCTTAAACTGGACACTTTCAAGTAAAAAATTTTATATAAACATGTGAAGATGATACTGCCATTGGCGCAATTAGAATGTCATATGCCTACTTTGTCGTATTCGTTTACAAATTGCGAAAAACCAAATTAAATTTGAATTTCGCAGGCAGACCCGTATAATCAACCTAAATACTAATAACAACTTTATTTTCTGTCAAAAATATAACGCCTTTGCAACGTGGTTACAAGGACGACTTTGCATTATAAAGCGATTATTATTGCTGTCGCTTTTCTATGGCAACCTATGAGTGGCCTGTTTTTTGAAGTTGGGACAGTTTTAAATTTTAAATTGAAACAATAATATATTAGACTTGCCTCATTAAAACATTTGACCATTTATCGGGTTTTAATAGTTACTGAATAAAGGACTTTGTGCCTACATAACTATTAATAACGATTTCCAAAGTGCTAATTATTTATATCGCTATACATCATAACTTAAATAAAAAACGTTACATAACGTTACGTTATTATAACGTTAAATTATACTCATATTGCCTAATTAATATCAGCTAAGCTAACTATCGTCAACTTAATACTACTATGATTAAACACGTAGGCACTTAAAGTTTTAAGTTTCCCTTGCGCCGTATTTGTAATTTTTGAGGGTCGTGATCTCTCCATGAATAACATAATGGTAGGGGTTTTATTAGGATAATTATTTTTCGCAATAGATTTTTCGCATACCACTGGCGAAGAGTACGTACTTAACGGGATTTCGATTTCGATACTTATAGGTTTAACGTTTATTAATATCAAATGTTAATACAAAGTTATATTTGCAATCCAGAGAAAACTTAAGGTGCACGGAGTAGGTAAATGAAAGTGCCAAAGGTGTTCAATATTTTTGGTCTGTAATAAACTCAGGCAAGCAGGTTAGGACTGCGATCTTCTATTCCAGTGGTTGCAGGTTCGATCCCGGGCACGCACCTTTTCGGAATTATAAGCGTCTAAGCAATTAAATATCACATGAAGGAAAACATCGTGAGGAAACCTGCACGCCTGAGAGTTCTTCATAATGTTCTCAAAGGTGTGTGAGGTCTGCCAATTTGCAATAGGCCAGCATAGTGGACTATGCCTATACCCCTTCTCGTTGGGGAAACCTACGCTCAGTAGTGAACCATTGATGGGTTATTAATGATAATGTTGATGAAGTTGATGAATAAACTCAGGAGTTGCTATTTTCAAAAAAAAAAATGTGATAATAACAACTTATCTTCTACACTAGCGGCACGCTATGATGGCCGGTTTGACACATTACAATAGTGATGTGGAATGTCAATTTATTCTCGAACAAAAAACAATTAAGTTTTGTTTTTGTACCTGATTAAATAGGTTTAATAAAACAAAAATGTATATGTTTATTTAATTTATTTGAACGAACTGAATATTTGAATGAAAATGAATATACATACTTTATATGCACACAAGAAACATATGAATACAAAAGATACCAAAAAAGGTGCCACAAAAGGCCATAATTAATCAGATTCGTCCATACTACTATTTTCACTGTCGTCACTGCTATCATCACCTACATTAATAATTATATGTTCGTTTTCTATAATATTATCTATTTTCACATCTCTTTCATAATCTTCCCTTATTAATTTAACAGTTCTATTCACAACCTTTTCCCAGTCTCCTTTAGTCACATGTTCACAAGCTTCTTCTAATAATTTTAGCATTTTTTTTGTGGTAAATGGGGGTTCTGTATTGTGTCTTGCAGCATATCCCTTAATTTGAGCCCACACCAACTCAATCGCATTATACTCACAATGGTAAGGCGGTAACCGTATAACTCTGTGCCCATGTTCTAATGCTATTTCGTCAATGACGTATCGGATCTTGGTTGGTTTGTTTTCTTTTAAAAGACGTACTAATTCCGCTTTTAACATATTCATGTTTGCATCTACGCCATTTTTACGAAGCCATGCGACGATATCAGCTTTCTTTTGGGATTGGGCAGGTGGCTTGTCAATTTGCATCGAGTGGTATGGGGCGTTGTCCATAATTATAATAGATGGTTCAGGGAGGCTACACAACATTGAGGTAAACCATTCAGTAAACTTTTCTCCATTCATGTCTTCATGATAGTCTCCAGTGGTTTTTGACGCAAAAGCCATGAGAGAACCTTCGACAAACCCGTTGATGGTTCCGGCGTGACAAATTATAAGTCGCGATCCTTTTCCTACAGGAACTTTGGAAGTAGATGCTGCTGTGTCATCGTTCCAAGAACGGCCTACAGTATGGTTAGCATTAAGCCATGTTTCATCCAAGAACACAACATTTTGCCAATTTTTGATTTCTTTCACTTGCCGTAAAAAAGTATACCTTGCCATCGCTATATCAAATCTTTCCATCAATATTTTGCGTTTGTTACATTTTTTGTATCGAAATCCAATGGTCTTCAAAATCTTCGTTAAAGAACTTTCCCCACCGAAGAATAATCCAGCTTCCTTCAGTGAATGCACCAACTTTTTTCTTGTTGGATACTCCTTCTGTAAATAGTAGCCGTAAACATGTCTTCGGATAGCATCGGCATCAAAGCTATCGATGCCTACGACTGGTTTTGCTCGTTTTCTCTTTTTTGGTGTGTGAAGTTTATTTTCTTCTGTGCCAGTCTCGCCATATTTTTTTTTAGTTATCCGTCTAACAGTTCGTTGTCCAATATTAAGCGCATCAGCTACGCGTTCAACCACTGACGTTATAGGTAAAATTGGCCCTCCATTTTGAGCTTCACGATCGAAATAGTTACGAAGGCGTGTTACGAACTCACGTGTCTGACTATTTAGAACAGTTCTCTGCGTACGTTCGGTCATATCGACGAAATCCACAACAAAGGGCTTGAACAGAGTCCAAATTAACGAGCAAGGGTCAACAGTAATGCAGTATCAATATTTGAAATCCAAAGCCAGGTCAAAACTATATCACAATCGCATTGCACTGACAGTTTATACTTTTCGAAGCAACGTCAATTCGAAACTGCTTTGTTTTGCATTGAGCATTGACGCGAGTTTGCCGGAGGTAGTAGTTGTGCTAGCCAGCGATCCTATGTGACGATCGTATTAGATTCCATTTTTAAAAATTTTCAATTTAGAAAACCAAATGCCGAGCTGTGGTATATATCATATAAAAATAAAAATTTTACCTTTTGTATGAAACAGCTGATATTTTTTTGCGATTTCAGAGGTTTGTCCACATAGTGAAAATTGTTCATATTCACAAGTACATTCACCCCTTAAATGGTGCAAACTGATTTTTCTACACTTGTATACATTTTAGAAATCAATTTAATAAATAAATTTTGAGTCCTAAACCTAAAACTACATTCGATAAAATTTATGAATCTCTGCACATCACTATCGTCAATAAAGTAATACAATTATTTCCTTCAAAGTCGTTATCAATTAATACGGAACTTCATGAGCGGACAAACGTCAAACCGGCCATCATAGCGTGCCGCTAGTGTAAATGATAAAGATTATGGTAGCTGAAGTAAAGCAGATTGCTTTGATGAAACTAAACCTCAACTTATACCTCGAGTATAGACAGTAAGTACTATACTATACTGTTCTCGTAGAAAGATTTATTTTTGATTTATTTATATGAATTACCATCCATCATAAAACACTTGTGTGTTATGTTTGCTGATGATGCCACAATATTTTTATCTAAACAAAACCTTACTGACAAAGAATTCCAAACAGAAATTAATAATATATTAAATATACTAGTAGAATGGCTGTCATCTACCAATTTAAAAGTCAATTTAGGTAAAACAAACATTATTCAATTTTTAAAAAATAAACAAGCACCTGTAAAACTAGAAGTTTCGTATGGCACCAGTAAAATAGATAAAGTAGGAGAAATAAATTTTAATGTTTAATGTTTATTTATTTATTGCAAAAATACACGTAAATATGGTGTTATAATATTAAAGTGAAACAGTGGATTGCCATTTATGGCGTGCAATAATGGGTAAAGATATATTAGACATTTAAAAAGATATTAGCAGACATTTAAATTACAACATAATTGTGAGACGATGGAAAATTAACTACCCAGTACAATACCAAATTCACACTGATATAAATTTAGCAAATTCATCACTTTTCATGAAATAAACCATCGATAACTAGCAAATGCAACAATAATAAAATGAAAAATCTATTAAAAAAACAAAAAAAAACAATTACAATAAATACCTTATAAAATGTCAAATAAGTAGGAATTATAAAAGTAATTATCGATAATTTATTTGAGTACCTATACAGAATTATATATCAATATTAAATCTAGATATTACTTAATGTCAATATATTCCATATAACATATTGATATATTATATGTAAATAAATAATTTACAATCTTTCTTTCTATTCTTTTCTTGGAATGACTATAGATACACATTTAAACTGGAAAGACCATATCCTAAAAGTTAGTAAAAAAATATCTAGTTATTATTTTGCTCTATCGGTCCTATCAGGTATAACATCCGAACAAATTACTAGAAATGCCTACTATGGTTATGAATACCCTCTTAACATATTATGGTGTTATATTCTGGGGAAACTCGGTAAATGTACAAATCCACCTTTATACTACAGAAAAAATGCTTGCGAATTTAGAAATGTATTTAAAGATCGAAGAAAAAGTATCTCACTGTAGGATTTTCTTCTTATTCACTGACGCCGGTAACTCGATGTGGGACGTAAAGAGTAAAATTCAGTGGTCACGAGTATTAATCAATTACTGTATTTCATGAGTTGATTTGTTTAACGAACAATTTTCTAGTTTTTTAAAAGCTACAAAGAATGATGAAATTGAAGAATCATAATTCTACAACTAAAGTCAGTTTGACAACACCAGAACCACAGAATACGTAAAACTTCATAGTCCAGACCACAGATGACAAATGTAGGTATGCACTTGATGAATGGCCCAAACATGCCCCCACGCGTTGAAAGCCCGTCTTTCAACCGCTTTCAATCTGCTCCTCTTGCAGTGGACAAATTCGGCTAAACGAGCGTCGGACCACTCCACTAGCTGTTTTGACATCGGCCACACGAGTAATGCCATCTAGACCCGGGTAAACAGCGACGATTCTTTCATAGTTTCCATTTCAGTGGCGGAAGCCCGTCTTCTTTGAGAACAACCAAGTCATTCATTGTTAATTTGTTATTCCCGCGATTCCATTTGAGTCGTTGCTGTAGCTCACTGACATACTCTTTACTCCATCTGGTCCATAAATGTTGACGTATTTGTTCGATGCGTTGAAATCTGTTCAAATGAATGGCCCAAACATGGCCTTAACTTGCATTTATATTTTGTCTGCATATTTGATAAAAAAAATACAGAGTATTTTGTCGAAAAATGTACAGTTAAAGATAATTTACGTACAAAATATAAATATAATATACCTATGTATGCCCCAAAATAAAAGCTATGTCTTTTCAAAAAGCGCATTTGCTTTTGGAGTAAAAAATTTTAATCATTAGAAAATAGAAGGGAATTTATTGTTTAAAAATGAGTTAAGGATATGGCTAATAAACCAAGCATTTTATAATGTTAATGAATTTATTTGTAAAAATTTTGATTAGTATAATATGGGTAAGATTAGTATTTCATTTTATTAATTTGTGTGGCAATTAATAAAAATTGTTATACCTAGTAGGCTAGTATTAAAATATGTAATGTATGTATAAAAAAATATTGCACGCCAGAAAGTGGCACACAGCAATAAAATTTTCTTATACTTATTATTAAAAAAATTCAAGAAAGAGTGAACAGGCATCCTCTAGGCAAGCTTTATTCAACCTCCTCATTTCTTCCGATAAAGGATAATTTTCGCCAAGTGTCTATCGCACAATACAGAAACCCTAAATCACTTTATCACTTTTTTAAATAGGCTATTGAATATGTAGGCACCTAAAATTTGAATAGGCCACGTCTTAAAATGTTTCGTGAAACATTTTAAAGAGATATGAATAGTTTAAAATAAAATTGCAGTAGTTAATGTCAAATTCAAAGATTGAAAATCTAATATTGAAGCGAAAGTAATAGAAATGATAAATCATTTTAATTAAGACACAATACTCGACAATTTACTACCATTAATATCAGAAGAAGTTTTATATTATAAGATGACGTCAAAAGAAACCGTCCAAAGTCCTTATTTGGGAGAGTTGTCGGCAGTAAATATAAAACAAACTAAAACAAAAATCTCGATTGTTGACAGGAAAATGAACGTATTAGCAAAAATCGTTATACCTAAAACAAATGTCACTATGGGATATATAAATAACGAACTAGAAGAACTAGCTAGGGAAGAGTTCTTTAGATTGAAAAAGGTTTTAGATATAAAAAGAAAAATGTATGGGGAGAAGAATAAAGATAAAGGTAAAGAAAAATGGAGTTGTCCAACTTGTGGGAATGAAAATGCTAATAATAAGGAAAGAGAATTATTATCTGAATCTTTAGGCAGTTGTGACAATGCACTGGCAGAAATCAACAACTTGATAGAACAAATAACTGATATAGTTGACTTCACAAAAACTATAGATGAAAAAGGACTTGTGAATGCGAATGTTGGAGACTTTATAAGAACTGCCGAAGAACTAAAGGCAAAATTAGGGAAAACATCGGAACTCAAATTGGAAAAAGTAGATGAGCCGCAGAAGAATAGCAATGACGATCTTCAATCACTCTTCAAAGATGATGATTTAAGAAACATGACTTTACCAGATGATATAGATTTGAATGAGTTATGTGATACTTGTAAAAATAAATATGAAATTAAAGATGAGAAAAATGAAGAAGTACCTGTACCTGTACCTGTAGCAGAACCAGCACCTAAACAACTTAAAACTGCAACAATCAATAATGAAGGATACGAAGGCGGTGTTGATGAAGAACTGACTATATTTGAAAAAGAAGTTAAAGAAATTACAAAAATAGTTAAAGTAAAAAATGAAGATGGTTCTATAAGTATTCAGAAAAAAGAGATTAAAATAGAAAAGGAAGTAAGGGGTCCCGCTAGAAGCCAAAAGTCCCCTTCAAACCAAGCTAGTTCAGCTAACAGATCAGCAAATGTTTCAAATCAGGCTTCAAACTCTTCCAATAAATCAAACCCTTATACTCGCTCAAAGACCATAGGTGTAGTCTCAGTTAAACAATCTGAACTTATTGATTTCTTACAAGAAACTCTACCGCGAAAAGTAAAATCAGAAGATTTAGGTGCTTGCACTCCGATGTCAGATCCCACAGAAAGATTTTGTATGTCCTCCATCACATTGCTGTCTACAGATTTAGATTGTAACTTTCCTGTGGGTTTATATTTAAAACATTCCAATTCTTTTTCGGAACAATTTTTAATAAACCATGATCCTGTTCACTCAGCCAAACCAGCTAAGAATAGCCCTGGTATAGAATAAAATATATTGACACGATATTTGTATCCAAGGAAGTTGCATCATTGCATTCGGTATTTAAGTCGTCCAAAGAGAAAACAAACAAAATTTCTATTACAGAGTCAGAAATACAACTCCTAATTAGGTCATTATGTCTTGCCTAATTCTTAGTCACTTGATAAATCTATTTAAAAATACTGTAAGGGCTCCAGTAAAAATTTAACGTAATTATTTAACGGAACCGTCCTTTAAAGAGAAGAAGGGTGAGACATTGACTTAAAAATCATAGAGAATTTAAAATTAAAATATTTGTCTGCAGGAAGATGAATGTCCTTAATAAAATAGTGATACCGAGAACAAATGTAACTAATGGGTACATACTTACCGAGTTAGAAGAAATGGCTAGAGAGGAGTTTCACAGATTAAAGAAAGTTAAAGAGAAAAAGAAAAGAGACCGCGACTTAAAAGAGAAAAAACCTGAAAAATTATCTGATACTCCATGCAGAATGTGCGCTAAGAATCAATTGCAATTACCATCTATTAGTGAATTGAAGGTAGGATCCAGAGATATAACTGAAAATTCTTTAGTATCTGGTAGAGAAGAAATGAAAGAACACTTAGCAGTCACCTGTGAAGCTCATCGATTAGACTATTTGAAACTTATTTTAAATGATCTTATTATTTATGGAAAAGATCTCGTGCACACCGGTATTGAAAAAATTGATATAAGCGAATTTTTAAATATGTGTGAGAGAACAAAATTACAAATCGACGAGCTGTTCAAAGTTGATGAGCAACGTTTTGATACAGTAGATCCAAATCTAGAACAAAAATTGTTTAATTTAAAACTCCATTTGAAAACAGTCATTGGTATAATACATGACTTTCAGCCAGAAATAACACTGTCACCTAGTGTCACCAATTTTGTTCATGTCAGTCAAGATGTAGTGGATAAACTTGATATGTATTTAAAAAATATATCAGTTAAACAAAAGCATAGTAATAAAAATCCAATAGAGGATCTTAAAGATATAGTAAATGATGTCAAGAAAATAACCACAGAATATAAAAAACAGGGAATATTGTCGCAAGATGTAGATGAATTTATCGAATCATGCGATGAAATGAAATCGAAACTTGAAAAACATTTTAAAGGTGGAGATAATGCTTGTAGTAAAACTCACCTCAAAAGTGAACAGTCTTTTAAATGCGTTGACTCTTCCAAAATTGGAGCTATAAATTTTGAAAGCAAATTGGAACACTTGAAATCTCATTTGCACGAAGTAATAGACATCATCAAAGAAATTGAGCCAGGATTTAAATTGCCATTTGACTTAGCAAGTTTTATTCGAATGTGTCAAGATGTAGAAGAAAGGCTAAATATTTACAAGGAAGATGAATCAACTGCATCTGAAGGAATTGCTTATGATAAGTTGAAAAAACTTAAGAATCTAATAACTGGTGTTACAAATATTACAAATGATTATAAAGAATCAGGTTTATTGGATGCCAACGTTGACGAATTTCTCAAATCTTGTAATGAAATGAAGCTTAAAATAGATACAAGAGATAAAAAGGTTACAGAATCAGCTTCGCATGAAAAAGTTGAATTAAAAAGAGATGATTTGCAGCATTTGATACAACATATTGACGATACGATAAGCTTGGGTATCGAAGCCAAAGTGGATGGTGTTATAGGGGGAAGTGTTGAAGATTTTATACAAGCTTTTGAAGAATTAAAGAGTAAGATTGAATCTAAAAGCCTACATTCACAGCAGCCAGATTCCAGCCAGCCAGAGCCAGTCATATTAGATCTTCAGTCAAATATACAAGACATAATGAGCATGGTTAAACAACTGAAAGAAGAAGAAGTAATAACAGTAAGCGTTGAAGACTTTTTGAGGA
This sequence comes from Oeneis ivallda, assembly GCA_029955525.1. Taxonomy (NCBI): domain Eukaryota; kingdom Metazoa; phylum Arthropoda; class Insecta; order Lepidoptera; family Nymphalidae; genus Oeneis; species Oeneis ivallda. Next base: position 5,522,116 of record JARPMR010000028.1, read on the forward strand.
TATGTGATGAAACTGTAGCTAAAATGAAAACTTATGAACTAACTAAACCAAGTACATCACAAAAAGAGTCAAATTACGAATCTGGAGAGTCTCGTATTAATACAATAGATTTCAAATCTGTTTTAAAACGAGAAAATCCTAAGCAAACCATTACTGATGAAAATCCTCCTTGTGGTGCTTGCAGCACAATATTTGAGTTTATAAATCCATCAAATGAAAGTTTATGCATTACCTGCTCAAATTCAGTTGACAAACAACAAGAAATTAAACGAGAATCCCCGATAATTTCATCCGATTGTTCATCTTCATGTAACTTATGTAAACTTATTGCTAACGAAAGAGAAAAAGAAAGAGCGGAGAAAACAATATCAGAAAAAGTTAGCAAAACAGAATCAGAAAATGAAGAAACTAGTCCTGAAGTCAATGATAATTTAGGTTATTTTGAAATGCAAACACATAAAAAGGTTAAAGTGACAACAAAACAGAACCCGGATGGTACCGTATGGGAAGAAAAAGAAACAATTACAATAAATACAGTCAAACGGGACCCAACAGTAACCTCTTTACTTAGTGATGATGATGAGACTTCCGATGAATACTTAGACGAAGGAAGCGCAAAACATGTTAATTTATGTACTTTGCCTGACCGTAACAGTAATGGCTTTGATCGGTCAGTAAAGAGTACACAATCTGACGTAGGTCCTAAAAACTTTCAGTTACTTACAGAACCATGTTTCAGGCAATGCGTTTCACTTGAAAACATATTTTTCTTCTAAGAGATACGAAATGTTCTAAATTCTAAATAAAAGTATTGTTGTTACATATTAATTGACTTAATATAAATTAAATATTCACAATTACAAGATATTTTTTTTTTGCGATTTTCAATCCTATTATTATAACCTAAACTTGTAGCCTAATTTGGATTAATTTTAACTTCGGAAATTAACACAGTTTACACAGTTTTATGTAATTAAAAGAGCAAAATGGAAGGGTGGTTATCCGCAGCTACAATTTTAGATGATATCAATCCTAAGTCAAGACTTTGTGTCCGCAGGAAATGGAATGTATTGTCAAAACTGGTTATCCCGAGAGTCAAAATGAGCTGTCGTTACATTACCTCAGAATTAGAAGAGATAGAAAGGGAAGATAACTTTAGATTGAAAAGATTTAAGGAATTAAAAATTAAAAAGAATAAAGAAAAGGAAAACGATTTCTGTGCATGTCAAAAGCTTAAAACTGGTGATGGATCAGAACTATCTTGCATGGATTCTGATGAAAATGAACCAGATATTCAAATGGAAGTTCCTAAAAATATTTGTTGCAATGCAGATATCGGTCTTTCACCAAGTTCCAATATTAAACCTGATGTCCAAAGTCATGTAGGAGCTGAAGGTGACAATAAAAAACAAGAATCTATTTGTGCCTCCTGTACGGAATCCGCTGAAAGCTGTGAATCTCTTAAATCTGTAATGCCTAGTAAAACTTTTAGTTGCGATTGTATTCAAGAACCTGTTTGCAGTTGGGAGAAATTGAAACATTCTATTGGAAAAGAATCTGAAGTATGTTTTTCTGATAGAAAAATACAGACGGATAATCCTGAATACTCTTATAGTTGTCCATCATCGCAGGAAGAATATGAAATCCATCTATGTGGTAAGTCCACGTGCAGTTGTCAACCTACGAAGCAGCATAAAGTTTTACTTGACGAAAAAGCGACGCAGACAAAATCTCTTACAGATTTTGTTTGTAGTTGTAATAAATTACAAAGATTATCACCTCAAGAACCACCTTTAAAAGATAAAAGGATTGATAGAGGAAATGATTACATATTTTCCGCTTGCAAAAAAAGAGTAAAAGGCGTTCGTAGAGAACCACCAAAACCAAAACGAAACGATAGTGAAGAATCTGGAATATGTTGCAAAAAATCTTGCAGTCGTGAAAGCAACACAGGAATAACTAATTCTGATCAAAGAAGTTATAAAAAACCAATAATTGCAAGTAAAAGTGACAAGTCTCTAAGTAAACCAGTGAGATCGCAAACTAAGGTTTCTTTTCAAGATAAAGGAATACAGACAGGATCTCAAAGTAATTCACCTTGCAAAATGTCTGGTTCATTGTTACCTAAGGAAAATATGGGAAGTTCAGTAAACGTCGGTGAATTTAAGAGAATGTTCAAAGAAACGGTAAAGATTACTAAAAAACCAGATAAAGATGGCAACATATGTGAAGATCATTGCAAGAAGACAATAAAAACAGAAAAAAAGGTTATTGGTAATCCAATTGCTTCCAAAAAAGGGCTTAAACAGGTACTGAAAACACCTAGTACTGCTTCGTCAGGTTCTAGTACGATAACTCAAAATCCTTGCTGTAAAGAATGTAGTCTTTGTACGATATCTAAACCCATATCATTGACATCTACTGATTTAAGTCAACCTGTGACAGAAAAAGAATCATTGATCCAAGAAGTTAATTTTAATTCAGGCGATAAATGTTCTAAATGTGGCAATAAAAGTGTAGACAGCAGCTTACGTCAGGTTAAAAGCTGCGAAAGTATTAAATCTGCTAGCAGCATCTGTACGTGTGATGCTAAAAGTGACAGACAAATACCAAAAAGCTGCAAAGTAAAAATTATTGCTAAATCTGATGAAGATTCGACGCAAAATGATGGAAACCAAAACAAAGTTGAGCTTACTCCAAGTATTTTTAACATAATTAAGTCGTTTTTATTTGGTCCAAGTAAATCAGAGACTTCCGAAAAATCAGATGAAACAAAGCAAGAACAAAGTTTAAAAACTGGAAAGTATCCTAGTGTTTCTAAAGATGTAACTGACAAGATTAAGAATAAAATTTCTGAATGTCCTTACACGTCAAAAGTTGTTAAACCAGAATCATCTAAAGCCAGCTGTTGTTGTGAAAATATAAGAAATAATATGACTCTAAAACAGCAAATGATGCCATGCAAATGTTCTAGCAATAAGGAAATATTACAAGCATCTGCAAAGAAACATTCTAGTTGTCCCTGTGTTAAAACTAAAGACACGTTTGACTTCAAATCCAATCGGCCTTGTAGCAAAACTCGAAGTTCGCCAGTTATCGGCCGTCGGACATGTATGTGTGAAAATATCGTTCCAAGGATGGATGAACCGAAAACCCAAGGATGTCAATGTCAGAAGAACAAAACCAGCTTTGAGCCAAAAAGAGTAGAAAAATCACCTCAATGCTCATGTAGCAGGGTTCAAGAGTCTTATTCTACCAATCCATGTGGGCGTAAATCTAAAAATGAAAAATATAACAATGAAGAAAATAAATTGTGTAAATGTGAATCAAAACAATCCAACGACAGCTGCCGTGAGAAACAAAAACTGCAAAACTGTTGTCAATCTTCAGATACTATCATGTCAGATAGTCGTAAAAAATGTCCAAAGTGTAAAAATCAAAGCAGTACAACATCAGTATGCAGCACCGCACGCGATAGTAAGGAATCCTGTAGTTGTTCATTACAAAATAAATCCGATATTTCCTCTAAGTTATGTTGCTCAAAACCTAATCACAACACAACAACTCAAACTCAAGATTCTATATGTTCTGAATGTTCTATAACTAAAGTGGATGCGTCAACTTCAACGCGTAGATCTGATAGATATGATGTTAGGCCGTTGAGATTTTTGATGGAAACCAAAAAACATAACTGTTTATCCAAGTCTGATAGCGCAATTACAAAAACTAATTTAAATAAAAAACCTATAAAAAGATGTTGTTCTTGTAATGATAACGACAAATTTAGTTCAAGATGGTGAAGTTATATCAATCAGTAATTTTTGTCGCTCTCACTATATACACTAAGGGTTATTGGAGATAAAACAGTTATTCTTAATGGATAACCACAGATATATATTTGAAGCTTGCGACGGAAGTTTCCAACCGTCGAAGACAAAAAACTTCTCTCGTAGAGATAAAAATGTTTGTGATTATATATTTACCGCTTGTAAGAAAAGTGAAGAAGCTTGTACTTGTTCTTTAATCACTCAGGTTACACATTATACGGAAAAAAGTACTCAGCCTTGTAAGTGTATCCTATTAAAACATCGGGTAGATGATACTGATTACAAAGGAACTGGCCCAAGCGAAAAAGCAGATAGCATTTCTATTAATGCAAGAGTTGATAAAGTGTATGGATATGTTTATTCCACTTGTGTAAAAAAGAATATTGTCCCCGCTAATTTTCTGCCTTTAAAAAAATCTAATAATATTGATTACAAATATATTTTTTCATCTTGCGATCACGTAAATTATACTAAACACCCACACAGATATATATTTGCTGCCTGTAAAAAATTTTACTGATTAAATTTTATTAAAGTAATTACTAGTTACATGAAATTTAAATCATTTACAAATAACATAAAAGTTCTTAACAAAATAGTTAATAAGAACAGACTAAAACATACGTGTGTTAAATTATAATGTTAATAATAGCAGTCAGCTAACGAAACAAACTATGTCATCAACAGATAATAGAGGTTCTCAAATAAATATAATAGTTTCTGAAAAATCCCTTTCAATTGCCAAATATACTAAAAACTATCAGTACTTTCTTTCCAATTGCGAAAGCAAGATTTATTTGATTCAAGAAAGTCCTTGCGGATCTCAATCACAGAAACTACTAGGCAAAGTTACGTTTAGCGACAAAAAGTTGCAGACTGACTCGCAAAAAGATTTCCGTGTTTTAGTAGTACCAGAGCAGATTGACCCAGAAGTAAGATCAAAAGACGATGACGAATTTATAAATATATTCAAAGAAATTGTACGCATTACACTGGATGAAGATAGAAAAGTCAACAAAGAGCGCAATATTAATGTCAATAAAACTTCCGTAGGTTATAATACGAGTAATGTAAGTTTTTTAAATTCCAGTAACTATAAAAATAATGGGAATGATGCTTTTAATATTGCATCTCAATCGCAATTACAATATCAGATACAGTCAAAGGATAAAACTATGTTTGGGAAGAATATATCCATAGCAACTCTATCTCATTCTAAATGTAGTAAAAACAAGCTGAACAAAATAAACCCCTCAAATATTAGTCATGACGTAAAATCAATTACTAGTGATTGTATGATAAAAATTGTTTTTAAATCTGATGATTATTTAGAATTAAATAAAAATGCAGACCAGTTTGTACTTGATCCTAATACTTTGAGTCTTATAAAGAAGATTCTAATAAATTTGAGTAAAGTTGACAGTCAAGAGGCGAGTAGTAATGAGATGAGTGGAAAACCGAGTGATACAATAATAAAACAACCAAATGAGATTTATAAACGTAACAATAAAAAACAATTTGAGACTTTAATAAAGCCACGTGATTATTGTGATGGTAAGTCAAATATCAATCATTCAATTACACATAGAACTGAATACCGTAGAAGTAAATTTAATAAGAGATGCTCTCTATCAGATTCTTGCCAAGTCACTGAAAACGATTTCAAATTTAACATAGGTACAGAAACGGGCATAAATAGTAGGAATACAGCTATGAATAAATTAAAAACTAATATTCTTTTAGGTACCGAAACGAAATTAAATGATCCCACTGTTCCAAAAAAAGGTAATTTTGAAAATACACTTGCATTTTCCGAATCTCCAATAGATTGTATAAAATCTCAGAAAAATATCAATGGTAATCTTTCGAAAAATTCAGTTTACTTAGATCCTCTGCAACCTATGACCAGAGGAGAAAATTTTTTCACAACACATTTGATTGGTAAAAGAGAGATTTCTACCGTCACTCGAAGATGTGACAGATATGACGTAAGACCTCTCAGGCTTTTGACGTTCGAGTCGAGAAATTTCGACTTCCCTCGCCTGTCCGACTTCGTGGTAAATGGAGAGTGCAAAAATTCGACTAAGCAATACAAATCTTTACGCATTCAGTGTTCTGTACATTAATTACTAAAGTATTTTTCTATTATGCTGGTAATTATATTTTAAATCGCAATTTTAGTTATGGATTCCGTTGTTATTTAATTTTTACTACTATTTGATCCTTACATAACAAATATAGTTTAAAATAACAAAATAATGATATGTAACAATTAAAAACCCTTTTAATGCAGTTAATCACTTTTATTTCAAGTTTTACACTCAATCCAATTTTTGACCGTTGCGGAAAAAAACATTAAAACATTGACAGCCTGCTGGCACCTCTGCTTCCAGCTGTCATACGCGCCGCTCAGTGGCGCCGTCTCGCCCGTCGCGCGTAACATATATTCTGAATTTTAATGTGAATTTCAAGTACATATTGTAAGAATTATATAATAATATAATAATTAGTTTTTTTTAACAAAATACTCAGCAACTCTCATTTATAATGAAAAATAATATACCTTTATTAATATTGTGTAGTTAATTGTTTTATTTGTACATTGAGTTCCTTAACGCTTTCTTGGGGTGAGATCTATAGACTCTCACTCAGCTCAGACTCAAGACTGAGTTAAAACGAGACAGATTTATGTTAGGAAATATATGTGTCTCATTTTAACTCTATCTTGAGACTTGAGCAGAGCCAGAGTACGATCTATAGACCTCAGCCTTAGATCGCGTACAATTTTAAAACGGGCACATAGTGCAGTTATTTTTAAAGAATACTAGCTGATGCCCACGACTTCGTCCGCGTGGATTTAGTTTTTAAATTCCCTCGGGAACTCACTAAAGTAGCCTATGTCACTCTCCAGGCCCTTGAGGACCTCAAAAATCAAGTCAATCCGTTGCTCTGTTGCGGTGTGATTGAAGGACAAATCAACAAACAAACACATTTATAATATTATTATGGATTAGTAAGATAAGTAGTCTATTTGGGTTAAGACCTCGCAATCTAAAATCGTACGAAATTTAGGTTGCCTAGCAGCATAATAGTCGTAATAACATCGTTCGAGATTTAGGTTGCTAGGTTGCTTAGCAACCTAAATCTGACTAAGACTGTCGTGTAATTAACATATTTTAATTTGCAATAACAAATATTGATGTCAAATATTAAGATAAAAACTATCCTATCTTTTAAGTTGGACCAAATTACAGATAGTTACGAAGTTTGATCAAAATCAGTTCAGTAGTTTTCGAGTTTATCCCGAACATACATCGTGACACGAGATTTTTATATATCTATATATCCAAGCCATGCCATGCCATGCCATGCTTGATCGTGACTTATATTCCCCTCCCCTCCAAATAAGCACAAAGCTTGTTTTAAAAGCGGGTAAGAGAATATTGCAACGAACTGCAACTGGGGATCGAACCGTCGACATTTCAGTTTTCAATCCGCACCTTTAACCGTTGGGCCATAGAGGCTTATAAAAGAAATGCAGACAGTCTGCATACACCCTAAATGTGCCAAACACGTATGCAAAAAGAAAACAATACCTAATGAGTTTATTCCTAGCTTAGAGTACGCTTATAAAGTCACATCCATATCGCCGTCGAGGTATAAATTAGTCGGCTCATTAGGCTCGTTGTTAAATAGCTAGGAAATTATTGAGTTAGGATTAGTCTTCATTAGATACTAGATGTGACTACGGAGTGTCCCTGCGGGATCGAATCAGAAATGAGGAGATCCGTAGGAGAACCAAAGTCACCGACATAGCTCAGCGAGTCGCGAAACGGAAGTGGAAATGGGCGGGGCACATAGTTCGAAGAGCTGATGTTCGTTGGGGTCCCAAGGTGTTGGAGTGGCGACCCCGCAACGGGAAGCGCAGTGTTGGCATACACCCTAACCCCCACCAGGTGGACCGACGACATCAAACGAGTCGCAGGGAGCCGCTGGATCCAGGCGGCGCAAGACCGAGGGCTGTGGAAGTCCATGCAAGAGACCTTTGTCCAGCAGTGGACGTCTATCGGTTGATAAAGGAAGGAGGAGATAGGTACTAGATGGACAGGTTTGTGGACCAGTTTATATGACTGGGACAAATAGTTCAGCTAGGTAGGTCAAATTTCGAGAAAGAGACCAACCGTCGAATCCAACTCGGCTGGGCAGCGTTCAGGAAGCTCCGAGATGTCTTCTCCTCCAAAATCCCTCAGTGCATGAAGACTAAAAGTCTTCGAACAGTGCGTGTTGCCAGTGACGACTTACGGATCTGAGACATGGTCGCTAACTGTGGGCCTCATAAGAAGGCTCAGGGTCACTCAGCGAGCGATGGATCGCCGAGTATCCCTGCGAGATCAAATCAGAGGTGCGATTGTGTAAGAATTGCCGATCAAATCGTCAAAGTTCGGCGTCAAAGTAAAATAAACCATAACATCATTTAATTAGAGCTCAATTTCGTGTATCCATTCTCAACCGTTTATGGTATCGTACATACCTAAACGTATGAGAATGGATAGACGAAATTGAGCTCTTATTCAATGCTATGTCACTGGCATGACATATTATGCTAACTAAACTAGCGGCACGTTATGATGGCCGGTTTGACGTTTGTCCGCTCATGAAGTTCCGTATTAATTGATAACGACTTTGAAGGAAATAATTGTATTACTTTATTGACGATAGTGATGTGCAGAGATTCATAAATTTTATCGAATGTAGTTTTAGGTTTAGGACTCAAAATTTATTTATTAAATTGATTTCTAAAATGTATACAAGTGTAGAAAAATCAGTTTGCACCATTTAAGGGGTGAATGTACTTGTGAATATGAACAATTTTCACTATGTGGACAAACCTCTGAAATCGCAAAAAAATATCAGCTGTTTCATACAAAAGGTAAAATTTTTATTTTTATATGATATATACCACAACTCGGCATTTGGTTTTCTAAATTGAAAATTTTTAAAAATGGAATCTAATACGATCGTCACATAGGATCGCTGGCTAGCACAACTACTACCTCCGGCAAACTCGCGTCAATGCTCAATGCAAAACAAAGCAGTTTCGAATTGACGTTGCTTCGAAAAGTATAAACTGTCAGTGCAATGCGATTGTGATATAGTTTTGACCTGGCTTTGGATTTCAAATATTGATACTGCATTACTGTTGACCCTTGCTCGTTAATTTGGACTCTGTTCAAGCCCTTTGTTGTGGATTTCGTCGATATGACCGAACGTACGCAGAGAACTGTTCTAAATAGTCAGACACGTGAGTTCGTAATACGCCTTCGTAACTATTTCGATCGTGAAGCTCAAAATGGAGGGCCAATTTTACCTATAACGTCAGTGGTTGAACGCGTAGCTGATGCGCTTAATATTGGACAACGAACTGTTAGACGGATAACTAAAAAAAAATATGGCGAGACTGGCACAGAAGAAAATAAACTTCACACACCAAAAAAGAGAAAACGAGCAAAACCAGTCGTAGGCATCGATAGCTTTGATGCCGATGCTATCCGAAGACATGTTTACGGCTACTATTTACAGAAGGAGTATCCAACAAGAAAAAAGTTGGTGCATTCACTGAAGGAAGCTGGATTATTCTTCGGTGGGGAAAGTTCTTTAACGAAGATTTTGAAGACCATTGGATTTCGATACAAAAAATGTAACAAACGCAAAATATTGATGGAAAGATTTGATATAGCGATGGCAAGGTATATTTTTTTACGGCAAGTGAAAGAAATCAAAAATTGGCAAAATGTTGTGTTCTTGGATGAAACATGGCTTAATGCTAACCATACTGTAGGCCGTTCTTGGAACGATGACACAGCAGCATCTACTTCCAAAGTTCCTGTAGGAAAAGGATCGCGACTTATAATTTGTCACGCCGGAACCATCAACGGGTTTGTCGAAGGTTCTCTCATGGCTTTTGCGTCAAAAACCACTGGAGACTATCATGAAGACATGAATGGAGAAAAGTTTACTGAATGGTTTACCTCAATGTTGTGAAGCCTCCCTGAACCATCTATTATAATTATGGACAACGCCCCATACCACTCGATGCAAATTGACAAGCCACCTGCCCAATCCCAAAAGAAAGCTGATATCGTCGCATGGCTTCGTAAAAATGGCGTAGATGCAAACATGAATATGTTAAAAGCGGAATTAGTACGTCTTTTAAAAGAAAACAAACCAACCAAGATCCGATACGTCATTGACGAAATAGCATTAGAACATGGGCACAGAGTTATACGGTTACCGCCTTACCATTGTGAGTATAATGCGATTGAGTTGGTGTGGGCTCAAATTAAGGGATATGCTGCAAGACACAATACAGAACCCCCATTTACCACAAAAAAAATGCTAAAATTATTAGAAGAAGCTTGTGAACATGTGACTAAAGGAGACTGGGAAAAGGTTGTGAATAGAACTGTTAAATTAATAAGGGAAGATTATGAAAGAGATGTGAAAATAGATAATATTATAGAAAACGAACATATAATTATTAATGTAGGTGATGATAGCAGTGACGACAGTGAAAATAGTAGTATGGACGAATCTGATTAATTATGGCCTTTTGTGGCACCTTTTTTGGTATCTTTTGTATTCATATGTTTCTTGTGTGCATATAAAGTATGTATATTCATTTTCATTCAAATATTCAGTTCGTTCAAATAAATTAAATAAACATATACATTTTTGTTTTATTAAACCTATTTAATCAGGTACAAAAACAAAACTTAATTGTTTTTTGTTCGAGAATAAATTGACATTCCACATCACTATTGTAATGTGTCAAACCGGCCATCATAGCGTGCCGCTAGTGTAAGTCGCGGGGGCAAAAGCTAGTGTATAAATAGGATTACATTTTCGTTCCATTTTCATTCTGGGAGGAGACACGGGCCAGGGTGTGGGTCAGCGATGTGTTACCTAATGATAGATGTCATCATCATCATCATTAGCGACCCATCAACGGCTCACTACTGAGCACAGGTCTCCTCTCAGACAAGGGTTATAGGCCATAGTCCCTCACGCTGGCCCAATGCGAATTGGCGGACTTCACACACCTTCGAGAACATTATGAAGAACTCTCAGATGTGCAGGTTTCCTCACGATGTTTTCCTTCACCGTTGAAGCAAGTGATAGTTAATTGCTTAAACGCACTTGACTCCGAAAAGTCAGAGGTGCGTATAAGGTGCGTATAGTTCTTGCAATTCACGAGGGCGACTGACTTATGGTTGTGTGTGTGTCGTATCTGTATAAGTGTGAGCAAGCGCAATGCTCGCGCCTGCCCGCTCCCACCTAGGCTTTGACAGGCACGCACACTTATGCAATGTGCATGTACACGAAGTAACCACAAGTAAAGCTTACTCGCCTTCGTGAATTGCAAAATCTGTACCCGGGATCGAACCTGCGACCCCCCGAATAGGAAACCACAGTCCTAACCACTAGGCTATCTCTGCTTCATGATATGATAGATGTACGGTCAAAATATTTCGGTGAGTATGTAAGTGCCTTACCGTCCGTGCGGCAGGTCGCGGCGTCTAGACGGCGTCTGATAAAATAAACGCGGTGAATAATTAGCGTAACACTCATACCGAACGAGGTAATTAGCGACAAAATGGCGCGCGCGCACGCTCGTCTTATTTTGTCGTGTTGGTAGTACCGCGTGCGGTCTGCCACAGGGCTACCAACTTGGAAACGCATGATTTTATAAAAATTACTGGATGGTGCCCACGACTTCGTCCGCATGGATTAAGGTTTTTTTTGTTCTCGCCGGAACTCTGTTATTTTCGGGATTAAAAGTAGCCTATGTGCTAATCCTGGGTATGTGCTATTTTCATTCCAAATTAGCGATACACTCATACCGAACGAGGTAATTAACGACAAAACGGCGCGCGCGCACGCTCGTCTTATTTTGTCGTGTTGGTAGTACCGCGTGCGGTCTGCCACAGGGCTACCAACTTGGAAACGCATGATTTTATTAAAATTACTGGATGGTGCCCACGACTTCGTACGCGTGGATGAAGGTTTTTTTTGTTCTCGCGGGAACTCTGTTATTTTCGGGATTAAAAGTAGCCTATTTGTTAAACCTGGGTATGTGCTATTTTCATTCCAAATTAGCGTTACACTCATACCGAACGAGGTAATTAGCGACAAAACGGCGCGCGCGCACGCTCGTCTTATTTCGTTGTGTTGGTAGTGCCGCGTGCGATCTGTCACAGGGCTACCAACTTGGAAACGCATGATTTTACAAGCTTTTATTTAAGGATGATTATACGGATCCACCCGCGAAATTCAAATTTAATTTGGTTTTTCGCAATTTGTAAACTAATACGACAAACTAGGCTAATGGCATTCTAATTACGCCTGTAGAATTATCATCTTCACAGGTTTATATAAAAATCTTTACTTGAAAGTGACCAGTTTACGAAATTAATCAAAATACCGAGTTGGACGTAAGTTACTCACAAATTAGTCGATATTTTGATTAATTTCTTAAACTGGACACTTTCAAGTAAATTTTTTTTATATAAACCTGTGAAGATGATACTGCCATTGTCGCAATTAGAATACCATAAGCCTTCTTTGTCGTATTAGTTTACAAATTGCGAAAAACCAAATTAAATTTGAATTTCGCGGGCAGACCCTTGTCTTCCTCCTTAACTTGCAATGTTTGCTTGGGTCAAATCTTGCAAGATGAATTAGACCCACTTACCGGTTTCTGATCGAGCTGGAATTTTGCATTTATGTGTAAATCGGATGGCAATGCAATATTATTGTGACATGGAGCTGATCTGATGATGGAGACGGAAGATGGCTATCGGAACTCTGTAATGAAACGACGTAACCCCATCGAGTTTGGGCTCGTTTGATTCGTCATAACAAGTACTCTGATCATAGATGATATCCAGGAGTCTAATGATGTAGCTACTAAAAACTTGCATTTAAAAATACAATTTTTAATTTACACTTGTTATTTAAAATTACTGGATGGTGCCCACGACTTCATCCGCGTGGATTAAGGTTTTTTTTTGTTCTCGCAGGAACTCTGTAATTTTCGGGATTAAAGTAGCCTATGTGTTAATCCTGGGTATGTGCTATTTTCATTCCAAATTTCAGCTAAATCGGTTCATTCGTTGTGGCGTGAAAGAGTAACAAACGTCCATCCATCCATCCTCACAAACTTTCGCAGGAATTAGTAGGAAGGTCTAAGGATGTAGGATTTTGCATATATTTTGTGTCTGACCTGCTTTTAAGTCAATAAAATATAATTACATGATGCCCGCGACTTCGTCCGCGTGGATTAAGGTTGTTTAATTACCGCGGGAACTCTTTATTTTCCGGGATAAAAAGTAGCCTATGTGTTAATCCTGGGCATGAGCTATCTTTATTCCAAATTTCAGCCAAATCGGTTCATTCGTTGTGACGATAAAGAGTAACAAACATCCATCCATCCATCCATAGGTACATCCATCTTCACAAACTTTCGCATTTATATTATTAGTAGGAACGATAGAATAGGAAGTAGAATAGCAGGATTAGTAGAAAGTAGTAGTAGTAGTAGTGCTTTATTATCGATAGGTATACAGTTTTTATACAGAGGCCTATATGCCAACAGGCACTCCATTTTAAGGGACATTTTATAAAAAAAAAACTTACAGCTAATTAAACAGAAGGAAATTATAGCTAATTACAAGTTATAATTAAGGATTTCAAAGTTAAAAATTAAAATCATTATGAGTTCATAATTAAGGAGCTAAATATTGTACATAATTAATTAATTAATTAAGTTTTTAATTCACAAATGTTTTAAAATGCAATAAAGGCTTTATTATTATTATTATACAGTTTTTACGTTTTTACATTTTTACGAGCGCGCGTGTCTCATGGTTGTGTGAATACATACCTAATAGTACAGGAGTACAGGTACAGGAGATTCACTTCGCAAAATAATTTAAATAAATAGCGACTCTTGCTACTACACAATAAAGTTCAATTCCGGTCGCACAGCGCACTTACACTTAACTTACAATAGAATAGGATACAAATATTTTTATTCAAGTAAACTTTCTTACAAGTGCTTTTGAATCGTCGATGAGTCTACCACTGGTTCGGAATGCCCTTCCTGCCGAGAAGAACCAGCAAGAAACTCAGCAGTTGCTCTTTTTAAAACAAGTTTACAATACAATAGATACTCTACTGCTATGTATCCAGTGTTTCCACAATGAGGGGAAGTTCCAAAAATGCTTACTACTTACAATTATTCAATACATATTAAGATGGGCAGACAGAAAGTAGCCCCATTCCCGCCGGCGGCACCCGTTCACGAGCATGACGCATGACCCAGCCGTTGCTTCGCTCAACCATATTTGAGGGAACGTAACAACCCGCATCACACGACACCACCACAGAAATGTTTAAAGAGTGCGTGACATAGGTACTTATGCTACCCATGTTAAGGCATCGAATATATAACAGGCTAACATTTTACAGTACCATATTCACCCATTCATCATCATCAGCAACCCATCAACGGCTCACTACTGAGCGCAGGTCACCTCTCAGAGAAGGGTTATAGGCCATAGTCCACCACGCTGGCGCAATGCGAATTGGTGGAGACCTTCGAGAACATTATGAAGATCTCTCAGATGTGCAGGTTTCTTCACGATGTTTTCCTTCACCGTTGAAGCAAGTGATAGTTAATTGCTTAAACGCACTTGACTCCGAAAAGTCAGAGGTGCGTACCCGGGATTGAACCTGCGACCCCCCGAATAGGAGACCACACTCCTAACCACTAGGCTATCACTGCTGTCACCCGGTATCTACTATCTATTTCTATCATCTGTAGATATTTTATGTGGCAGCCCTGTTAACAGTTGATACTGGCAGTCCGCCACGGCCGTAGTACGCAGACGTGACGTCACGCGTTCCTGAGAGTCGTGCGTACCATACCGTGCTCACCGTAGTCTAAATGTGACTAGACAATGTAGTACGCACTTGTACCTACTGCATTTTTACCCAACTACGACAAAGATGGCCCAACGATGGCCTGGATGGATGGATGGAAGCCAACGGTTTACGATTCTAGCAGTCTATGTATGCATGTATGTATGTACCTGCATAATATGTATGTATGTGTCTATTTTAAGTAGTGCTAGCCTAGTGATGAGGACTGTGTTCTCCTATTCGGGGGGTCGTAGGTTCGATCCCAGGCACGCACCTCTGACTTTTGGAAGTTATGTGCGTTTGAGAAACTAAATATCACATGCTTCAACGGTGAAGGAAAACATCGTTAGGAAACCTACACAGCTGAGAGTTCTTCATAATGTTCTCGATGGTGTGTGAAGTTCGCCAATTCGCTTTGGGCCAGCGTGGTGAACTATGGTTTTTAATAAACAGGGTGGGCCAGGCCCATTTTAAGTTCATTAATAAAATTAAATTCATTCAAAATCTACAGAAAAGTTTAAAATTCCATTAAAAATAAAAGAAGAGGGTCATAGCACTGGTGATTTTTTAAAAACTGTAGCAACTTATGTTCTTTCGATTGCCAAAAAAAAATCGTGTGTCAATGTACCGGATAAAAAGTAATGACTTTTCAAAGGTCTTCATACTTCAATCGTAACGACCTTGTTGAAAAAAATGTTAATTGTTTGTGGAGACTGCAGTATGTCTTTTAATTTTAACTGCCTCGTTGGTCTAGTGGTAAGCGTGTTCGACTGCGGCCGACAAGGTCCCGGGTTCGAGCCCCGGGTCGGACCATACCAAGTATTGGGGTTTTCCGATAAGAATTTCTCAGTACTAGCCCGTAGTTAGGAAGTTGGCGTTGTTTCACCCCCGTGCTTTGCAGAGCACGTAAAGCCCTTGGTCCTGCGCCTAATCTCTCTCCGGTCGTATCAAATTATCCATCCCATCGGGCTATGAGAGTGAAGTCCGGAATTAGGAAGTAGACACACCGCCAACTTCTTAACTCCGGGCTGTTACTGAGTCGAATTTCTTGACAGAAAACCGGACAGGTAAATTTTCTGCTCCAACCCGGGAATCGGACCCGGGACTCGTCATCGGCAGTCGAAAATGTTAACCACTAGACCAACGAGGTAGTTATTAAGAAAGAACATAATAGTGACGTCACATTCCTTTTGTACATTGTCGTGCAAAAATTATTGCCAGATTAAAATCTCAACTGCCTGCATTGCATTGAGTTGAGTTGACCATGAAGGAGCAAAATAAAACTTTTAAGAAAAAAGAAACTAGGACGAAACCAAATTCTCGAGTCAATACCATGCTTTACAAATTGGATTTCGAACATCGAAATATATTTTTTTTTAATATTTATGTACCAAAAATGTACGGTGGTGATAGCGATAGTGGTTAAGACTTCCTTTTCCGCTTGGTCGGTACTGACTGACTGACTGATCTATCAACGCACAGCCTCAGCTCAAACCACTTGAAGGGTCAGGCCGAAATTTGGCATACAAATACGTTTTATGATGAAGGCATCCGCTAGGAAAAGATTTTCGAAAATTCAACCCCTAAGGGGGTAAAATAGGGGTTTGAAAAGCTAGTTCTCGTATAAAAGCATATTACACAATTGAAGATTCTATTAATGATAAAAACGCGTGGATTTATCTCGCACCAGCAATTCATGAGACACTAATAACTTAATATATTTTAAAAATAGCAACCGCCGGAATTATTTATATATTATATAAGCAGTGATAGCCTAGTGGTTAGGACTTTGGTCTCCTATTCGGGGGGTCGCAAGTTCGATCCCGGGTACGCACTTCTGACTTTTCGGGAGTCAAGTGCGTTTAAGCAATTAAATATCACTTGCTTCAACGGTGAAGGAAAACATCGTGAGGAAACCTGCACACCTGAGAGTTCTTCATAATGTTCTCGAAAGGTGTGTGAAGTCCGCCAATTCGCATTGGGCCAGCGTGGTGAACTAGCCTATAACCCTTCTCTGAGAGGAGACCTGCACTCAGTAGTGAGCCGTTGATGGGTTGCTAATGATGAATGATGAACCGCCAAAATTCTTGCTGGTTCTTTTCGGTTGGAACGGCATGCCAAACCAGTGGTACATTCACAAGTACTATGCATTTTTGGAATTTCCCCTCATTGTGAAACACTGTATACATAGCATAGTATCTATTGTATTGTAAACTTGTTTCAAAAAGAGCAACCGCCGAGTTTCTTGCTGGTTCTTCTACGCAGGAAGGGCATTCCGAACCAGTGGTAGACTCATCGACGATTCAAAAGCACTTGTAAAAAAGTTTATTTGAATAAAAAATATTTAGAATCAATTCCACTCTCTTCTGCTGCTCATCAAATGTCTCTTTCCGGACTCTTTTGGCTTCCTTATTTCACGTAGGCCAACCTGTGGCTCTTAGTCCGCTAGACGGAGTCCGTACGGAACTGACTCCACTTACTCGAGGAAACTTTGTGCTCGAGGAAACGATGCGCTAGTGAGGTTTATGTTGCTCTAGTGCTCTAGTAACTCTCTGGCGCCCAGAGTGACTAATACAGTAGTGCCGAGCCCGTGTAAGTGTTGACCCGCTGTTCGGGAATGTGTCGCAACTGTTACCGCCTCCATTGTTATGGGTCAATTATGTACCACCAGACCAACTGTAGAGTTGTGACCATTTTGAACGGAGACAATAATATTTTTTTGACCGACCTAAAAAAAGGAGGAGGTTATCAATTCGTCGGAATCTTTTTTTTACCTATTACTCGAAGACGCCTGAACCGATTTGGAAAATTCTTTTTTTGTTTGAAAGTATAGTATAGTAAATATACTTCCCAGGTGATCCCATTAAAATTTTATCGAAATCGGTTAATATAATATATTAAAAATATAACATTATTCTTGTCAAAAGTGGTTTTGACTATTGATACAACACTATTACCTGGTGGCATCGTTTAACTTTAAAATACCCACCGTACCACCAGAGATACGGCCAGGGGTGCGATGGGTCTGCATCCGTTCAAACGTCTTTGTTAAGCTATTGCATAGCTTTTATCGCGGGCTTTGAGCGCGGCGACCAAATCAAGAAATTCCGTAACGAAAATAAACCTAACACCCCCCACTCCGACCGGCACAGCGGTGCGGCGTTGAAAGCCGTGCATCGTCTAACGTCGTTTCAGTTCGGCAGACTTCTGCACGGTGTTTGTGTGCGTGCGACTAGAAAATGCTATGCATTAGCTTTACCGCGGCAGTCCCCGAGTGCCACACGTACTTATTTTTTTATTTTGATAATTTACTTATCACAAGTCACAACACTAACGTTAAGATACATAATATAAAAGGTGTAGTAAAACCCGCGGTGTGAAGACAAGGAAAAAAATACTCGTAGTCACACTAGTGTTACGAACTGGTGTGACCACGAGTCGGTCACTTTTGACCCATATATAACCCACGTGTCCACTCCATATATTTTAATGACTATCAACCATGGTGTATATTTAAATCTCCGTAGTCAGCTTGCCAGTGGTTAGGACTGTGGTCTCTCCTATTCGGGGGGTCGCAGGTTCGATCACCTCTGACTTTTCGGAGTTAAGTGCGTTTAAGCAATTAAATATCACTTGCTTCAACGGTGAAGGAAAACATCGTGAGGAAACCTGCACATCTGAGAGTTCTTCATAATGTTCTCGAAGGTGTGTGAAGTCCGCCAATTCGCATTGGGCCAGCGTGGTGGACTATGGCTTATAACCCCTTCTCTGAGAGGAGACCTGCCCTCAGTAGTGAGCCGTTGATGGGTTGCTAATGATGATGATGATGATGAGTCAGCTTGCAGTTTCAAAAGTTTATTTTGTGGGATTCAGTATTATATTCAAGTAACAGTTTGCGAAAGTTCGTAGTTAGAGTACCGACGTCGTTACTACCCAATAGTTATCTGCTGAGACAACAATCTTATTGTGGACTTGATTATTGCATTGACCGTTAAGGGGAAGCTCTACTGAAATTCCAATATATAAATAAACTAGCTTTTATAGCCCGCGTGGAGTTAGAATAATGATTGTTCTGGTGTCCTTCATAGAGGTCCATAGAAGACTTACCTTGTGGCTTGTCCCTCAGTAGCAGATATGATATCTTCTTTCGAAGGTTTCTCATTGAAGATGTCTCGATCAGCATAGGGCTTTTCACATCGTCGGGGCTGCGTCGGGAGAATATGTAGAAGATTATAATATGAATTTCCCCGAATTGAAATTCTTACGATTTATTTTCGGATAACTTTCCCATGACCACAAAAAAGGAATACGCACACCCATCGTTTAAATCGTGATTCTTAAGTTCATTCTATAATTCCATATAAAAACCCGATGTTCAGTTCTTCTAGAATTTGAAAATTTTTCGGGAAACATTTCCAATATTTCTTTGCATGTTTGCACAATATAGGTGGACCGTAAAAGTTGGTTAAAAGGAGCATTATAGACTCTTACGACCAAGTTAAAACAAGAAAAAAGTCAAATCGGTCCATCGCATCGGCCGATCTCAATTAAAAATTACAAAATGCTGTTTGTTTGTAAGCACATTGCTTACAAACAAACAGCATTTTTTAATTTTATTTATGCATTATAGGTACCTACATAACTGAATGGTGCCCGCGACTCCGTCGATTAAGGTTTTTTTTAATTCCCGCGGGAATTCTTTAATTTTCCGGGATAAAATGCAGCCCATGTTTTAATCATGGCTATCTCTATTCCGAATTTCAGCGAAATTGGTTCACTCATTATGTTGTAAAGGAGTAACTAACATCCTTCCATCCATCCTTACAAAATGCATTTATAATATTAGTAGAATTAGTAGAAAGTAGGATGGGGCGCAAAAAACTAATCTATTTGCATTTTCATTTGAAATTTCTTAATGCAGTTGGAGTTTTTTTTTGTATAATTTGCTATAGCTAATAATAATTTGATAAAAATAAGTCAATCTATTCATATAGTCGTAAACACCACGACATTTCCATTCGATATGACCTGGCCTTAACACGGAACACAGTCCGCGGTTTGTATTGGAATACAGCTTGCAAAACACGGACTCGTTTCGTCCCAACTAACGAACTGAACTAGACTGTCTACAACTTTACCCTGCTAGCTGTACTAGCAGGGCTATGATACATAGCGCGTTGCAACCGGCTCTGGGATTGTCTGGGTGAGGCATGATGACAGTAATCAAGAATCAATGAAATTATGAATTTATCTAATGAGAACATAGAGGTGACGTCACGAACGACGCCATGACAACGCCGAGCGTTTTTTAACGAAATATGTTTGTAATTAATATTCCCGAACATATCATCCAACAGTTTTCAAAAACGATCATCATGCTATTCCTCTGCCCCCCGATAGTCTTAAAGTTGCCGATCAAACTCGTTTTTATTTGATGGCATTAGCGTCAAAGTAAAATATTCCTTGACTGTAATGATTTAAAGTCACAAATTCGGTACAACCGATTTTAACATGGAGCGTTATGGAGCGCATCGTACATACCTAAACGTATAAGAATGCATAGACGAAATTGAGCTCTAATTCAGCAGCTGTTATGGTTTATTTTACTTTGACGGTAATGCCATCAAATGAATACGGTTTTGATCGGCAACTTTTAGACAATCGGAGGGCTGATTGGCTGAATTAATAGCGTTCGTGCTGCATCAATGCATTTTAAATTTTTAATCAATGCCGAGATACAGTTCATTGCAACTTCAAATTCAAAATGCATTTATAATATAAGTAGAATTAGTAGAAAGTATATATATAAGTAATTTTTTTTAATGGTTATAAAATTATATTTTTTTTGACAGATAACACATCTGGATATGAAGTTAAATTACTATGTAAAAGCTCAAATCTATAGCGTGATAGTTTTATCAGTAAAGTGTACCACAAAAATGCTTAGATTGTGGGATAGTGTTAGGGCTCGCTTTACTTGCCCTAATTATGAATTTATCTAATGATATGGATTATAAAAAACGTATTTATTTTTCTATTTTGAGCGAGATTGATATTTATTTTGATAAAATAAAAATATAAAATACAGCAATCCACCATATTGGATTGAACATCAATCAGAGCGATACGTCACATTTGTCTTCAAACTTTGACAAACTACTATACACATACAAAACAACATAAAGATGACGTCGAACGACGAACGACGCCAAACATGGAGCGTTATGGATCGTATCGTACATACCTAAACGTATAGAATGCATACACGAAATTGAGCTACAATTCAATGCTGTTATGGTTTATTTTACTTTGACGCTAATGCCATCAAATGAATACGATTTTGATCGGTAAATTTTAGACAACCGGGGCGGCTGATTGGCTGAATCAAAAGCGTTCGTGCTGCATGTCATTTTAAATTTTTAACCAATGGCGAGATACAGTTCATTGCAACTTCAAATTCAAATTCAAAATTATTTATTTCACGTAGGCCAGCCTGTGGCTCTTATTTTTTTTAAATCGTATGGCGTTTTTTTTTGCTATGTTACGCCGTCTAAGTGGGTCTTATACCACGTCGTGACTACCACCGGTTCGGAAAGCTGATTCTGCTGAGAAGGTCCGACAAGAAACTCAGCAGTTGCTTTTTCAAACATAACTTATTACAATATTACTAGCTGACCCAGCGAACTTCATACCGCCAACTTATCTATATAAATAAAACAAATAAACTATATATCCCAATCCAAAAAAACTATCCTATCTTTTAAGTTGGACCAAACTACAGATAGTTACGAAGTTTGATAAAAATCGGTTCAGTAGTTTGGGAGTCCATCGCGGACAAACAACGTGACACGTAATTTAAGATGTAGCTATTACATTAGCAGCCTATTGGTTAAACTTTTCACGAAGATATACGCGCAATCTGAGATTATATAGATAGATCGGATGGCTCCTTGGTGGCTCTTTTCTGCAATATAAAATTATTTTCAATATTAACAACTCTGCCCACAATAAGATTTCATGCGACATTACACTATGGAAGTAGGCGAAATAGACTAACTAGCTAACAGCTGATGACGCCGTCAAAAGAATATATGGTATATCAAGTAAGGAATGCCTCTCGCAGGTTTCTAGTCGATTCGGCATCTGGCTACCGGAGTAGGCTTTTTTTGTGCCATGCATGAGCTCACGGCTATTCGACCCCTACCATTGAAATGGGTCGGACATCAATAAATTTTGGTCAGTGACATACGAAAATTTCCTTGCTAGAAAAAATTCGAGGAAAACTGTTTTTGAAGTGAAAACTTTCTTAGGCGCGTTGAGCACTTTTTTAACCGACTTCCAAAAAGGAGGAGGTTCTCAATTCGGCCGGTATCTTTTTTTTTTTCCTATGTATGTCCACCGATTTCTCCGGGATTACTGGACCGATTCACGTGATTTTTTTTTAATCGACAGAGGATGTATGCGAAATGGCATAAAAATCTTCACCTTCAACTCCTCAAGCCTGATGCTGCAGGGATATTGCTCACCTAAAATAAAGAGATTTAGGAAATGTCGATTACGAATTATTATTGTAGGTAACAAGTATGGACTACATCATGGAGCTCCAGGTCCTAGCTCCTCAATCATAGGATACTACACTTAAAAGCTTAAAATAAAAATTCTTTTCAAAAAACCGACTTCTAACGCCACTACAAAGTATAAAAATAATTTTAGTTTGTCCACGTTTGTTGAAGTCGGGCGGGCCTAAAATACAAACTATGAAACCGACTCGCGATGCTCGCTCGACTTCTACAAACGAGTCTATCATATTCTGTAGCGTCGCGCATCGGTTTCATAGTTTGTATATAGGCCCGCCCGACTTCAACAAACGTGGACAAACTAAAATTATTTTTATACTTTGTAGTGGCGTTAGAAGTCGGTTTTTTGAAAAGAATTTTTGGGTGAGCAAAAAACATGAATTTCGCGTCATCGTCACCTTCACAATCATCACCTGGAGATTTCAGTAAGCGTTCAACATTTTAGAAATTAACGCTTTTTTTAGTTATTATTATTATAAATATATTATTAGTAAATCTAGTTTTCACTTCTATCGGCAGTCCCTATGACATTTTTTTTACTTTTGAGAGATAATGTTATCGTACTAAAAAGCAGTGATAGCCTTGTGGTTAAGACTGCGGTCCCCTATTCGGGGGGTTGAGGATTCGGTCCCAGATACGAACCTCCGACATTTCGGAGTTACTGTGCGTTAAATATCACTTGATTTAACGGCGAAGGAAACTTGATGAGGAGTCTTGCACGCCTGAAAGTTCTCCGTAATGTTGTCAAAGGTGTGTGAAGCCAATTTGCATTGTGTCAGCGCACAGGGGTCTATGACCTAATAATATACCCTTTTTCTAGGGTTTTCACGTGATAACGTCTTATAAATCTATGAACACCGGCTGCACGCACGAAAAAGTGTCACGTTCCGCCTGAGCCTGAGCGTGCAAGCGAGAGCGCGGAACAAGCGATAGAGGGGCACGATCGGCCCAAGCATTGGCTTGTGACACATTTATTCATCAATGTTTCTTTATGACGTTATCACGTAAAACTATCGTCCGTAAACCGACTTTACAGACAACCAATTTTTTTTATATAATAAATGACTTTAAAATCGGTTGCGTTTTATGTCGAGCACATACTCTCCGTTCTCGATTCGATCTCGCTTCACGTTTATCCGCACGAGTTTTGATCGCGAGCCTCCTGTACTGTTCACAGCTGAGTTGGTCCGCTCACGTGTTGTGTGTTCCGCCGTTCACCCCCGAACGCGTCTGTCACTCGCCATTTGTCAACTTCTCGTTGCTGTGTCGCTTTTTAGAGTTCCTTGGTTAATGGTGCTACTTAATCGCAGCAGAATATTTCTGTAACTCACTGTCATCATTTGACTACCTTAGTGCACATTTCTGTGGTGGTGTCGTGTGATGCGGGTTGTTACGTTCCCTCAAATATGGTTGAGCGAAGCAGCGGCTGGGTCATGCGTTATGCTCGTGAACGGGTTCCGGGCACGGGAATGGTGCCTACTTTCTGTGTCTTCTTCTTCTTTATCAACCTATAGACGTCCACTGCTGGACAAAGGTCTCCTGCATGGACTTCCACAGGCTTCGGTCTTGTGCTGCTTGCATCCAGCGGCTCCCTGCGACTCTTTTGATGTCGTCAGTCCACCTGTGTACCCATCTTAATATGTATTGAATAATTGTAAGTAGTATGCATTTTTGGAACTTCCCCCCATTGTGGAAACACTGGATACATAGCATAATAACTATTGTATTGTAAACTTGTTTTGAAAAGAGCAACCGCCGAGTTTCTTGCTGGTTCTTCTCGGCAGGAAGGGCATTCCGAACCAGTGGTAGATTCATCGACGATACAAAGGCATTTGTAAAAAAAAAATATTTGAATAAAAAATATTTCTATTCTATTCTATTCACACTACCATGTAATTTAAGTGACATTTTGATCAAAATAGAGTTCTGTGCACTTTCGCTTACTTGGGATCATTACGATATAGGTTTTTGTAGAACATTCCATCATTCTAACTTCATTGTCCTTGTGCAATATACTTGTCCGAACTTGAGATTTAAATGAATAGTTTGAGGCATTTACGTCAACAATTCGAAACTTATACAATATCACTGAATCACTTGTACATCAAAGGATCGTAAAAATAAATAAACAAGTTATTATAATACAATTTTTTTCACCTTTTTGGCACAGTGGTCTAGCTACAATAACAACAAAAACTATCTATTTTTGGCCGATGACGGCCAAAAATAGATAGGCGTATGTGAGCTGTAAGTTACGGAACCCTCGGTACCAGAATTTGGCTCGCGCTTGCCTGATTTTATTCACGTCTTTCTTGAAGAAGCTGGACGTCATTAACAATCATTCTAGTCCGTTTAATCATACTTTCCAATAGTTTTTATACTTCCACAAGGTCTTGTCTTGTTACAAGACTTAACGAGGTTTTGTTAATTACCAGTGGTACATTCACAAGTACTATGCATTTTTGGAATTTCCCCTCATTGTGAAACACTGTATACATAGCATAGTATCTATTGTATTGTAAACTTGTTTCAAAAAGAGCAACCGCCGAGTTTCTTGCTGGTTCTTCTACGCAGGAAGGGCATTCCGAACCAGTGGTAGACTCATCGACGATTCAAAAGCACTTGTAAAAAAGTTTATTTGAATAAAAAATATTTAGAATCAATTCCACTCTCTTCTGCTGCTCATCAAATGTCTCTTTCCGGACTCTTTTGGCTTCCTTATTTCACGTAGGCCAACCTGTGGCTCTTAGTCCGCTAGACGGAGTCCGTACGGAACTGACTCCACTTACTCGAGGAAACTTTGTGCTCGAGGAAACGATGCGCTAGTGAGGTTTATGTTGCTCTAGTGCTCTAGTAACTCTCTGGCGCCCAGAGTGACTAATACAGTAGTGCCGAGCCCGTGTAAGTGTTGACCCGCTGTTCGGGAATGTGTCGCAACTGTTACCGCCTCCATTGTTATGGGTCAATTATGTACCACCAGACCAACTGTAGAGTTGTGACCATTTTGAACGGAGACAATAATATTTTTTTGACCGACCTAAAAAAAGGAGGAGGTTATCAATTCGTCGGAATCTTTTTTTTACCTATTACTCGAAGACGCCTGAACCGATTTGGAAAATTCTTTTTTTGTTTGAAAGTATAGTATAGTAAATATACTTCCCAGGTGATCCCATTAAAATTTTATCGAAATCGGTTAATATAATATATTAAAAATATAACATTATTCTTGTCAAAAGTGGTTTTGACTATTGATACAACACTATTACCTGGTGGCATCGTTTAACTTTAAAATACCCACCGTACCACCAGAGATACGGCCAGGGGTGCGATGGGTCTGCATCCGTTCAAACGTCTTTGTTAAGCTATTGCATAGCTTTTATCGCGGGCTTTGAGCGCGGCGACCAAATCAAGAAATTCCGTAACGAAAATAAACCTAACACCCCCCACTCCGACCGGCACAGCGGTGCGGCGTTGAAAGCCGTGCATCGTCTAACGTCGTTTCAGTTCGGCAGACTTCTGCACGGTGTTTGTGTGCGTGCGACTAGAAAATGCTATGCATTAGCTTTACCGCGGCAGTCCCCGAGTGCCACACGTACTTATTTTTTTATTTTGATAATTTACTTATCACAAGTCACAACACTAACGTTAAGATACATAATATAAAAGGTGTAGTAAAACCCGCGGTGTGAAGACAAGGAAAAAAATACTCGTAGTCACACTAGTGTTACGAACTGGTGTGACCACGAGTCGGTCACTTTTGACCCATATATAACCCACGTGTCCACTCCATATATTTTAATGACTATCAACCATGGTGTATATTTAAATCTCCGTAGTCAGCTTGCCAGTGGTTAGGACTGTGGTCTCTCCTATTCGGGGGGTCGCAGGTTCGATCACCTCTGACTTTTCGGAGTTAAGTGCGTTTAAGCAATTAAATATCACTTGCTTCAACGGTGAAGGAAAACATCGTGAGGAAACCTGCACATCTGAGAGTTCTTCATAATGTTCTCGAAGGTGTGTGAAGTCCGCCAATTCGCATTGGGCCAGCGTGGTGGACTATGGCTTATAACCCCTTCTCTGAGAGGAGACCTGCCCTCAGTAGTGAGCCGTTGATGGGTTGCTAATGATGATGATGATGATGAGTCAGCTTGCAGTTTCAAAAGTTTATTTTGTGGGATTCAGTATTATATTCAAGTAACAGTTTGCGAAAGTTCGTAGTTAGAGTACCGACGTCGTTACTACCCAATAGTTATCTGCTGAGACAACAATCTTATTGTGGACTTGATTATTGCATTGACCGTTAAGGGGAAGCTCTACTGAAATTCCAATATATAAATAAACTAGCTTTTATAGCCCGCGTGGAGTTAGAATAATGATTGTTCTGGTGTCCTTCATAGAGGTCCATAGAAGACTTACCTTGTGGCTTGTCCCTCAGTAGCAGATATGATATCTTCTTTCGAAGGTTTCTCATTGAAGATGTCTCGATCAGCATAGGGCTTTTCACATCGTCGGGGCTGCGTCGGGAGAATATGTAGAAGATTATAATATGAATTTCCCCGAATTGAAATTCTTACGATTTATTTTCGGATAACTTTCCCATGACCACAAAAAAGGAATACGCACACCCATCGTTTAAATCGTGATTCTTAAGTTCATTCTATAATTCCATATAAAAACCCGATGTTCAGTTCTTCTAGAATTTGAAAATTTTTCGGGAAACATTTCCAATATTTCTTTGCATGTTTGCACAATATAGGTGGACCGTAAAAGTTGGTTAAAAGGAGCATTATAGACTCTTACGACCAAGTTAAAACAAGAAAAAAGTCAAATCGGTCCATCGCATCGGCCGATCTCAATTAAAAATTACAAAATGCTGTTTGTTTGTAAGCACATTGCTTACAAACAAACAGCATTTTTTAATTTTATTTATGCATTATAGGTACCTACATAACTGAATGGTGCCCGCGACTCCGTCGATTAAGGTTTTTTTTAATTCCCGCGGGAATTCTTTAATTTTCCGGGATAAAATGCAGCCCATGTTTTAATCATGGCTATCTCTATTCCGAATTTCAGCGAAATTGGTTCACTCATTATGTTGTAAAGGAGTAACTAACATCCTTCCATCCATCCTTACAAAATGCATTTATAATATTAGTAGAATTAGTAGAAAGTAGGATGGGGCGCAAAAAACTAATCTATTTGCATTTTCATTTGAAATTTCTTAATGCAGTTGGAGTTTTTTTTTGTATAATTTGCTATAGCTAATAATAATTTGATAAAAATAAGTCAATCTATTCATATAGTCGTAAACACCACGACATTTCCATTCGATATGACCTGGCCTTAACACGGAACACAGTCCGCGGTTTGTATTGGAATACAGCTTGCAAAACACGGACTCGTTTCGTCCCAACTAACGAACTGAACTAGACTGTCTACAACTTTACCCTGCTAGCTGTACTAGCAGGGCTATGATACATAGCGCGTTGCAACCGGCTCTGGGATTGTCTGGGTGAGGCATGATGACAGTAATCAAGAATCAATGAAATTATGAATTTATCTAATGAGAACATAGAGGTGACGTCACGAACGACGCCATGACAACGCCGAGCGTTTTTTAACGAAATATGTTTGTAATTAATATTCCCGAACATATCATCCAACAGTTTTCAAAAACGATCATCATGCTATTCCTCTGCCCCCCGATAGTCTTAAAGTTGCCGATCAAACTCGTTTTTATTTGATGGCATTAGCGTCAAAGTAAAATATTCCTTGACTGTAATGATTTAAAGTCACAAATTCGGTACAACCGATTTTAACATGGAGCGTTATGGAGCGCATCGTACATACCTAAACGTATAAGAATGCATAGACGAAATTGAGCTCTAATTCAGCAGCTGTTATGGTTTATTTTACTTTGACGGTAATGCCATCAAATGAATACGGTTTTGATCGGCAACTTTTAGACAATCGGAGGGCTGATTGGCTGAATTAATAGCGTTCGTGCTGCATCAATGCATTTTAAATTTTTAATCAATGCCGAGATACAGTTCATTGCAACTTCAAATTCAAAATGCATTTATAATATAAGTAGAATTAGTAGAAAGTATATATATAAGTAATTTTTTTTAATGGTTATAAAATTATATTTTTTTTGACAGATAACACATCTGGATATGAAGTTAAATTACTATGTAAAAGCTCAAATCTATAGCGTGATAGTTTTATCAGTAAAGTGTACCACAAAAATGCTTAGATTGTGGGATAGTGTTAGGGCTCGCTTTACTTGCCCTAATTATGAATTTATCTAATGATATGGATTATAAAAAACGTATTTATTTTTCTATTTTGAGCGAGATTGATATTTATTTTGATAAAATAAAAATATAAAATACAGCAATCCACCATATTGGATTGAACATCAATCAGAGCGATACGTCACATTTGTCTTCAAACTTTGACAAACTACTATACACATACAAAACAACATAAAGATGACGTCGAACGACGAACGACGCCAAACATGGAGCGTTATGGATCGTATCGTACATACCTAAACGTATAGAATGCATACACGAAATTGAGCTACAATTCAATGCTGTTATGGTTTATTTTACTTTGACGCTAATGCCATCAAATGAATACGATTTTGATCGGTAAATTTTAGACAACCGGGGCGGCTGATTGGCTGAATCAAAAGCGTTCGTGCTGCATGTCATTTTAAATTTTTAACCAATGGCGAGATACAGTTCATTGCAACTTCAAATTCAAATTCAAAATTATTTATTTCACGTAGGCCAGCCTGTGGCTCTTATTTTTTTTAAATCGTATGGCGTTTTTTTTTGCTATGTTACGCCGTCTAAGTGGGTCTTATACCACGTCGTGACTACCACCGGTTCGGAAAGCTGATTCTGCTGAGAAGGTCCGACAAGAAACTCAGCAGTTGCTTTTTCAAACATAACTTATTACAATATTACTAGCTGACCCAGCGAACTTCATACCGCCAACTTATCTATATAAATAAAACAAATAAACTATATATCCCAATCCAAAAAAACTATCCTATCTTTTAAGTTGGACCAAACTACAGATAGTTACGAAGTTTGATAAAAATCGGTTCAGTAGTTTGGGAGTCCATCGCGGACAAACAACGTGACACGTAATTTAAGATGTAGCTATTACATTAGCAGCCTATTGGTTAAACTTTTCACGAAGATATACGCGCAATCTGAGATTATATAGATAGATCGGATGGCTCCTTGGTGGCTCTTTTCTGCAATATAAAATTATTTTCAATATTAACAACTCTGCCCACAATAAGATTTCATGCGACATTACACTATGGAAGTAGGCGAAATAGACTAACTAGCTAACAGCTGATGACGCCGTCAAAAGAATATATGGTATATCAAGTAAGGAATGCCTCTCGCAGGTTTCTAGTCGATTCGGCATCTGGCTACCGGAGTAGGCTTTTTTTGTGCCATGCATGAGCTCACGGCTATTCGACCCCTACCATTGAAATGGGTCGGACATCAATAAATTTTGGTCAGTGACATACGAAAATTTCCTTGCTAGAAAAAATTCGAGGAAAACTGTTTTTGAAGTGAAAACTTTCTTAGGCGCGTTGAGCACTTTTTTAACCGACTTCCAAAAAGGAGGAGGTTCTCAATTCGGCCGGTATCTTTTTTTTTTTCCTATGTATGTCCACCGATTTCTCCGGGATTACTGGACCGATTCACGTGATTTTTTTTTAATCGACAGAGGATGTATGCGAAATGGCATAAAAATCTTCACCTTCAACTCCTCAAGCCTGATGCTGCAGGGATATTGCTCACCTAAAATAAAGAGATTTAGGAAATGTCGATTACGAATTATTATTGTAGGTAACAAGTATGGACTACATCATGGAGCTCCAGGTCCTAGCTCCTCAATCATAGGATACTACACTTAAAAGCTTAAAATAAAAATTCTTTTCAAAAAACCGACTTCTAACGCCACTACAAAGTATAAAAATAATTTTAGTTTGTCCACGTTTGTTGAAGTCGGGCGGGCCTAAAATACAAACTATGAAACCGACTCGCGATGCTCGCTCGACTTCTACAAACGAGTCTATCATATTCTGTAGCGTCGCGCATCGGTTTCATAGTTTGTATATAGGCCCGCCCGACTTCAACAAACGTGGACAAACTAAAATTATTTTTATACTTTGTAGTGGCGTTAGAAGTCGGTTTTTTGAAAAGAATTTTTGGGTGAGCAAAAAACATGAATTTCGCGTCATCGTCACCTTCACAATCATCACCTGGAGATTTCAGTAAGCGTTCAACATTTTAGAAATTAACGCTTTTTTTAGTTATTATTATTATAAATATATTATTAGTAAATCTAGTTTTCACTTCTATCGGCAGTCCCTATGACATTTTTTTTACTTTTGAGAGATAATGTTATCGTACTAAAAAGCAGTGATAGCCTTGTGGTTAAGACTGCGGTCCCCTATTCGGGGGGTTGAGGATTCGGTCCCAGATACGAACCTCCGACATTTCGGAGTTACTGTGCGTTAAATATCACTTGATTTAACGGCGAAGGAAACTTGATGAGGAGTCTTGCACGCCTGAAAGTTCTCCGTAATGTTGTCAAAGGTGTGTGAAGCCAATTTGCATTGTGTCAGCGCACAGGGGTCTATGACCTAATAATATACCCTTTTTCTAGGGTTTTCACGTGATAACGTCTTATAAATCTATGAACACCGGCTGCACGCACGAAAAAGTGTCACGTTCCGCCTGAGCCTGAGCGTGCAAGCGAGAGCGCGGAACAAGCGATAGAGGGGCACGATCGGCCCAAGCATTGGCTTGTGACACATTTATTCATCAATGTTTCTTTATGACGTTATCACGTAAAACTATCGTCCGTAAACCGACTTTACAGACAACCAATTTTTTTTATATAATAAATGACTTTAAAATCGGTTGCGTTTTATGTCGAGCACATACTCTCCGTTCTCGATTCGATCTCGCTTCACGTTTATCCGCACGAGTTTTGATCGCGAGCCTCCTGTACTGTTCACAGCTGAGTTGGTCCGCTCACGTGTTGTGTGTTCCGCCGTTCACCCCCGAACGCGTCTGTCACTCGCCATTTGTCAACTTCTCGTTGCTGTGTCGCTTTTTAGAGTTCCTTGGTTAATGGTGCTACTTAATCGCAGCAGAATATTTCTGTAACTCACTGTCATCATTTGACTACCTTAGTGCACATTTCTGTGGTGGTGTCGTGTGATGCGGGTTGTTACGTTCCCTCAAATATGGTTGAGCGAAGCAGCGGCTGGGTCATGCGTTATGCTCGTGAACGGGTTCCGGGCACGGGAATGGTGCCTACTTTCTGTGTCTTCTTCTTCTTTATCAACCTATAGACGTCCACTGCTGGACAAAGGTCTCCTGCATGGACTTCCACAGGCTTCGGTCTTGTGCTGCTTGCATCCAGCGGCTCCCTGCGACTCTTTTGATGTCGTCAGTCCACCTGTGTACCCATCTTAATATGTATTGAATAATTGTAAGTAGTATGCATTTTTGGAACTTCCCCCCATTGTGGAAACACTGGATACATAGCATAATAACTATTGTATTGTAAACTTGTTTTGAAAAGAGCAACCGCCGAGTTTCTTGCTGGTTCTTCTCGGCAGGAAGGGCATTCCGAACCAGTGGTAGATTCATCGACGATACAAAGGCATTTGTAAAAAAAAAATATTTGAATAAAAAATATTTCTATTCTATTCTATTCACACTACCATGTAATTTAAGTGACATTTTGATCAAAATAGAGTTCTGTGCACTTTCGCTTACTTGGGATCATTACGATATAGGTTTTTGTAGAACATTCCATCATTCTAACTTCATTGTCCTTGTGCAATATACTTGTCCGAACTTGAGATTTAAATGAATAGTTTGAGGCATTTACGTCAACAATTCGAAACTTATACAATATCACTGAATCACTTGTACATCAAAGGATCGTAAAAATAAATAAACAAGTTATTATAATACAATTTTTTTCACCTTTTTGGCACAGTGGTCTAGCTACAATAACAACAAAAACTATCTATTTTTGGCCGATGACGGCCAAAAATAGATAGGCGTATGTGAGCTGTAAGTTACGGAACCCTCGGTACCAGAATTTGGCTCGCGCTTGCCTGATTTTATTCACGTCTTTCTTGAAGAAGCTGGACGTCATTAACAATCATTCTAGTCCGTTTAATCATACTTTCCAATAGTTTTTATACTTCCACAAGGTCTTGTCTTGTTACAAGACTTAACGAGGTTTTGTTAATTACAGTGTCTTACACGTTTTTCATTGACTCAGTAGCTTAGTTAGGTTTTTAAAATTCCAAGGGGGGTTTATTTATTTATTTATTGAAAAGGTACACAAAACAGGTTGCAACCAAATATAAACGTAATACAATAACATCAGATCCGGGCTCCAGGCAACAACCCTTAATATGTGTACACAGCGGTTATATTTATGCATAGAATCTATAGAGATCATAGTTAGAATTACACAGTTTACTCAGTTACACAGTTAGTAAAGATAACATAAATATTTAAAAGTTAATAAAACTTAAAGTGCATTTTTGAATATAAATATGTCTAAAACTAAAGTTGTAAGTTGCTTGATTATGAGTTGATTATGATGGGTTGCTGCAATCATGCAGTATAAATGAATTAAACCCATGCATCTAATTGGTTTTGGCAGATTTTTTTATATTTATTTACCTAGGTATTGCCATGTACCGCGGTATGCGGTTTTTTGCATTAAGTAGGCATTTTTCATTATTTTTTGATTAGATTCATAGATACTATATCGTATTTACCTTTTTTTACCATAATATCATTTTTCTAAAAAAATACTGATAAATAATTTTTTCTTCATACCTATTCGAAAAACGAATATTGGCTTCAGAGGATAGCGGGAGCAAAATTTAATTTTAACCCCATGGGACTTTTCATTTCTCTCTTCTGATTGGTCCGCGTTCGTGCTTTAGCATACTAAAGCACTAACGCGGACCAATCAGAAGAGAGAATTCAAAAATGTGTCGAAATTCATAAATGTTTGAGAAGCTGTTGTCTTCGATAAGTCACGTGATCAAATTTGTCGATTAAACTAGCGGCACGCTATGATGGCCGGTTTGACACATTACAATAGTGATGTGGAATGTCAATTTATTCTCGAACAAAAAACAATTAAGTTTTGTTTTTGTACCTGATTAAATAGGTTTAATAAAACAAAAATGTATATGTTTATTTAATTTATTTGAACGAACTGAATATTTGAATGAAAATGAATATACATACTTTATATGCACACAAGAAACATATGAATACAAAAGATACCAAAAAAGGTGCCACAAAAGGCCATAATTAATCAGATTCGTCCATACTACTATTTTCACTGTCGTCACTGCTATCATCACCTACATTAATAATTATATGTTCGTTTTCTATAATATTATCTATTTTCACATCTCTTTCATAATCTTCCCTTATTAATTTAACAGTTCTATTCACAACCTTTTCCCAGCCTCCTTTAGTCACATGTTCACAAGCTTCTTCTAATAATTTTAGCATTTTTTTTGTGGTAAATGGGGGTTCTGTATTGTGTCTTGCAGCATATCCCTTAATTTGAGCCCACACCAACTCAATCGCATTATACTCACAATGGTAAGGCGGTAACCGTATAACTCTGTGCCCATGTTCTAATGCTATTTCGTCAATGACGTATCGGATCTTGGTTGGTTTGTTTTCTTTTAAAAGACGTACTAATTCCGCTTTTAACATATTCATGTTTGCATCTACGCCATTTTTACGAAGCCATGCGACGATATCAGCTTTCTTTTGGGATTGGGCAGGTGGCTTGTCAATTTGCATCGAGTGGTATGGGGCGTTGTCCATAATTATAATAGATGGTTCAGGGAGGCTACACAACATTGAGGTAAACCATTCAGTAAACTTTTCTCCATTCATGTCTTCATGATAGTCTCCAGTGGTTTTTGACGCAAAAGCCATGAGAGAACCTTCGACAAACCCGTTGATGGTTCCGGCGTGACAAATTATAAGTCGCGATCCTTTTCCTACAGGAACTTTGGAAGTAGATGCTGCTGTGTCATCGTTCCAAGAACGGCCTACAGTATGGTTAGCATTAAGCCATGTTTCATCCAAGAACACAACATTTTGCCAATTTTTGATTTCTTTCACTTGCCGTAAAAAAGTATACCTTGCCATCGCTATATCAAATCTTTCCATCAATATTTTGCGTTTGTTACATTTTTTGTATCGAAATCCAATGGTCTTCAAAATCTTCGTTAAAGAACTTTCCCCACCGAAGAATAATCCAGCTTCCTTCAGTGAATGCACCAACTTTTTTCTTGTTTGGTTACGACTGGTTTTGCTCGTTTTCTCTTTTTTGGTGTGTGAAGTTTATTTTCTTCTGTGCCAGTCTCGCCATATTTTTTTTTAGTTATCCGTCTAACAGTTCGTTGTCCAATATTAAGCGCATCAGCTACGCGTTCAACCACTGACGTTATAGGTAAAATTGGCCCTCCATTTTGAGCTTCACGATCGAAATAGTTACGAAGGCGTATTACGAACTCACGTGTCTGACTATTTAGAACAGTTCTCTGCGTACGTTCGGTCATATCGACGAAATCCACAACAAAGGGCTTGAACAGAGTCCAAATTAACGAGCAAGGGTCAACAGTAATGCAGTATCAATATTTGAAATCCAAAGCCAGGTCAAAACTATATCACAATCGCATTGCACTGACAGTTTATACTTTTCGAAGCAACGTCAATTCGAAACTGCTTTGTTTTGCATTGAGCATTGACGCGAGTTTGCCGGAGGTAGTAGTTGTGCTAGCCAGCGATCCTATGTGACGATCGTATTAGATTCCATTTTTAAAAATTTTCAATTTAGAAAACCAAATGCCGAGTTGTGGTATATATCATATAAAAATAAAAATTTTACCTTTTGTATGAAACAGCTGATATTTTTTTGCGATTTCAGAGGTTTGTCCACATAGTGAAAATTGTTCATATTCACAAGTACATTCACCCCTTAAATGGTGCAAACTGATTTTTCTACACTTGTATACATTTTAGAAATCAATTTAATAAATAAATTTTGAGTCCTAAACCTAAAACTACATTCGATAAAATTTATGAATCTCTGCACATCACTATCGTCAATAAAGTAATACAATTATTTCCTTCAAAGTCGTTATCAATTAATACGGAACTTCATGAGCGGACAAACGTCAAACCGGCCATCATAGCGTGCCGCTAGTGTAGATATATATACGCCCATACTTCCAACATAACTATTAATGTTTAATTATTTCATAAAAAATGATTTGCGTTTTATTTAAACTTTCAATATACGTATTGGTAATGTCTATACTCTATACATAGTAGGTTGATACTCCTAGCTTTTTCTCATAGGTAATGATGAAAAATAGTGTGTGTCATTCGGGGCCAAAATTTTTTGTTCTCGGGCGGCGTATATTGAATTCCTCGCTACGCTCAGGATTCTATACTTTAGAATCCCACGCTGCGCTCGGGAGTCTACTATAGAATCCTTCACTTCGCTCTGAATTCAAAAAAACGCCCTCGGGGAACAAAAATTCCTTTGGCCCCATTTAACACAAATAACTATTTACATACGTATTGGTATGGTTCGGCCACCAGATGCCGCTACAGTTAGTCGTGAGTTATTTCAATCATCAGTTTTATTATTGTATTTGGGCATTTTTAAATTTAAACAAGCCTAAATAAAAAAAGGTGTTGAAGCCTTAAAAAAATGAGCGGTTAATTTAATAATCAACATCATCATCAAACATAGAAATAGAAATAGATATGTTTTTTATGCCCTTCTTGCCGAGAAGAACCAGCAAGAAACTCAGCAGTTACTCTTTTCAAAAACTTTATACGTACTTTTATTAAACTGATGTGATTGATGTTTTCACAGTTTTTGTACGGAAAATCGATCAGGTCGAAAATAAACAAGCATAGTTATTTATTTCTCACGTTCGCCGGCAAGAAACTCAGCAGTTGGTCTTTTCAAAACAAAACTCGTCTTTTTATCTGATTTTCGCCTGACCAGCGCCTGTTTTAGATGTTAATAGATGCCGCAATTAAGGTAGCATAAATAATTACACAGATTAACGTCTAAAATTACACGTAATATTATAAAAAAAGCAACGATGGCATTGCTCGGTAAATATTTTCGAGTCGCTAACGATTTTTCGCTTCACTCGTTGACGGGTTAATCGAACCTCGCGTGACTTTCGTACTCACTCGAGTTGCAGTGGTAATCCGAAACCGGACGGACCGCGGTTTGGTCGGGTGGAAAAAATATTGTATAAAGCTATTAAAATAATACGAAAAAAATCCTTACCCTATCCTTACTAATATTATAAATGGGATAGTGGGTTTGTCCTTTAATAACGCAGCAACGGAGCAACGGATCGACGTTTTTAAGCTATTGCACAGCTTTTATCGCGGGCTTTGAACTAGGACAAACAGTTTGAGCGCGGCGACCGAATCAAGAAATTCCGTAACGAAAATAAACCTAACACCGTCGTTCAGTAAGCGTTCAACATTTTAGAGGTTCACAAGTAGCTCTGTTTGGCGCAGTGGGCGAGCGGCCGCTTTCTTTACCGTATGGTGTATGATGTCGCAGGTTCGAATCTCACTCGCGAAGTAGTGACAGTGCGCTTTTCTTGTTTGTTTTTAATTACTTGTTTGCATAATTTTTATTATGCAAAAAAAATATTGCATAAATATTATAAATGCATAAGTTGATAAAAAATGCTATGCAATAGCTTTACCGCGGCAGTCCCCGAGTGCCACTTAATTTTTTTTTGCATGGATCATAGCTGTTATAGTTGAGGACTTTGAGGCTTTATCCCAAAAAAACAGAGAGTTCCAACTTCAGGCGGACGAAGTCGCGGGCAACAGCTACCTAGTTAATACATAATATGAAAATAACAATGTATTTAAGATAATAATTATTATAATTATACTTACATGTTACGAAGCAACGATTGGTTTCTCATGGTTTTTCACTTCGTGCAGAAACCGTTTTTGGGTATGGGTTTTTTAAACTTTCACACCCCCTTCCAAGCTAGCCCGCTACCGTCTTAGACTGCATCGTCACTTATCATCGAGTGAGATAGCAGTCAAGGGCTATATTGTCGAGAATACTAGTATTAAAAAAATTTAGAGGTGTCAAGGGACACCCGGATGGAACGAAGTTCCTTTCGATTAATTAATTTGGCATTGTGTTCAACATTTTCACACTACAATATTAGATCTCCGTAGCCTTGTGGTTTCCACAGTCGCCAAACAGCCAAAGGTCGATGGTTCGAATCCCAGCTCGACAGACCGAATTTTCCATTTTCAAGTTTATTTTAAACAATTTCTACATGTGAAACCTTTCCCTAATTTTTTATAACTTATAAGTTATAAAAAATTATCAGATCGAAAATAAACAAGCATAGTCATATATTTCTCACGTTCTAATAATTATAATTTAGAAATGTAATTTTTTATAACTTATAAGTTATAAAAAATCAGGGAAAAATTCCACATGTAGAAATTATTTAAAATAAAATAGAAAATAGAAAATTCAGTCTGTCGCGCTGGGATTCGAACCATTAACTTTGAACTGTTAAGCGACTGCTGGAGCCACTAGCTACGGAGACCCAATGTTGTATCGCGAAAATACCGAACACAATGCAAAATTCACATTCAACAAAAAAGTGTCGGTTTCAAAAATGTGTCTTCCCTGTATGTCCCTTCCGCACCGCGCGATAAGGAACTTACGTTCCAAAAAATTGGAAGCCATGACTGCTGATAGAAGTGAAAACTAAGTACCTAACACAGTATATATAGCTCATGGAAAGCGTTACGCGTAACGCGTAACGCGTGACGGTCACGATGACGAGAAATTAATGTTTTTGCTCACCCAAAAAAGTGCTCAACGCGCCTAAAGAAGTTTTCACTTCAAAAATTTGTGTCGCAAAAAGTAGATTAAAGAAGAAAAATTTTTTCTTGCCGACGTTTCCACTTTGTAAGTAAACTTAAATGTAGTAGGTACATTATATTCGGAAAATCGTACATCATTCCCTAACCTTTCTCTGAGTTTACGCGCTGTCAAACAAGCGATTTATTCTGAACACTAACCTACATCCCACAAAATTTAGTTTCAACAAAAAACGAATAACGGGTTACTATGAAGGTTAACTGAGAAGCTAAAAGTAAGATGTAAATCATCATCTTCATCATCACCATCATAATCAAGAGATACCTAAAGTAGAATCAATAATTCAGTAGACTAAAATGACAGTTGCTAATGTCACTTTGTAAAATAATATTGCCATATTTATTGTAACAGTGATGTTCTAGTTCAGTAGGTAGTGATAGCTGTAGTACTGTACTATTACATTTCATTTTATAAATCTCATAAGATCACATAATATGTAATAGAAATAGTAATAAGTACAGGTCACCTTTTTAAAGCTAAAGCACGAATAGAAATATTTAAGATCTATTTTTAGTACTAAAAGTTGTTTAATTTCCTCAGTATAGGCCGACAAAGACGAGATCAGATTTTAGATAAGATCATAATTGCTATTCAAAATATTTTTGTATCAATTATAATAAACACAATTTGAGAATTTTCTTAGTAAATAAAAAAAATAAGTGTTTTGGTACACGACATAATGAGTAAGTGATTGATGTGGATCCTTTAGTCACAACACTATTTTATTTTCATCAAAAACTGACAACAATGTCAATTCTGTCTACTGAATTATTGATTCTACTTTAACTTAGCTACTCGAACTCGTAGTGAGCCCGTAAAAGTTATGGAATGTTGGTGAAGAACTGAAAATGGGCATAGAATCTATATTCTCCTTCTTCTTTATCAACCGATAGAAGTCCACAGCTGGACAAAATTCTCTTGCATGGATTTTCATAGGTCTCGGTCTTGTGCCGCCTGTGTCTAGCGGCTCCTTGCGACTAGTCTTATGTCATCGGTCCACCTAGGGGGGGGAAGCCACTCCAGCACTTTGGGACCTCAACGACCATCAGATCTCCAAACTATGTTATATTATATACTAGCTGACCCGGCGAACTTCGTTCCGCCAACTTATTTATATAAATAAAACAAATCTTCTTCTTCTTCTTCTTTATCAACCGATAGACGTCCACTGCTGGACAAAGGTCTCTTGCATGGACTTCCACAGGCCTCCGTCTTGCGCCGCCTGAATCCAGCGGCTCCCTGCGACTAGTTTGATGTCGTCGGTCCACCTGGTGGGGGGTCTGCCAACACTGCGCTTCCCGGTGCGGGGTCGCCACTCCAGCGCCTTGGGACCCCAACGACCATCAGCTCTTCGAACTATGAAACATCATATTTAAACAAAAACAACATATGAAAACTATATTTTCGAATAAAACAAATAAACTATCCTAATCCAAAAAAACTATCCGATCTTTCAAGTTGGACCAAATTACACATAGTTACGAAGTTTCATCAAAATCGGTTAAGTAGTTTAGGAGTCCATCGAGGACAAACAACGTGACACGTAATATATACATATATATATTAAGATATTATATATATTATATTAAGTTGTTTATAGAAATGTAACTTTAATGTTCGTGGAGGCCTTGCCAACGAATTCTCCAAGACATGATTAAAATGTGAACCTCAATAGGATGTACAGGGTGTTTTAAAATCTTAATTATTCCCAAAAATATAATAGTCACATACAGACCATAACTAGATCGCTTTTCCCTACATAAAGTCGTCGACAAACGATTTAAACTATCAACGGTGGCCTAACTAACTAACACCTTTGATTTAATGAGAAAGTAGAAACCATAAACAAATATAATTAATAAGAGAGTTGTGGCCTCTTATTTATATTTGTTTATGTGAATTTGTTTCTACTTACTACTTGTTGCATTATCTAAAGATTAATATAAATCTATATTTATGATCGGAACTTCTGATGACGTTGACGTTCTGACATTTTTTGTTTTGAAAAATTGTCGCAGATTTATTTGGCGGTTAAAGTTTACTTGGTGATTGAGAAATAGGTTCTAAACACATCGAGCTCCAGAAAGAGACAGTATACACTGATCTCTGCTTTGTGGAGAGCCGTCTCTGTCATACAAAGCACATAGGAAAGAGTTACAGAGACGACGCCCTATGAAACCAACTGTCTCTATTTGGGGCTAAATAAGTAATGATATGAAAAAAATAATATATCATTTGGAATATGAAGCCTGACTGTCTAGAAGCTCAGCACCGCTCAGTGGGCGATAGAGAGAGCTATGCTCGTAGTGTCCCTGCGGGATCGAATCAGCAGTGAGGAGATCCGTAGGAGAACCAGATTCACCGACATAGCTCAGCGAGTCGCGATACTGAAGTGGAAATGGGCGGGGCACATAGTTCGAAGAGCTGATGGTCGTTGGGGTTCCAAGGTGCTGCAGTGGCGACCCCGCACCGGGAAGCGCAGTGTTGGCAGACCCCCCCCCAGGTGGACCGACGACATCAAACGAGTCGCAGGGAGCCACTGGATTCAGGCGGCGCAAGACCGAGACCTGTGGAAGTCCATGCAAGGGACCTTTATCCAGCAGTGGACGTCTATCGGTTGATAAAGAAGAAGAAGATAGCTTGCATCCTTGGGACATGTGCATATGCTATTTTAATCATCCTTAATAATATTATAAATGCGAAAGTATGTTTGTTGGTTTGTTGATTTTTCCTTCAATCACGTTGCAACAGAGCTACAGATCTAGGTGATTTTTTGTACAGGTATAGTTTAGGACTTGGAGAGAGAGAGTATCATCACTTTATGCGATGCTGTATTTTTATTGCGGGGTAGGTTGTTAATATTAATTTATTTTTCTTATTTCCAAAGATTTTGGAGCATCCTGTATAGGCATTAAGAAGCGCGAGCATCGTCCGCGGAGCCGCCTACCACAATTTCTGAAATTTATCGTTTACATTACGTGCTAAACTGTTCACTTGACCCACTTTTTATTAAAAAAAAGATCCAAAAATTTCGGAATATTTTTACATAGAATTTTTGGCTGCCGTTTGACTCTGAAAGATTTGTTGTAAAGTTGTTTTTCTTTACCATTGTATTAATTCTGGGTTTAATCTATCTCCGTTCAAAATTTCAGCTGAATCGGTTTAGTCGTTGTGGCGTGGAGTAACAAAAATTCAAACATCCAAACTTACACATTTTTTTATATACTTTAATGACCGATTTCACCAACTTCGAGTGACGTTTTACCGAGGAATAAATTGGGCGTTCTAACAGTTTTTGTATAGTAAATACTGTCAAAATACAAGTATATTTACGCTCGTAAAATCGGCCCTCAGTAAATGCCTATGTGAATTCGATTTTTTTTCTTCTTGCTGCAATAAAGACTAAATCTATCTATCTATTTTTTTTTCATTATTTGT
Organism: Oeneis ivallda; assembly: GCA_029955525.1. NCBI lineage: Eukaryota > Metazoa > Arthropoda > Insecta > Lepidoptera > Nymphalidae > Oeneis > Oeneis ivallda. The sequence continues at coordinate 5,564,024 of JARPMR010000028.1, forward strand.
TTAGGGGCTTTTGTACCTTGGTACACGTCAGCCCCATTATAATCTAAATACAATTTATACATTAACATAATTAATCACTAAAAAATAAACAAAAAAAACTAAACTAACAATTACTAAAACTAAAACAAATACACTTACTTACAGAGAAAAAAAAAATAAACAAAACTATCTATCTATCGATCTTTTGATTTATCTATCTATCATTCTTTTAATCTATGTATCATTATCATACTTTAGTTTTTAAAGCTATAAACGAGATCGCTTTTCCCTACATAAACCCGTCAACAAACGATATTAAACTATCAAAGGCGGCCTAACACCTTTGATATATTTTTTACCTTTTTAGGTAAATAAATCATTACCAAGTTCAAACGAGATACATCGAGCGCAATTAGCACGCTTAGCATTATAGTCTAAGAGACAGCCGCTGGTTTTCCTACGGCATATATTAGGTAATGGCTTTAATCAACCCATCTGTGCTTGAGATATCATCAAAAAAGCCGTTCCATACAAAGTTAATAAAAAAAATTAAAGTGTAGCCTATATGTTAATCCAGGGTATAATCTACCTCCATCCTAAATTTCAGCCAAATCCATTAAGTAGTTTTTGCATGAAAGAGTAACAAACATGCACACACACATACGAACTCTCCCCTTTAAAGTATTAGTGTGAAGTGTGATAGTGTGATGTGATTCAGATAAAAAAACCGGCCAAGTGCGTGTCGGGCCACGCGCAGTGTAGGGTTCCGTAGTTGAAAGTCTCAACATACATTTTGAGTTCCATGGTTTAAATACTTTAATATACTACAAAATATGCAACTTACACTACGTGTGATATCTAACTTAGAAAAACCGATATAACTCCTTCACTAATGAACTCTACTTAGCCGTGATAGTTTTCCTTTAAAATTCATTCTATATACTACTGCTGTGAATTTTTTCTTGTATCCTATATACAACCATTTAGCTGGCAGAAGGGGGGACACTTGACTCTAATAAAAAACGGATCCCTGAATTGAAAAATGGTGTTCCCACACCCACAACGTTTTTGAAAGACCTATTCAACGACACCCCACACTATGGGATAGATGAGAAAAAAAAATTCATCCCCACTTTACATGTAGGGGAGGTACCCTAAAAAAAATATTTTTCACAATTTTATTTCACCACTTTGTCGGCGTGATTGATATTTATACCCTTGTCAAATTACAGATTTCTAGTACCAATAGTCTCTGAGCTAAACCGCGGACAGACAGACAGACAGACAGACAGACAGACAGACAGACGGACGGACATGGCGAAACTATAAGGGTTCCTTGTTTACTACGGAACCCTAAAAATGAGAATATAAGACGCCACGAGCCAAAAAAAATACATAATGTATTTTGTGTTACAAAAAACCGATGTTTCAGCTGAATTTACTGCCTCAGCATGATGCTGCAAATATTTCTTATCTTTTTACTCAAATAAATCATTAATAAGTTTCAACTTGACAGATCGAGCGGCATAACCTCGCTAAACTTTATAGTCTGAGAGACAGGCGCAACTTTTTCACACTTTTACATAAGCTAAACAAAAAAAGTAAACTATACAAAAGGTCCAAAGTCTAAGTATCAGATCGAAAATGGGTGGGGTAAAATTTACAGGATTTCTCGGGTGAGTGAAAGAAAAACCCATTTATTCAGTTATGGTATCGCAGACAAACAAATATACGTATACTAACCTAATATTTTAATCGTCTCGGGCAGTGTGTATTTGTAAACACTGACCTATATAGTTAATCTATGATTAATAACACTAGTTTCCAACTAATATGCAGGAAGTACCAAAAAGTATCTATGTATTATCAGTTGGCAACTAATGTTCCCGCTTATTTTAGTTCCTTGAACACTCGTAACGTTTACAGCGCCAAAATAGCGTCAGTCAAGTAGGTCCAAAAAAGGAAAACAGCTACCTGTCCAGTGTTAACATCGATGTGGTATTAATCATAGATTAATTATAGAGGTCAGTTGGTGTAAAGCTCATTGTAATTGATTTGCGTCTCTTTAGGTTTTAGATGGCAAACACCGTGTTTTTTTGAAAATAAAACGCCAACTTGGACAAAGTTGGCGTTTTATTTAACAACAAGCTACTATTGTGACCTGTGATGTGATATTTCCTCGAGGACTTTTTTGTAGAAAATAATGAGTACTTTAATCATGTAGTACATAAATTTTATGTATCATCAATGCTTTTCTCAGCACACGCCAAATAATGCATTTTATAGGCAAAATATTGCCACTTTGGGTTACATTATTGCAATTTTCTTAAGGATCTCTAATTTTTTGAAAATAAATTATAGGCTATGTTACTTCCTGCTAACTTAGCTTTCTATTGGTGAAACAATGGTTAAAATCGGTCCAGTAGTTAAAGAGCTTATTCGGTACAAACAAACAAACAAAAAAATCTTTCTTCTTTATAATCTAATATTAAAATTCTCGTGTCACAATGTTAGTTACCTTACTTCTCCGAAACGGCTTTACTGATTTTTACCAAATTTTATATGTATATTCAGTAGGTCTGAGAATCGGCTCGAAATCGGAATCGACCAACCACTAAATATTTTTGTTGGCGGTACGAAGTTCGCTGGGTCAGCTAGTATTAGTATAGATTTAATCGCTGATCGTTAGTTCGTAAGCAAAATTACAAAATCATTGTTTATAGATAAAATTGAAGCTGTCACCACAGACAACGAACTGTCACTTTTTACCACAGATTAACTATATTAATCGTCATTATGTCGTTCTTACACGGAGTTTAAGTAATGTCAATCATACACTGAACAGCGTCATTTACGCAAACACGCCTATTATGTGAGGTTCTGATTTTGAGTTGTGATACGTGACGACTGACGCTATAAGTAATTAAGATTTATTTATTTAACGAATTTAACTTTTAATCCTTTTAGTGCCCGATCATGAACAAGCCTACTGTCGTCTCTTAGACTATGAAACGTCCGGCCTGGATCGATGGTGTTTTATAAATAACACTATTGCGCGTCTCGACGGAGGCCACGCCCCCTGCCGCCCCTATACGGTCAACGACTTTACCATTTTGACTGGCGACGTTTACAACCGACTGCGAAGTGATAAAGAGGGTTATGTTTTATTTTATATACCAGCTTTAGCCCGTAACTTCGTGGAGTTAGTTTTGTTCCCGCGGGAACTCTTTGACTTTCCGGGATAACAAGTATGTATAAATTGAAAATTTTAAACACCCCCTACTTGTGAATCTATGGCCGGACTATGTACGATATACCGTACGACAACCCGTTACCCAGTTTTCTGCCCCATCGTAAGATCCTCCTCTTCGATCATTGATCATCATCTATCTAACACTTAGGTACCCATTGAGACCAGTCTAATGAGCCCAAACTGACTATAACTGCTGTAAGTTGCTTTGAAGTTGGATATCCCGCAGGCTACTTGATGCTGCAGCATCAGCTCAAGGTTGCCATGCCTTGGAAATAATCCGAAGTAACAGTACACCTTCCTCTTATGAAGATAAATTAAAATATTTTAAACTCGATTCTCTACGCTTGCGTCGTATGCTGCTTGACACGATGCTACTTCATAAAATAATGAACAATCAAACGGATACATCATTATTACCTAAAATTAATTTGAATTGTAAAATCCCTAAACGCACAGTCTGTACCTACAACATATTTAGATATAATCGCAGCCGTACTAACCTTGCTTTCCACTCATGCATCAACCGCATTTGCCGCCAATATAATACAATTAACCTAAACAATCAGCAACTGAATTTATTTGATACCACGTCAGCCTGCTGTCGTCGTAATGTCATCGACTCCCTTCGCAAGGGAGCCAATTTGTAACAACTCAGATTTTTCTTTATGATCTTTATTTTGTAACCTTTGTAACACTACTCAAACTAAACTGTATCTAAATTTTTTGTACATGCCAGTTGTTGGATATTTTTGCTATGTTTCTCTTAGTTGTAAGTCTAATTGTTTATATCTTCATATTTGTGCATGAATATTGTTGGCTTGTCAAATAAAATAAAATAAAAAATCAACAGCACCAGCGAAAGTTTGTAAGACGCTTTAAACAAATAAGAAAGGAACTGATAATCTTCTAACGCCTGAGCCTCTTCATAAATTATAGCTAAGATCCACCTCAATAGGTTAGCTTTCAAACAGAAAAAAACGCATTAAAATCGGTCTATTCATTAGGGAGCTATGAGGGAACAGACAGACACATAGATACACTCATACACAGTTACACACGTCAAACTTATAACACTTGACATTTTTTACACTCATTTTTTACATATTTTTTCATTTTTGGCACTTTTTTACACTCTCTTTTTTTGTCGGGGGGTTAAAAAGTAGCCAATTCGTCAATAGAAAGTAGTCAGTTCCTTAAGGCGATACATTTCACCGCGAGGCAAGATTTTAGGAGGTGAGGTGTGGGGTGCCGCCCACGCGCGCCTCACGCGTCTCGCTCCGCGCGCTGTTCTATTCTCGAGACCTCAGCGCTACGCCGCAGTATAAAATATTTCAGTAGACTAAGATCCACAGATTACTTATATTACGTATATTATTTATAAAGTAATTTTTTTTCAGATTATAAATATAAAAAACTAGCTGCCCGGACAGACTTCGTTCTGTCAAAAGTTAAAAGTAAAAATTAAATTTTTTTTGTTTGTTTTTTTTTTATTAAGTATTAAAACCTTCCGTGGACCCTAAGGAACATACAAAAAAATAAATTAACCGAATTGGTCCATCCATTCTTGAGTTATGCGCTTACCAACATTCATTTTTATTTATATAGATAAGTAGCGTAAGTATTCGTTAGTTTATTTAGAGATAAACTTACCTACCTAATTATGTACTTTTATTTATCATGGGTTATTTTTAAATCACCATTCATATTTTAAAGATGCGTTCCAACCATAAAATTGAAGGACTTTCCACAAGAACTTTGTACAAAACGAAAAAAAATTAACTCCCAAGTGCCAATATAAAAATTAGCTGACCAAATGGTACGGTCCAAATTCTTTTCGTTTTAGCACATAAGTTTCTAGTGTGCAAGGTTCAGTTTCATGAGCGTTGAAAGTGTGGCACTTAAAATTTGGACGGTAATAAAAACATCATAAATATTTTTTGGTATGTTTTATTGTAATGTAATGTTTTATTAATATTATTTGGTCATCATTTATTTCTTTTCAAAATCCGACAAAAAATATTTTTTTTAAATCCGACTTCAAACGCCACAAAGTATAATAATCCTACTAATATTATAAATGCGAAAGTTTGTGAGGTTGTATGGATGAATGGATGTTTGGATGGATGTTTGGATGGATGTTTGTTACTCTATAACTCCACAACGAATGAACCGATTTGGCTGAAATTTGGAATGGAGATAGCCCATACCCAGGATTAGTACATAGGCTACTTTTTATTCCGAAAAATTAGAGTTATTAAAAACCTTAATCCACGCGGACGAAGTCGCGGGCATCATCTAGTTAATATAAAAAATATTTTTAAAAAAACGATTTCGAAGAAGAAATCGGTCGAATAACAAAGAATTTCAATATGGCGGTGACTTTTTAAAATTTTGGCATCCATTTCCTCTTTCTTGGCCCTAGGGAAGCCTAAAAATCGATTTTGAACGAAATCAGTCCAATAAGAAAGAATTTCAATATGGCTGGGACTTTTTTAAATTTTGGCAACTATTTCCTCTTTCTTGACCCCAGAGAAGCCTAAATATCGATTTTCAACGAAATCGGTCGAATAACAAAGAATTTCAATATGGCGGTGACTTTTTAAAATTTTGACATCCATTTCCTCTTTCTTGACCCTAGGGCACCTTAGATATCCATTTGAACGAAATCGGTCCAATAAAATATAATTTCAATATGGCGGGGACTTTTTAAAATTTTGGCAACCATTTCCACTTTCTTTAACCCAGACAAGCCTAAATATCGATTTTGAACGAAATCGGTCCAATAACGAAGAATTTCAATATGGCGGGGACAAGTAGGAAATGAGCTTCATCTTCTTCAAACGCCTAAGCAGATCTTCGTAAATCATAGCTAAGATCCATCTCGATTACGTCTTTCAAATACAAATAAACCGCATCAAAATCGGTGTATTCGGAGCTACGAGAGATACACGGACACTAGCTTATTCTTATTCACTATAGGGAGAATATTATAATGTTAACATAGTCTATGGTCGCAGATTTTTTTTTTTAAAAAGAATATTAGTCAAATTGGAGTTGACTAATATCCTCCTCTCTCCGCCAAATAAGCGGAAAGCTTGTGTTAGGAGTGGGTACAACAATAGTGCAACGGGCGGGATTCGAACCTGCGACCTTTCAGTTTTCAGTCCGCACCTTTAACCGTTGGGCTATTGAGGCCTATTCAATTCTAACAAACAAATAAACAAACAAACAAATATTTCCTCTTTTTAATATTATAGTAAATAGTAAATAAATAAATAAACTATAATACCAAGTGAAGTGAAATTTTTGTCATACTGATATATTTAGTCTGTGTCAAGTAATTGCGAAATCAAATAAAAATTAAATGTACATAATTTTACTAGGCATAAAAAGAGAGACATATCTTTTCATGTAGTTCTCTTTTCCTGTCCTTCTTTTAGATCTAACCACGGATTTCTTCCTAATTTTGTTTTTTATTAGCCATTTTAGCGATGCGCAAACGTAAGATTGGACGGAGAAATTTGACACAGACCCAACCTCGGCAAGCGCTCGATTGAGACTGGCGGGGTAGCGGGCAGCGTGGCGTATTCTGAAAACGCTGGGCAACGTTCAAGTTCTGGGTTCAATTTGAACTTAATAAATATAGAACTTTAGTTGGAAACCAAAATTTAGCAGGTTCTCTGTAGTACTTACAGGGAAATATCTCCATGTAAAAATTATGTGCAAATTCAGAAATTCTATATTTAAACAATTCGTTTTAAATTTTTATTTTAGCCCTTTTCAAGATTTTATTTGATCGAGTGAAGTACATCGTATCGTGTATCGAATTAGCACGTTCTTTAGACAATATCTTAAGGTATATCATATATTTTTTGTAAGTCCGTTATTTAATAGCAAATACCTAAACCATTTGATCTAGCAAACCTGTTTTCTCCGCTTAGCCTCCGGTGCCAAGCCTTAACTGTACCCATGCAAAAATGTAACGAATCACGTCGATTCGTTGCTAAAGACGTGATTGAAGGACAAACAAACACACTTTCGCCGGTTCTGCCCGCGAAATTCAAATTTAATTTGGTTTTTCGCAATTTGTAAACTAATACGACAAAGTAGGCTTATGGCATTCTAATTGCGACAGTGGCAGTATCATCTTCACAGGTAATATATAAAAATCTTTACTTGAAAGTGTCCAGTTTAAGAAATTAATCAAAATATCGACTAATTTGTGAGTAACTCACGTCCAACTCAGTATTTTGATTAATTTCTTAAACTGGTCACTTTCAAGTAAAGATTTTTATATATTACCTGTGAAGATGATACTGCCACTGTCGCAATTAGAATGCCATAAGCCTACTTTGTCGTATTAGTTTACAAATTGCGAAAAACCAAATTAAATTTGAATTTCGCGGGCAGACCCTTGTCTTCCACCTTAAATTAGGATTTTACTCTGACGTTATATTGTTTCTATGATCGAAATCTATTCACGTTGTCGATGTAAATATGCAAACTTGTACTAAGGCTATGTCTGGGCATTCGCTAGTACCCAACAAACACAGGCACAATTATTAGTGTCAAACATTCTCAGACTACCTTCATTCAGGAAATTGAGATGGAGTTACATTAAATGTGACGAAGTCATTGCTAGGGCTCTTGTATAACAAATAACTATTCAAATGAACATCGAACTATATATACCGCAAATGAATAAAATTGTTGTGTATTTCTACACTATTTTCGAGAAACAATGATATGGGTGACAGCATTGATTTAGGATTGGTAGCTTTGTCGCTACTACATACCACCCTTCCTACAAACACTCTTTAAGGGTGATTATACGGGTCTGCCCGCGAAATTCAAATTTAATCTGGTTTTTCGCAATTTGTAAACTAATACGACAGAGATTATTGATTGGTACTATTACGTGGTTACCCCAGTTCAGGCGTACTATGAATGCCCGCAATTTACTAGTACGCCGACGGTATCTAGTAGGTGCGAAGCGACTACCAATCCTTAATCAATGCCTACTACTTTCTGCAAACAAAAATAATACGTATAAAAGATGGTTTGCATTCTGTCTATAAAACGGAAAACCTAAAAAAATAGAAATTTCTGTAAGTAAGTATATAAGTAATTACCAACAGAAAATTTTCTACTTTCTTCATAATACTCTGTATTTCATGCGAAAAGCCAGTCCGAAGGAACAGGGAAATAAATTATTTTGTTACGAGAACGGACGTAATTTGATCCTTTTGTAATATTCATCATCAAATTGACCGCACGGTGCATTTACGTATCTAATAGTATCTACATACTATCGACAAGATGGCGGTGAAATTGCACGTGACTAGGGCTGTCACTGTCACTGTCAGTGGTGTTATTTTGCTGAGTTTTTGACGGCTATTCTCTGCTGCTTCTGAATCTGCTTTCCGAGCCGATGGTAGCGCCTTGACTTGTCATAAGAGCCGAAAGTTGGCCTACATACTATAATTAATTTTGAATTTAATTAAACCTGACTCTATCAAAAATTATAGCAGCTTGTAAGAAATAGTGAACTGTGGGGTCATAAACATTTGACACCTTAGATTAATTACTCATAGATCGGAAGTATCTAACAAAGTTTCGCTCCAAACGTAGCTGTTAAAAACAAGCAATGAATGTGTGAGTGCCATGTAATTATTTTCTGTACTGGTACTGTTAATTACGTTTTTGATGATTATGACACCCTTTCAGAGAACAGTTCGTTATTTTTTAATAATTTTCTGCGAACTCGTCGTACTAACGCGACGATACTGCGTGGGAATACGCTTTCAACCTTCTAAAAATGGCTTTATCACCGCATCACACACACACTTTTTGTAGTTTGTTTTGTAGTTAGTCCTGGTTTTCTATCTTGCAGAAAGAAGAAAAACACGCGTTTGTAAAAATAATTTTATGGCAAATGTTTATTATTGGTTTTAAATAAAAATAAAATAAAACATTAGCCCTTGATTACAAGCGAGCATATTTTATAATCATTTGCCATAAAATGGCAGCCCTGCGCGGCGGCCATTTTGTGGTAATTTAGCGCAATCGATGACACTCTTCGTTAAATAATTAATTGAGCTCAAGGTATTTTTGCTGTCTGCAGAATTTTACGCTCTATATGGGGACCTATTTTTAACAATGACAAAATAAAAAAAAACGAGGTTGGTGAAACTTCATAAAATAATTTCCTCCCATATTTTACAAATGACTGCCAGTCATTTGACTTCGTAATTTAACACTGCATTGTGGAGTCAACATCTCCTGATGATGCCCCTGTATTGGAGCGAAACGTACGTCGAGTGTTAAAAGATTTATTCTGGTTGGCGGATTATAACAATTTAGTACATTGTTCTACGAGGGGTGAAAGTGACCCATTACTTACGAGGGCGTCATTTGAGACACGAGGCGAAGCCGAGTGTATCAATACGCCCGAGTTAGGAATCGCACTTTCTCCCGAGTGATACATAGTGCTTTATACTACACCTACGAGGAAAATAACAGACACATTTTTTAATTATTGAAGTTTACTTTAGAGGTACGCCGTCTACTTTCGAGGTACGCAGGCTACCTTTAAGGTAAGACAGCTACTTTAAAGGTACGCCGGCTACTTTAGAGGTACGCCGACTACTTTAGAGGTACGCAGGCTACTTTTTAGGTACGCAGGCTACTTTGGAGGTACGCAGGCTACTTTTAAGGTACGCCAGCTACTTTAGAGGTACGCCGGCTACTTTAGAAGTACGCTGACTACTTTGGAGGTACGCAGGCTACTTTTAAGGTACGCCAGCTACTGTAGAGGTACGCCAGCTACTTTAGAGGTACGCCGGCTACTTTAGAGGTACGCCGGCTACATTAGAAGTACGCTGACTACTTTGGAGGTACGCAGGCTACTTTTAAGGTACGCAGGTAGCCTGCGTACCACCAAAGTAGCCTGCGTACCTTTAAAGTAGACGGCGTACCTCTAAAGTAGCCTGCGTACCTCTAAAGTACCCTGCGTACCTCCAAAGTAGTCACCATAGAGGTACGCCCACTACTTTAGAGGTACGCAGGCTACTTTTAAGGTACGTTAAGGTACGACAGCTACTTTAGAGGTACGCCGGCTACTTTAGAGGTACGCCGACTACTTTAGAGGTACGCAGGTAGCCTGCGTACCACCAAAGTAGCCTGCGTACCTCCAAAGTAGGCTGCGTACCTCTAAAGTAGACGGCGTACCTTTAAAGTAGCTGTCGTACCTTAAAAGTAGCCTGCGTACCTCTAAAGTAGTCGGCGCACCTCTACGGTGACTACTTTAGAGGTACGCAGGCTACTTTTAAGGTACGCAGGCTACTTTCGAGGTACGCCGGCTACTTTAGAGGTACGCCGACTACTTTAGAGGTACGCAGGTAGTCTGCGTACCACCAAAGTAGCCTGCCTACCTCCAAAGTGGCCTGCGTACCTTAAAAGTAGCCTGCGTACCTCCAAAGTAGCCTGCGTACCACCAAAGTAGCCTGCGTACCTCTAAAGTAGACGGCGTACCTCTAAAGTAGCTGGCGTACCTTAAAAGTAGCCTGCGTACCTCCAAAGTAGCCTGCGTACCTTAAAAGTAGCCTGCTTACCACTATTTTTTTATGTTTTTGTATTACTGAACTAATTTTGTCAAAAATTAATAAAAGACAACCACGTCTGTAATGGATTTTCATACAACTTTTCAGCCCGCTAAAGCACGTAAGTAATGAAATTTCATACATTTTTTCAGCCCGCAAATTTGTCTCCACGTAAAGACGTATTTTCTTTCTCGCTCTTTCTCGATATGACACAAATCAGAAGGTACTTTCCGAGCAGGTGTAGTATAAAAGAATATTGGTTTTTCTTTGAATATCATAACTTCATAAGCAATGTAGGTATCGGCGTTCTTTGTTCGCCATACATTGTTTGCCAAAAAATTACAATATTAGTAAACAATCATTTCCGAAATATGACATTTGTAATTCATTATAGACAAAGACAAACATTAAGTGTAGATAACCTATTCACGCAAGCAGTGATAGCCTAGTGGTTAGGACTGTGGTCTCCTATTCGGGGGGTCGCAGGTTCGATCCCGGGTACGCACCACTGACTTTTCGAAGTCAAGTGCCTTTAAGCAATTAAATATCACTTGCTTCAACGGTGAAGGAAAACATCGTGAGGAAACCTGCACATCTGAGAGTTCTTAATGTTCTCGAAGATGTGTGAAGTCTGCCAATTCGCATTGGGCCAGCGTGGTGGACTATGGCCTATAACCCTTCTCTGAAAGGAGACCTGGCTCAGTAGTGAGCCGTTGATGGGTTGTTAATGATGATGATGATGAACCTATTCACGAAATTTTCGTTAACATTCGCCCTTCTTAGCCCCCGTACCCATGGAGCGGTTTTAACCCGCACCCGCAGCGGTTGCGGCCTCCGTAGAATGTAGATTTGTATGGAAAATGAAGTAGCGATTTTTACGGCGCGGTTTGCGGCCGCGGCGGGCGCGGGTGCTCGCGGCGCCCGCAGTAGAACCGCACGGGTAGCGGTCGCTCGCCGCGAGGCCACCGACGTAGGCGGGAGGTGTTCTCTCTTCTGACGTCATTTTTGCGGTCCTTTCCCGCAACCGCGGCGGCTGCGGACCGCATAAACCTGCGGTGTTGTGAGTATTGAAATAAAACAGCGGTACCGCAAGCGCTGCGTGCGTGAAAACGGGCTGATACTCTGTATAATCGGTTGTATACGTTTTCTTTTAATTACCACTTCGTCTTTTGCTGCCATTCGGTTATTATTTCCTTTGAAAACAACGCTATGCAATTAAAACCATCCATAATGACAGCGTTATCGTGAGCGCAGGAATTATTTATCAGCACTATGACCAGCCGTTCTTTTGAACATCGATCCATACTTTACGAATGCAGTGTTTCGTGTTTCATACTACACGATAAGTTTAATAGAATAATGCCCGATTTCACTAACGTTCTCGAACTAACGGACTACTTGTCCTAAGTTAGGGAGAGGGCAGACTGGCGTCTTTAAGCGGCAGCGATCGGCGCTTTTGCGATTTTGAGTCGCTGCCCGAAAAAGCTCGATACTGCGTTCGAACACTTTAAACACACACAAAACGGGCAAGATCTATAGGGACATATATAATAACTAGCTGACCCGGCGAACTTCGTACCGCCAACTTATGTACATAAATAAAACAAATAAACTATCGTAATCAAAAAGAAATCCTATCTTTCAAGTTGGACCAAATTACAGATAGTTATGAAGTTTGATCAAAATCGGTTAAGTAGTTAAGGAGTCCATCGCGGACAAACAACGTGACACGTAATTTATTTATATTAAGATGTTCTCAAAGATGTGTGAAGTCTACCAATCCGCACGCAATAATAATAAAAATTTAAAATCTAACGTTACGACAAAATAAAATTTTTGTCGTATCGTTAGGTGTAAAGAGCCTTAATAGTTTATGATTCTCTTTGCTTCTAAAATCTGGGCGATTCGATTATGAATATTATATTATTCGTCGGCGGTATCGATTCTGAATCGAATATAGCAAATCGTATTACCGCAGATGCATTAATTACTATAATATTTAGTAGTTCGTGATAGGTAGAACGGGCGGGGCACATTGTTCAAAGAGCTAATGGTCAAGGGGGTCCCAAAGTGCTAGAATGGCGACCCCGCACCGGGAAGCTTATTGTTCGCGAACCCCTTCCTTGGTGAACGACATCAAATGAACCGCGTGGAGCCCTTGGATACATGCGGCGTATGACCGAGGCCTGCATGTCCATGCAAGTAGTTTTTTCAGCAGTGAAAGTCTAAGTATGTATGTAAAACTTCAATAATGTAACCCAAGGTGTGAAAAAATACAAAAAAAAAAATCCTACGCGTAGGTACGCTGCGGAAATTATTGACAATAGAGAAAAGTTGAAGCAGTGATAGCCTAGTGGTTAGGACTGTGGTCTCCTATTCGGGGGGTTGCAGGTTCGATCCCGGGTACGCAACTCTGACTTATCTAAGTCAAGTGCGTTTAAGAAATTAAATATCACTTGCTTCAACGGTGAAGGAATACATCGTGAGGAAACCTGCACATCTAAGAGTTCTTCATAATGTTCTCGAAGGTGTGTGAAGTCCGCCAATTCGCATTGTGCCAGCGTGGTGGACTATGGCCTATAACCCTTCTCTGAGAGGAGACCTAGGCGCTCAGTAGTGAGCCGTTGATGGGTTGCTAATGATGATGATGATGATGATGATGAGCAAAGTAATGTACTACAGTGTTAGGACAATAATATCTACAAAAAAATCCGCGATACTGTATGTCTAATTATTACAGTTATGTCACAGTAAACTACTTTTTCATGTTAAAATCATACTAATATTTTAAATGCGAAAGTGTTTGTATGATTTTTCTCCTTCAATCAAGCCGTAAAAGATCTACGGATCGACGTGATTTCTTGCATGAGTATAGTTGACGACCTGTGAGTGACATAGGCTACTTTTTAGGGTTCGGTACCTCAAAAGTTAAAAAAAGGAACCCTTATAAGATCACTCTTTTGTCCGTCTGCCCGTCTGTCCGTCTGTCTGTCCGTGTATCACCACCGATTTTCTCAGGAACGGGTGGAACTAGCAAGTTGAATACCAGATACTGAGGTCTATAGTCCCTATTAGGTGTATAAAAATCAAGGTCCTGACTCCTGAGTCAACACGATAAAAAAATAATATGGGCAGATTTTCGCGAAAACTTGTATGTACCAAAAACCTTAATTTTCAACTTTTTTATTTTTCGGAATTTTCCCTTTACTTGTAAGACCTTGATTTTAACCAAAATTGACAATTCTAAATCAACCGGAAGTAGGTTTTGGGTCGAAAACCTATACATATGCTAGTTCCCGTTGACCTAGAATCACGAAATTTGGCAAAAAGCAAGGTCTTACAGCTCAAATTAAGGAAAAAATTCCAAAAATAAAATAGTTGATAACGATCACTATAACTACTGATAATAATCGTTATAGGTACATCATATAATTTTAGGAGTTATCGCAAAACAAAAACGATCGCGCGCTAAAATAAATTCAAGTGCGCGCCGTGGGTTATGTAAGCCGTTAGCCGAGTACTTCCGTACGATAGGTACTTCTTTTATAAGCCTATGTACTGTTCAATATGCTGTTCAAGGTATAACTTACGGATCATTCCAAGGAGTACGCACAGGCGTAATATACTCTACTACCCGTGCGAAGCCGGGGCGGGTGGCTAGTATATTATAATAATAATATAATGGCGGTATGATGGTTAGGTACGGAACCCTCGGCGCACGAGTTCGACTCGCACTTGACCGGTTTTTTATCCCGGAAAATCAGAGTTCCCGAAGCATTTTAAAAACTAAATCCACGCGGACGAAGTCGCCAGATTCAGCTAGTTATAGACTAATTATAGAGGTCAGTGTATAAACGTACAATGCAATGCAGCTTTCCTATTGTTAAAAAAAATAAACAGCCGAAAAAGGTTTGTGTTTTCGTATAAATTATTTTTAATCTGTATTTAATTGGGAAGTTTTGTTCATATTTTTCTTTTCTCTGTGTTTTATTAAGACGTTTCCCGCCCTGGCTGAGTCACCACGCCTCTTCCTTTATTTACTGAGCGCAATAAATACTTATTGTTCCGCCATATTGGATTTACATAATGACCTTACGAAGCACAGAGGTGATATTGTATTACTAGAGCGTGCAAAGCCAGGTCAGAAGCACATTACATATTAGGTATACCGTATACAACTACAAGTACCCGGGTCGTTCCGTCCGGACGGGCCAATTGAATGGGCTAAGGTAGTGCAAAGGGATAAGAGTTACGCGACAGAAAGGGAGGCAACTTCTAGGTGAATATGACTGTAGGTTTTTCAGCGCCTTGCGACCTGAATTGCACTTATTGTGTGGTAGCAGTGATAGCCTAGTGGTATGACTGCGGTCTCCTATTTGGGATGTCACAGGTTCGATCTTATCCTGCATCGGAACTATAATAAGCAATTAAATATCACACGCTTTAACGGGGAAAGAAAACGTGCCTGAGAGTTCATATCTCCATAATGTTCCCAAAGGTGTGTGAAGTCTGCCAATTCGCATTGGGCCAGCGTGGTGGACTATGGCCTATAACCCTTCTCTGAGAGAAGACCTGCGCTCAGTAGTGACTAGTGAGACGTTAATGGGTTGCTCATGATGTGTGGTAACAAGAGTCTCTATTTATTCAAATGATTTTGCGGAGTGAATCCTGTTCATGTACTATTTTGTATTCTGTGACCCTACCGTCAAAGATGTGTCACAAAACGTTAACTATTCAGCTGTGGGATTATCTAAAATTAATGTGATGCGGGTTGTTACGTTCCCTCAAATATGGTTGAGCGAAGCAACGGCTGGGTCATGGTCGTGAACGGGCGCCACCGGCGGGAATGGGGCTTCTTTCTGTGTGCCCCTCTTAACATGTATTGAATTTAAAGTAGGTATGCTTTTGTGGCACTTCCCCTCATTGTGGAAACACTGCATACATGGCATAGTACCTACTTAATACTTATTGTATTGTAAACTTGTTTTGAGAAGAGCAACCGCCGAGTTTCTTGCTGGTTCTCCTCGGTAGGAAGGGCATTCCGAACCAATGATGAACCAATGATCACTCAATGACTCATCGACGATTCAAAAGCACTTGTACAAACGTTTATTTGAATAAAAAATATTTGTATTCTATTCTAAAAAAATGATTGCATCAGTTGATGACGCAATCACCTCTGGTTGGCTGAATTTATATCGTTCTTGCTGCATCAATGTATTTTAACCAATAGCGAGAGAGTACCAGCCAAAAAAGAGGCAGTTGCGATCGTCACAGATTGCGATCCGGTCCGATGGCAATTTAAAAAAATGTTCAATGTAAAATCGTAAAGCTATGGTACAGGATCTTTACATTGACTGTGCGCTTGCTTGTGTCAACAGTGTCGTCTATTTCGCACGAAGTGATAAAACTTTTATGAGTGACCGAGACGACGCTATAATATAATATGAAGCCAATCGGATATAGCCAATACCCTGCATCGCTCCGGTCTAGTGCGTGTGGCTCGGCAGATTTCACACATTTTTGAGAACATTTAATATCAAGTGTGCAGGTTTCCTCACGATGTTTTCCTTCACCGTTGAAGCAAGTGATATTTAATTTCTTAAACGCACTTAAATTAGAAAAGCCAGAGGTGCATGCCCGGGATCGAACCTGCGACAACCCGAAAAGAAGACCGCAGTACTAATCACTGCTTTCAAAATGTTTATTGGTATCAAACTTTATATTCAATTCGTTTTGAGGTTTGCTACTCTAGTTATTATATATCTCTGTGTTACAAACATAAAATTGATTATGCTTGACGTTGTAAAAATGTTATAAAATACACGGTTCATTGCTCGAATTTATTGTTCCCGAAATGTCTGTTACTGTTTCTATGATTCGGTTCAGTTCTAAAACTAAGACCCGATTATTAGCTATTAAACCTTTCTTCCGCAAGTATAGTGCGGCCGACAAGAGAATGCGCTTTTGACAGTTCGTCGTTAGATGATCGCGGTAACTTTTAACTGACGAAAAATATTGGATAGAAGCAGGCGTTACTTTGCGGGTACCCAGGGTACCAGGGTACCAATAATTGTCTAAAAGTTATTCCATTGGTCGTATTCGTATTCGATGACATTCATCATTAACAATCCATCGACGGCTCACTACTGAGCGCAGGTCTCTTCTCAGAGAAGGGTTATAGGCCATAGTCCACCACGCTGGCCCAATGCGAATTGGTGGACTTTACACACCTTCAAGAAAATTATGAAGAACTCTCAGATGTGCAGGTTTCCTCAGGATGTTTTCCTTCACCGTTGAAGCAAGTGATAGTTAATTGCTTAAACGCACTTGACTCCGAAAAGTCAGAGGTGCGTAAAAGTAAATAAATAAGAAAAGAAAACACATTTTCTTTCACCGTTTCCTAACTTTTACGGGACCCAATCTAAGTTATGTGACGCTTTCTGTCAATTTCGTTTTCATGAACCTTTAGAGAACACCTTAATGTGAAAATGATATTGAGAAATGAAATCGATTGTGCTTAGGTATTATAAGACTTAGGTATTATAGTCTTATAAGACTATCTACGTAGACTCCTATGTATGGGGTTGGTTTAGGTATGGTTTGTGAAAACCGGCATTAGTCTACCGGATATTCTTGATTTGTATAGCAAACAGACAGGTGTCAAAAACATACACTCTCCGAGGCCGCATTATAGGCGACGCGAGTCGCGACGTTCGCCTGTTTTGCGTGAACAAATTTTGCTACATTTTTTAGCCCCGGGATTCGAATCCAGGACCTCGTCATCATGTTAACCACTAGACCAACGAGGCAGTTTCACCATAGATATAACGTTAAATAGATAGGTATCATCATCATTCATCATTAACAACCCATCAACGGCTCACTACTGAGCGCAGGTCTCCTTTCAGAGAAGGGTTATAGGCCATAGTCCACAACGCTGGCCCAATGCGAATTGGCGGACTTCACAAATCTTCGAGACATTATGAAGAACTCTCAGATGTGCAGGTTTCCACACGATGTTTTCCTTCACCGTTGAAGCAAGTGATATTTAATTGCTTAAACGCACTTAACTCCGAAAAGTCAGAGGTGCGTACCCGGGATCGAACCTGCGACCCCCCCCGAATAGGAGACCACAGTCCTAACCACTAGGCTATCACTGCTATAATAGATAGGTATACTAACAGAGATTTCGGTCGCAACGCAAAGTTAGGAAATGCTAGTTTTAAATATTAAAGCGACACTAAAATAGCCAGACTTGTCTCCACTAATTGACTATAGGAGTGACACCCCTGTTATTCAACCCACCAGAGTTTGGACTAGGGCTGCCACAATTACTAATTAGCAAGTATTACACTCATAAGTGAACAGAGTTCATTTAAAATCCTACTAATAAGTCTTAATATATATAAATTACGTGTCACGTTGTTTGTCCGCGATGGACTCCTAAACTACTGAACCGATTTTTATCAAACTTTGTAACTATCTGTAATTTGGTCCAACTTAAAAGATAGGATAGTTTTTTTTGGATTGGGATAGTTTATTTGTTTTATTTAAATAGATAAGTTGGCGGTACGAAGTTCGCTGGGTCAGCTAGTATTTATTATAAATGCGAAAATTTGTGAGGATGTATGGATAGATGGATGTTTGGATGGATGTTTGTTACTCGATAACTCTACAACGAATGAACCGATTTGGCTGAAATTTGGCATGGAGATAGTTTATACCCAGGATTAACGCATAGGCAACATATGGTTATCCCGGAAAATTAAAGAGTTCCCGTGGGAATTAAAAAACGTTAATCCACGCGGACGAAGTTGCGGACATCAGCTAATACAAAAATATTTTAGGGATCAATACCGAAACATAAGTTCTTACCTAAAATTTTGTATAAGTTTGAACAAAATCTTCTGTACTGATCTGATGGACCGATTTTGACGGAATTTCGATTGGCAGGGATAGTTAGAGCGTTAGAGTTGGAGTAGAGAAGTTTTTTGCTGAAAATTTTAATTTTAACGACAATTTTAAGCACTTGATGAACAAGTAGTCATTAAATAGCAAAGAGAGTTTCCCGAGCTGATTACGACAAGTCAAAAGAGTCTACCACTGGTTCGGAAAGCAGATTCCACTGAGAAGAGCCAGCAAGAAACTCAGCAGTTGCTTTAAAAAAAATGTTCAATATTATGTAACATTTAAGCCTCAATAGCCCAACGGTTAAAGGTGCGGATTGAAAACTTAAAGGTCGCAGGTTCGAATCCCACCCGTTACACTATTGTCGTACCCACTCCTGACACAAGCTTTCCGCTTATTTGGAGGGGAGAGGAGAATATTAGTCAAGTTCAAATTGGTTGATATCCTCTTAAAAAAAAAACATAATCTATATAATAAATGTATACGCATGTAATAAGTACCTATATAGATGAACTATATCTCAATGCTCAACGATCTCAGCAGGGTGTCTCAATAGGTGGGCCTGAAAATGAAAATGAGCAAAACGAAAATCATGTCCAATACTCATGCTCGTGTTTTCAGTGATGACTGACGGATCCGAGCCATAGTCGCTAACTGTGGGCCTCATAAGAAGGCTCGGGGTCACTCAGCGAGCGATGGAGAGAGCTATGTTCGGAGTATCCCTGCGAGATGAAATCAGAAATGAAGAGATCCGCAGGAGAACCAAAGTCACCGACATCGCTCAGCGTGTCGCGATACTGAAGTGGAAATGGGCGGGGCACATAGTTCGAAGAGCTGATAGTCGTTGGGGTCCCAAGGTGCTGGAGTGGCGACCCCGCACTGGGAAGCCCATTATTGGCAAATGCCCCACTAGGTGGACCGACGACATCAAACGAGTCGCAGGGAGCCGCTGGATTCAGGCGGCGCAAGTCCGAAGCCAGTGGAGGTCCATGCAGGAGACCTTTGTCCAGAAGTGGACGTCTAAAGGTTGATAAAGAAGAAGAAGAAGTTTAACTTTAGACTCTAACTTTAGCGCCTGATATGCAACTGGCCCTTAGAGTTAAAATAAATTTATTTTCCTTACATGGGACAACCCTTGTCAGTAAGTCTGAGTGAAAAAACTTTCACCCAGCCTCGTTAGGTGTCAATTAGTCCAAAGTGACAACCCTTGCGCTAAAACCATTTCAGAATCATTCTCTAACTTGTAACCATTCGCGCAATTTTAGATTTCTGCGATTTCAAAACTGACTTATTAATTACTATTTTTCGAACACGTCGGCAAAAGTTTGAAAAAATCTTTTTAGCGTTTAATTTTCACAAAATATGTATTTTTAACCGACGTTTCTATTGAGGCCCGACCGACTTCAATATACCTGTACAAATTAAAAAAAAATTATACTTTGTAGTGGCGTTTGAAGTCGGTTTTTTAAAAATTAATTTTTATACATTATTATTTTAAGCTTTTTAATGGTAGCTTCATAGGATCAATTTTCACATTCTCTGATCGTGAGCGATTTGCTCTTATTCATTGAAGAGTTCCTTTCTCCATCGCCAAAGATATTCATCACAAAAAAAATACGCGTCGAATTGAGAACCTCCTCCTTTTTTTGAAGTCGGTTAAAAAATCACGTTGATTCGATGCTCCACTGCTGCGTGATTGAATGACAAACCAATTTTTTGTTTATAGGTTTGTCATTCAATCACATTAACATAGCAACAGAGCAAAGGATCGATCTTATTAGTATCTCATCATCACCATCATCATCATTATCAAGTCTCCTCTCAGAGAAGGGTTATAGGCCATAGTTCACCACACTGGCCCAATGCGAATTGGTGGAACTCACACACCTTTGAGAACATTATGGAGAACTTTCAGGTGTGCAGGTTTTCTCATGATGTTTTCCTTCACCGCTGAAGCATGTGATATTTAATTGCTTAAACGCACATAGCTCCGAAAAGTCAGAGGTGCATGCCCGTGATCGAACCTGCGATCCCCCTAATAGTAGACCACAGTTATCTACTAGGCTATCACTACTCTTCTAACTAACTTAATAGGTATTACTTAACAATAAACTTTACTACAGTTTTTGCAATTCACGAAGGCGAGTGAGCTTTACTAGTGGTTACTTCGTGTACATGCACAATTTGCATAAATGTGCGTGCCTGTCAAAGCCTAGGTGGGAGCTGGCAGGCGCGAGCGTTGCGCTCGCACACACTTATACAGATACGACACACACACAACCATAAGTCAGTCGCCCTCGTGAATTGCAAGAACTATAACTTAAATAGAGCATTCTCAATAAGTGATGATAGTATTCGTTTGTTCACAGAAAATCCAACGTCCTTGCGAAGATCGTTATTCCAAGACTGAACGTAACATCTCACTATATCACCTCGGAATTAGAAGAGAAAGAGAGAGAAGAGGTATTCCGCCTGAAAAGAGTGAAACAGAAGAAGGACTTTGAGAAGAAATTGGATGAAACTAAGAGAAGGGCAGAAATTGACGGTGAAGGCTTACCAGCGGTAGACACACCACCGGCGACTGGAAATAAAGCTAAGGCAGATGAACGAGTTGTTCCCAAGGATGCAAATTAACTCCCACCACCAAATGATTAAGGATGATTATACGAGTCTGCCCGCGAAATTCAAATTTAATTTTGTTTTTCGCAATTTGTAAACTAATACGACAAACTAGGCTAATGGCATTCTAATTGCGCCAGTAGAATTATCATCTTCACAGGTTTACATAAAAATCTTTACTTGAAAGAAGTGACCAGTTTAAGAAATTAATCAAAATACTGAGTTGGACGTGAGTTACTCACAAATTAGTCGATATTTTGATTAATTTCTTAAACTGGACACTTTCAAGTCAAGATTTTTATATAACCCTGTGAAGATGATACTGTCATCGTCGCAATTAGAATGCCATAAGCCTACTTTGTCGTATTAGTTTACAAATTGCGAAAAACCAAATTAAATTTGAATTTCACGGGCAGAACTGTGTCTTCCACCTTAAAGAAGAGAAATCCTTATAATAACTTAAAGTGAAATAGAAAAATGTCAATAATCAAAAAAAATCTAAATTCTTAAAATTCTTAAAATGTATGATCGCAATTTTTTTTATTTTTTTTAAATATTTAACAGTATTTATTTCATGTAGGCTTTTATCTTATGAAAAGTCGGTAACAATTGTCTAAACGTTTTGCCATTTGTCGTATTCGATGACATTAGCGTCAAAGTAAAATAATCCTCGATTGTATTGATTTAAAGTCACAAAGCAACCGATTTTAAAATGTAGCGTTATGGAGCGTATCGTACACA
Organism: Oeneis ivallda; assembly: GCA_029955525.1. Taxonomy (NCBI): domain Eukaryota; kingdom Metazoa; phylum Arthropoda; class Insecta; order Lepidoptera; family Nymphalidae; genus Oeneis; species Oeneis ivallda. The sequence goes on from JARPMR010000028.1 coordinate 5,586,128, forward strand.
CCGAACGTATAAGAATGCATACACGAAATTGAGCTCTAATTCAATGAAGTTATGGTTTATTTTACTTTGACGCTAATGTCATCGAATACGAATACGATCAATGGAATAACTTTAGACAATCGCACCTCAGATTCTACCACCGGTTCGGATAGCAGCTGATGCAGTGGAGAGCCGACAAGAAACTCGGCAGTTGCTCTTTTCGAAATAAAATGTTACAGTACCCGGCGATATATATTGCACATCGGCCTTTGGAATAAAACGCTATTCCATTCTATTCACAGTTCGACTGCATTTTTTTTATATATGTTACGTGATATGCTCGCCGATTGTGAAGAGATTTCAGTAATTACTACGTGAATATCTGGCTAGCTTTCCTTGCAATAGAATAGAAATAGCGTTTTATTCCAAAGGCCGATGTGCAATATATATCGCCGGGTACTGTACAATATTTCAATATGAGAGCTATTACTATATAATCTTGTAATGATATCATATAGACAGCTGAATGCCAAGCCGAATTATTAAGGAATTCATTAACTTTTAATAGGATTAACTGCCGCTCTCAGAGTCGCTAATAGTTACTTAACGACTTAATCTTGGATTTTAAAAAGTTTCATTCTCAGAAGTTAGCGCTTCGTTTGTACATTAATGACAATTCAGTAATAGATTTAATGATAATTAATTAATTAATCATTAAATAATATAATTTAATACATGCGGCTGAGTGCGGCAGTTAATCTTATGTCAATGATTAATAATTATTCTTAATTTAATGAAAGCCTCTGAGTGCGGCAGTTAATATTTTTACACATCGTTTTAATTTGTGCAATTCTAAAAACTCAAAAGATAAATGAATCAAATGAACGGGCGTTACTTCACTGTAAAGAAATATAAAAGTTTATTTTAATTAAGGGTTAAAAATGTATATTAGGTATATTACCTACTTAAATTTATACAAAAAAAAAAAACAAAAACTGCAGTGAGTTTTAATGATTTAGTTAGGTATTTCATAACAGAGGTTTCATTATTACAAAGTAATGCAGTTTCTAAATTAAAGCAAATACAAATTCATAGAAACTCGAGCTTGCAGCAATTTGATAATTTCTGGATTGATATAAATTTTATTAAATGATTTTATTTAAAAAAAATTACTACTAAACTAGATATTAAGCTAGAAAACATTGCAATATTATTAATTAATGTAATTGAAACGAAACGTAAAAACTTAGTACTTACAAATAAAGTGTATTCTTACCGAAAATGCTGTATTTAATTATATGCTGTAATTAATTGATTTACGTCCTAATTATGCTACTATAGCTTTTGTCGGCAACTTTGTTCGGTTAGGTTTCTAAAAATCGTATGAGAACTCTGCCTTTCCACTGGGTTAAAATAACTAACGCTTTACATTCATGCAAAAATTGAAGTAATTTATTGCTCCGTTGCAGCTTGATTGAAGGACAAACCACGTCAAAAGAGCTACGGATTGACGTGATATTCTTCATGGGCATAGTTGAGGTCTTAGAGAGTGGCATAAGCTTTTTATCCCTAAAAAAAACAAGGACCCGCGGGCTTTTTAAAATCCAAACTCCACGCGAATGAAGTCCTGGGCAAAAGCAAGTTTCCTTTAGATTCTGGGTAAATATAATAAGGGATGCTCAGTTTTAATTAAAAGAATCTCGATTTTTCATCTTAAAAGAAGTACCCAAATTATTTATTATGAAAGGGGAATCCCTTGAAAAGGTATCAATAGCATGAAAATATTGTAAAAGCAAAACTTCAACAATAATATTGGATTGTCATTGTGCTATTAAGAAATTGCCCGATTTCTTTTTTGTGGGCAGGGAAAATAGTCTAGTGATGCGAGAAAATTAACTCTATCGATAAACTTTGTCGATAGAGCGAGTAATATTTTTCATAATTTATTGTGATTTGTCTCGAATCTAATACTGAGTTGTAATGTCACACTCACAGTCAATTGGGTTTTTGACTGTAGTCAAAATGATGATATTCGCTATATTATGTAATCGAAAATGTAACATAAAATATAAAATATATTAATAAAGTATAAATTAGTATAAAATTTGTAAAAACAAAAGAAATCGATCCAAAAACATATAAAATATATAGCTTTAAAGTTTCCTGTTAGACAGAGAGAGCGCTACTCAAGTGTGACGTCACAATTCACCAGCTCCATACACGCTCCATAGAAAATATCGTTTTAGAAAGACACAGATACAACCACAGTAAAACAGCTTATAATTACGAAAATAGTAAAGATATTTAAAAAAGAGAAATGGCATTGTGATAAGATATTTAAAAACTTTATTTTAAATAAATAAAAAAATATCAGTCAAATGCCCAATCGTGAGTCTTCTTCTTCTTTATCTTCCGATAGACGTCCACTGCTGGACGTAGTTCTCTTGCATAGACTTCCACATGTTTCGGTCTTACGCCACCTGTGTACAGCGGCTCCCTGTGACTCTGATGATGCTGATCCACCTAGTGGCGGATCTGGTGCGAAGTCGCTACTTCTAATTTTAAAATTAGAATAGCGATTCTAGCACCTTAGACGTCTATTTAAAATAAAATTTCAGATGCCTTGAAGTATACGAAATTCATATTCTACCACACAAAGCGCATCAGTACATCAGTGACATCAGTAGATTCATAGGGAGCAGTACAATACATCTAAATATATCCAGCAATAAACGTACAAAGATAAAGGTCCAAGTTGAGTAAAGTATCGATATATACGTATCCCATCACTAGCACTAGGCAGCCATTAGGCTCGTTGCAGGGCTGTCACCTCGCATCAATCATAATAAACCTTTGTCCGGGTATCGGGATATCCGGATAAAAGAAAATTCCGAGTGGCCGAGGAACTCGATCAATCACTGCTTATTTGCTAAGGGAGAAACAAATATGCTTATAAGTTATGGGCAACTTAAGAGCTTCTTAAATTTTAAGACCACCTGACATTTTTCACGAAATATTTTGTTTTAATTTATCAATCCTTACATTTTTCGCAAAGTATGTTTTTATTTTATCATTTCATCATCATTAGCAACCCATCAACGGCTCACTACTGAGCGCAGGTCTCCTCTCAGAGAAGGGTTATAGGCCATAGTCCACCACGCTGGCCCAATGCCAATTGGCGGACTTCACACATCTTCAAGAACATTATGAAGAACTCTCAGGTGTGCAGGCTTCCTCACGATGTTTTTCCTTCACCGTTGAAGCAAGTGATATTTAATTGCTTAAACGCGTTTGACTCCGAAAAGTCAGAGGTGCGTACCCGGGATCGAACCACAGTCCTAACCCGAATAGGAGACCACAGTCCTAACCACTGGGGTATCACTGCTTATTATTACTTGCTTTATTTTATCAATCACTGCCTCAAAATATTAAGTTTTTACTTTAAGATATCAATCACTGCCTAAATATTTGGTAAGGTCTAAGGTAGAAACAAGTATACTTACATATCCCTCAACTTAGGGGATTTTTAAATAACGTCATCTAAAAATTTTACAGAATATTTTCGGTTTTTGGGCTAGAAAATAGGTTTGTTACTAGATGATGCCTGCGACTTCGTCCGCGTGAATTAAGGTTTATGAATTCCCGCGGGAACTATGTAATTTTCCGGGATAAAAAGTAGCCTATGTGTTAATTCTGGGTATGAGCTATCTCGATTCCAAATTTCAGCCAAATCGGTTCTTTAGTTGTGGCGTTAAAGAGTAACAAACATCCATCCAAATATCCATACATCCTAACAAACTTTTGCATTAATAATATTAGTAGGATTTGCCAAGCCCCGCTTGCAGAGAAGCCGGGCTAGGTTGAACCCAGGAATAAAGTAATTTTGACAGAAGCTTTATACGAAATCTGTCAAAGCAGCAGCTAACTCTGGGTTAAAAGGATAACCCGGCGTTTCTGCAAGCGGGCCTAAGAGAGAAAGAATATGCTTATATACCCCGTGATTTAAGGGCGTCTTAATTATGATATCCTTAAAAGTTTTTGACAATATTTTGTTTTAATTATGTTAGTGGTCATGGGTAAAAATTTTCAAAATTCAAAAAGTATTTAATATCATATTAATATACTCGTACATCGTAGAAGCAGTGATAGCCAAGTGGTTAGGACTGTGGTCTCCTACTTCAGGGGGTCGCAGGTTCGATCCCGGGTACGTACCTCTCACTTTTCGGAGTCATGTGGGCTTAAGCAATTAAATATCACTTGCTTCAACGTTGAAGGAAAACATCGTGAGAAAACCTGCACATCTGAGAGTTCTCTATAATGTTCTCGAAGGTGTGTGAAGTGGACCATGGCCTATAACCTTTCTCTGAGAGGAGAAATGAGCTCAGTAGTGAGCCGTTGATGGGTTGCTAATGATGATGATGATACATCGTAGTTCTTCAAATAAAGTCTTTATTTTACCAAATAAAGCGGAATTTAAGCGGTTTCGCGGGTAAGGTGTGCTAAGGGTCTAAAGTAAGTGTCACGGCTAGGGCTTGCATTCGAATATTCGAATATTCGAATTATTCGAATTATTCGAATAATATTTCTTGTCCGAATATTCGAATATTAAATCTGCTATATTCGAATATTCGACCAATTTTCCGAAAGCCAAACTCGGAATATTGATGTGCATGTCGCAGGCATTTTATGTGATTCCGCCGTTTACATACGGCGTCCTCAGTTTAGAAACGCTCGCTGTTATGTAATGCCGCGGCAAATTGAAGTATTTAGTTCTGTTTCTTAAGCCTAGCAAGTACTATGTTCGCCAAAATCTAAAGTTAGGTTAGGGTTATACATGAACAGTCGGGTGGTAGTGTGAACAGTCAAGTGTGTGTGAAGAGTCTGGTGAACACTTAGGTATATTAGCCAAATGGAACCTACCACCTGACTGTTCATGTCGAACCCCAACCTAACCTAACTTAAGAGGCAGATTCGTGGCCCTGGTGCTTGGGAATTACGTGGATTCGCAATAACTACATCTAAAACTACAGTGAAATTCATCGCCTCCAGGCGATGGATATGGGGAGTCCGTCGCCTGAGGGAGTAAGGTCCTCGGGCCGGGAGACACACTTTGTTCCTTGTGAGCCTCAGATAGAGTTATGAGTGAAGAACTCTGTGTTTGAGAGGAGGTTCTGGCTCTGCAGGCGCCGCTGGCTGGGTTGCGTGAACGTGAATACGGTCCCGTTGCCCAGTCACCAGGCGATGAGAAGGAACACCGTGGGGTTTTAGTCGGCTAGAGTCCGACATAACTGTCGCGTAACCCCGGGGGCGGTGGTATCCATGATGGATTTCCCCACGTAAAAAAATAGGTATATTGGCCAAATGGAACCTAAGCGGGCACCTGACTGTTCATGTCGAACCCCAACCTAAGCTAACTTTAGAGGCAAATTCGTGGCCCTGGTGCTTGGGAATTGCGTAGATTCGCAATAACTACATCTAAAACTACAGTGAAATTAAAACAATTGAACGAGTTGTCATTTTGCCTTCGGCTTATTACATAACAGCGAGCGTTTCTAAACTGACGACGCCGTAAGTAAACGGCGGAATCACACAAAATGCCTGCGACATGCACAAAACATTACTTTTAAACTCCGCGCGCAACATTATGCTTAGAAGTAGAAGACAATAATTATGCTTATAAGAAAGCAGTGATGAGGTCTAGGTTGGAACGCACTTGCCTAGAAGATACCTATTCACTCTTGCCTTGAAGGTTCTTAAGTTGTACGTATAATTGCATAATAATAAGCCAAAGTTAGATGATAAGATTAAAACGCATTTAATTTTTGTGCAATGTAACATTGATCTGATTCTGATCTCATAATTTCTTCTTTTTGTCAACCGATAGACGACCTCCATAGTTCTCGGTCTTGCGCCGCATGAATCCAGCGGCTCCCTGCAACTCGTTTGATGTCGTCAGTCCACCCAGTGGGGGGGGGGTCTGCCAACACTGCGCTTCCCGGTGCGGAGTCGCCACTCCAGCACCTTGGGACCCCAGCGACCATCAGCTCTTCGAACTATGTGCCGCGGCCATTTCCACTTCAGTTTCACGACTCGCTGAGCTATGTCGGTGACTTTGGTTCTCCTAAGGATCTCCTCATTTCTGATTTGATCTCGCAGGGATACTCCGAGCATAGCTCTCTCCATAGCCCACTGAGTGACCCTGAGCCTTCTTATGAGGCCCACAGTTAGCGACCAATTCTCGGATCCGTAAGTCAACACTGGCAACACGCACTGTTCTTTTAGTGACTTAGAAGACTTTCGTCTTCAGGCGCTGAGGGATTTTGGACGAGAAGACATCTCGGAGATTCCCAAATGCTGCCCAGCTGAGTTGGATTCGGCTGTTGATCTCTTTCTCAAAAACCTGTTGAGGATTTGATCCCAGCCAAACTGACCCGACACTATACCGAAGATATCCCGGACGTCAGCCTATACGAGATTAGTATGGCTCAAGCAGCTCAAGAACAACAAGGCGCCTGGTGATGATGGAGTCACTGCAGAACTCCTGAAAGCGGGTGGAAAACCGGTACTTTAGATCTTTCAGCGATTGTTCAATTCCATCATCACGCCGCTGCATCCGCCGGAAGCATGGCACATTAGCGTGGTGATTCTGTTCTTCAAAAAGGATGATAATACCTTGTTGGAGAATTATTATAGACCCATCTAGCTGCTGAGTCATGTTTATAAGTTGTTCTCGAGAGTCATTACGAATCGTCTCGCTCGTAGGTTCGACTACTTCCAGCCTCCCGAACAAGCCGGATTCCGAAAAGGCTGTGGCACCATAGATCACATTCATACGCTGCGGCAGGTTATACAAAAGATGGAAGAACATTAACAGCCACTTTGCTTAGCGTCTGAGGACTATGAGAAAGCCTGGAATTTGATGGAAACTTGGGCCTTATTGAGGTCGCTGCAGAGATGCCGGATTGACTACCGGTATATCCAAGTGTTGAAGTGCTTGTATGATAACGCCACTGTGTCAGTACGTATACAGGACCAGACTACGAGGCCAATCCACTTGTAGCGTGGAGTGTGACAGGGAGACGATCTCCCCAAAGCTATTTACCGCTGCATTGGAGGACGTCTTTAAGCTTCTGGATTGGAACGGGTTTGGCATCAATATAAACGGTGAGTACATCACTCACTTGCGATTTGCCAATGACATAGTCGTTATGGCAGACTCTGAGCGACCTCAATACAGTGCTCAACGATCTTAGCACGGTTTCTCAGCGTGGGCCTAAAGATGAACATGAGCAAGATGAAAATCATGTCCAATGCTCATGCTCCACTCCACCCTCGTTAAAAATATTGGACTTGACATTGTGCACGAGTAAATATACCTGGGACACACAGTCCAGCTAGGTAGATCCAAATTCATAATTTTCTTATACTGAATTATTACCTATTTGTATTCTATCAACGTTAGATAGAAATCTTTCTTTTAAATCTTTTAAGATTTGTAAGTAAGTAATACGAAGTAAGTAGTACGAAGAACCAAAAATAATGTTTAGAATTTAGTACTTTATTTCTAGTTACATGATAAAAGATTTTAAGCAAGTTGTCGTTTTTGTAATTGATTATTTGATTTTATTGATATATAAATATTATTACAATACTCACACTCATATCTCGGTTTATAAGACTGAGTTATGTTGTGGTTGTCTTGTTAAGCAACAACTTTTTATATTTTTTGGAGGACTGAATTAGTGCAATAACAGTCAAATTTCAAACAGTTCTTTAATTTTTAAGTAAGATTTTGTTTTGATTTAGAGATATTAGACTCAAAGTAAGAATTTGGCAGTTAAAAACGTGATTATTATAACATCTTTTGTTTTTTTTTTAATTATTCGAATATTATTCGAATAATTCGAATAATACCCGAAAAAAAGTCGAATATTCGAATACCAAAATCTTCGAATATTTGCAAGCCCTAGTCACGGCGTAACAGAGTACGTGCGAACAGTCGCGCCAGTGTTGTTTGTGAGATTATTATGTTTTGACGCCGATTTGTAGGGTTACCATGATGGTGGACTTTCATGGTGTTGATATTATTAAGCTATTGCTTAGCTTTTATCGCGGGCTTTGAGCGCGGCGACCGAATCAAGAAATTCCGTAACGAAAATAAACGTAACACCGTCGTTTCAGTTCGGCAGACTTCCACGGCACGGTGTTTGTGTGCGTGCGACTAGAAAATGCTATGCAATAGCTTTACCGCGGCCGGCAGTCCCCGAGTGCCACACGTATTTTTTTATTATTTATTAGAGACTAGCTGATGCCCGCGACTTCGTCCGCGTGGATTTAGTTTTTAAAATCCTTCGGGAACTCTTTGATTTTCCGGGATAAAAAGTAGCCTATGTCACTCTCCAGGTCCTCAACTATACCCATGCAAAAAATCACGTCGATCCGTAGCCCTGTTGAAAGACAAACCAACAAACCAACAAATAAATACACTTTCGCATTTATAATATTAGTAAGGATGTGCCGACTGCCGAGTATGACTGGCCGACTCGACTATGCGTTTAGTCGGTTGTAAAGAGCCGACTAGTCGGCCGATTAGTCGTCCAAGCCGGTTCGGCGATATTCGACGATTTCCGTGACGCTTCGTTTACAGCTGAGGTGCGATTGTCTAAAGTCATTCCATTGATCATAATCGTATTCGATGACATTAGCGGCAAAGTAAAATAAACCATAACAGGATTGAATTTGAGCTCAATTTCGTGTATGCATACGTTTAGGTATGTACGATATGCTCCATAACGCTGTTAAAATCGGTTGTACTAAATATGTGACTTTAAATCAATACAATCAATGATTATTTAACTTCAATGGAATTTCAATGGATTTTTATATTTTATTTTTTGACGTGATAACGTCTTATATATATCGATGAACATCGGCTGCACGCTCGAAAAAGTGTCACGTTCAGCCTGAGCCCACGGGTGCAAGAGAGAGCGCGGAACAAGCGATAGAGAGGCACGATCGGCCCAAGCGTTGGCTTGTGACCGCGCCGCCGCGCCGCCCGCCAGTCATCGTCAATGTTTCTTTATGACGATAACACGTAAAACTATCGTCCGTAAACCGACTTTACAGACAACCAATTTTTTTAAATGGAATAACTTTTAGACAACTAAGTAGTACCCTGATTCACGCGCAAGTCGCAACCGCATTAGTTCGCATTGTTTCTTGATTAAACAATTGATTGATTTCATTTCAAAATGTATGACTGATTCTAAAATAAAAATATTAATTAACAATCAAGGTTTTTATGTAATGTGATTCCTTCTATGTATACATTTACATACGTACATAATATACATAATATTTTATTGAGTCGCCGACAACGAAATTGGCCGGATAGGCTTAACCGACTAGTCGGAACATTTCTAATTATTATGTATCGTTACTAATATTATAAATGTGAAAATTTCTATTCATTAGTCGTTACCCGTGTCTTCCAGTCTTACTACCAGTGCGGTTAGACCGAGTTTTAATTCGTTTGATCGTAATAGTAAACTATGACATTAGCATCAAAGTAAAATGAACCATAACAGTATCGATTTAATGTCACAAATTCAATACATACGATTTTAATTTGGAGCGTTTTCGTTACGTAAACGTATAAGAAACGTCTGTCGAGCTGGGATTCGAACCATCGACGTTGAACTTTTAGGCAACTGCCGGAGCCACTAGGCTACGGAGACCTAATGTTGTATCGCGAAAATACCGAACACAATGCAAAATTCACATTCAACAAAAAAGTGTCGGTTTCAAAAATATGTCGAGTGTCGGTTCCTTAATTTTTTCCGTCTAGCCCCCTTCCGTACCGCGCGATAAGGAACTTACGTTCCAATACATGCATGAAATTGAGCTCTAACTCATTTTAACACAGACCCTCGAGCCATGGAATCAAAGTGCAAAAAAATTTTTACGAGACTTTTCACCGTGGTTAATTGTCTCATCTGGTGACAGAAGGACTGGCTCATTTTTTGCGCAAAGGATCAGCATGGCTGTCCAGAGCGGAAATGCAGCCAGTATTCTTGGCACCATTCCACGCGGGCATGATTTGTATAGTAATAATATTAGTTTTTACTTATAATTATTAAATATTTCATTAGCTCAAGTTTATTTTACTTTGATGGTAATGTCACAGTTTACTATTCATAGTTAACTATCAAATCTTGTACTAAGCGTACAGTAGTAATTTTCAACCGACGATAAAAACGTAGGTTCTCAATTAGTCGCGAAAAGCAATCTCGCAGCCATGCTTAAAAAAATAAAGCTTATATTCTGCACCCCCCGTCGAATAAGCGGAAAGCTTATATTAGGAATGATTACGACACATGTAATATGTACTATGTTTAGGGTACGACAATAAGGCAACGGATGCGCATCGAACTGTCGACCGTTCAGTTTAATTCCGTACCCTTAACCAGTGGGCTATGGGGGTTTTAAATCCTATAATACTTATTCATCATCATCAGCTACCCATCAACGGCTCACTACTAAGCGCAGGTCTCCTCTCAGAGAAGGGTTATAGGCCATAGTTCACCACGCTGGCCCAATGCGAATTGGCGGACTTCACACACCTTCGAGAACAATTATGAAGAACTCTCAGGTGTGCAGGTTTCCTCACGATGTTTTCCTTCACCGTTGAAGCAAGTGATATTTAATTTCTTAAGCGCACTTGACTCCGAAAAGTCAGAGGTGCCCGGGATCGAACCTGCGACCCCCCGAATAGAAGACCGCAGTCCTCACCACTAGGTTATCACTGCATAATACTTATTGTAAAAAATATTGTACTAGTGGTTCGCCCCGAACTGAGACCTCGCGGTAACGGTTTCCCATAATTACTTATTCATTCAATAGATACATGACGATCAAAATTGACATTATTATTATGCCCGTTTTCACCAACCATTACTAAATCATCCCCTTTGTAGAAGTCTCTTTACGTAGGTAGCCCCTAAATACAATCCTAACATCCCAATGTCATTTTCACCTTTAGTTGTCCCGTAGAGGTTTGTAATAACAAAGTTGACAGAAAGTGTCAACTAACTTAACATATGTAGCCCGTAAAGGTTAGGGAACTGTTATAGTGTAATCCTCAAGGCCTCAATCAAATTTAGGTATAGTTTTTTGGAACATTCAAATTAAATTACTTGTACACAGCGTCAACTATCGACACGATCAGAAAACATGTAAAAACAAACTGCAACGTGAAGTTTTATTGATATTTGATAAATGACTAAATAATAATTTTAATTGAATAAAATAATGTTACATATAGCTGCATTTGCTATATGAGATGAGAGCGCCATCTATTGACATCATTGTGAAGTTCTGTTGTTGCTGCTCATTAAAAGTTAAATAATTTAGTTTCCTTATTACATTTATCTAATTTTAGTATTTGTTGTTCCAGTACATGATATTACGCTAAAATTATAAAACTTTCAAGCCCCAGCTTTCAATGGTTATTCCGTTGTGAGGTCAAATATAATCTCCACTTTGAAAGCCCCCCATTTCGTCAATTTTAGGAAAAAAATTAAAAAAAAAATACTTTTGTACTCTGTTCCAAATTATCTTTAAAATGACGTACAGTAACCCTATGAAAAGCAAAAAATTTTTTTTTTCTTCGCATTCGCTTCTATGAGAGCCCCCCTGAAATAAAGATTTTTATAACTTTTTAAGCCATTTTCGGCTGGAGGCCATTGGTTTACATATTATAATATCTAAAATTGAAGTAATTACGTTCAGTAATTCAGAAGTTATAAGGCTCTGACAGACGGACGGACGGACGGACGGACGGACGGACGGACAAGTGCAAATTCACTCAAGTAGACTCAAAGACCTTCGCTTCGCTCGGTCGATTATGGTCACCCCACACCAACCGTGATCGCAGGCAAACTCCTATACAATATTATTTTACGACGTACAACTTATGTAGCAAAGTTAACGCTCCGTAACAATGTGTTGTTATATGTTAACACTGGCGGCCATTGTGTTAAATCTGTGTTAAATGTACGCTACTAAACTTGACGACGACATTCGTGGGTACAGCGGTGATAGTCTAGTGGTAGGAGCAGTGATAGCCTCGTGGTTAGGACTGTGGTCTCCTATTCGGGGGGTCGCAGGTTCGATCCCGGGTACGCACCTCTGACTTTTCGGAGTCAAGTGCGTTTAAGCAATTAAATATCACTTGCTTCAACGGTGAAGGAAAACATCGTGAGGAAACCTGCACACCTGAGAGTTCTTATAATGTTCTTGAAGGTGTGTGAAGTCCGCCAATTCGCATTGAGCCAGCGTGGTGGACTATGGCCTATAACCCTTCTCTGAGAGGAGACCTGCGCTCAGTAGTGAGCCGTTGATGGGTTGCTAATGATGATGATGATGAGTCTAGTGGTAAAGACGTCGGACGAGACTTTGGGGCAAATTCAAATTCAAATTCAAAATCATTTATTTCATGTAGGCCAACCTGTGGCGCTTATGACAAGTCATGACTCTACCACCGGTTCGGAAAGCGGATTCTGCTGAGAAGAACCGGCAATAAATGTAAGAACATTTAGGTATGCACGATATGCTCCATAACGCTCCATGTTAAAATCGGTTGTACTGAATTTGTGACTTTAAATCAATACAGTCAAGGAATATTTTACTTTGACGCTAATGCCATCCAATGAATACGATTTTGATCGGCAATTTTTACACAATCGCACCTCTGATGGTAAGTGAAGATGCAGCCTAAGATGGTGCGCGCTTGCCTAGAAGATGTCTACTACCTCTTGATTTAAAGGTACCCTATAGCTAAGCTATTGTTAGTTGGAAAAATCGGCCAAGTGCGAGTCGGGCCTCGCTCTTTTAGGGTTCCGTTAAAAAAAATTAAATTAAAATATTTTCATGTATATGGAATATCATCATTATCTATGGAAATATTTTAATTTAATTTTTATTATTTGTTGTTATAGCGGCAATAGAAATACATATGTGAAAATTTCATCTGTCTATCTATTACGGTTTACGAGATACAGCCCGCTGACAGACGGACGGACGGACGGACGGACGGACGGACAGCGTTGGCTTAGTAATAGGGTCCCGTTGGTACCCTTTGGGTACGGAACCCTAAAAACGGAAACCGGAAGGGAATTCAAAATTGCGATGCCTATTAGGAACGAAGAAACTAAAGCGCGTTCAGTGCGAGAGCATCAACAGGAGATTTTTTTTTTTTAAAGAATATCAACCAAGTTGAACTTGACTAATATTCTCCTCTTCCCTCCAAATAAGCGGAAAGCTTGTGCCAGGAGTGGGTACGACAATAGTGCAACGGGTGGGATTCGAACCTGCGACCTTTCTTTTTTGTTACGTTCCCTCAAATATGGTTGAGCGAAGCAATGGCTGGGTCATGCGTCATGCTCGTGAACGGGTGCCACCAGCGGCAATGGGGCTACTTTCTGTCTGCCCGTCTTGACATGTGTTGAATTATAATTAGAAATAATTACGTATGCTTTTGTGGATCTTCCCCTCATTGTAGAAACTCTGCATACATAGAATAATATCTATTAAGTTTATTGTAAAAGTATTTTGAAAAGAGCAACTGCCGAGTTTCTTGCTGGTTCTTCTCGGCAGGTACGGCATTCCGAACCAGTGAGTGGTAGACTCATTGACGATTCAAAAGTACTTGTAAAAGTTTATTTGAATAAAAAACATTTCTATTCCATTCTATTCTATTTCAGTTTTCAGTCCGCACCTTTAACCGTTGGGCTATTGAGGCTTTATATTGACTCCACAATGCAAACTTTCTTCGCGCAGCTATAGCTATAACATTAGTACCTACTAATGACTAAAATATTTTCTAATTGCCTTGAATGACTAACAAGGTAAGCAATACAAAGGAAGGGTAGATACCTGCCAAAAAAAAATATGTTAGTTAACTTTCTATAAACAATGGATATTTTTAGGGACGAAATCATTTGCCCCTTTCCGGAAGATTTCAAAAGAAATCCCAAACACTTTCTCTTACTGTTAAATAAACAAATAATAGAGTAATAAAATTTTTGTTTGTACGTTTGTGTAACGTAACCCGTTACGTGAAAGGATGTTACTTAAACAACGGGCAGTAAAAGAGAGTTTCAATATTGTAAAGTTACCAAGCGATAACAATACAAACTCTTTATATAACACATTATAATTTTAAGCCGTCTTTTGCCGTTGTTTTATGGTCTGTTCATCGAACTGTGAAGCTTAGAAGCGCAACTGTCGACGCGTTGGTAAGCCATTTTTAGTACAGTTTTTGCAATTCACGAAGGCGAATGAGCTTTACTTGTGGTTACTTCGTGTACATGCACATTGCATAAGTGTGCGTGCCTGTCAAAGCCTAGGTGGGAGCGGGCAGGCGCGAGCATTGCGCTCGCTCACACTTAAACAGATACGACACACACACAACCATAAGTCAGTCGCCCTCGTGAATTGCAAGAACTATAAGTCTTTCGACTACACAGTATCGCGTTAGTACGACGAGCTCGCAGAAAATTATTAAAAAATAACGTACTGTGCAGTTGTGGAAGGGTGTCATAATTCATCACAATAACCATAAAAAACGTAATCATACTAATAGAAAACTTGAGAGGTGTCAAGGGACACCCGGATCACAGTATAAGGAGGACCTTAACCTTACCTTCGTTACTCTGTGCCCGGATGGAACGTAGTTCCTTTCGATTAATTAATTTGGCATTGTGTTCTGTATTTTCGCGGTACAATATTGGGTCTCCGTAGCCTTGTGGCTTATGCAGTCGCCTAATAGTTAAAAGTCGATGGTTCGAATCCCAGCTCGACAGACTGAATTTTCTATTTTCAATTTTATTTTAAATAATTTCTACGTGTGGAATTTTTCCCAAATTTTTTATAACTTATAAGTTTATTAAGTGTAAGTGGGATGGTCTTATAAGTTTAAGTGGGATTCGAACCATCGACTTGTAACTGTTAGGCGACTGCAGAAGCCACAAGGCTACGGAGACTCAATATTGTACCGCGAAAATACGGAACACAATGCCTTCAAAAAAGTGTCGGTTTCAAAAAACTGTCGATCCGTCTAGCCCCCTTCCGAGTTCCGCACCGCGCGATAAGGAACTACGTTCCAATTAATTTAAATGCGAAAGTGTGTTTGTTGGTTTGTCCTTCAATCACGCCGCAACAAAGCCACGGATCGACGTGATTTTTTGCATGGGTATAGTTGAACCTGAAGGAGGAGAGAGAGAGATATAGGCTACTTTTTATCCCGAAAAATCAAAGAGTTCCCGAGGGATTTTAAGAACCAAACCCACGCGAACGAAGTCGCAGACATCAGATAGTTGATTATAAGTTATACCAGTACCAGAAAATAATTACATGGCACTCACACATTCATTCGTTGTTTTGAGCCTACTTTCGGAGCGAAACTTTGTTAGAAACTTCTGTTCTTCGCGTTAATGTTCGATGGTTCTGTTTTATTTTCCTTTAACAATGGAAGTTTAGCGCGTCATATCTTTGGCTGTTACAGCCCTACTGGTAGACTATTAGTTAGGGCTACGGTGTCTTATTCGGGCGATGTTCGGGCGATCGCTGCGCCTGGTACGATCTTGCTGTGATCCGTCTGCCGGCTGCCCGTCTTAACATGTGTTGAATTATATTTAGATATCTTCGGATGAAGCAACTCATATAACTAGTGGTTCGCCCCGAACTGAGACCTCGCGGTAACGGTATCCCATGATTATTCATTCAATCGATACATGATAACCAAAACTGACATTATTATTATGCCCGTTTTCACCAAACATACCTAAATCATCCCCTAAGTAGGAGTCTCTTAACGTAGGTAGCTCCTAAATACAATCCTAAGTCCTAACATCCGTCCCAATATCCTTTTAGGTGTCCCGTACAGGATCGTGATAAATAAGTTGACAGAAAACATCAATCACCTAACTTATAGGTAGCCCGTAAAGGTTAGGGAACGTTAGTGAAAACATTGAATTATTTATCAAACATTGAATTTAACTCGTAGTTCCATGGGAATAGTTACTGACTGCGCCATCTATTAGCATTATTGTGAAGCTATGTTGATGCTATATGAATTACTGACGCCCATTAAAAATTAAATAATCTCGTTTCTTTATAATATTCATATAATTTTAGTATTTGTTGTTCAAGTACAGGATATAAGTGACCTAAAAACATAAAATCAGTTTGAAAATCCATAGCGGATTTTTCTAGAGAGCGTCTTCAAGCGAGCGTATAAAATCGCCACTTTGAAAGCCCCCCATTTCGTCAATTTTAAGGGAAAAATTAAAAAAAAAATATTTTTGTACTCAGTTCAAAATTATCTTTAAAATGATACGTAACAATTTTATGTAACGCGATTTTTTTTTTTTTACTTCGCATTCGCTTCTATGAGAGCCCCCCTGAAATAAAGATTTTTATAACTTTTTAAGCCATTTTCGGCTGGAGGCCATCGGTTTACATATTATATCTAAATTTGAAGTAATTACGTTCAGTAATTCAAAAGTTATAAGGCTCTGACAGACGGACGGACGGACGGACAAGTGCAAATCGCCCTAGTTAACTCAAAGACCTTCGCTTCGCTCGGTCGATAATGATCGAATTTCACTTCAGGTAAGTTCGGAACTTTCCCCCATTGTGGAAACTCTGCATACATGTAAAAGTATTTTGAAAAGAGCAACTGCCGAGTTTCTTGCTGGTTCTTCTCGGCAGGAACGGCATTCCGAACCAGTGGTAGACTCATTGACGATTCAAAAGTACTTGCAAAAGTTTATTTGAATAAAAAACATTTCTATTCTATTCTATTCTATTCTATTCTATTGATCCTGCTCATACACCTTTGAATGTTCCGAGTTATGTGCGTTTAATCAATTAAATATCACATGCCATGCACGGGTTCCACCGGCGAGAATGGGACTGCTTTCTGTCTGCCCGTCCTAACATGTATTGAATAGTAGTGCGCATTTTTGGAACTTCCCCTCATTGTGGAAATATTCTATTCTATTCTATCAAGTTGCATGGGATAAATCGGCTTGGCATCCAGTTGCCCACAAGATAGTATTTTATTACAATGTAAATAGCTACATAATGATATTGTGAAATGATTATTTTGAAAAGAGCAGTTGCTACGGTGGAACATACGTAAATAGTTACATACTTCGACTGCTAAAATGGTAACCCTTCCTTTTGGATTTGCCTTAGTCCGGTCAAAAGAGGAAACTGCTGAGTTTCTTGCCCTCTTCTCAGCAAAATCCGCTTTTCGAACTGGTGGTAGAGTCATGACGTGTCATAAGAGCCACAGGTTGGCCTACGTGAAATAAATAATTTTGAATTTTGAATTTTTTGAATTTCATGCTTCAACGTGAGGAAACCTGCACGAGAACTCAATTCTCAATTATGTTCTCAGAGGTGTTTGAAGTCTGCCAATCCGTACCCACATGGCCAGTGTGGTTGCTATGGCCTAAAACCCTTCTCATATGAGAGGAGACCTGTGTCCGGCAATGGGTCGATTGGTTACAGATAATATGGGCAAAAGTATTAACAATAAGGCTGATAGGTACTCTATTATCTATTTATTAACCGACTTAAAAATAATTTAATACAAAACATACAAAAAAGTTGCTAACCTCCTCCTTTTTGAAGTCGGTTAAAAAAGAAGGAGATTATCAATTGACGCGTATTTTATTTTTTGTCGATGTTACCTACTCCATAAAACCGTCAAATCTGAACCGATTTCTATATATTTTTTTTTATTTGAAAGGACAAACCGTCAAGTTGGTCCCGTTTAAAGGTGAAGATCTGATGAATATCTTCGGTGATGGAGGACGGAACTCCTCAATGAATAAGAGCAAATCAAATCAAAAGTGGTTTGTATAGGATTGGACTAACAATTGTATAGTATTTTATCACCATTTCGGATTACTTTTCAGCCGAAGAAAAAAAGGTTAGGTTCACTTGTTGCAGGGGTCTTCTACGTTTGGCCGTAGCCAAGTCGGGGGTACGGGCCTCGAGGCATAGCCTCCTTACCCGGGTGAGGCGCAGGGAAAAACACTTCCCCGGTAATGTTCTGGCTACGGCCTGCCTTCTTGGCTACGGGCCTCATGGTCTTGGTCAGGTGTCAAGTCTATGGCCCCCGCGCTGTGGGCGATGGGCTCGCTGCTACGCGCGGGGGTGCTGTCATGTCCGGTATAGTTCGCGTCGTCCTTTTTGTCACCATCGTCTCCTGCGAGTTGCGCTGGTGAGGGTGAACGCAGGAGAATAGAATAGAATACAAATGTTTTTTATTCAAATAAACTTTTACAAGTACTTTTGAATCGTCACTGAGTCTACCACTGGTTCGGAATGCCGTTCCTGCCGAGAAGAACCAGCAAGAAACTCGGTAGTTGCTCTTTTCAAAATATTTTTACGATATACTTAATAGATATTATTCTGTGTATGCAAAGGAGGTTGGCGAATTATGACCCAGTATTTTTAAAAACCGTTCAGATTCAGAAAACATTTAATTATAATCAATATTTTTCAGAGTATTTTTCTGTGTGAACCCCATATTTTTAGAAGATGGGGATCAAAAGTATAATTATTCACAAGTACACATTATAAATAAACGTTACATGGCAATACAAGTGAATATCTTTTTTCTCCCAACTTTATTTGATAGACTTTGTTCAATTTTTTGTTTGTCTGGTTTACTAGAACAAGTATGAGAAGTTTGATTCGAGAACGTGGGCGTTCAGTGTTCAGTTCAGATCGTCTGGGTCAGAAACTCTATGGAATTCGCCAATCTCCTTTCCACAATGAGGGGAAGTTCCACAAAAGCATACGTAATTATTTCTAATTATAATTCAACACATGTTAAGACAGAAAGTAGCCCCATTCCCGCTGGCGGCACCCGTTCACGAGCATGACGCCATGGGGTCATGACCCCAGCCATTGCTTCGCTCAACGGTCAATATTTGAGGGAACGTAACAACCCGCATCACACGACACCACCGCAGAAATGTTAAAGAGAGTGTGACGTACTTTGGAAATAGGAGGAGAACGAAGGAGCTCGCGAGTAGGGCGTCCGTTCGGTGGTCTGGGGTACAGTGGTGCTATCCCGCGGAGGTGTATGCTCGGTCCGTGATCCGCACGGGCAAACATGCGGAGGTTCACAATTCGTCGCGTAATTTTTAAATTTTTTTTTCAATAGATGGCGGCAGTGAAACCGCGGGTAAAAGCAAGTGTCAGTGTGCTATATATAATGCTGGGTAGGTACTCCACACTCAGTGGTTAAACCTGACACGCCCATTCTCACGATATTCGATTCCGTACGTGATAACTTTTCGAAATAATTTGCCAGCCTTGCGTAAACTGAGAGTAAGGTGTATTTGAAAATAGCTGCCAATTAGGGCTGTCAATCCTTAGAAATACATTTAAATTAGTTTGTTTGTTGGTTTGTCCTTCAATTACGCAGTAAAGGAGTAACTTATCGAAGTGATTTATTGCATAGTTGAAGACTTGTCATAAGTTACCTTTTATCCCGGAAAAACGGTAGAGCAGAAACAAAAGTTTATCGTATAAAAAGTTCATCGTATGAATAACACTAATAATAACCTTAATATGTAAGTTGCATATTTTGTAGTATATTAGAGTATTTAAACCATGGAACTCAAAATGTATTCAATATTCATAAATAAAATAAAAGCACTATCCTAGGTCAGCAATAATATTTGAGACTTTCAACTACGGAACCCTACACTACGCGTGGCCCGACACGCACTTGGCCGGTTTTTTTATGTCTGTTCACCGATTACTCGAAGAAGCCTGAACCGATTTGAAAATTCTTTTTTTGTTTCAAAGAATATACTTTTCAGGTGGTCTGATTTAAATTTTATCGAAATCGGTGGAGCGGTTTTTAAAATATCAACAATAAATTATTATAAACTTTATAGTGGCGCGGGCGTTTAAGGTCAGCTTTTTAAAAATAATTTTTTATTAAAGATTATTAATTTTTAATATTTGTTGAGATACAGCCCGCTGACAGACGGATGGACGGACGGAATAGGGTTCCATTGGCACCTTTTTTGGTATGGAACCCTGAGAATGCGAAATTCAGTCACAAAAACTGTAGCAGAGGCAACCCTGAGTGAGCTATTTTGAAATCATTTCAAGGTGATAACTTGTCATATCGGATCTGTATACGGTATTAAGATACCTACTTTATCTGGCCGTGATACAGGATAATATACTTCCTTTAAGACTGATTGGATCGCTTAGAGAGTTGCTACACGTATAAATATACTACACGAATAACGTATAATCATATCTATCTATGTATATCTATTACTGTATTGTAAATTTGTTTTGAAAAGAGCAACCGCTGAGTTTCTTGCTGGTTCTTCTCGGTAGGAAGGGCATTCCGAACCAGTGGTAGAGCCAGACGATTCAAAAGCACTTGTAGAAAGTTTATTTGAATAAAAAATATTTCTATTCTATTCTATAGTGTATACAGTTTATTCACATACAACATACCTAGCGTAAACAATTAAGCACCTATAACGAAGGAAAATATCATGAGAAACCTGCTCCCTAGCCAAATTAGACTTTGTTGTATCTATTCTCTTTCTATCATCGTTTTAACGCTTCAGAGCAGGGGCTCCAAAAGGTTTTTTTGACACGCCTTCTTTCTGAAATGATAGGAGGTGTGATAAAACACTTTGGGAGCTCCTGCTTTAGAGGAAGCGTGTATTCGTGTGCGTAAGCGTGTATGTTATAATAAATATAAGCGTGTAGTGTGAATTCTATTCCGTGGAGCGAAGGAGCGATCAAGAACGTTGTGTCGACTTGGCTACCAATTAAGTTCCCAAAGTATTTATCACGCCTCCTATCATTTCAGAAGGGAGGCGTGCATAAAAAACTTTGGAAACCCCTGCTCTAAAGCGTTAACGATCATAGAAAGAGAATAGATACGACAATAGATACGTAATATGGCTAGGGGGCAGTACGGCTGAGAGTTTTCCATAATGTTCTCAAAGGTGTGTCAAGACTGAAGTCTACCAATGCCCAATCCGCATTTGGCCAGCGTGGTGGACTTATGACCTAAAGTCCTAAACCCTTCTTCCTGTTTGTGATGTGTAGAGATGAATGAAAAAAAATCGCCCGCTGACAGACAGACAGACGGACAGACGGACGGACGGACAGCGGAGGCTTAGTAATGAGTCCCGTTAGCACCCTTTGGGTACGGAACAGTAAAAATGAATCACTTACAATTTGACTGTTATGTTTTATTTTGCTTGATTTGAATCCTTACTAATATTATAAATGCGAAAGTGTGTTTGTTTGTTGGTTTGTTGGTTTGTCCTTCAATCACGCCGCAACAGAGCAAATGATTGACGTGATTTTTTGCATGGGTCGAGGACCTGGAGAGTGACATAGGCTAGGTACTTTTTATCCCGCAAAATTAAAGAGTTCCCGTGGGATTTTAAAAACTAAATCCACGCGGACGAAGTCGCGGGCGTCAGCTAGTAGGTAATAACCAATAAACATACACGCGCATAAAATAAGGGTCGGGATATTGCCGCTGTAGTGCACAGGCGCCCTAAAGCGCCTCGAAGACGGCAGAAGTTCGCACGTCCGCGGATAACCAAACACGTATAATTTCACGCTAAAAAGCGCTAAAAGCATCGTGAGCGACCGAGCTTGTGGTACACCGAGCGCTTTGTAAGGGACGGATTAGACATTCCGTGGCGGCCATGTTGTTAAGCTATTGCATAGCTTTTATCGCGGGCTTTGAACTAGGACAAAGAGTTTGAGCGCGGCGACCGAATCAAGAAATTCCGTAACGAAAAAAACCTAACACCGTCGTTCTGTAAGCGTTCAACATTTTAGAGGTTCACATTTAGCTCTGTTTGGCGCAGTGGGCGAGCGGCCGCTTTCTTTAGATGTCGCAGGTTCGAATCTCACTCGCGAAGTAGTGACAGTACGCTTTTCTTGTTTGTTTTTTAATTATTTCTTTGTATAGTTTTTATTATGCAAAAAAATATTGCATAAATATTATAATTGCATAAGTTGATAAAACATGCTATGCAATAGCTTTACCGCGGCAGTCCCCGAGTGCCACTTAATTTTTTTTTTATTTTATATTCGATATTACTATTACATAGCAGTGACAGCCTAGAATAGAATAGAATTATTTTTTATTCAAATACAAGTGCTTTTGAATCGTCCGTCGGTGAGTCTACCACTGGTTCGGAATGCCCTTACTGCCGAGAAGAACCAACAAGAAACTCGGCGGTTGCTCTTTTCAAAACAAGTTTACAATAGGTACTATGCTATGTATGCAGTGGTTCCACAATGAGGGGAAGTTCCAAAAAATGCATACCTACTAACAATCCAATACATGCTAAGATGGGCTGACAGAAAGTCGCCCCATTCCCGCTGGTGGAACCCGTTCACGAACATGACGCATGCCCCCGCCATTGCTTCGCTCAACCATATTTGAGGGAACGTAACAACCCGCATCACACGACACCACCACAGAAATGTTTAAAGAGAGCGTGACATACTTAGGCTACCCATGTTAAGGTTAATTAATATAACATACTACATAAAACAAAAATGGTGAAAAGTTTTAACTTATTTAATCATTTAACATATAAGCAGATTATTAATTATAACTAGCTAACGCCCGCGAATTTAATAGAGTAGAATAGAAAATATGTTTTTTATCCAAATAAACTTTTTTATAAGTGCTTTTGAATCGTCAATGAGTCTACCACTGGTTCGGAATGCCCTTCCTGCCGAGAAGAACCAACAAGAAACTCGGCGGTTGCTCTTTTCAAAACAAGTTTACAATAGGTACTATGCTATGTATGCAGTGGTTCCACAATGAGGGGAAGTTCCAAAAAATGCATACCTACTAACAATCCAATACATGCTAAGATGGGCTGACAGAAAGTCGCCCCATTCCAGCTGGTGGCACCCGTTCACGAACATGACGCATGCCCCCGCCGTTGCTTCGCTCAACCATATTTGAGGGAACGTAACAACCCGCATCACACGACACCACCACAGAAATGTTTAAAGAGAGCGTGACATACTTAGGCTACCCATGTTAAGGTTAATTAATATAACATACTACATAAAACAAAAATGGTGAAAAGTTTTAACTTATTTAATCATTTAACATATAAGCAGAAAATATTATTAATTATAACTAGCTAACGCCCGCGAATTTAATAGAGTAGAATAGAAAATATGTTTTTTATCCAAATAAACTTTTTTATAAGTGCTTTTGAATCGTCAATGAGTCTACCACTGGTTCGGAATGCCGTTCCTGCCGAGAAGAACCAGCAAGAAACTCGGCGGTTGCTCTTCAAGTCTATAAGTATAATATTATAATATAAGTAATATAATTATTATCCGCCCGACCGAATCCGATCACGGCGGCCAACCTCCTCAGAGATTAGCCAAAGTTTATTTCAAGTTTATTTGCCATCAAAGTTTACTTCTTCTTCTTCTTCATTAACCTCTCCATTACTGAAGGTCAGCCGTCAGCTTTTTGAACCTCTCCTTGTCCATGGCTAAACGGAATAGTTCTTCGACCGACTTGGTGCCAGTCCACTCCCGTATGTTTCTGAACCACGACTTCTTTCGCCTTCCAACACCTCTTTTTCCGGCAATTTTCCCCATCAAAATAGTTTGCAGCAGGCGGTACCTATCGTTACGCAATAAGACCCAGGTACGAGATCTTACGCTGTTTGATGGTTCTCACTAACTCGGTGTTCTTCTGCATTCGTGCAAGGACCTCAGCGTTAGACACTTTAGCCGTCCAACTTATGCGAAGCATCCTACGGTACGTCCACATCTCCAAGGCTTCAATCTTTTTACGTAAGACGTCTTTCACTTATGTCCATGCCTCGCAACCATATGAAACAACGGGCCAAATGTAGCATTTTAGGAGTCTGATTCGGATTATTTCTTTGAAAATAAATTCTTTAAACCGAAACGTAACGTTTTAAGCTCGTTGCACCCCCACCCTAGCGGCGCCGTCGGAGCTATCAATAAAGCAAACAAACAAACACGCAGGTTTTATGTTACTAATGCATTATTGAGCCTCGCGCGTCTACCGGGAATCGAATTTATGACTTTAAAATGGGTGTTGTTCTGAACAATAATATTCTTACAGACGAACCGATAGGTACCAACTACCTACATCATTTTAACCGATGGGCGTATTTGGAAGAGTCCTATTCATCATCATCATCATCAGCAACCCATCAACGGCTCACTACTGAGCGCTGGTCTCCTCTCAGGGAAGGTTTATAGGCCATAGTCCACCACGCTGACCCAATGCGAATTGGCGGCCTTCACACACCTTCGAGAGCACTATGGAGAACTCTCAGGTGTGCAG
Organism: Oeneis ivallda; assembly: GCA_029955525.1. NCBI lineage: Eukaryota > Metazoa > Arthropoda > Insecta > Lepidoptera > Nymphalidae > Oeneis > Oeneis ivallda. Next base: position 5,610,558 of record JARPMR010000028.1, read on the forward strand.
GTTTCCTCACGATTATTTCCTTCACCGTTGAAGCTTGTGATTTTTAATTTGAAAAGCCAGAGGTGCGTGCCCGGGATCGAACCTGCGACCCCCCGAATAGGAGACCGCAGTAGTAACCACTAGGCTATCACTGCTTCTGAGTTCTGCCTAAAGAAAAGAAAGAGTCCTAATTGCAAGAGTGCAATAATCGTCACAGACCACGATCTTGTGCCACCTGTACACATCGAAATCACTTTATAAGATTTTATTGGAATAAGAAAGTATTCTATCCTATCCCTAGTAGTATTTTGCGTTGGCTGATAGTTGGGCCTTTGTCCCTGGTTTGGTTGACCAACAGTAAGACTTGTCATCCCTAAAACTCGTGGTGCCAACCGTAGAAAAGCGGTATGTGGTTGGCCTTACGAAGGGACTTAGTCGGCATCACCACTACCATATCCCAACTGTTGGCTACCTTTGGCTACAAAACTCCAACGGAAATTGATACTGGGATCCAATCCTATCCTATCCTATCTTGTCCTATTGTATCCTATCCTACACGCCATCGTACCGGAACGCTAAATCGCTTGGCGGACTTTTTTGACGGTGGGGTGGTGAAGAGATACGGCCGAAGCCTCTTACCAAACAAAAAACCACCACCTAGTCCTAGTGGGTCCCTTCGTATTGTGGTGCGGAATTGCCATTCAAACGCATTTAAACCCCAAAATGAATAAATGAAATATGAATGAATGAAGGAAAAAATCAGGCGCAAGACAAATAAACGAATTTACGTCTTACTTTCCGAAGTACGGGTTTGTGTAACACCAACAAATTCTTAACTTAACTTAACTTGACGACCTCCTTGGCGCAGTGGTGAGCGCTGTGGTCTTATAACTGGGAGGTCTCGGGCTCGATTCCAGGCGGGGTTAATTTGGGAATTTATAATTTTCGAATTTTCTGGTCTGAACTGGTGGGAGGCTTTGGCCATGGCTAGTTAACACCCTACCGTCAAAAACGTGCCGCCAAGCGATTTAGCGTTCCGGCACGATGGCGTGTAGAAACCGATTAGGGTTATTATGGGTTGAATGTTCACTGCCATACCCCTTACAAGTTAGCCCGCTACCATCTTAGACTGCATCGTCGTCACTTACCATTAGGTGAGATCGCAGTCAAGGACTATCTTGGCATCGAATAAAAAAAAAACTTTGATCTTCTAGGTACCTACCTAGTGAATTTATTGACAAAAACACACCCCAATAACTTGAAACGCAATAGACATTTAAATATCGTGTAGGACATGTTGGTTTAGTAGATAAAACATCGAAGGTACAATGTTTATTTACTCTTTTATCATGACAAACATGACAGAATGGTAAATAATTCGTTTGATTTTATTAGTACTGATTGAATTTGGTTAGATTTATTTAGACTTCTGTTCAGTTTTTTTAAGCTATTGCATAGCTTTTATCGCGGGCTTTGAACTAGGACAAACAGTTTGAGCGCGGCGACCGAATCAAGAAATTCCGTAACGAAAATAAACCTAACACCGTCGTTCAGTAAGCGTAGCAGTTAGTAACATTTTACAGGTTCACAAGTAGCTCTGTTTGGCGCAGTGGGCGAGCGGCCACTTTCTTTACCGTATGGTGTATGATGTCGCAGGTTCGAATCTCACTCGCGAAGTAGTGACAGTGCGCTTTTCTTGTTTGTTTGTTTTTTAATTTTTAGGGTTCCGTACCAAAATGGTAAAAATGGAACCCTTATGGTGAGACTTTCTCCGTCCGTCCGTCCGTCCGTCCGTCCGTCCGTCCGTCTGTCACAGTCGATTATTTCAGTAACTATTAAAGCTATCGACATGAAATTTGGCATAGTTGTGCATAATAGTGGCCCAACATCATTGGAATAAAGAAAAATCGAAAATTATTTTTAGTTTTATTAAAAAAGGGGGAAAATCGGAGGTTTGAAATTTCAAAGTAAAATAACTATATCGAGTGGGGTATCATATGAAAGGTCTTTACTTGAGCATTCTAAAACAGTTTTTTATTTATTTCTAAATCTAATAGTTTTTGAGTAATCGGCCAAAATGTCGAAAAAAATACCATTCCCCCCCCCCCCCCCCTTATCTCCGAAGTTTACCAATCGAAAAATCTGAAATAATTATGGTCAATAGAGATTTATTTATATTTTACAGGAAAAATAAAAGCAACGCGAATAATATTTTAGTTTGATTAAAAAAGGGGGAAAATCGGGGGTTTGAAATTTCAAAGTAAGATAACTATACCAAGTGGGGTATCATATGAAAGGCCTTTACTTGTGCATTCTAAAACAGTTTTTTATTTATTTCTAAATATAATAGTTTTTGAGTAATCGGCCAAAATGTCGAAAAACATACCGTTCCCCCCCCCCCCCCCCCCCCCCCCTTATCTCCGAAGTTTACCAATCGAAAAATCTGAAATAATTATGGTCAATAGAGGTTTATGTATATTTTACAGGAAAAATAAAACCAACGCTCTAACTAGCATAGTTTTTTTTTATATTAACAATAAACCTCTACAAACAAAGTTAACGATAAATAAGCAAATTAATATAATATTATCGTTTTACTTTTACTTCTGGAGTACGGAACCCTCAGTGCGCGAGTCCGACTCGCACTTGGCCGGCTTTTTTTTTGCATAATTTTTACAAAAAATATTGCATAAATATTATAATTGCATAAGTTGATAAAAAATGCTATGCTAAAAGAACAGCTGAAAATTTGGTAAATCAAAATGGGTAGGTAGTTTAGTTTTGTATAGGGAAATTAAACGACCATAGAACTAGGAATAGCACTATTCCTACTTCCATGTAAAAATCTAACATACTTTTGACAAAATATGGCCATTTATTATTATTGACAAGTAAATTACGGATACTTTAGACCAGAGACATGATTATAATTACTATAGTCAAAGTTTTAGACATATTATTTTTATTATCATAGTTATAATTTTGGGTAGAGAATATTGAGGGTTAAAAGTTATAATAGTAGTTTTCGCCCTTTTTAGGGTTCCGTAGTAATTCTTTATTTAAATCTTATATCGGATACATTGAACAAAGTACTCTGAGATTTTACAGTCATTGAAAATATTAAAAACGTGCGAGATAGAGGGATGCGAAATGTAATAATCCTCTTAAAATAATTATTATGAGATAGGTTTAGTTGCAAGTAGTTTATTAACTACTAGCTGATGCCCGCGACTTCGTCCGCATGGATTTAGTTTTTAAAAATCCCGCGGGAACTCTTTCATTATCCGAGATAAAAAGTAGCTCTCCCGGTCTGAGGAACCACTACTACATCCATTACTATACCCATGCAAAAAATCGCATCTATCCGCTGTTCTGTTGTGACGTAATTGAAGGACAAACCAACAAACAAACACACTTTCGCATTTATAATATCAGTAATACCACAGAGTAACGAAGGTAAGGTTCAGTAATACTTTATTATAACACTTTTTATAATTGTCAAATTTTTTACCATACCTAACCAAAGACAAAATTACGTTTAGCTGCCATTTACGTTTTGTTATTCCACTGTCATTTGTGTTTTGTTATTCCATGTCAGATGCGTTTTTGTTATACTACGTTTTATAGTGACTTGACGGAAACACGATCGAACGGGATAAAAGGTATCCTATGTCCGTCTCCTGGTTCTAAGCTACCTCTCCACCAATTTTCAGCCAAATCGGTTAAATAGTGTAAAAGTTAAATAGTGTAACTAACACCACTTTCTTTTTTCTTTATATAAAAATACTCATTTCCGAGTTCATTTCAATGCAGTTTTCACCCATGCTTATTTATTATAAGTACTATAACTTTTATAGCCACACTCACATTACAATTTAAATTAACATTTAAGACGCTCACAAGATAGTGTGAAGTGTCATAAATACAAATTCAAATTCAAAATTATTTATTTCACGTAGGCCTGTGACTCTTATGACACGTCATGACTCTACCACCGGTTCGGAAAGCGGATTCTGCTGAGAAGAGCCGGCAAGAAACAATCATCAATAATCATTTTACAATATTATAATGTAGCTATTACATTGTAATAAGTTTTTTAAACAAATCTTGTGGGCAGCTGGATGTCAAGCCGATTTAACCCATGCAACTTTCTTAGAATAGAATATAATATGTCCACAAGGAGGGGAAGTTCCAAAAAAGCGTATTGCAATTATTCAATTCATGTTAAGACGGGCAGATAGAAGGTAGAAGGTTTTAGGCCAACCTGGGGCTCTTATGATACGTCAAGAATCTACCACAGGTCGGAAAGCGGATTCTGCTGAGAAGAGCCGGCAAGAAACTCAGCAGTTGCTCTTTTGACCGGACTACGGCAAATCCAAAAGGAAAAGTTACCATTTTAGCAGTCTATGTATGTAGCTATTTACGTATGTTCCACCGTACCTCGTAAACTACTGAGCCGATTTTGATGAATGAGGTGTCAATCTATTCGTTATTATGGTCTGGGTGACATAGGCTTTATTTGTATAAACAAACAAAATATGACGGATGTTATATCTAATTTTCCATACCTAGTCGGGTTACAATTTTTAAACTTTTTCCTGGGGTGAACTAAACGGGTCTGCCCGCGAAATTCAAATTTAATTTGGTTTTTCGCAATTTGTAAACTAATACGAAAAAGTAGGCTTATGGTATTATAATTGCGACAATGGCAGTATCATCTTCACAGGTTTATATAAAAATCTTAACTTGAAAGTGTCCAGTTTAAGAAATTAGTCCGAGTATCGACTAAATTTGTGAGTAACTCACGTCAAACTCGATGGGTACTTGGACTAATTTCTTAAACTGGAAACTAACTTGTTTCCATGTTAAAATATGCAATATTTCCTATAAGCACGAACCTACGCTGCGGAAACTATCTTAATAAATGTGAAAGTGCGTTTGTTTTTTGTTTTGTCCTTCAATCACGCTGCAACGGATCAACGGATTGAAGTGATTTAGTTTAGGACCTGGAGAGTAACATGGGATACTTTTCATATTAAATCCAAGAGTTCCCGAGGGGTTTTAAAAACTAAATCCACGCGGACGAAATCGCGAGCATCAGCTAGTCTAATATACAAGCATAGATTTAGGATTGGTATTCGCTAGTTGTGACTAAGCTAGCTATATACAAGTATGTATTGAACAGAGTATATTCAGTTGATTGTCATTTTTGACATAATATAATTAGTGACATAAAACGATTTCAACGTGACACGAGTGACACGGTCACTCGAAATAGAGCATGATGTATTATGGGGTGACCACGATCGGCCCGTGCCTCGGAGAGCACGTTAATAATGTCCTCCCGACCGAATCCAGCCACGGCGGCCAACCTCTGCCAATCAGTCATCTGCGCGGGAGATATTATAGTGCACAAGTGTGTGCGCAGACACAGGTGCACTCTCTATTCCCTCACTCTCATAGTCCGATGGGACGGAAAATCCGACGTGACCGGAGAGAGATCAGGCGCAGGACCGACGGCTTTACGTGCTCTCCGAGGCACGGGAGTGACGCACCGCCAACTTCCTAACTCCGGGTTAGTAATGAGAATTTCTTGACTGAAAAACCCAATACATTTTTTTTGGCCCGACCCGGGAATCGAACCCGGGACCTCGTCTTCCGTAGTCGAACTTGCTAACCACTAGACCAACGAGGCAGTTAAACCATCAGTTCCACCAACCATACCTTTACGTATGTAGCCCTTAAATACCTTATCTAAATGCCTTACCCAATGTCATTTCCACCTTTAGGTGTTCCTAAAAGATTCGTGAAAGCAAAATTGACAGAAAGCGTCACCTTACCTAGCTTAGGTTGCCCGTAAAAGTTAGGGAATATTGGTGAAATGAAAACAGGCATTAAGGGCCAAGTGAATTCATATTATCTATCAAGCTGCCCCCGATTGTCTAAAAGTTGCCGATCAAAATCGTATTCATTAGATGGCATTAGCGTCAAAGTAAAATAAACCATAATGGCAATGAATTAGAGCTCAATTTCGTGTATGCCTTCTCATACATTTAGGTATGTACCTACGATACGCTCCATAACACTCCATGTTAAAATCGGTTGTACTGAATTTGTGACTTTAAACAGTCAAGGAATATTTTACTTTAAGACTAATGCCATCAAATGAATACGACTTTGATCGGCAACTTTTAGATAATCAGGGGGCTGATCTAGAAGCCCATCGCATTATTATTCCTAGATAACCTCTGCCATTATGTGGTACAAGCAATATGACCCTAAACAATGAGGAATAGGTACGACGTTTAAAGTGAACTTTTGCCTACGACTTTGTCCGCGTGGAGTTAGAGGTTTTTAAATATCCCTAGTAAATCCTTTGCAAGCAAAAATTAGGTTAATTAATCCATTGGCCTGCTGAAACCAAAAGAACCGACAAGCAAATACACTTTCGCATTTTCGATTTGGATTGAGATTTTCTGAAAACTATGCGAATTCAAGAAGAATTTTTCAACATTTTTTTTAAATCTTTGTTTTGCTATACTTAATGTTGGACTAGTAGGTACCTATTAAGTAAGTATTTGAAACTAATACTTTAAAAAAAATTGCGTTAATAGATCCTTATCTAAATATATAAAAGGAAAAGGTGACTGAATGAATGACTGACTGACTGATCTATTTATTTATGTATTTATTTTATTTATATTCACATAAAAATTACAAATATGTACATTGTACATGGATTCTTTGCACCTATAAGTCTCTGGACTTTTTCAGGTGGTTCACTCCTCTAAATTATTTTAATATAAGTTATAGTTTTACATATGCAATAACATGACATGAACACAAAGTAAAAAAGTAAAACAAAACAAAATATTATCGGTAGGTGCGGTAGGTGCATAATAATTATTAATTAATCTAACTAATTATTAATTAATTTATCTATCAACGCACAGTTCAAATCACTGGACGGATTGGGCGGAAAGGGGTTGTTTCATTTTGGGCCTGGTACTTGTACGCTATACCAAAAAATATTATTAAATCATAGAAATTAAAATAAAATATATATTTTTTGCAGTATTACAGTGAATAAGAGATACAAATATAAAATTGATAATTGGGTACATCTGTAGAATGGCAACTCCCGGAGTGCATCCATCTGCTTTTGTTGTCTATGTTATTAATGACTTCATTCATTCATCATTTCAATCATCATCAAATCGTCACAGACCACGATCTTGTGCCACCTGTACACATCGAAATCACTTTATAAGATTTTATTGGAATAAGAAAGTATTCTATCCTATCCCTAGTAGTATTTTGCGTTGGCTGATAGTTGGGCCTTTGTCCCTGGTTTGGTTGACCAACAGTAAGACTTGTCATCCCTAAAACTCGTGGTGCCAACCGTAGAAAAGCGGTATGTGGTTGGCCTTACGAAGGGACTTAGTCGGCATCACCACTACCATATCCCAACTGTTGGCTACCTTTGGCTACAAAACTCCAACGGAAATTGATACTGGGATCCAATCCTATCCTATCCTATCTTGTCCTATTGTATCCTATCCTACACGCCATCGTACCGGAACGCTAAATCGCTTGGCGGACTTTTTTGACGGTGGGGTGGTGAAGAGATACGGCCGAAGCCTCTTACCAAACAAAAAACCACCACCTAGTCCTAGTGGGTCCCTTCGTATTGTGGTGCGGAATTGCCATTCAAACGCATTTAAACCCCAAAATGAATAAATGAAATATGAATGAATGAAGGAAAAAATCAGGCGCTAGACAAATAAACGAATTTACGTCTTACTTTCCGAAGTACGGGTTTGTGTAACACCAACAAATTCTTAACTTAACTTAACTTGACGACCTCCTTGGCGCAGTGGTGAGCGCTGTGGTCTTATAACTGGGAGGTCTCGGGCTCGATTCCAGCGGGGTTAATTTGGGAATTTATAATTTTCGAATTTTCTGGTCTGAACTGGTGGGAGGCTTTGGCCATGGCTAGTTAACACCCTACCGTCAAAAACGTGCCGCCAAGCGATTTAGCGTTCCGGCACGATGGCGTGTAGAAACCGATTAGGGTTATTATGGGTTGAATGTTCACTGCCATACCCCTTACAAGTTAGCCCGCTACCATCTTAGACTGCATCGTCGTCACTTACCATTAGGTGAGATCGCAGTCAAGGACTATCTTGGCATCGAATAAAAAAAAAAACTTTGATCTTCTAGGTACCTACCTAGTGAATTTATTGACAAAAACACACCCCAATAACTTGAAACGCAATAGACATTTAAATATCGTGTAGGACATGTTGGTTTAGTAGATAAAACATCGAAGGTACAATGTTTATTTACTCTTTTATCATGACAAACATGACAGAATGGTAAATAATTCGTTTGATTTTATTAGTACTGATTGAATTTGGTTAGATTTATTTAGACTTCTGTTCAGTTTTTTTTAAGCTATTGCATAGCTTTTATCGCGGGCTTTGAACTAGGACAAACAGTTTGAGCGCGGCGACCGAATCAAGAAATTCCGTAACGAAACATAACCTAACACCGTCGTTCAGTAAGCGTAGCAGTTAGTAACATTTTACAGGTTCACAAGTAGCTCTGTTTGGCGCAGTGGGCGAGCGGCCACTTTCTTTACCGTATGGTGTATGATGTCGCAGGTTCGAATCTCACTCGCGAAGTAGTGACAGTGCGCTTTTCTTGTTTGTTTGTTTTTTAATTTTAGGGTTCCGTACCAAAATGGTAAAAATGGAACCCTTATGGTGAGACTTTCTCCGTCCGTCCGTCCGTCCGTCCGTCCGTCCGTCCGTCTGTCAACAGTCGATTATTTCAGTAACTATTAAAGCTATCGACATGAAATTTGGCATAGTTGTGCATAATAGTGGCCCAACATCATTGGAATAAAGAAAAATCGAAAATTATTTTTAGTTTTATTAAAAAAGGGGAAAATCGGAGGTTTGAAATTTCAAAGTAAAATAACTATATCGAGTGGGGTATCATATGAAAGGTCTTTACTTGAGCATTCTAAAACAGTTTTTTATTTATTTCTAATCTAATAGTTTTTGAGTAATCGGCCAAAATGTCGAAAAAAATACCATTCCCCCCCCCCCCCCCCTTATCTCCGAAGTTTACCAATCGAAATCTGAAATAATTATGGTCAATAGAGATTTATTTATATTTTACAGGAAAAATAAAAGCAACGCGAATAATATTTTAGTTTGATTAAAAAAGGGGGAAAATCGGGGGTTTGAAATTTCAAAGTAAGATAACTATACCAAGTGGGGTATCATATGAAAGGCCTTTACTTGTGCATTCTAAAACAGTTTTTTATTTATTTCGTAAATATAATAGTTTTTGAGTAATCGGCCAAAATGTCGAAAAACATACCGTTCCCCCCCCCCCCCCCCCCCTTATCTCCGAAGTTTACCAATCGAAAAATCTGAAATAATTATGGTCAATAGAGGTTTATGTATATTTTACAGGAAAAATAAAACCAACGCTCTAACTAGCATAGTTTTTTTTTATATTAACAATAAACCTCTACAAACAAAGTTAACGATAAATAAGCAAATTAATATAATATTATCGTTTTACTTTTACTTCTGGAGTACGGAACCCTCAGTGCGCGAGTCCGACTCGCACTGGCCGGCTTTTTTTTTGCATAATTTTTACAAAAAATATTGCATAAATATTATAATTGCATAAGTTGATAAAAAATGCTATGCTAAAAGAACAGCTGAAAATTTGGTAAATCAAAATGGGTAGGTAGTTTAGTTTTGTATAGGGAAATTAAACGACCATAGAACTAGGAATAGCACTATTCCTACTTCATGTAAAAATCTAACATACTTTTGACAAAATATGGCCATTTATTATTATTGACAAGTAAATTACGGATACTTTAGACCAGAGACATGATTATAATTACTATAGTCAAAGTTTTAGACATATTATTTTTATTATCATAGTTATAATTTTGGGTAGAGAATATTGAGGGTTAAAAGTTATAATAGTAGTTTTCGCCCTTTTTAGGGTTCCGTAGTAATTCTTTATTTAAATCTTATATCGGATACATTGAACAAAGTACTCTGAGATTTTACAGTCATTGAAATATTAAAAAACGTGCGAGATAGAGGGATGCGAAATGTAATAATCCTCTTAAAATAATTATTATGAGATAGGTTTAGTTGCAAGTAGTTTATTAACTACTAGCTGATGCCCGCGACTTCGTCCGCATGGATTAGTTTTTAAAATCCCGCGGGAACTCTTTCATTATCGAGATAAAAAGTAGCTCTCCCGGTCTGAGGAACCACTACTACATCCATTACTATACCCATGCAAAAAATCGCATCAATCCGCTGTTCTGTTGTGACGTAATTGAAGGACAAACCAACAAACAAACACACTTTCGCATTTATAATATCAGTAATACCACAGAGTAACGAAGGTAAGGTTCAGTAATACTTTATTATAACACTTTTTATAATTGTCAAATTTTTTACCATACCTAACCAAAGACAAAATTACGTTTAGCTGCCATTTACGTTTTGTTATTCCACTGTCATTTGTGTTTTGTTATTCCATGTCAGATGCGTTTTTGTTATACTACGTTTTATAGTGACTTGACGGAAACACGATCGAACGGATAAAAGGTATCCTATGTCCGTCTCCTGGTTCTAAGCTACCTCTCCACCAATTTTCAGCCAAATCGGTTAAATAGTGTAAAAGTTAAATAGTGTAACTAACACCACTTTCTTTTTTCTTTATATAAAAATACTCATTTCCGAGTTCATTTCAATGCAGTTTTCACCCATGCTTATTTATTATAAGTACTATAACTTTTATAGCCACACTCACATTACAATTTAAATTAACATTTAAGACGCTCACAAGATAGTGTGAAGTGTCATAAATACAAATTCAAATTCAAAATTATTTTATTTCACGTAGGCCTGTGACTCTTATGACACGTCATGACTCTACCACCGGTTCGGAAAGCGGATTCTGCTGAGAAGAGCCGGCAAGAAACAATCATCAATAATCATTTTACAATATTATAATGTAGCTATTACATTGTAATAAGTTTTTTAAACAAATCTTGTGGGCAGCTGGATGTCAAGCCGATTTAACCCATGCAACTTTCTTAGAATAGAATATAATATGTCCACAAGGAGGGGAAGTTCCAAAAAAGCGTATTGCAATTATTCAATTCATGTTAAGACGGGCAGATAGAAGGTAGAAGGTTTTAGGCCAACCTGTGGCTCTTATGATACGTCAAGAATCTACCACAGGTCGGAAAGCGGATTCTGCTGAGAAGAGCCGGCAAGAAACTCAGCAGTTGCTCTTTTGACCGGACTACGGCAAATCCAAAAGGAAAAGTTACCATTTAGCAGTCTATGTATGTACTATTTACGTATGTTCCACCGTACCTCGTAAACTACTGAGCCGATTTTGATGAATGAGGTGTCAATCTATTCGTTAATTATGGTCTGGGTGACATAGGCTTTATTTGTATAAACAAACAAAATATGACGGATGTTATATCTAATTTTCCATACCTAGTCGGGTTACAATTTTTAAACTTTTTCCTGGGTGAACTAAACGGGTCTGCCCGCGAAATTCAAATTTAATTTGGTTTTTCGCAATTTGTAAACTAATACGAAAAAGTAGGCTTATGGTATTATAATTGCGACAATGGCAGTATCATCTTCACAGGTTTATATAAAAATCTTAACTTGAAAGTGTCCAGTTTAAGAAAATTAGTCCGAGTATCGACTAAATTTGTGAGTAACTCACCTCAAACTCGATGGGTACTTGGACTAATTTCTTAAACTGGAAACTAACTTGTTTCCATGTTAAAATATGCAATATTTCCTATAAGCACGTACCTACGCTGCGGAAACTATCTTAATAAATGTGAAAGTGCGTTTGTTTTTGTTTTGTCCTTCAATCACGCTGCAACGGACTGCAACGGATCAACGGATTGAAGTGATTTTTTGCATGGGTATAGTTTAGGACCTGGAGAGTAACATTCTTTCATATTAAATCCAAGAGTTCCCGAGGGGTTTTAAAAACTAAATCCACGCGGACGAAATCGCGAGCATCAGCTAGTCTAATATACAAGCATAGATTTAGGATTGGTATTCGCTAGTTGTGACTAAGCTAGCTATATACAAGTATGTATTGAACAGAGTATATTCAGTTGATTGTCATTTTTGACATAATATAATTAGTGACATAAAACGATTTCAACGTGACACGAGTGACACGGTCACTCGAAATAGAGCATGATGTATTATGGGGTGACCACGATCGGCCCGTGCCTCGGAGAGCACGTTAATAATGTCCTCCCGACCGAATCCAGCCACGGCGGCCAACCTCTGCCAATCAGTCATCTGCGCGGGAGATATTATAGTGCACAAGTGTGTGCGCAGACACAGGTGCACTCTCTATTCCCTCACTCTCATAGTCCGATGGGACGGAAAATCCGACGTGACCGGAGAGAGATCAGGCGCAGGACCGACGGCTTTACGTGCTCTCCGAGGCACGGGAGTGACGCACCGCCAACTTCCTAACTCCGGGTTAGTAATGAGAATTTCTTGACTGAAAAACCCAATACATTTTTTTTGGCCCGACCCGGGAATCGAACCGGGACCTCGTCTTACGTAGTCGAACTTGCTAACCACTAGACCAACGAGGCAGTTAAACCATCAGTTCCACCAACCATACCTTTACGTATGTAGCCCTTAAATACCTTATCTAAATGCCTTACCCAATGTCATTTCCACCTTTAGGTGTTCCTAAAAGATTCGTGAAAGCAAAATTGACAGAAAGCGTCACCTTACCTAGCTTAGGTTGCCCGTAAAAGTTAGGGAATATTGGTGAAATGAAAACAGGCATTAAGGGCCAAGTGAATTCATATTATCTATCAAGCTGCCCCCGATTGTCTAAAAGTTGCCGATCAAAATCGTATTCATTAGATGGCATTAGCGTCAAAGTAAAATAAACCATAATGGCAATGAATTAGAGCTCAATTTCGTGTATGCCTTCTCATACATTTAGGTATGTACCTACGATACGCTCCATAACACTCCATGTTAAAATCGGTTGTACTGAATTTGTGACTTTAAACAGTCAAGGAATATTTTACTTTAAGACTAATGCCATCAAATGAATACGACTTTGATCGGCAACTTTTAGATAATCAGGGGGCTGATCTAGAAGCCCATCGCATTATTATTCCTAGATAACCTCTGCCATTATGTGGTACAAGCAATATGACCCTAAACAATGAGGAATAGGTACGACGTTTAAAGTGAACTTTTGCCTACGACTTT